>CM027081.1:9027178-9627178 GCA_015343265.1 Pao palembangensis
AGCGTTCGGCCGTACTACCTTCCACGGGAATTCTCCCATGTGCTGGTAGTCACTGCTTACATCCCTCCATTGGCCAACGCTGCTGTCGCGTGTGAGCGCATGCACGGCACCGTGTCCCGGCTACAGATGCAGCACCCGAACACTCTTATTCTCGTCTCTGGGGACTTTAACCATGCCTGCACCCCCCTCTCCGCCACCCTTTCCAACTTTATCCAGTATGTGAATTGCCACACAAGGGACAATAAAACTCTGGACCTCCTATATGCTAACGTGAAGGACGCATATAAATCCGCCCCCCTCCCCCCCTTGGGACGCTCTGACCACAACCTGGTTCATGTCTCCCCTGTCTACATTCCAGTGGTGAAACAGCAGTCACCACAGGTAAAAACAGTGGACTGAGGAGGCAACGGAGCAACTAAAGGACTGTTTCAACACCACAGACTGGGATGTTCTCTACAGCCCACATGGGGAGGACATTGACGGCATCACACACTGCACAGATTACATTCATTTCTGTGTGGAAAACACGGTGCCAACCAAAAGAATACAGTGTTTTTCCAATAATAAGCCCTGGGTGACCCCTGAGCTGAAGGCCCTTCTAAACCAGAAGAAGAGGGCTTTTCTCTCAGGGGACAAGGAGGAGCTGCGTAGAGTGCAGAGGGACTTAAAATACAAAATTAGGAGCTGCAAGGATAGCTACAGGAAGAAGTTGGAGCATCGCCTGGAGAAGAACAACGTTCGGGATGTATGGAGAGGACTGAAATACATCTCAGGCCACGGTGAGGCTGGAAACGGTCGTCAGGCCAATGGTGACCAAGCCTGGGCAAATGAGTTGAACATATTCTTCAATAGATTTGACTCTGCCCAGCCCCCAGTCTCCAAGGCTACTTCTTCACACCTCTCCAGTCCAGGCGTCTCCTCCCAGCTGCAGCTGTTCACACCTCAGCACCACTCAGTCCACTCTACCCCTCCTCCGAACACAACAATGGGACCCCCCCAACAACCCATGGCCCCAGACCAGCCACCACCCACTCCCCTCTGTCTCACTCTGAACCAAGTTAGGAGGGAGTTAAGGAGGACAAAGGCCAGGAAGGCAACAGGACCTGATAACATCAGCTCCAGGGTCCTCAGGGAATGTGCAGACCAGCTCTGCGAGGTGGTCCTCTTCATATTCAACCTGAGCCTCAGCCTGGAGAGAGTACCAGTACTCTGGAGGACTTCCTGCCTGGTTCCGGTTCCTAAAGTAGCTCGTCCTAGGGAGCCAAACCACTTTAGACCCGTCGCCTTAACTTCCCATCTAATGAAGGCCATGGAGAGGATCAGTCACCTCAGCACCCAGGTGAGCTCAGCACTAGACCCGCTGCAATTTGCATATCAATCAGGCATCGGGGTGGATGATGCCATCATCTACCTGCAGCATCGGGCCTTGTCTCACCTGGAGTCTCCTGGAAGCACTGTGACAGTCATGTTATTTGACTTCTCAAGTGCTTTTAACACCATCCAGCCGTCATTGCTGAGAAGGAAGCGGGAGGTGGCAGGCGTGGACCAACATCTGGCTGCTTGGATTATCAACTACCTTACAGACAGGTCACAGTTTGTGAGGCTGCGTGACTGTGTGTCTGACGTGGTAGTTTGCAGCACGGGGGCTCCTCAGGGGACGGTGCTCTCCCCTTTTCTGTTCACGCTGTACACATCTGATTTTAAATACAACTCCCAACACTGTCATCTGCAGAAGTTCTCAGATGACAGTGCCATTGTTGGATGTGTATCGGGGCGAAATGAGCAGGAGTACAGGGGGGTCATCTCTGACTTTGTGAGCTGGTGCGAGAACAACCACCTGATCCTAAACACTGGCAAAACAAAGGAGCTAGTTCTGGACTTCAGGAAGTCACCTTCACCACACACACCGGTGAACATTCAGAGTTCAGACATTGAGATTGTGGACTCATTCAAATACTTGGGTGTTCACATAAACAATAAACTGGACTGGTCTGACAACACAGACGCTCTGTATAAGAAGGGCCAGAGCCGACTTCACCTGTTGAGGAGACTGAGGTCTTTTGGTGTGTGTAAACAACTACTAAGGACTTTCTATGACACTGTGGTGGCCTCAGTAGTCCTTTATGGAGTTGTGTGCTGGGTGGGGGGCAGTACGGGCAGAGATAGGAAGAGACTGAACAAACTGGTTAGAAAAGCTGGCTCTGTCCTGGGCTGCACCCTGGAGTCCATCGAGGAGGTGGCGGACAGAAGGATGTTGTCCAAATTAACATTCATTATGGAGAACCCCCACCACCCCCTGCACCACACGGTAGAGGCTCTGTCCAGCTCCTTCAGCACTAGACTGTTACACCCCCAGTGCAGGAAGGAGCGCTACCGCAGGTCATTTCTCCCCACAGTCATCAGACTGTACAACACAACACTATAGTGACACGTATTTATGTACCCACACAGGGCTGTTGTTCACTATTGTTATTATTGGTATTCACTGGTCTTTTTACATAATTGTTGTGCAATTTTACTTGTGTAATATTTTCTTATATTAATATTAATATATATTTTTTATTTCACTCGTTTTTATTTTCATACTGCTGTTCTGTTTTGTCGTACCCCTTTGCTGCTGGAGACAAAAGAATTTCCCCACTGTGGGATGAATAAAGTCTATCTTATCTTATCTTATCTCAAAACATCTACCACATATGTTGGTGCGAGGGCACTAAATATTTTAAAGGTGAGCTATGGAACCTGGATGTGTTTGGGCAGAGAGGCCTGAACAGGTTACATGACCACTGACCTCAAAGACCCTTCTGTGGCAAATCCGACATAATAGAGTAAAATACTACAAAGACTATGAGTCACTGACGAGGGACAGTGAGAGTTTGGCGACAACCAGTCACCACCAAGGCCCGCCAGTCCATCCGATTTGCTCTGACATTCAAATTTACATAAATAACAGTTATAATGGCCGCAGTGGTTGTAGTCGCTGATGTCCATGCAGTCTTTCTGTGTGGACCACTGATTGTTATCCTCTCATATCAGTCCCAGTAGCGGGACGCCACGTGGCCTCATGGTGCTCGGCATCAGTTGCACCCGGCAAAGAAAACAGTCACCAATCTCTCAGCCTTAAAGTGAAAAATGAGACCGATAACTGCAGACACAAGACCTGTAGGGGTACTTGGCTCAACTGTTACCACGGCAACAGGCGGTGAGGGGGGGGGGGGGGGGGGGGCGTGGGGGGCACAACCACAACCATCCTCCTCCTCATCTTCCTCATCATTGGCTTGTCTGAAATTGGGTGTTGCCGGCTTGGTGTTGAGGGTTTCGGCTGATCTGGCCTCTGAGCAACTCAGAGGGTTTGGGAAGCCTGGAGCAGTCAGAGCGGAGAGGCTGATACCAGCCTGATGTAATCTCAGCCCTGTCCACATTAAACACACGGTTGTGCATCACACTTGCCCTGCTTTAGTACTTATTCATTTATTTCCTGATGAATAGATCAGACATTAAGAGTGCTGTAACACACTGCCCATAGCCGTTACCGAACAATCAGCCAGTAAATCCTCGCAGTTGCTCGCCACATTGAACCCAGGAGACACAACCAAGCCCAAATCCAGCCTTCAGAATTCTATCTGACCAGATGTCTCCCTGCTGGTACAACCGCGTGTGTTCAGCCTAACACAAGTCCAGAAAACATGCATCATGCAGTGTGTGTAACACACACATTAACAGAAACAGATAGATGTTTGTTACACGTTTGTTGAGCCGCGAGCCTTCACTGCTGCTGCTGACCCTCCCCAGAGTCTGCTGAGAAGCTCACTCACCAAGATGCAGACTAACGGGGGGCACAGATCCTGTACCGCATCACTCACATCACAGAGCCCCCCGGGTCGTGAGGTTTGCTAGGGTTAGTAATCAACCGCTGGGTGCAACACAGAAAAATGATGAGTGGGGCCATCCTACCCAAAGGAACACCAGCTTTTATCTGCAGTATTTCCAAAAAATAAGATTCACCTTTATTACCAAACATATAAATGATTTATGTGCTTGTAATGACAAACAGGATTTGTGACACACACACACACACACACACACACACACACACACACACACACAATTGATTGATTTTTACAGTAAATGTTGTTTTCACTGATACATTATAATAATAAAAGAAGAGCATCTTGAAACTAACAGCTTCCTGCAATTGCAGAAATTTAACATATGCATTTGTGGAAATCGTGTCTAATACATGATCATAAATATTTAGCCTAATTTATGTTCGGTGGGGATTGTTGGATTAAACCACTTCCTTCCTCCTCAAACTGTGACAAATACAATCTGCTTTCGAAGGTTCCACTGTGTCCTCGAGTTAACGCCAGTTGCTGGTCCCGATGTGCCGGAACTAAATATGCTACATCTGGGCACGCACTCGCTATGTAACTGCTAGCAGTTCACTGATAAGCAGCTGATTCAAATTGGAGAAACTTGTAGCTGAGCAACAATACTCCCAGGACTTTGTGGATAAATGAGAGAAAGCAATTACACCTTGCAAAACAGTGTCATCCTTTCAAATGTTAATTGAATTTATAGTCTGCCGAGCGCTTTGGGCCTCCTGACTGTGCGACAGCACCGAGGATCATTCGTCACGTGCATCAGGAGCAACAGGTGCTGTTATTCCCTGAAATACTGTGGAGGTACAGGGTTGCAGCCGAGCTGCTGCATTGGTATGCAGGGACGTTGTAGAAGCGAGCCAGGGGATTTCCTAAAGAGCCCGTTGCACTTCAAGCGTGAAGAAGGAAAGTATCCAAATGATGCTGACGGCAGAACGTTAGTCAAGTCCAGTGAGGTCAGCAGCTGTTAAACTTGATTATATACACGTTCCAGTTAAATATATATCTGCCGTTTACGCCAGGAAAGTGGAATACATTGGTCTCTAATTCTGTCTTTTGCTCTCTTTTCCTCTTTTGCTCTGTTTGTCTTTCCTCTCCCACTTAAGCCCTTGTTATAGGAAAATCCTCCCACGTGTCTCAGCAGGTTTAGCAGGTGTTAACCCCTCTCTGGGAGGATCCCTCCTGAGGCAACAAACTATCTCACAGAGCATCACTTCTTATTCCCACAGCAGCCTGCAGCCTGTCAGTCACAAACGTGGGACTGATGGACAGCCGGAAGCGTCTCCTCTTCTGGTCTTACTTTCATCTCAGGAAACAAAAAAACAACCTTTGCTGCCTCTTATCAAATTATGAAGGTGGTTTTGTGACAACCTGCTCAAGTCATCTGATAAGGTCTCCATATGTACTCACAGATTAGTGGATGGAAGGCCGTAGCTGCTGTAGCATGTGCAGCGTTTCAGGAAAATGTATGAAATTTCAATACACATCTTGATATTTTGCTCACACTACATACAGATTCGCTACTACTGTATTTATTCAATCCTGCGGCTGAAATGCAAAATCTGAATAGAGTACAGCTGTCTATATATCTTCTCATTGGAAGCCTAATTATTATGAATAAATGAAAACGGCAGTGCTTTATTATTGTTTGATAGTGACGGCAGTTAGCCTAATAACAGTAGGGGTTGCTTTGCTCTGCTAAGCACAATCATGCATACATGCTGATTTTTAACTGTTCCTTTAGTCAACTGCCTGCTGCACAGCCTGGTTGATGAACCAGAGCTGAAGGTGACCATGATGACAAATCTCTCAGCTGAAATACTGAGGAAAAACAGTACCTGTATATGTTAGTATGATGTAAATATGTAAGCCTGGGTGTGCAGGCTCTAAAGTAGGTGACCTGCATCTTCAAATAATGACGAGTATTACCTGAATTTGATTTGATCTGAATTCGATTTCGCTTATTGTACGGTTTGAACAGCGATGAACATCCTGTGGTGCTAATGAGGTGGGGGCTCCCAAATTCCACACAGCTCACTCAAAGCCGGCCTTAACTGGTATGAAAACACTGGAGACGTTGTGGCTGAACTTGACTGCCATTATATCTTATTCTGGCGGGATTCGGTTCACCAGAGCAGACGTTTTCTCTCCCTCTTGCTGCGGTCGCTGATGTTTTCTGTCCCAAGCACCGATGGGGCTTGGGAGGAGGCTGCAGGTGAGAAGCTGCCTGCAGCATGCTCTCCAGATGAAAACGAAGGGGAGCTATGGTGGATCTTTATGACTGTACTAACAGTGCCGTCCTGATCCATCTGTCCTGTCTTTCCTAACGAGCCACGCTTCAAAATATCAAACTGTCTTGAGGACGCCTGCTTGCGTCATTGCTGCTTTGTTTTTGTCAATACCTCGGCATCTCGCCTTCATAAATAGCCCCTTGGGGGAGTTTGCAGCACACCTGATCACATGGACTGATTACCCCAGTGACCCGACGCCTTCCTGCCAAACTCTCCCTCCCTGCCTCATTATATACATGTTGCTTAGCCATATCTCCTCCCAGAGGGACTTGTCACATCCTCAAAACTGCTTTATTGTTATAACCCGTATAATTACTGAGCCTGCTGTCTGCTTGTGCAGTGACCTGCGTCCAGCGTTGTCTTCTTTCTGACTAGTTCTTGTCTTGCTTGCCTGATATTTTTTAATAGCTGTTTTGAGAGCAGATCAACATTATCATGTTTTTTTTTTGTTTTGTTTTTTTTTTTGTTTTTTGTTTTTGAGCTGCTCTTATTCTAAAAGGGGAACCAATTCATTTCTTGGATTCCTACACATTAGCTCTAGAAATGCCAATGAGCACCTAGCTAGACCAGTATCTTCCCAGCGCAGATAATGGGAGCACAGTTGCCCGCCCTGAGCCGCAGTGGTGCAGCCGCTGCGGCGCGTCTGACCTGAACCCACCAAGGGTACCAATTATAACTATAGTGCTAAATTAAAAATGACAGATTATTGTAGATGAAAGATCAGGGTGGATGGTTAAACTCAAACATGACTCGTTTGTTGACTACATTTATCCAGTAATTCACCAAAAGAGCAAATATAAATACACAAGCGTGAGTGTGCGAAACCTCTTCTGGCTTTATAGGGAATTAATCTTTTTTCCTTCTTATTTTCTGCTTTTCCTTTGCAACCCCTCCCCCAAAACGCTGCCATTCTTTCCTTCTGTTTTCACGTATCTCTCTCACATTCCATTTCTCACAAATATCTTGGCTTCGCCTGCACGCACCACACCTTCTGTTTTCTGAGACCCCTCAAGGTCTCCCTTTAACCACAGGGGTGGAAAAGAGGCAATGGAGATGAGGAAGAGTTCTCATCATCAGAGAGATTCAGCATCATTTCAGCATGTTCTTCACACCCAAAATCGACCTAAAGGCTTCAAACCAACCGAGCCAAAGTAAAGAAGCAGCAGCACGTCATCACGGTCAGTTTAATACAGATTTGTTGTATTTCCAATCTGACGCTGACCGATTCTCCTGCTGCCTCTGACGATCAGAGCAGCTGAATGTTTAAATAAACTATGCTGGAAATAAAGAATACAGTTTCATGGAAAAATTCAAAACCGTGTCCCAAACGGAGTTAAGGGCATTTGGGGGCTGTTAAGAGTTTCCTGTCCTCCAAGGAAGAAGAGTGGTGGAGAAAATAAGAGTTAAAAAGAATAAATGGCTGAAGAACACACAGTTGCCATAGAGACCAAGAAAGCTGACTTATTACAGCATGCGCGCACATTTGTGTGTGTGACTGTGTATGTGTGATGAAAACGACACACACTGCACTGACACAAACACACACTTCCATCACGTGTGTCCCCTACAGGAGTGCTGCCTCTCCACTGTTTAAAGATGTAAATGAGTTTTTACATTGATGGCAGGCTGACCGTGTTCCCACGCAGGGACAAAGTCTCGTCATCTCAAGGAGAGAGTGAAACACGCTGTAATCAGCACAGCGGACACACATGGGGCAGCTGCGGTGAAAAACTGTTGCGGCGTAATCATGATAACCACTGACTCTACATGATGCTCAATCACTTAATTGTCTTTGTGTCTCCTCTCTTGTTGAAACTATTCAGTGTGATCAGTAACCATGGAGGAAGAAGATGAAGAAGGAGAAGAAATTCTGTCGTCTTGTCCCAGATTACACTCTAAAGCACCTCTAAGACAAAAGGTTAATCCCTCAGATATTTGCCTTCACCGTATGTTTGTACAGCTACTCTATTTTTGCTGTTCGTTTAAAATGTTACATATTTCCAGAAAGGTATAGACTGTATATTCTAGCTGACCTGTCAGTCACTTTAATGAATGGAGAAATGCTCTGCTTACACTTCTGCCAACACTGATTGGCTGGGCTGATTGCCTGGTGTGGAATATATTATAACACACTGATGATGATTGTGTTCCAAAGGGTAATGACATTTACAAATTACTCTCTCTCTCTCTCTCTCTTTCTCGCTCTCTACATACACACATGTATATTTAAAACCATTAATTGTATGTTTGGCAGGACAAACATCATCTGCAGGATTCATTGATGGGATCTTTTCCACTGGCCAGGGAGAGACAGGAAATCCACTCCACTGGTTTAAATGGTGCAGTTCCCGCACTTTATCCTTCAAAGTGAGTGGCTCATTGCATATAGGGGAAAGATTCTCACGGCAAAGAAGAGGCATACCGGGCTCTGATTGGTCTCGCAGAACCACACCAGGCTCGTCACAGTGGGGAAGTGATTGGTGTTGGCTACAGGTAGTAAGACTCCGACCTACAGCTTCTTCTGTGTGGAGTAAATTGCTGCTGCGCCTCTCCAGAGCCTCTTGCTGCTCCAAGGTGTGAAGATATTAGATGAGAATAGCGCCGAGTGAGAGAACATTCAGTGGGAACCACTCATCCGACTTCGTAGCGCGCGCGCACACACACACACACTCAATCACTCACTCGCGCGCACACACAATTCAGTACCTCGGACAGCGCGCGGCCCCGCAGCGACGGTGTTTGAATTCAACCGGTGGCTCTCCCTCATCAGAACCGCAGTTTTGACTCTGAACAAACCTTCTTCGTGCATCAAACGTGGACGGGTCGGGCTTTTTTTTCACCAGCCAAGAATCCGAATCCATCGCGTCTGTAGGCGTGCCGCCGGATGCGTGGTTGAATCTGGGAGCCGGGCTGTGCGGAGCAGCGTGGAAGAGGTGCCAGTGCGACAGGCGGAGCGGAGTGCTGGTGCTGGTGGTGCCGAAGAGACCCTCCATTAATAAGGATGCTGATGGGAAATGCCTGGAGACAGAGATGACGAGATTTGTCAAAAGGCGCTTGAACTCCTGTCCGATCTGTGCTCGAAGGGGGAAGTGCAGAACGAACACTGCCTGGATTTTATCTACTATTTCCGAGACATCGCCAGGCCACGATACTCAGATTCAGGTGAGAAAACCGTGCGCTCGCTTCATTTAATTAAGTGAACATGTGACTTCTCTTATTCTGAGGACGCTTTCGCGACCATCTCTTGTTGTCTTCTGGCTGCTAAAACACACATTTACAATGCTCACCCTGCAACGAGTCGGTGCTCAACACGCCCCGATGCCACCGCAACCTCCCAGGGGTCTCGATTACACCAAACGGATGTCGTTAATAAAGTTGATGTGCAGATGCCGACAGTCGAAGAGAGCGTTTCAGACTGACAGCGTGGGCTGGATTCTGCCCACAGTTCGGTTCATTTTGCATAACCATCAGTACACTTACTTTTCCAAGTTTTTTGCACATTAAGTCCTTGTTTCATTAAAATGGTGCAGGGAGTTATTTAAAAAACAAAGCTAACATACCGAATCCAGGCTGGTGGTGTGTGCCCACGTTTTCGTTCGTAAACCCACTTTAATCAGACCAACTGAATGTGTGTGCGTGCGTGCGTGCGTGTGTAAGACAGGGGCAGAGAAAAGGGGAGTGGGCTGAAGTGAAATGCTTCCATTCATGCTGCCTCCAGTAGTTTGCATGATCATCCATCATCGTTCTCCACACTTTGGCTGGCCCACTCTGCGCCACTTTGCTCCAGCCTTTCCGTCCTCGTTCCCTGAGCGGCTCTCTTCTCTCTCCCATATGTCACACTGCTCATCGCAGCTTCAGTTTGACAGCTGTAAAACAGCAGAACACATCCAGTTATTGCAGCGCACACTTGCCTGGAGAGCCTGGCCTGTTCGGGTTGATGTCATTTCCAGCAGGCGTGGTGGCCAACATGATGGCAGGTTAAGGTGGTAGTGTGGAAGGTAAGGTGGAAGTTAAGGTGGAAGTGGATTCCTTGACTCAATGATCTGAGGGGGTTTGGAGCCTTTGCACGGGTGTTGTTTAGAACTCAATTTTAATAGAGTCATTGTTGGAGAAAGACATAATGGGAGAATAAAGATCTCATATAACGACGATTTCTGCAAAATAAATAAGTAATACAATGATTATTCGTCATCCTTCAAGCTAATGTATAGCGAACCTTCTTCTGGTACGCGGAACTGTTGGAAATAAAAGTGCTACTTTAGGGTGTTTGGCTGGGGCTGGACTCTCTCGTGCTGCACAAGCAAAATATTCACAACTCAATATATGCAGGCTAATAATAAGGACACTGATGGAGTGTGTGCTGCCAAACATAAACGTGCACAATGAGAGAAGTAATAGATTACACCTGAAGCATTGTGCATGTTTTTTTTTCTCTTGATGACTGTAATTGAATGCTCCTGGACTGCTGTGTGAAACTGATTAATTGCAGCCCCATCCAGACCAGTGCTGCTCAGCTTGTTGCGTTAGCAACTTTAGGAAAAACTGTGAAATGCATTTATTATTCATGCCTCCCCTAACACAATGTGTGTGTGCATGCAGACCCTCAACAAGCTCCAAAGTCCTGATGTGAAGCTACTGGTCTTAACATAAAGCAGACATATTTAATAATCTTAAACATTTAGTTTTATTTCTTCAAAGAGGCACGCTTAAGGTGAGAAGATGCCAGAAAGTAGAAGTTTCAGATGTTGCTTTTTTAGCACTGGCCCGCCTCCTACACTCCCGCACCTCTGAAGGTTCTGAGCTCTAAACTTGTTTTGCACTCGTTGCTGCCTTGTGGCTACCGAGTGCATCTAGATGTCTTGAGCTTCTCGTCGGACAGCGAGTCTCACGGCAGCCCACTGCGACGGCTGGAGACCCAGATGGCGAGCCTCTGCATTTGTGCGTGTTGCTTTGCCGCGGAGCAGCAGAGCACAGAAGGGACGGTTTGAGTTTTCTGTGCGAGGTCTCACGACAGCGCCCACACAGACTGGGTCGTGTGTTGGCCGATGCTGCTCGATTTGGAACATAGGTGAAATAAAACACGCAGAACTATTCTTAGTGTTGTTTGTCATTCCTCACATAAACCCACGAATATGGTTTATGATAATATAAATGGAAAGTGAAGCCCTCAAGTCAGCATGTGGAGCTATTGATTTGACTGTAATCACGCTCCCTGTTATTACGTGCACCGTGCATTTATTTAGGTTTGACTGACTAAACGCGTGCAACTTGGAGGGTTATTTGTCCATTTTTCCTCAATCATGCAAATGCATTAACACATTAATACGATCATCAGTGTCATTTTTACTGATGCTGCCTGATCGTCTTAAAACTATTCTTAAAATAATGATTATTACTGTATGCACTAATAAAGTCATGACTTCCACCCGTCACTGAAGATAATACAAATGAATATGGATCAAGCACAGCACAGCACGTAAACTGGCTACAGTGTCAATACTGGCCTTGAACAGAGTGAGCCTCCTCCAGCACCAGAGATGGAGGGATGACAGCTTGAGTGTGTAGGAGAGTGGGGCATTTAAGTTTCCTACAAAGTAGAAAGACACTCAAATAAACCAAATAAAAGTATTACGGAAAGGAAGAAAGCAACCAAAACTGTCAGGAAGCTTCCACAGAATGATGGAAATATACGTAGTAAGAAAGGAAATTTTGACTTTGTAAAGTTCAGTAGATGTACTGGGCTTGTACTCACCCCTACAGCCTGAGCTGGAACACATCTGACAGACAGCTTGTCAGGCCGTGGCAGGCTGACCTCAGGTGTGTGCTGCTGCACACCGCTGATCTTGCAAACCACCCACATTGAATTATCTATGGGGCATGGGGAGAATAGTCGCATACACACATGCAGGTGCAGATCCGGCTGCACTCCTCCACCTTCGCCAGTCTTCTGTCGCTCACGGTAAACGCTGCATTGATACATACCTATAGCTCATATGCAACATGGTGTAACCACACCATTGGGAAACTGTCCAGCTATTAAAAATTAAAACAGTTAGCACGGCATGTACACTGGAAAACAGTGGTGATCTTTATTGTGTGCATGAGGCAGAGGGCTGCAAACATCCAGCCGGAAAATAAGCCAGTATTGCACCACTGTTGTTACGCCAAAGCTGCAACAAGCAAGGGGATAACATTAAAATTAGTAGTTAGACAATATTTAACAAACAGCCATATTTGCTCACAAAAAATATCTCAGATTGCTACATACTAGCCCCACTTTTTCTCCAAACCCTGTCTGCACACTGTCAGGGTCTGCAAAGACACCTGCGGGCTGCCAGCAGCGTTTTTGTGTGTTCTGCTGCCACAGCTCAGCGAAGAAACATTGTCACTGGGAGGATTAAGGCAAGTGTTATTTAGAATCAAGTGGACGGCGCATTACTCATCTGAAGACATTGATCAAGATGCTGTAACAATTTCAGTAATCTTCAGTCTTTTGCTGCGTCATTAAAACTCAATTAGAAGATCACGAGCACGCATGATCACGGACCTGCAGCACAACAGTGTGTATTTGCATGGCGTACTTGGTAAGAACCGCAGCCAATACGTCAAATTTGTATAATTTGGAGATAGTTGTGAATGAACAGATCAAGCAGGCGTCACCTGCTTTGGTTCCAACACACTTTCCCTTTCTTGTCAGCTGAGGACTTCAGACATGCAGCCTGGTGAATAATCTGCCTGGGATGCTGGTACAAAGCTGCCGGAGATAATTAAATAAATGCAGTTAATCCTAATTAATCTTGTTGAGAAAAAGAAAATGAGAAAAGCTCGCACAAAGCTAACTCCACTGTTTGAATAATTAAGGTTTTCTCTCCGCTTGAGACTTATGGATTTAATTCTGCATTTGAAGCAAATAGAAATGATCAGTACCTTCATTTCTGTTTCTCTTGTTACGTTTTCAGATATTTCTGTCAGCCTGTTGTCACTGGTTGTGACCGCCTGCGGTTTGGCTCTGTTCGGGGTCTCACTCTTTGTCTCTTGGAAGCTTTGCTGGATACCATGGAGGGAGCGAGGGCTTTCTCCCACCACCAAGGAGGCACAGGGGCACCTCAATCCCACAATGAGCCCTTTGCCCTCGCAACCTGGGGCCGATCAGCCAGTATACACGGCCGTGGACCCCCCGACACACGGCCGCCCTGAGTCGTCACAGTGCTACATGGCCAGAGGGCCCACTCCGATGGCGTCCGTGGTGTCAGTGGAGGCTCCAGTGACTCCAGTGTCCCCACCACCTGTGGTCTTGGCCACGCCAGAGGCAGCTATGAAGATTAGTCACACGTCTCCAGACATCCCGCTGGATGCCCAGAGTAAAACCCAAGAGAACGGAGTTCACACGACGCCTCGTATGCAGAGGCAGACCACCGAGCCCCCACCATCCGGTCACTCCATGTCTGAAATGGGGTGAGTACAGAATCGTTTGTTTCTTGGTCTCGGCGACATTGGTACAGCATATGAGCATTGACCATCACTTCTTTTGAATGAATGCTTTTTTGGTTCTGACAGATGACGGACTGTTCTTTGTTTCTTCTGCCCACAGGCAAGGTTCCATTCGCAGACACATGAACCTGTCCAACCCAGACTTCAATGTGGCTCAGTTCCAAAGACAGGACTCCCTCACTGGAATGGGCCTGGGCCTGGGTCGTCTTAAACCCGAGCTCTACAAACAGCGCTCCCTGGAGGGAGACGAGGGTGGTCGCAGGGGCGGGGGCTGTGGACGCCTCCACTTTATCCTCAAGTTTGACTGTGACCTGGAACAGTTGATAGTTAAGATCCACAAGGCGGAGGACCTCCCAGCCAAGGACTTTTCTGGTACCTCAGACCCGTATGTGAAGATCTACCTGCTCCCTGATCGCATGACCAAGCACCAGACAAAGGTGCACCGCAAGACGCTGAACCCCGTGTTTGATGAGGTCTTCCTGTTTCCCGTGGCGTACTCTGAGCTTCCCACACGCAAGCTGCACTTCAGCATCTACGACTTCGACCGTTTTTCACGCCATGACATCATCGGCCAAGTGGTCGTGGACAACTTCCTGGATCTGGCAGATTTCCCGAGGGAGACAAAACTGTGTCGGGACATCCAGTACATTTCCACGGTGAGACAGCCTTTGTTCTGAAAGGAGGTCATGTCCTCTTACATACACATCCCATGTGTGACATCCCATACTGAACCACTGCTTGTTGCTTTATTGACAAGCTTTTGGGTGAGAGCCTATCCAACTGTAATAAATATTTGAGTGACTCTTTAGAAGCTAAATAATGAAAAAGCTCAAAATCACACTTTGCCTCGATGGACTTCAAATCTGTGCAGCTGCACCCACACAGGTGTGACTTGATGCTTCTACAGGGACATAAAGTTGGTTATCGAAGTGTGTTCCATAATGGTGAGCACATTTTATTAATGATCACAGTTCCCCGTGTGCACGAGAAAGTAACTGTGAGGAGACTGCAGCGGAGTAGCTGTTGTTTCTGTGTCTCAGGTGAAAGTAATAAGTGCTCTGCGCCTCCACTGGAGACCTGGCTTGTCCGGCTCCATCTCTCAGCACACGGGTATGCTAATGACTTGTCTGCACTGCAGCCATTTTAATGAGCCTTGTTCTTCAGTGTGAAGCTGCTCTACTGACTCAGCTGTCAATAATGGTTAAATATAGACCAAAGCAAGATCAACCTGTGAAAATCCATCCATCCATCCATCTATCTATATTATGGCTTAAGGCAGAAACACTGTGAAAATTAAGCCTGGAAAAAAAGCCAATACTAACGACTGTGATCTACACTGATGTAGCATGTATGTAGTGCAGGTAGCACCTAGAGGATCACTAGGTAGTGTTCTGAGTGGTTTCGCAGGGCTTGTACTCCAGGTCCGAGTGCAGCCACTCTGGTTCCTGCCTCTAATGAGACTCATAAGTTCACAAGGTGCAGGACACAAACAAGTACAGCGATAAGACCCAAAGACCCAAAGAGGGTCATGGCGAAGTGGCTGTGCGGCCATTCCAAAATCCTGTGCGCTGGGATTAGTACTAAAGCCATTTAGATGCGATGTATGGGGCTCTCATGAAGCAACCTGAGACAATAAACACTGCATCCCCGTATAGAGTGGTAATGGTGATGTAAGTCACGATTCTGCGCGGTACGTAATGGCTACTGCACCAAATGGTTGAGCAAGTGCATGCATATTTCAGTATGTTTCATGTTCAGCCTATTCCCCTGCTGTTAGGAACGTCGTGCGGGAGCACGCTGACATTTGCACTCATCCTGAAAGCTTTTGTCGGTCAGCGTTTAAAGCACCCCTATGTCACAATCACGACGGTTTAAAGATGTGCCAGTTATGTGAACCTTAGCAGATATCTGCTGGAATTTATATTCATGTTCTCCAAAAGCCACAGTCAAATGGAGTTAAGATCACACAGAGGTCTCTCATAGTCAGTGACGGTAAAATAAGGCTGTTTCAGGTGACTGAGCATTAAAAATACTCCTTTCATGTTGTTGAACATCATGCTGTTTGAACATGTAATTACTAAATGTAAGAAGACTCCTCTCTATCGTTTCTTATATCATATTTCATTAATCTTGAAGTCATATTAGAGGAGATACCATCAACTGGCAGCACTTCCCGTTCCTAATGTATGCATGATCTTGTGTGTGGTTTAGAACCTTTAAGGCTTAGAAGACTCATATTTCAAAGCTGAGAAGAGTTAGCGAGTGAACTCCATCAATTTAAATGTTTTAAAGGAATTGAAAACATTAAAATATGTTTGAAAGGAATTAATGATTTACTAACAGTATTTATTGTATATTAGGCTCTATATTTATGCAGAGAGAGCGTCCATTATACAGATGTGAGTGGGGAACTCTTCCATAAATCACTGATGCTTAATTTCTGCAGGAAACCAGTCAATCAAAAAGATAAATACATTTCACGTTATTTAGTCCTCTCAGCGATTCTGTAAAGTCTGATTCTGAATCTTCGTTCTTGTTCACCAAATTGCGTGGAGACATGCATTTTTACTGACCCTTAATTTTATAGGTGACCGTGCAGAACATTGACCGCAGATCCCCTCAGATTTTAATGAGTTCAGTTCAGTCAACAATAAAGTCGAACGTAGGAGCTTTTGTCTCCATCACACACGATTTTATGCTTTCCCACTTCTCACTTCTTTGCCTGAGTTATTTTCGAGAAGAGGTGATAAGTGAACAGAAGCATCCTTCCTGGGTGAAATGTGGGAAGCTTTAATTAAAACAGGGTGACAGAGGGTTGCATTTCCTAACTAATGTGTTTAGTTAAGTTGAGCGTGAAAGGACAAACGAAAGAAAACAAGATAAACATTTCAATATTGTGCTTAACAATCATTTTTTTGCTTTTCTTTTTCTGGGTTGCTACAGCAGGCCTCTGAAGAAACATCATAATATCATATTATTGTTTTACTTATGGCTGTTGCAGGGCGTTATGCACTATAGCGCTAATTGAAAGATTCAGTAATAACATGAGAAGAAAGTTAAAAAAAGAGCAAATGTAAATGTGATTTGTGTTGTTTTTCCAGGATAATGTGGACCTTGGTGATTTGATGTTTTCTCTCTGTTACCTTCCCACTGCGGGTAGATTGACTATTACCATGATAAAGGCTCGCAATCTCAAGGCCATGGACATCACAGGAGCATCGGGTAAATAAAGAAAAACCACATGACCCGCTGGGGTCCTATGAAAGTGAGCTTCTTTCTTACTGTCCTCTTTTACTTGCGCAGATCCATATGTGAAGGTTTCGCTCATGTGCGAAGGACGGAGACTAAAGAAAAGGAAGACATCCACAAAAAGAAACACCCTGAATCCCATCTATAATGAGGCCATTGTCTTTGACGTCCCTCCAGAAAACATAGAGCAGATCAGCCTCTTGATTGCAGTGATGGATTATGACCGGTTAGACCTTTTTATGAAAAAACAAACAAACAAAAAAAAATCCTACACAGTACTAAATTTCCAAAAGACATACTTGCAGCATGAGTCAGCTGGCAGCAGCTAATCAACAGTATGTGCACATCTTAAAAGCATCGTGGAAAATTAGGTTGACTTCTTTTATTGCACACTTGCTGAAGGGAAAGTTGAAGGAAAAATAAGGTGAGCAGCTACACCGTCATGTTGGGAAAGCAGAGGTTGATGTCGCATCTTCTTCTTCTGCACCTACAGCGTGGGCCATAACGAGGTCATCGGCGTGTGTCGTGTCGGAAACGATGCAGACAACCTAGGCAGAAAGCACTGGAGTGAAATGCTGACCTATCCACGGAAACCTGTGGCCCACTGGCATCCTCTGGTTGAGGTGAGTCGCGTCGGCATGGAAGCGCTGTTGTGTTTTCACATCACAATCACGTCACGTCACGATCACTGATCAATGCTTTCACAGCTTTCCCATCAACGATTAGCTGTAGACACCAGGATTAAAAAAAAAAAAAAAAAGAAAATTGAAAGTGATAATCACAGCTCAGCCATTAAAGCACGCTGGCTTCATTAGCATTCAGCGATAACAGCACTGTTATCGCTGTATGTTTGGAGGTGGTGGAAGGATTTGTTCTCAGCTGTGAGCGGAATGGTAGTGAAAGTTTGGACAGCATAGAGTTTGAAATTCTGCAAAAACCTCGGTACGGCAAAGGGGCGAACGTTCTTTAGGCAGGATGTACCGTCTGTAAAGAAAATTTGGCAAGAAAGTAAGGAAACATTCTTCGATGAGGTTCAAGCCACACATACGTTTGGCACCATAAATGAATGAAATGTGATTAATGATAAAATGCACGATGAAGGTTTTGCAGAGACACTTCCTTTAGGGCTGCAGATGCAGATGAGTGGATAAGACTGAAAGAGGGAGAATCTCTGAGTGCTGAGAAGCTGAAAGATGGAAGCTCTGAACTGTGCACTCAGCCAGCAAAAATGGCTTTATTACGAGCACTTCAGAAGCCTGTTTCTGTGGAGCACAAAGACAGTGAGCAACGCATGCTGATTCTCACATGAAATCTTTATATCCTCAAGAAAGCGGGGACGTCAGACTAAACCCCCCCCCCCCAAAAAAAAAAATTAATTGAAGCTAAATTTCTCCCCACAATTTGGAGGAGCAACAGTCAGTATGTCAAATCAAAGAGGTTGTTTGGGTTCCCTCTGGTACTACAGAACAGGACCTGTTTTTATTTTATCTTCTATACAAGCACTTGTTTAAGAGAAGGTCCTTGTATCTGTGGAGGTCGTCTATATATGAAGCAATGTTCCGTCTCCTCTCCTTTGCAGTATCAGGGGACTGCAGGTAGCAGCCAGGGAGGGTCCTGCAATTCCCTGAAGACCCCTCCCTCTCCGTAGCCTCGAGCAGCAATCGGGATAACGGCGCCAGTCAAGCTGGTGAGGCCGGGCACAGCACCAGCCACCGGAAGAGCACAGATGTAAAGGAAAAAAAAGAAAGCAAAAGAAGAAAAGAGTGACTCGGCTGAATGCATGCTGAATGACAGCAAAGATGGATGTTTACTTTTCTAGAAAGTCCTTTTAAGAAAAACGAACGGGGGCATGCAGCCATTTTGGGTCTGTGGTGCTCCTGGGTTTCTACAGTCATTCCTGTTTTTTACATAGTGTTGTTACTCGTTTTGATGAAGTGAGTAGTGTATTTCCAACCAGTTGAACCGCCATACTTTCCCTTCTGTTTTTAATTTGGTGGTGACTTGGTGCATGATGGTTTGGTGGGATATCTGCTCCTTGTTGGTTTGTTTGTTGTGTTTCTCTACTCGGGATGGCGTGTTGTTCTGTCTGCTGGCGATGTGCAGTGATGTTTCCTTTTGAAAGAAAATCTCTGTAAGCAAAGTATGTTAAATGTTACCAATAAACAGATTTGACCTCATCTGCGGTGTTTTGGACTTGCTTTTCTCCGTCTGTATTCTCATTTAGAAGAGATTTCGAGGAAGAAGCAGTGTTTGTAATTTATATTATAGCATGTTTATTTTATAGCAGATGAGTCCTATCGGAGCTGGAGAAGAACCTTTTAAAAAAAGGCAGTTGAGACAGTTTGTGAGAGAAGGAGCGCTTGTGTAAGCAGATTATGAATCCCTACAGGCACAGCTCAGAAGTGAAACTTTGCCAATTAGCAGTGATGGGAAGCAGTTTAGTGAAGAGAAATGGAAGCACGTCATCAAAACACACACACTATTCATGGTTCCTCTCTGAGGTCAGCTATTATTCTCAAACAGAAGGACTAACAGGACACAGGCGAACAGAGGTGGGATTCACAATGACCCATCAGAGCGAGGGTCAATTTAGCCAGGCCCATATTCTGACTTCTGCACCTCCTGCTCTGGAGCACAATGAAAAAGCCCAAAACACTGGACAGAAATCAGAGATTACAAACACATGACCAAACTTATTTTCTACATAATTAGTGGATACAAAGGCAGTTGGCTCTCTATATTCATGAGGATAAAGTGTGTAATTCAGACATTAGAACCAGTCTAACCTAATACATTATAGATTTGTTTCTCCTTCATTTATCAAACCTGTGAAAGGTAATTGGACTGACTACTTCATTATTGAGTAATGACTGGTCTACGTTATTGTGGAGACATTGTGGAAACAGAAATAAACTGAGCATTAACCCATTTTCACCTAATGTTCATATCAAAGCCCTTGGGACATCTTCCAAGCAGCATTGGACTGAAATGCCACATCTGGACTCCAGCTGCTGTTTGTCTTGTGTTTCAGCAAAATACAGAGAGGTGGCCCTGCTGGTGTGCGTGGACAGTAAAATGTCTTTCGTTAATTTTCTACCTAAATGCCTCAGACGACACACGCTTCAGCACATCAGTGCAACGGTGAAAGGTGCAGGATTTTCTTTTTAAGCTACTCGAAGGAATAGAACGTCGATGAGTAAAGACTATTTAGCATTTTCGTTTAACCAGAAACACAGATAGTCTCAGAGAGATTAACCATCTGCTTTCTATCAACTGAGAGAACATCAGAGGGTGGAACAGGACGAGCTGAGGCAGATAAAGAGCCGAATCTGATGTTCCCTCTGCCGCTATGACGGCCAATTTCATGCTCCCATCATTTTAATCTGTCGGTCTATGCCTGAACACGATGTACAGTTTATGTGACATACCATCATCATGAGGAACACCGAGAAGGACTACAGCAAGGTTTGTTTGTTGATGTGCTGCGTGGCTATTTCCTGATTAAAGATATTGTCCAATCAGATTTGAACTCATTGGCCCAGGAACACGACACGTTAATATCTTTAAGAAACGAGCGGCTTGTTCCATGCGTCCATGTCATTAAGTGTACCTGGCTGTTAGATTTGCAGATCAAAGGGAATAGAACTGTACAAAACCCCACGACTGAGAGTTCCTTTAGAGGGGAGGTCACCAGCCACAACACAGAAGGTCCTGTTGGTCCCACAGATCCAACACTAACCAAAAAAAAATAAAAAAAAGCTGACTCTGTGCTTCGAATGAAGTTCTACAAGATAAAATTATCTTTTGAAAATAAATATAAAAACAATTTTGGCACTTGAGACCAAGCTGAAAGATCGAGATGAGGTCTTCAAAGCATAGTCTCAACACAGACGGACCCTGAGCTGAAACGCTTATTGACCTCAACACCTTGGCCAGACAAATCTGAGGCCTCATTCACTGAAGCACTTCAGTAGAGAAAAGGAAACCACTTAATAATTCTAAAATAAAATAACAGAGGGGGGTTTTCTGTGAAGGCAGCAGTTAACTTGCTGTGTTTATATATGTGCTGTGGTGAGGGGCTTCTCTAGAGGCTTGTACCGCTTGCACCGCTCGCACCGCTTGCATCAGTCCAAATTCCTTATCTAGATAGCTTGTGAAAGATTTCCCGCTGCTTCTGACTGGCCTCTTCACAGCTATCTGTCAGAAAGCTGGAGAATCATTCATTTCATCCAGCACAGGTCCAGCTTCCACAAGCTCTACTTGACTTGTGGACATGAAACCGTAAATGACTCAATATCACCGGCATGGTGTTCCGGCATTCAGAAATCTGCCCGAGACTGTAGACAAAAGGGAGAATGACTTGAATGATGCATTTCTATTTTTAACTCCTGATGTTTCTGATATATACATTTTTAACAGTTACCTGTTCATCTGAACACAAGCTTCCTTAGTTACCCTTGGCTTGTTGTTGTCAAATGTAGTTTTCGCAAAATGTCAGTGTCACAGTCAAAGCGATTAACCTTTTTTCAGCTCATGAACATTCGCATTCACTCTCTGAAGCTAACCTGCTAGCTGCTGCTCTGTGTATCTTGCTGAATGCTGTTTTATGAACTCCATGCAGAACCCAAATACTTGTGAGTGACTGTCAGAGTAACAGCAAAGACATTCCCGAAATTCTCCAATTAGTGGGAAAAGCAATGTTATGGCCCAACGCCATTAACTAAGACGTGATGAGAACTGTTCCTTTTCCTGCAATCGCGTCCTTGCATTCAATATTCATGCCACAAAGCCAAGGGAATAAAGTGCTTGACTGCTCCACAGCACTGTTTCATCTGTCACCAGAATCCAGGCTGCTATCTATAGCATGTTTGATGTTCTGGGTCTCCAGATGAATGATGCCAGCCCCCTTAGTACAAGTGTCAAGGGTCTCAGATGGTGCCGAGCACAGACTTCAGTTGCCATCCAAGCTAATGGCGCCGACCTTGTCCATTTTCTGTGCCCCACATTATTCCTCACACTGGGGGTCATGATGGAATATCATCTTGGAGAAAAAGGAAGGAAAGGGAGAGAATGAGCGAGGGGCTATGGGATGTGTGGGTTGCTTGTTAAGTTCTTGTTAGTGGGTGCTGTGTATGACACATTACCGGCTGGCTGCAAAGCTGTGATCCACTCAGGTTGATGGCTACGAGGAGAGGAGAGACCAGCACATTTTTCACAAATTACCTGCTGATTTAATTATCGGATTGACATTTACGCTACAGAGGCAGGAATATTCTACATGATGGCTCCTAACAGCCTCACTGCTGCCTGGATTTCTTTCTCTGCTCCATGTTCTATATACGAGCTCCAGCTAATCTCATAATGCTAATGTTAATTTATCTGTGTACTGTAAGGATAAACCAACAAATGACCCAGGTCATTCTTATCCAGTAGTCTAGGTTATTGTCAGCACTCAGACTTCTTGTAGGATGCTGTTTTGTGCAGGTTTTTTTTTATCTGTCTATAGTTGAAAACACTTGATTGATTTTTCGCCATCCTCACTTGTCTCATATAATCTTATTCTTGGAGACAGGCACGTTGTGTTAGCTGTAACATAAACTATATCCACTGCTGCATCAGGCAAACGTGCATTTATTTGTTTACAGAGGTGACGACCCTAGTCAGTAAACCACAACAAAGCTACTTGGTGCACCTCAATTCAGCAAAGTGTGAATACAATCAGTCACTGTCGGGCATATCAGACAAATCCTGACACGACTGAATAATAAAATATCAGACAGGATCAGAGATAAATGACTCAGGCAGGCAGGAGGTGAAGACAGGAGGTGAAGGTGTGTCTCCTGCTAATGAATGAATGAATGCTATGTAGTCTGTAATTTCTAATAAGCATTTTCCTTTCTCTTCATATGACATTTTATTTGTGACAAATATATTTTCTATTAATTACTGGTTCAAACAATAAACTTATTATTGAAGCAAACTAAATGAAATACACGAACTAGCTGAAGGTGCCACCTTGAAAAACTGCTGATCTCTGTTTGTGTGTGTGTGTGTGTGTGTGTGTGTGTGTGTGTGTGTGTGTGTGTGTGTGTGTGTGTTAGTGTGTTTCAAACAGCTACGACTTATGACCAGTTACACATGTGAAATAACTGACTGTCATATATGACAGGTTGGAAATGGAAGGAAATTCAGGTTTTCACTCGCGAGGAAGTTTGCCAAGTGATTCTTTCAATAAAAGCCATAAAAGACAAAGCGCTTGTTATTTGGCGAGACCACAAAGGTCTTCGAGGCTCTTAAAAGCATTTATTTTTTAGTCTGTGGAAGAGGGTGAGGGGAAAAAAGTGATTCCTGTCATGAACCTAAAGACAGAAGAAATATTACAGTCTGTCTGATCCACATTACATTTTTTTTCCCCACTCTGATTTCTCTTCGCGATTGGGCGGCCATGCTTGGTTTTGACCTGCGTGGAGAAACCGTAAGGAGGGAGCCTGACCTCCATAGAGCAGTCACCCGCTTTGGGAATTAAATGGAGGACTGCAGTGTGAATAGTAACTAAAATAACAAAATAAAAAGAACTTCAGTGCTGTGTTGTACATATTTTCACATAACATTGGCCAAAGTTGTGCAGAATTTTTCTTTTTTTTAAAAGGCTTCATATTCATGATCACTTAATGCCTGAAAATGTTAATATCAGGCGACCTGAAATATTCCAATTACATCAAAAAATGCAACTTTAAAACCTGGTATTTTGGATGTCAGATTTGGGGATTACATGTGCTGTTACTGTTTTTGTACGGATGGTAACAAAAACAGAGGATGGAATTAAAGTAAAACCTGCGTTTTCTGCCCCACAGCAGCTCTGACAAGAGGTCAGGCCCGGACTGCAAATGAAAGAGTAAGGTTTAAACCCAAGGAGCCACAGGTGGGAGCTCTTATTTAGAAGTCACTCTGATGTCAGAGCAGCTGTTGTAGCTTTGCTGTAAAGACAGCCAAGTGTGACAGCGACTGGGAGTAATCTGCAACGCCGTTTCTCTTCAGATCCTCCGTCAACCTTCGGCCAGAACGAGGATTTTATAGTGCTGCCTACATGTTTGTTGCCATGGCATCAAATGCCTGCCACATTTTGGAGGCTGCCTTGGAGCAAATGGATGACATTATTGCCGGTAAGAGTTGCTCCCCTCATTATCTCAAAAACACGGCTGCTTCATTTGTAATTGCTGGTCTCCATGGATACGAAAAATGCGGTTTTGACATGTATACAAATAGAAAATTTAAAGAGTCAAGTGAGGAAGGGGGATCAGCCTGTTTTATTTTTTCTGTGGAAGTGATATATTTTTAGTTCTGGTTAGGGTTATAAAACAAAAACTATGGCACTTAAGGTAATATTTAAAACATTAGCATCACAGCCTGTAGCTAACATTGACACTGTGCTGCTAAAAATTCAAGAACGTTGCATTTGCCCAGCATACGCTCCTTATGCTGCATCAAAGTACTTTATGCAACTTGATATAAACGGTGACCAAAGTTGGACCTCTAATTTGTGGCTTCCAGAACCCAGCACTCAACACTGAACCCTGTGATGCAATTTCCATCTGCCCCACGGGAGCACAACAGTGCCCCCCAGAGGTCACGTCACTAACTAGCATCAACTTTACCCAGCATCAGCAGCCCAGAAGTAGTTCCTGGACTAATGTTGTACAAGCGTTTCACCCTGTGCAGGTAAAAAAAAAAGGCAACAAGTTGTTTTCTGATGTTATGCAGTTAGGAGTCACGAATGACCAAACCCTGCAGAGCAGCTCACGGTGGACTGATCCACGCTGCATGGACTTGGAGCTGAAGGCGCTCCAGCTCACTGAGGCCCTCAAGGCATTGCTGGAGGGCTGGGGGAGTGACAGAGAGCAGGAGACTGTCAGAAAGCAACAGACACAACAGATGTTATACTGGGGTGGCTGAAGAGAGATGAGGTAAGCACAGCAGGAAATCACAGTGCCCGCTGTGAAATATCTAACCTGTGAAGAAGAAGAGAGGGCCATAGTTCCCAGTTTCTGCCCATCTGAGGCTGTGTGTTTTAATAGCGCGAGATCTGGCAGTGAACTTTCACCACTTTCATCGACATCTGGAGGAATGTTCCCTGTTTTGAGATGAGAAGCCCTGCAAACTGCACCCGTAATGAGATCCAGAGCTTCTGTTCACAGCAGGCCACACCCCTAATTTCACTGCACTCGTTCTTCCTTCTACCTTTCCTTAAATCCTTCATCTCGCCACCTGTCAGTTCTTCTGCTCCAATTGAGCCTCTTTAATTAAATTACTTAATCCCAACTTCCTTTCCTCTCTCCAACAGTCTCCTCCTCCTTTTTTTTACAGACTCCTTTTTCCACACATCTGACAAGCATGTGCTGCAGAAAGTTTTCTCCCCCTTTGTGCCCCTTTTGGAAGCCCCACAAAGAAAAAAAAACCTGACCCTAGAGGTACTTTAGACAGAGGGAGGGGGCTGGCTGAAGGTAGAGAAGTTCAGCAGCCAGCAAGGGAGGACAGAGAGAGATGAGCAGTCAGGAGCTGCTGCACAAATGCAGATACGCTCCATACTGAAGCAGTTTGAGAAGAGAGGCAGGAAAAAAATGAAAAGAGGGAGTTAGAAAAGGTAAAAAAAAAGTGAAGAGAAGAATGAAAGGGAGAACAGCCAACTGGCACAGGCTGAGATATTCGGCTTGGCTCTAAAAGTTTCAGGCTGCCCAGACAACAAACCACATGGACTGAGGTCTTTGCTGTTCCCTCTGCAGGCTGCAGAATGGAAGCGCTGTAGAAGTGTGTGAACACAGAGGGGTAGAAAGCACAAGTTAAAGGGCTATTTTTGTCCTGCTGTGGATTTTTGGTATCTTTGTAGCTGTAGCTAAATTGTTACCTAACGCTGAGAGAGCTCTGCAGAGCGATGGGCCTGCAGAATGGAGTATGATATTGATTTCTACAAACATTTTGGCTGGCTGAAGAAGGTAAGATGCGTGCATTTTTCCACTTTTCTGCACTGGATGGGCATGATGTAGAATGCTTGTGTCATATTTTACACAGACATAATATGCTGGGATGCAAATGCGCAAACATGTCACAAGTGTCTGATGAGGACAAAAATATAGACATCCTCAGCTCCTCCATGGGGGTCTTAGTGAATGCCACATCCAGAGAGGAAGCCCCATCATTAATACACATCCTGTGGTAAAATTCTGAGGCTCAGCTTTAAGAGCCAGAGGTATGGTGATTGTTTGAGCTGGCTCAGAGGGACGGACGTTGTGGATGGATGCCTGAATTTCTGGGAACTTTGAGCACGTTTGGTCAGACTTTAATTCCCTTGTACACTAATGGCTCAGAAATATCACTAACTACACCAGCAGCTCCCGCTCTGGTCAAAACACACACACACACACACACACACATACACACACACACACACACACACACACACACACACACACACACACACACCAACTGGAAGTATGAGTGTGCTCCTGTAGGTGTGTTTTTCATTAAGACCTTTGTTCTGAAGGTAAACGTCCCGCCGTCGGCCAACAGCGAGTCTTACCAGCAGCGCCTGTCACGTCTGGAAGGAGACAAAGAGTCGCTCATTCTCCAGGTGCGAACCCTCCAATAAAAAAACAAATCATCTCCGAAGTGTGTCTGTGTGAGCTGTTGTGACGCTTCGCATTTTTCTAATGAACCTTATCTTTGAAGTGATCTAATCTGATGCAACAGTCATTCTTAATAGCTAACTGCATCAGTATCACATAAGGCAGTTAAAACCAGAAAGAGCAAAGGTGCAGGATAAGACATGGAGCATAACTGTTACAGTTCTTTTCAGCTGTTATAAAGCTTTATTTACTGCTGTGGCAACACAAGAAAGTCTTGTTTGGTGTGATGTGTCATTCTGGATACACACTCTGTGTGTGTTTAGGTGTGTGCATTTATCAGAACTGCAGAACAAGTACTTACATGACGCAGGTTATAGCTCGTGGCGCTACGTGGTGTGTCTGTGTGTGTGTAGGTGTGTGTGTGTGAGAGAGAAAAAAAGAGAGTGATAAACCTCTACATGTAAAAACATTTAGAGAGTTGCACTTTTGTTTCAGCATAGCTATAAAGTGTCCCTACTAATTGTTCTTTACAGATTTTTTTTATATCTGACATATATTTAATGACACGTCTGGAGCCTCTGAGCTGTTGCAAAAACATGTGCGGAGGTTTAAAGAATGCTGAATTGTAACGTTTGTTCTGGCACCTGTCATTGAAAGCAGCTGATATGAAGTTACACAGAAAAGATTCCTGTGAAAACTTGGTGTGACTGCGTGAGAAGATGCTGGATAAGTTCAGTGTTGCGTAAATTCTCTGTTCAAACGCACGTAGGTGAGTGTGCTGACGGACCAGGTGGAGGCTCAGGGGGCCAAAATCAGTGATCTTCAGAGTTCTCTGGTGGAACATCGACAGAAACTGAGGTCTACGGGGGAGATGCTGCAACAGGTACAGCTCCGCACGCCTTCAGTCACTGTGCCCAAGATTATTTCTAAACTCAGGAAATGGGACATAGAATTCCTTTATTCACAGGAAATCAATGAGAAAGGACCTCAGAGTGACTGTCTGGTTCTTTCACATGAATGACTCTTCGTTTTAAGAATGTAATTTAGGATTAATAGTCTTTCCTGTACAGAAAATTCAGCGAATTTGTGCTCAAATTACCTTGACGACCAAAATATTTTGGGCACTTAGAGTCATTCTGCAACTGTCTTGGAGCGCAGGGCTGTCTGGGCAGGTGATTACTGCGCTGTAGTCACGCCCCCAACTGTGTGATGACACGGAGAGAGAGAGAGAGAGAAGAGAGAGATAAAGCTGGGTGGTGCAGCTCTGAAAGGAAAAGGTGAATTTCTTTAACCCCGACCATCAACACTGCTCTTTGCTGGATATATGAAAACTTGATTCTCTGCCTGAAATGAATGCATCCATGAGGGGAACACTGACTCTCTCTCTCGCTCTCCACTGCAGGCAAATGCAGAAGTAAGATGACTTAAACAGATTAACATATACTGTGGTTCTTGCTCTTTCATTCCATTCAAAGTGGACTGTTTCAGTTTATTCTGTCTTATTTCAGTGCCAGGAATGTGTCTTTAGGATGATGAATAATGAACTCTATATTTATTCTAATAAACAGGATCGCCTGCGCGCGTGTGTGTGTGTTTGTGTGTAAAGGCCAGATGAGGCTGGTTTCTTTAAGAAATACAGGGGTTGGAATGAGGATTTGGACCTAAGCTCTAAATCTCTTCCTGGTGACAAAGTTCTAATACTTTCCACGTGCACTACAGGAGGAGTGAAGCTATTTTCCGAAGCTCTGAGACTTAATGCTGTTTTCCTGCCTCAAATGCTCATTTGCAGGCTGTAAGTGATTTAGCACCTGTTTGACATGCACTAAATTAGCATTACCTCTGCCTGCAGCCTGGTCAACTGTCAGACTGACAGCCGTTTAAGACACACAGCGGCTCCGCAGTGCTCGGGAGAAAAGCCGAAAGCATCAAAGTTCATTCTTGTGTTCGCTCTGCAAATCTTTTACATACCTTTGGTGACCACCCCCAACCACCACCCCCTGAAACTGCAGCCACTGCTGTGCACTTGGGAGCGTGCTGTGAAATGAGCATTATAAATAGTGGTCATGAGTTGTGTATATTTAGCCTAACAGTGGCTGAAACCAGTGGGTTTGTCTGCGAGGACTGTTATTACTGAACTGGAAGCTCGCTGTGCCCCCCACATTTAATGTTGCCTTTGTCCAGTAAGTATTGGGCGCTTCACACCTTCAAAGGGAAAACATATTTAATGCACGGCAAATTGTATCTTTACCAAATGTCTGTTTAAGTTGCCACGTGGCTTCAACTCTTGCATTGTTGTCAACAGGAGTTCTTGCACAGGACGTCGCTGGAGAGCCAGAAGCTGAGTCTCATGGGGGAGGTGTCCTACCTGAAACTGAAGTTGTCAGACATGGAGGGGAAGCAGGACTACGGGGCTGAAAGGCAGTACAAAGCAGAGGTAGGCTCCTCACCCACACATCTGTCTGGAAAGTCTTGTTCTGAATCAGAAAAACATAAGCAGTAAGAATTTGTTACAGCTAAAAACTTGGAAGGATCAATTTAAGTGCATTTAAAAGTGAGTAGATCTACATTTGGTCTGGTTAAAATCTTCCTAAAACTCGGTCCTCGGAAATTTCGAGCTAACTGCAGCAAGAAGGATGAGGTTAGACCCAAAAATATGGCTTATGTTCCAATTGATCCAACCCTGAAGTCAGCTGCAGAGTTTATGGAACACAGTAAACGCCTTCTGGAGGAAAGTGTTCATCCAAACCCCTGTTCTGTTTTTCCTCAGCAAGTGTTACGGGAAGACTCAGTCTGATGGGTTTAAAATATTCATTTAGAGTATTTATGGATGTGTTGGGTTACCAGCAGATCGGTAAGGCGGCAGGTACGTGAGCGGGAGCAAAGGAAAGGAGGGAGGGTGGCAGCACCACCAGACAGGATACTGTAAAGTATGTAGTTACTGTCAAAACAGCGCTAGTCAAAGGGCCTTTGTGTGCCCAGGTTAGAATAGCTCAGGAATAGCAGAGCTGGCGTGATGGATGGCGGGCCAAATATGAGAGCGTGACGGCTTCAGCCCAGGGAATTTTATTCTGAGTGGTGGGTAAAGCTTGACTTGGCCAGCTAGTTTGCAATAAGAGGACTCTGATCTGTACCGGAAACACTTTCCCCAAGACGCTGGACATCTAATTTTATCAAGAGATAAATTGCCAATTCTTTGAAATGATAAATTTGCATTTATGTATGCAATCTGAAGGCAGAAGGAGGTGAATGCGCATTTCAGTAGACAGCACTTTTCTGACCCTTTTTTCTTTTTTTACTCCTTCTTTCTCTGCAACAGCTGCTTGGACTTAAAGGGAAAAAAAACATCTACTTTGAACCCTTTACTGGCCCCATGCTGCCACTGATGCACGTTTACAGCCTCTGCACGTACACACACACACACACACACACACACACACACACACACACACACACACAAACACACACAGAGAGTAAAGCCATGGTTAAATTTAGCCTCAGAAAGGCTCAATATCATCTGTCATATCCGCTTCTCCAGACTCCAGTGAGACTTCCTGTGTCCACGAGCCGCGCATAACTGGGCCGCTGTTTACACTCTTTTATAGAAGCACGGCCGCCAACCACATCTGACGGCAATCATGCACACTTCTGTACAATTTCTGTGCCTTGATAAGCTATATTTTAGTTAATCATCAGATCACGGTGCAGGTCTTTAGGGACCATTAAGAATGCAGGGCCACAATGGCCTGACGTACAGATCTGCCAAAATAAGAGGCTGAGTTTTGTGCTGTTGTTGTTGGTTTAGCCAGGCAAGGTGTGTCGCAACAGGGCAGCTGAAGTTGCCTTCCTGAGCGTGGGTGGAGACATGACTCACGAGAAATCTTAAAAATTTTAAGAAATCCCCCACTGATGAAAATTGCATTCTTGACCTTGCAAAGCGCTCCTTTCATTATGGAGCCCATTATGACAGTGGTGGGCATGATTGATCCTGTTTCTGCAACTCATAAATGACCAACTCGCCCTTCAACGTCCAACCTGATTTAATGGTGTACCATATCATGATGCATTACCTGCAATATTGATTTAAAGGTTTGTAGTGCTCTACCCATGTAACATCAAATAAGGCATCTTATACGATCTCATTTCCACAAAATGCTAACTCATATGGACACAACAAGGTTATATTAATTTAAGTAGGTAAACAGCGAGTGCAGAATGCTAAGCACTATCTGCTAATAGCCAAAGCGTTACAGCATAAATAAAGATATTTACCTTTTTTCATTAGATTCAGGATCAAATCCGAGGATAACTGGCAATTAGTCATGGTGTATAAATGAGGATAATTTGACTTTCTGGATGCTACCTCTTGTCTCCAAACCAAACAGTTTAACGCACCTGTAAACCCCGCCCCTTTACCTCAAACGAATCTGAGCCCTAACAATCTATGAACATTCTCCCTTTAACCTTTGACCTACACATGACCTTAATATTTTACATGTGAGCTATTTGGCCATGTGGGCTAAATGTTAAGACCAACCCACAACAGTCTAACAGTCTATACTGTTATAGAGCAAAAGCAAGCAGACGGAGGTGGAGGCCTCTATCTGCACACCTCCTCTGTAGTAGTTCTTCTCCTTTTCTTAATGTTTGTCTCCATTTTTTCCCCGGCTGTGTCTGTCAGACTGTGGTGAACTTCATTAGTGAGCTGCAGGAGCAAATGTGTAGGTTCCAGAAGGAGATCAATAATAAAATCCGAGAGAAAAAGGCACTGGAGACCGAGGCTGAGGGCAGCCTCGACTGCGAACTCCCTGCTGAGGCCGGCGAGAGTCATACCTCAAACTCCGGGACTTCCTGTGACAGAACCAGAGGGCCGATGCTCAGACCAGAAGAAAGTCCAGAGAAGAACAGCCTGAGAGAGGGCAGCTCAGAGGCAGAAGAGCAGGACGACTGTGGGAGAGACAGTGTAGGCACTGCCTGCTGGCATGACCTGTGGTGGTCTGAGTACGGCATGACTTGACCTAGTTTGCTGTGTGTAATCAGATCAGGAGGAGGCCAAACACTCACCCACCATCCAGTTTTGAAGTCCTCTAATAAATTCTTTGGTTTCACTGAGTAATTCAGAGCGACTAATATATTCCACATATTTAAATTTGAGGACCTGCATTTATAAGACTGCTTCAATATTTAAGGCAGAGAATAATTTGTATTCAATCCTGTTGTGCTTTTTAGAACTTTTTGAAGGAGCTGAAAATTCTCAAGGAGAAAGTGGAACATCTGGAGGATCAGAAGTTACAGTATGAGAAGAAACTCAAAGCAAACAAGGTGAACAAACGCTGCAGGAATGAATGATGTCTCGTATGTTTAAAAAACAAACAAACCTTTAAACAAGTCAAAAGTCTGTGCTGAAAGATTGTGTGATGTTAAACACGAGCACATTTACTTTATTCCCCTCACCATATGCACCGGAGAATAGCTCAGGCTTGACAGCCGTCTGCCTCCTTCCTCTCTAACTGGGAAACAAGCTGAAAACGTATAGACGTGTAGCTGCCAAAAACACGTAATTTCCCACAAAGTTTGGAATTCAGATGAGGTCGGTGCTGTTTCGGCTGAAGGTGTGCGTCCAGGTCCCGTCTTCATGTGTGTTTGACAGGATTCTGTCTGTCAAACACACGTGAAGACACTAAGTTTGCTTGTGCAAGCTGCTGTTTGTGCCAAAATTCATCTGTGCCCCCCAACCACCACCACCACCACCACCTTGCAGGTAGAGGTCAGCAGTCTCCAGCAGCTCCTGCTCACAAAGAACGCCGAGATCGAGAGCCTGCACACTCAACTGCTGACCAGGCCGTCGTCGTCTGCTGAGAAAGGTAAACAGCCCCCCAGCCCAGTTACAGGACAGGTGACTGAGTGAATGGCCTGTTTGTGCATTTGTTAACAGGCAGTAAAAGCCTCCCATTCCCTTGCTGCTCTCTGTTTGAGAGAGACGGACAGGAAGACTGTAAACACCCAACAATACTGAAAATCGCTGTAAAAACCCAGGGGCAACGTCTGCTTTTCATCTTTCATTTATTCAATTTCTCCAGACATGTCTGTTTGTTGTCTTATCCTCTCCTTCCTCCTGCCTCGAAGGGAAGAATTGCCTACTGTTTCCCGAAATGACTCGACGCGCAGTCCCTCCTCGGCTTCTCTTTCCCCGCTTTCTGGAATTCTGGAAGCCTAATATCTTGTTCTTGCTTCATTTTGCTTGTCGCAGATTAAAAAAGGCCTCCCCGGGGCATTTACGATCAACAGCCCTAATCACAGCTGTTGATTGGACTCCAGCTCTAAATAAGTAAATGCTGACACAGCTAAAGGTCTGCCTGGAACATATAAAAAGTCCAGGCACCTCTAAAAATATGCGTTTTGGAGATTTGGCCAACTTTCAACCACATGCACACACAAAGTGATATTTATACGGCAAAAATTGTTCCCTAAATATGTAAATAAATGTTTCTTATAGATAAAGAACTTCAGAGGCTGAGGATTGCGATGAAGTCGCTGCTCGATGCCAATGATGAAAAGGTGAGAGGTCACGTGACATCATACAGAGCAGGGTGTGTGTTCAGAGCGCACGGCAGGGTTAAACCCTGCTGTGGGTGCTGCTGTGTGGAAGATCAGAAGCAGCTCATCTCTCCTGAGTGCCCACCTGTCCACCAACCATTTATAGATGAGGGGGGTGGCTCCAGTCTCCCACCCAGAGACATCTTGGACTTTAAAGAGTCCCGGACACCCAGAGACCCACATACACGCAGCCCACGTTGACCCATTTCAGGCAAAGCTACATTTAAGTGTGCCCCTGACCTGCCAAAGCTAATTTTGGAGTGAGCTGCATTAGGGGAGAAGCATGACAGAACCAGGCATGGGCACCACTTCAAAAAAAACACACACACACACACACACACACACACACACACACACACACACACACACACACACACACACACACACACACTCCTCGCAGACGGTGACCACAACTAAGATTTCCATCCATGCCCAGGTTGATCCCCACCCTTCCCACAGCTTTGATTCAAAGGCCATATGGAGGAGGATGTTTGGGTGGCAGTGAAGAAAGCCAAGCATAGCAGTGTGTGTGTGTGTGTGTGTCTTAAAACTTTAGATAAACATCTTAATTGGGTTTTGATGGCCTTCGCCCTGCACTTTTCTGTTCTCTTCAGGATCGGCGTATTGAAGAGCTCACTCTGCTGCTGAATCAGTGCCGACAGTTCAGAGAGGTCACTCACAACAGGCCAGGTAATCAGAGTACTCTTCAGCTCAACCTCGCCCACCTACAATTGTTCCATAGTCCTCTAGGACGTAAGCAGCTGCACTTCCTGTCTCTGATTGAGTCTGCTCCAGCTGAGCTAACACACACACACACACGCACACACACGCACACACGCACACACACACACACACACACACACACACACACACACACACACACACACACACACACACGTCTTCTTCTTTCTTCTTTGTTCCTGCAGCGCCACCTGCTGTTGACACAGCGTCTAACGGCAGGACTTCATCGACCAGCAGTGAGGAGGAAATGCAGGAGCCGATGAAGAGGACTGATTCTGCGAGCACAAAATCTGATGATTTAAAGTCTGAAGTGGGTACAGATGATCCAGCACTGATCCATGTTCAGTTTTGCTTTGATTTGTGAAGCGAGAGCAACTTTTATTCTTTCGCCATCGCAGGTGTCACATGTCTCCATGTCCAGCTCTTCCTCTCGGCACACATCTTCATCAGCACAGAAAGACGACGATTTCAGGTGAGGAAGCAGCTTTTCATAGATCATCAATGTCGTTGGCGGAGTTTACTGAGATAATTGTGATTTCATGTCACAGGACAGAATCACCAACATCACCAGACCTGAGAAACAGACCTTCACAAAAGGTATGTTTTATAATCAAGAAGAGAAAAGCTGAACTACACTGGACACTTTTTTCTTTCCTTAAATTTTATTGTTTAAAAGTTTTGTTTTGAATGAATTAGCAGCATTAGTGAAAATACCGAATATATGCAGTGAATATAATCATTTGTACGTGATTCTGCAAAGGTGTGATTGTATTTCCTGTTGTTTGCATCGGTGTGGTTTCTTACAGAGTTGTCTGAGTGAGAGCAAACATCAGACGCTGCCTGAGAATTCGTCTCTGAGCCACCAAAACAGGAGGGACAGCAGCGGTGAAAGCCAGAGTCAAAGGTCTCCAGATGGGAGTGAAGATGGAGACTCCAGCCAAAGTATGTCCAGCCAGATTAGTTCAGGCTCCACAGGCTGTTATTAAAGGCAGATGCCTGATACAGACTCAGGGGCCCCTCCTCCTGCGGAGCAGTGGTTAGGCTGGTGGAGCCCATCAGCAAAGCCAGGTCTCTCGTTTGGAACAGACCCTTTGAGCAGAGACGCGCTTTAGCTTTGATCACAGCTGTAATTGCAGAGGTTTCCAAGAGAGCAGCTGGATGACAGGATAAACTCTGCAAACACACCCTCTCTCTGGTCGGCTGGACCACATTCATCCGCCCAGCTCCACCCATCCTTCACTCAGGGCTTCCACTGGGACCCCGCCCTCACGTCTCTGAGCGTCTGAGCCCAAATCATCAAGCTCAAACCTTGTGTTTATTTGAGCTTTGAGCCTATTAGCTGAACCAATTTGTTTGCCTGACTTAATGACCACCACATGTGCACTAACATGCAAAACTACACAGTTCCTGTAGGCGTTTCAGCAAAAAAAAAAAAGTATATCTGAACTATGTGAACCTCCATCGGTTGTTTTTTTTTTTTATTATGTGCTTTTGAAGAAGCTGATGACAGCACGTCTAGCAGCAACTCCCCAGTTCACTGTGATGCAAACATGCAGAGCGGCCAGAGATCTGTGGGGTCACCCGAGTACCTGAAGACCAACAGAAGCTTCAGGAGACTCTGGGGAAAGTGAGTATGCCAGTGACACGTCAGCGTTCCATCATCTACTATGGAGAAATTTACTTCTATTTCTTTGACACCAACTAATCCAGACTACGAAGAACCCAGTCTGGAGGATTCCAGGCAGCGGATCCAGAGGCCGGTCCATTTAAAAGAGGGGGGCTACGAGCAACAGCAGGACCCAGGCTGACCCGGACCCCCGAAGCTTCTGCATGCTCACGGTACAGCTCAGCACGCATCTGCTCTCGCTTTATGTTTCTAGGTCCTTCCCTCTAAATGGATGACAAAGACAAACACACCAGTTATTAATATAAATGTATTTTTTCCAGTGACATGAGTATTCCGTTCAGTCAGTGGACTAAGGAGCAGGTGTGTGGCTGGTTGGAGGACTTTGGACTAGAGCAGTATGTCAATCTGACCAGGCAGTGGGTGGAAAGCGGACAGACACTGCTCTCGGCCACACCTCAGGATTTGGAGAAGGTCAGAGAGTAAAAACCACGAAATATGTGCATGACTGACATGGAGGATTAAAAAGCTACACTAAGTCAGGAGAATCAGATGCAAAGACAGACAGTCTTTTCTGAACTCAGGAGATGAGGATGAGGAACCCGCTGCACAGGAAGAAGCTGCAACTGGCTCTGAGAGCATTTTCTACTAAGATGGTGGAGAAGTCCTCTGAGCTGGACTACATCTGGGTTGCCCGTGAGACTCATTGCTGTTGTTTCTTTAATAGAATGGTGCAAATTAGATGTCACTGTGAATAGTTTTTCTTACATTATTTGATCTGAGGATACATCTTTTAACATGTAAACTGAATTTATCTCTGATTTCAGGTTGGTTGGATGACATTGGTTTGCCACAGTATAAAGACCAGTTCCATGAAGCCCGCGTAGACGGTCGAATGATTCAGTACCTCACAGTGGTGAGGACCTGCACCTCCTGTATCTGTTTGCTTGAAACGCCATCCTTACTGTTTATTTTTCCTTCCTGTGCTTTCAGAATGACCTGCTGACTCTAAAGGTTACCAGTCAGCTGCATCATCTCAGCATAAAATGTGCCATCCACGTCCTTCATGCCAACAAGTTTAACCCAAACTGTCTTCGGCGCAGACCAGGGGAGGAGGTACTTAAGGCTCTTTCTGTTGGTTAAGAAGCCTTTACTAAGATACACTTTTCTTTAAAGGCGCTTAAAGATGTAATGACATATTTCTCCCACACGATGGCGGCCAAAGCGCATTAATGTTTTTTTTTTTTTTTAATATTCCCACATTCTTGGGTAGAGCGTTAATATTAATATTATATATATATATATATATATAATAATATGTGGCTCGAGATGAGAAGGTTTTTGAAATACAATTAAAAAAAAGTCACTTTTTTCATATAATATTGTTCTAAGTCAGACTTTTACTGTAACTTAATAATAGCAACACCAGATTGTTACTTGTAATTACCATTCTCCTCAGAACTGCAAAAATATATTGCTAAGCATCAAGATAATTAAATAAGTAATAAAAACCCTCGTGGTTAATTTAAATCAGTCTAAGAGGACAAACCACTGTTCAATGACTCCTTTTGGTGAAAAAGAAATAAAAGGTCCTTGAACCAAATTAAAAATAAAAAAATCTGATTCAATATTTTATGTAAATATTTTTTTTCTCTTTCAGAGGAATCCCTCCCCCTCAGAGGTGGTGCAGTGGTCCAACCACCGTGTGATGGAGTGGCTAAGATCTGTGGATCTGGCTGAATTTGCTCCTAACTTGCGGGGCAGCGGCGTTCATGGTGGGCTCATTGTAAGTTCTGAACACATAGAGATTTTCTTCTTTCGAACGTGTCTGGAAACCCGTTATAACCAGGTGTCGTCCCTTTGCTCCTCCACAGATCCTGGAGCCCCGCTTCAACTCAGAGACTCTGGCTCTGCTGTTAAATATTCCTCCCCAGAAGACTTTGTTACGCCGTCACCTCGCCACAGCCTTCTCTGCCCTGGTGGGAATTCAGGCAGCGCAGGAGAAGAGAGAGTACGCCAACGCCACCGGTCACGTACCCCTGACCACCACCGCCAAAGTAAAGGTCAAGACCACCCTCTGACACTGTAGAGACTTTGTTTTTTTGTTTTTTTTTTTCTTAATTGATATTTTAATATCTTTTGTGCTTCCAGCCAAAGAAGCTGGGCTTCACTCAGTTCAGCCACCTCAGGAAGAGGAAACAGGATGATTCTCTGGATTACATCTGTCCAATCGACATTGGAGCTCCGGTGGTGAACGGCGCCTCTCCTCCGCCTTCCGCAGCTCTCAAAGGCCTCAGCTCCACCTTAAAAAGACCGGCAGAGAAACAGGAGGAGGCAGGAACAGGAGCTCAAACTGGCTCCAGATCGTGAAGTCCAGCCTCACCAGGACGTCCCATCACTGATGGTTTTCTGACCCAAGAGGAGACATTAAGGGTGGCTGATATGTTCTTATTCAGATGTTGCGGAAAGATTCACATCTGCAGTGATGAGACAGATGGTGACGGTGTGAAAGCTGCTCTCTGCATTCCTCATAAGAGCTTTAAACCAGTGTATTTTATTTAATATTTTATATCTAAAACCTTAGTTGGGATATTGATGACCTTGTGTTTTTGATTCTGGAAAGGCTGGACACCATCAACCATTTCCACCAGTCTCTTTGAGAATGTATCTCTCTTACTTTCACTTTGACTGGAAAAAGAATTCTGATGAATAAATAACGTTACAACGTTACAACTGTCTCAGAACTGATAATTAAATGCTTCACTCTTTTTAGAAGAAAAAAATGAGAAAGTAACAGAAATACAACATTAAATGCACAAAAAATGTATTAACATAAAAATAATACGTATCTATCCAAATGTCATGAACAAAAATCTCCAGGTATATTTGCAGTGAATAAGATACATTTAAATTCTGCTTTGTTTCAATTGAACCTAGATATTGGTATTCAATATGAATTGAATATAGATATTTTGAAAAAAAAAATGTATATATATATATATATATATATATATATATATATAAACTACGTAGTTCTATTATATACCACGTAGTTTTCATATTTTACCAGCAGGTGTCAGTGTTGTCTGCTGATTAATGGGTTTGAGACTATGAGTAAAACCGTTTACATTACATTACAGTTTGTCTTTCAGCTGTTACAAATTCCGTTTTGATTGGATCTTATTGTTCTGTAGATTCAGGCTGGGGGTAAGAATGCAGTTTCCATTCAGTGACACCAGTTCATCTCCATATGGGCATTTGGGCGTCATTTTAATCTTCCATTCAGATAGACGTTTTGGAACATTCGTATGAGGCCCCACAAAAGAGTGGATGTCACTTCATCGATCACAGACAGGGTTCAGTAAAAATGTGCTTCAAAATGAAACCTAGACTTTTTCCTGCTCTGGCCATCACAGTTGGAAAGTCCACACTGAATGTTGTAAGGTAATTTTTTTGTGAAACCCGAAAAAAATACTTAACAAATGACTCAAACATGGCTAATAATTACTTAGATCTATGTATTTATCACAGCTGATGAGTACACAGAGGATCAAGCATCTTAGATTAATTCCTGTAATGTTATTTACTCACTAATGGCTGACATGTTAGGAACTATTATTTGTTTCAACCTCTTTCATTATATGTTAGCAGGAAATTGCTTTATCGGCAAATGTGGTATTACTGACATCTTACCTTGAATTATAATCTCAATTCCTTTAATTAAGTGAAAATGACCCTGACAGTTATTGCTTTCCAGCATACTTTCTAATGGCGGTGTGAGAAAAAAAATGCATCATTATGGTTTAAATAGTGGATAAATCACTTTTTAAAGAAAGCTTCTGCCAACAGTAGCAGATTATTAGCCGAAAAGGACAATCAGTTTGAATGCATCACACTGAAATGGTGGCGGACGTCAGACTTTAATTTGTGTGCACATGTGCACGTCCAGTGTTTACTGATTTTGTGGTGAAACTTTTAGACACTTTTCTACTGTTGCTGAGGCCACAGGAGGGAATTTCTGATCTGTGGAGGCGCTCCGGCCTCTCTGGAGCGGCGTGCTCCTGGTTGGATGTGATGTCACTAGTCGTCGCTGTCATTAACGGGACACCCGCTAGCCAGTTTGGGGACCATATTCGGCATTAGGGCAGTGCATGTGTTGCAGGCTCTCAGCTCTGCCTCTAAAGCCGCGTCCTTCTCCGGAGCGCTCGAGTGTTCTGACAGGGCCTGCCATAATGATGACTGCATCACCCAGACATGGCGGCGCGGCCTGCGAGCCCGGCCTGACGTGTTGTCAAAAGGAGCATTCAGACGTCTGCACGAGTCCTTCTCTGCTCCGTCAAATCTCAGGACCTGCCAACGACCAGGCTGCGTTTGTCTGGTTGCTTCAGCAACAGTTCCATGTTCTGTTATGGTATTTGGGGCTACTTTAAAAGCTGGTTGGAACCTTTTCAGAGCTAAAGTTGCATTTTCAGTTACATTAGCATGTAGTTATCACAGTCAAAGGTTAAGCTCCAATGTTTCCAAAGTGGAATCTAGTGTGTAGTTTTTCTCATCCAACCTGTGAGAGTTGAGCGTTTATGTCATCATTTTGGAACCACAGGTCATAAGTGACATTTTTGCTCCAGTTTCACCACAGTTTTGCAAATGATCTCGACAGAGACGTTTTAGAGGAAGTAAAGTTGCAGCAATCCTCCTTCATGTGTGATTGGTTGCTCTGGCACCACAAAAGTGCTGAACGCCACCATCACCGTGTCCCTGTCAGAAGGACGGATGCAGGTTTTGCTACCTCGGGTCATCGTTAAAGCTGAACCACAATGACATCCATCACATCGAGTTGGAGGAGAACACCTCTCACTGCAAATAATGGTAGTGTCATGAACCCGAGCAGATCCATAGATACAAAAAAATTATGGAAATGGAAAAAAAACATTTGAATCACAAAATTAATAATCTTGAAATAAAATAAGTCCTGCATACATAAAAAAATGCACTCACAAATGCAGCAGCGAGCTTAAACTCCTGGATTTCATTTGGTAATGTCTGGCTTTAATAATATTTGTTGCCTCTCTTTGACATCATTCAAATCTCCGGTTTAAAGCAGGGAAGCTACGTGTCAACTGAGATCAAGCCAACAGATATTTTGCATTAGACGGCTTCAAGAAGATGCACACTCAGACTTCAGGTTTTGTTTATTTCCTGCTTTTCTGGGTCGTTCTGGGGACACAAAGAGAAGTCAATCAGTGGAGGTTGATGCAGACAAACGTCACAGAAGTCATGCAAGGAATGCAAAATCCTGAAAGTGCTAAAATTGGTGAGGCAATCATATGTTGTACGCATGTCTTTATGTAAATCTGCACCCTAAGTCTTTTTAATACACTGCCCAGAGTGCAATCCAACCACTAGATATCAGAAAATCTTTCATACTGGCATTTTAAAAACAAACAAACAAATAAACAATAACCATGAACATGCTGTGTAATGAAACCTGGACAAAAAGTGCGCAAAAGTGTAGCTTTAACAGAGAAATGATAAACAGTTGCAATGATGACGATCAAAGGTGAATCTAACTAATATCCAGCATTTCACAGTGGTGTCTAAAACACAAACACTGCAAACAGAGGCAGATTAGCTCCATCTTTCCTGGCACAGCCTTCTGCAAAGATTAATGAAGGAGTCTAATATGTTTTAAATCAGTGTTTAAAATCATGAATTTATTATGTGATGACCTTCTGGTGTGAATCCAATTAATGTGCTGAGGAGAAACTCAAACCAAATGCTGGCTGTGTAAACTGAAAACAGCTGAAGGGCTGTTTAGAGCAACCAAAGCATCCCATTTGCACAATATTGTAAAAAGAAATATTAAAGGGAAAAAAACAAACCCCAACCACCATGCTTCATTTTCATTGCTGACAAAAAATGGGTCTCTGATGAATTGACACTTAATTACTACTTGATTAGCATAATTATGCATGTTAATGGCATCTCAAATGAATTGCAGTTGTCAGGAGGGAGGAAGCATCTGTAGCGGTGGCAGCCTGATACATATTTTCTCCTATCCAACAGCGTTGTCTAACTCTTCCCTTTAAGTGTTTGCCATTAATCACAACCAACTTCTTTTCCTTTAGTGTGAAATTTGGCATTTTGGGATAATTGGGCCATTATGGTGTACTTGTCACATCTGTAATAGGTGGCTAACGAGGCTCCATGTGTAGCATTCAGAGATGATGGCGGAACGTTTGCACTGAGTAGCATGGCAGCTAAAGATACGGCCCTCTCAGGCAGACACGTATAGCCTGTATATACCATCCAAATAGATATATGTTTTATTGACTTTGCTACTGTAGTGTGTACAGTAGTAACGGTAACGGTTTCTATGGCCAAACATCATCAACAGATCAACAGACTTATTTATTTATGAATAAAACTGAACCGGTACTTCCATGCAGAAAAGTGACGCTACCTTTAATGTGAGAAGGAAACAAAAATGCATCACAAGAGAATTTATGCATATAAAAAGCAAAAGAGCTTTACTGGGACACATGGGCACTACCAACCCACTGTCTAAAACGCCAACCCGCTCCCAACCTGTCTGAATAACCTTTAGGTGCATGTTTGAGTTCCTTATCCTGCAGGAATCAATAGCGTGATGAATTGCACAGGAGCCCTCCGGTGTGGTTTGCATCGCAGATTCCAAAGATGACACAACCAATTTGATGGCAAACATTTCCTCCACTGTCACTTCATCCGGCTCCTTGTTATTGGCAGTAGGGGAGAAGAGGGTGCAGAAGACGCGGGGGAGAGGGAAGAAGGAGGCTCAAGGTTACAGGTGGCAGTTGGTAGATCATATAGATTGGGAGAAGGACGTGATCTAAGCGGACTCTGGCATGTTTCACTCCAAAATTCTCCTCAGCACGGCATCGCGGTTTTTCATAATATTTCTTTCCTAAATAATCACATTTCTCATGTGGTACTGGAAAAAGTTACTATTACAAAGAAATTACAATCAACTAATCAGCCAACATATGTTTGGACTTCTGTTAATATTTAACTGGAAGTGTTTAAAGGCGACCAATACTGGGTCGCTCTCATTTGTGCCTATAATCAGCCTGACCACTGGCCTGTGTGACAGGCGCTGCTGTATTGGATATTAATTCACTGACGCATGGTGGGCTGTCATTCCCGCAGACAGCCTCTTAATACCCTAATGGATCATTTACATTATTGATGAGCCAACCCTGCGTCGCTTCCAACACAGACTATTTAAAAGGAATAATTTCATGCAAACTACATATCGATGCACTAATGATCAATCGGCCCTTGTTTTGTGTGGTAATAATATGCAACTATTTTAGAGGGATGGACGTCTGGCTCAGTTGGGGGTCAGCCTCTGGGTTTCTGCTGTTTGCAACAGATGCCATATACAGTAAATAACGTTGAATTTAATGAAAACGGCCTGATGGACCTGACCTGACAGGTGAGTACCTATGTGCAGTTTTGGCGCCCCCTATCATTAGACCCAAGGAGATTTAAATTATAGATATAGTGAGTTCATTAAGAGCTTTATTGTAAAGGAAAATTTTAAATCTACTATTGAACACTAACACCGTGTTTGCCCCGTGAACCCGGACTGGGAGTTGGTTCCAAAGAGCAGGAGCAGCTGAAGCTGGAGGCTCTGTCCTCCAGACTGCTTTTGGAAAACCTGCGGCCCTGTGCTAACTTCCTCTGTAGTTCGCGCCGGGCCACATGGGATGGTAGCTATCGCCCCCACGTGGACAAGCTCTTTTTAAGACTTTTTATGGTCCTTTTTACTCCTCCACCAGCAGCTGTTGTGTCTCCCACCCTCACTAACATCTGGCAGATGAGATATCCTTGCACAAATCTTGAGGTTTTTTTTCCCCTCTGGGTTCATCCTCTGCATCGTCTCTGTGGAATGTAGACTGCAGGGGCTGCGGATCAGACAACCCGCCCTCAGTTCACTGGTGCAACTGCTCCATTGTGTGCTGCTCAGCTTCATCCAGAGGCCTCTTCGGATCCATCTTTGTGGCCCCGGCATTAGAAAAAGAAAGAGGAGGAACTGCTGCAGTTAGTGGGCACTTTAAGGAAAAGGATGGAAGAAGAGGAGGAGGAGATCATTGCCACAGAGCTGCAGCTGCACCAGGCACCAGTCCACCCAGAATCTCATGGTACCAGCAACTGGAGACTGAGAAGGAAGGAGCAGAGACTCAGAACCCTGAGCACGAGCATAAATGCTGTTCAGACACGCTGAGGTGTTTAATCACGTGTTTGGTGAAGATGTGTTCACCGTGTTACCCAGCAGCCCTTGCATTGTCTCGCCGTGTTTCTGCATTGTTGCCTTTGTTTTAAATGCCGGGCGTTGATTATTGGAGCTGCTTGTTGGATCAATACCTGCAGCTGAACGGAAACAATAAGCATTGTGTCACTCATGGACTTTTAATTTACTTCTTATTTCACGCCTTATTTTTAAGCTAAAATCTAACTTGAATAAAAAAAAAAAATAATAGAGGCTTTTAGTAAACAGAACTGGGGAAACCACACAAACGAGGATGAGGATGAACTTTTGCCTCATTCACAATCTTTATGCGATCACCAGAGCGATATTACAGAATTCACATTATTTATCGGTGACTGATTTTCTTTATTGGTTTAGGACTGGTGTGATTAGATACAAGTAACATAACAACATCAGGTATTACTGGAATAAATACCACCGTAGTACCGCACTGTTGGAGCTTGACTTTCATTTCATACATCTATTTTCTTGGTATTAATTGATATTGCATTCTGTTTGTTCTCATTTCAAGAAGATGTTTGGAGAAGGTCAAAGAAGATAAATGTAAAAATTGGATTTTCTAGAAAATGGTCATGAGGGACATCCTTCTTTTCCATGATACAATAATCAATATTTTCATCAATTGCATTTGTTGTCGGCCAAGTGATGCAAATGGGGTCTGCCATCCACGTTATTGTGCCTCTGACAAATTGGGGACAGTGTTTGCATGCGAGGAGAATGCCTGTCTCCGGCAGAATAGCAGCCAACAGAGAGTGACACAGAGGATTTGTCTTTCTGAATGACCGGTGTCATGCTTAAATGGTTATCAATCTCGTGATTTCTAAGAGCCATTCCTAAAGAATCAAGCCCTCAGAGAGTCACTGTTTGGAGCTCCGAGGTCGGGCTCTTAACTCCCAACAAAAGCTACTTTTTCTGGAGAGGCCGTGGCAGAGAGATTGATTATTATTCCCTGTGTGGACTGTGAGGAGACACTGGGGACATGCTTGTCTGCATATCATCATTTATATCTACAATATGACCTACAAGGTACGTAGATGTCACCACTTCCTATTCAGTCAAAGATGGATGACCACTATAAATCATTTAGGACTGAATACACCTGCATGGCTCATGGTTCTTCAGCTTGGTAACACATTATTTCCTCTTGTGTCCTAATACTCACTGTTTGGTAACAAATGCACCTCTCAGGCCTTTGTTAAGTTAAGAAATGCATGCAGACACGTGCAGTCCACAGATGATCAGAGCCCTCTGCTGAGGTCAGCCTCATGAACTGTTGTTCCTTCATCAACAAGAAAGCTGTGGCATGTTTGCTCCCCTGAACTCAGCTTTCTTCTCAAACGGACCCTGATTTTCACTGCCAGCGAGGCCACGCTCACACCTGACTGGTGTGTTCTCTGTGCTGCTGAAGAGCACTTTGGTCAGTGTTTGGGAAATATTTTATCTCCAGATGAAATAAATAAAACATCTATTTTTGTGCTCCTGTAACTGGAAAAGGTGCCCGGTGCTATGGACAAATGACAAAGTTGAAACACCTTACGGCTGTAAAAGCTACCTTCACGAATCTTCCCAGAGCTTCTAAATCTACTCCCTAGGTAGAGTAGGACAAACGGTGTTCTGTGTGTATGGGTGGGAAATGGGAAATTAGCAGCGAGTGTCGTCAAAATTAATTACCTCTCGTCCTCACCACTGTCCATTAGCCCTGACATGATGACACAGGAGGAAGGAAAAACATCCATGTCAACTCTGGCAGCCGTCTGCTTTGATCAGATAAACCTTTTTTTTTCTTTTGTTTTGATGCCTGATTACAAAATGATTAGCCAGCGTGCCTGTCTGCTCCCTACCCTTCACCCCCCCATGGCTTGACTGACAGCTGACGTGATACGCTGTTGGCTCTGTTTAAGCTGTCTACCACCCTAAAACACACACACGCACGCACACACACACACACACACACACACACACACACACACACACACACGCAGTTCTACAATAATAATAATAATAATAATAATAATAATAATAATAATAATAATAATAATAATAATAATAATAATAATAATAAAAACAAAACAGGAAAAATTACCTCCATGAAGTTTTAAATGTGTTCTCTGTCATCTCTGTGCCACTGTTAGGCTTTTGCACCATCATTCATTTCAAATAAATCTGTGTACAATTAAACAGTCTGACACCAAAAGTAATTGCATTCATCTCCCAAACATTCTACAACATACTTTGTTGGGCATTATAACAACATGGAGGATAAGATATAAGAAGAAGGTTAAAAAAAATTCAATCTTAAAGGACTGATTTCTCCTAACATAACACACAACAGCAGCTAATGTTTAAGGCTGGACTGGACTGGAGAGCTCCTTTTAATTCTTCAGTTGAATTCCTCAGTTTACCATGAGAGGACCTGACTAACTCCAGATGTGTTGCGTTAACGGGGTTAACGGTCCCGTCATGCTACTGGAGTTGATCATTCACCACCAGCCCGCCTTTGTCACCAGTTTTATACAGCTGGAGATAAGACACGCATAGATCTTCTTCACAGAGCAAATGTCACAGATCACAGTCGTATATGCTGTGACGCATAAACATCACAGCGACCTGCTGTGCTAGGACCGGAGGGTTGCATTGAGCTGCTCAGGGTTTGATCATTGCAAGTTTGATAGCAATGTTTGTTTCTGAGTGGGAGCAGAGCTAAAGTACACATTTGATCCGGAGAACTGATGAAATAATGGATGATGGCCGTGCGATTACTTGTTTAGATGAGAGGATGCCCTTGTGTTGGTTTCAGTAGCAGTAGGAATGTTCATTGATCTCCCATGAGGCTCTAGGAGCTCATATTTCGATAAGGATGTGATAAAAGCATGATAAGGGCATTATCTTCAATCTTTGCCTGTATTGATTTACTGCTTGTGTGTGTGCAAATGCCACCTTCATCCTTCCTAAATCATTTCTTGAAAGGATTCAAGGATTCTCAGAGTTCGTCATAAAGGAATGAATTCTCCTCCATATGCTCTCTGTATTTATGCAAACACGTGCGTTCTTGACATGCACTATGTCTGTAAAGGCGGCATTAGAATTCACTTATCAAAATATGCGAAGTGAAGCAAAACAGTTTGCATGTTCTCCAGTACCAGTTTACTCTCATAGTCTCATGCACATCAGTGAGTGTGTGGGTGGATGGAGAAATATGTAGGAAATCCTAATTTCCAGTTGTTTATTGTGTGAGTTTTAATGTTTAGTTCGTAATGACTCATCGTAAACCTGATGATGTTTAGTGTCACTAAAACAAAAAAGACATTATATAATAAAGCCAGGACAATTACTATCTGCTCCTGCTTTTATTTTACCACACCTAACATCATAAAAGTGGAATGTTTAACCTCTAGTTATTGAGGTGAAGATAAATGTGCTGTGATGCCGTAAAATATAGACGTTTTCACTTTAAGGCAAAGAGCTAATTAAAATAAACTCAACAACCTAGAAGCTGTCTGTAATCAAAACGATATAGTGTTTCTCTTATCCAGACACAAAGAAGAGTCCACCCATATGCATCACCCAGCCATAATCTGTGATAACTCTTTTGCACATGATAACTGCATGTTGACCTTTGGGAGGCTCTGCAGCAACAGTCATATTTGAAAGCATGCTCTGGGTTGGGGAGAGTTAACCTGATTGCTACTGATTGAATACCAAGTCTTTGGGTTTGATATCATAGTATTTGCTCCCTGAAACATGAAGCATTGGAGAAACTTGTCTGTGGTGAGTCCTGAAGGAAGAAATAGATCAAATTGTGTATTTGTGCCAACATTTCCGAGGATTCTAACGGGCCTTCCATGATGCTGCTCTAAAACAGAGACCATATTCCTGCTTGATTATAAATCACCTTTGAAACCGGCTCTGATGCAAAATCCATAATGTGAACATCATGCTTAGAACCATATTTAAACATTCAGGAGCAGTGCCACAATTGCCTGTTAGCATGCATTTTGCATTTATTTACCAATTAAAAATGCATTTGGTATGGATTTGAAAGCACTATGCAAAGCTGCAGTGCTCCTGTAAACAGATTACGCTCCTGTGGGACAGTGTGGTATTGAATGACTAAATAGGCCTACTATGATTTATGATAATACACAAGAGAAACAAACCTCCCCTCACAACTCCATGGGGGTGGAAATATCAGCATACTGCCATTATCAATGTTTTTGACATTAGAAGTTAACACGACGTATGTGTGTATTTTTCTTTATTTGTTTGTCATTTAACCATAAAAAAGTTGCATTTTAGTCAATGTATTTGAGCTGCAAGGAGTGGAGAACACGTACATGGGCGCATGCACAGGGCTAAAATACTGCAAGTTTGTCTTTTCTTTAAAGGGATATGAGAACCGACTTTAACATGTACCTCGGTGGACCCTGATCCCCCATCTTTAACACGTGCCCCATCAGTAAGAGGGAGAGAGGTGTTCTCTAACGCCTCTTTCATTTCAACTGACGGGTTGAACGCTCCTCTGAGCAGGGGGGAGATTTGGGGCATCACTATATGTGACAGAGGAGATTACGGCGATAATCCCGCGGGTCCGCTGGGGAATCATCTGGTCTTCATCTTGCTCTTATTAACTGCTTCACACTCACATTCGGTGTAATTAACCAGTCTCTTCATTTAAACCTGTGTGATTTAGTTTCTGTATTCAGTTGAGCAATTGGACTAAATATCTCTTATTCCGCAGCTCAGCTATTTTTCACTCTAAGACTAAGCTTTTATCCGTTTAGCTGTGGGTTTTCCAGACTTTAGAATCAGTAGTCCTGTAGTTTTGTAATACAATAGACCTCTCTCGCACTACAACTAATTATGGGGGTTCTGGCTGATTCAAAGGGGTTTTCTGGTCTTTGTTTTTTCTTTAGACTTTTAACAAAGCTATGCTGGTTCTGTGAGTTTTCTCTGCCATCAACTTCTATCTGCCTTTAAAGCTTTTCTCAGGACAAAGTCACGGCAGCATAAATTCATTGAGAAAACTTCTTTCGGTGCCATTAATGGCAGCCTGCAGGAAAGCACCAGAATATCCTGAAGTGTTTAGAACCAGGGTGTTTCCTCCAGGTGGCCCTGCTTTAAGAACCTTTGAAATCTAATTAGATTTTATCAGACACTAAAAAGTCCTCTTGTACAGGTCAGCCGTGCAAGGCGGATGGTTACAACACTGTCTGATAAGGCAGGTGTTTCTGTATCAATGAACATGTGACCTTTGCCCTCATATGATCCTTTTTTATGGAAGGGTCATTAGATTACTCACAGCAACAGCTTTAAAAGTATAAGCGGACAATTCTTCCTAAAATTCATATTCTTCTCTTTTATTTTCACTCTTGAATGATATCACAAGTATCAATGAAATACTAAGACAAATGAATTTATTGATCTTTTTTAATACTGTTTATGTTGTTGTTTTAAATATTTATTTCATTACGTCAAAGCGGTTAAAGTAACTTCGTCACATCTCGTCTCCCTGGTGTCCACAGAAGAACGCTGTAAATAAAGCTTGCTTAGGAAGCAGATACAAAGAGAACTACAGATGCTCTCCAAGGAAGTAGAAATCAAGCAGTTGGTCACATGACCTGAGCAGGACGGGGATAGTGTCTGTGGATGGCTGGTGACAGGACTAATATCCATCAGGCAGAGATGATGCCGCCGGCTTCCGGTCTCTGATTGGATTAGAGCTGCTTCGAAGGAAACCTCAGGTGCTTCCTGCTGCCTGACACTGAGGCCGTTGACAGTTTACCTGAGTTCAAAACGCTTCCTAATGGACACCAGAATTTAGATACACGACTTTAGAAATAAAAAGTGAAAACACCTTAATAGCGTTGCATGAACATAGAAAGATAATATTAAGAACATCCACACAGGATTACTGCCAGATTAATAACATTCCAATTATATTGAAAGTGATATTGATTCTTTACACAAAAATGATGTTTTCCAGCTAAAGCGAATGTAAAATGGAGCTGAGATTAGATTCGCCCTTAGATTTAAAGGTTTTTATGCTGTAATAACAATGTTTACCCAAATCAATAACATGGAAGTGGAGAAACGAATGCAGACCAGCTGAGAGAAATGAAATCAGACGCAAGGAGAGAAGACCGGAGAAGCAAATAAGGTCATTTATATTGAAGAGTAGGTTTTTAATTTAGAAGGAGCCTGCGCTGGCCCACTGCGCTCAGACGTTGAATGTGAGGGTCATGTCTCCTCTTAACGACAGGCCTGTTTCTCAAGTTTTCAAGTTTATTTGGTATCTCTCCTCTCTTCATCAACATTATTGCTACCTTTTCAGATCTTAATTAAAGCGCACCAGCCCCGCCGCACAAGCTTTAAGATTCCAGTGCAGCAGGATTATGGGATTACACAGTCAGGGTCCGGGCCTGTGAAAGCCCTCTGTAGCAACCAGCGGGCAGTGCAGAAGGCCGGTGGCACACAGGAATCCGAGCTGGAATTCGTCAGGAGGAGTGACGCAACCGAAGCCTTTTGTGAGCAGCACAGGAGGTTTCTGTCAGCATCTAACACCTGAAAGCAGGATATACAGCAAAAAAATTATTATCCAAGTATTCACTGAAAGAATTCCATTAAGTTGGAATGCAGAAACCATGTGTGTGTTTGTGTATGTGTGTGTGTGTGTGTGTGTGTGTATGTGTGTGTGTGTGTGTGAGTTGCCGTTTGCCTCCTTAAGAGTGGCAGAATTAATAAGACTATTACCTCAACAATTACCGCTCTGTGCAGCAACCTGGATTCATTTCTGTGGAAATCCAATGCCACTAATTAAAACAGTTGCCATCGTTCCGCCGTGAGAGCGAGTGTCTCAGAAGATCCATTCCCCGTCGTACTGCAGAGACAATTATACGAGTTGAAAACTGAGAGCAATTATTTTAACAAGCGTAAAGCATTTTCAATTGAGCAGCAGTCCCGGCCGATCTAATATTAGTGCTCGTCCCGCGAGCAGAAAAATACAGGGTGAAGCCAGCACCGGGGGGGCTTCCTCGTCAGAGGCTGTAAAGCCGGAGGTGTCGACCTCCTGCTGCAGCTCTCTGTGTGGTCACAGACTGTCTGACCACGGCCCACGTAGCAACAGTTTTACAGGAGGCACACAAAGCCATGCACATTAGAGCACACCAGTGTGCACCACTGGAGTGTAAGGTATGGTAATGGAGCACCTCCACACAAATTATTACAATTTTGGTTTGAATTTAGTCACTGAGAGCTGATAGACCACCGGTGCCTCTACAGAAAATTGTGAGAGATATGAAAAAAGATGGAAGCCATTTTCCCCTCACCTCAGCCCCATTTTACCACAATGCAAAAGAGTTTAACAACCCAGGGTTTTGGGGTTTTGGTTCTTGGTCAGTTAAAATTTAATACACACTGTTAAAAGTTCAGAGCGCAAAAACCTGTGTGGTTTTTACTTGAATAGGTTTTACAATTGACCACACTGTAGCAGAGTATAATGCAGAGTTCTTGATCACAATAAACTGTTTAGTCTGAGCGAGTTTCTGCATTAGGAACACACACAGACACACACAGTCTTTCTCCCTCCATAATTAACATTTGTGATTAGCTAAAAATGATAGAGCGCCTTAAATTTTATGTAGTGACACATCCTCCTCTATAGACAATCTTTTTTAGGATCATATTAGTTTTTATATTTTGTTAAATGTTACATGTGCAACAACATTAAATGCGATACTGTTTCCTGTAGTTCTGACATCTGTCTTGTCACATGAGTGAGCCCCATCGTAACTCAGTCTAGACAAGATTGTCCAACAGCCACTAGTCCATTTTTAAAGGAAATTCTCTGCTTTGACCAAAGACGGTGATTAATTGAGATGCTTGTACCACACACGTATGGAAAAGCGATATATAACAGGCTGTTTATCTGACTGTTTCTGCAGTATCCTGCACATCTGGGCCTTAAATTACAGCTGATGAAAATGAACAGAAATTTACAGTAAACTTGACAGGATTTCAGACTGGGCATGGAGCCTAGCCCCACTGCCTCACACAGCCATGGAGCCCCGAACACACATGGGGGCCATTATTTGTAAAGTAGCTGTGGAGGCACCAGGGAATAATTTTGAAAGTGTGTGCGTATGTCTGTGTGTGTACCGTGGAACATGCGGTGAGCACATGTACATTTACTTGGCATTATCGCACCCTCCCATCTCAAGTGAGCGGTGGGGAGAAAGTGTGCCGTGTCGAGGAGGAGATGCCGGGAGATTATTGTGCTGTTTAAATCCCAAACTCTCCCACCCACTCTTTGCTCCTTGAAAAAGGATTATCTTTTCAAGGCACTTGAGTAAAATGTTCACACACGCACGCATGCACACACACACACACACACACACACACACACACACACACACACACACGTACATCTCAGTTGTGATTTGGCAGTGAAACACAACCACATGTGTTTATTGTGGCGGCGGATCTTAATGGAACCTAGCACGTCTGTGCAGAAATCTGAAAAGTGCTTGAATGATGGGGTAAATTCTAAGAGCAATGTTAAATAACACTTTGACCTGAAAACACGTGTTCACAAATCCCCAAAAGTCAACACAGAACGCTAAAAAGCAAACAGATGTGAGGGGTGACAATGGAAGGGGATAATATCGCTGGCGCGCAGCCCCGCTGCAAATGGCTCTGGGCTGCAGACGGGCCGACTCCTTGCAGGGTTGGACGAATTAGGCTGCGGTTGTGCAGTGAGGCTCAGCCGGCCTCAGTCATGTGCTAAACCCAGACTTGACTTATGGCTACGGACCAGAGATCTACTCTCTGGACCCAGGAGTTCCACCAGAGCTCAGAAACACCAGAAAACACTCCTTTGCAAAATACTGCAGAAAGAAGCAGCAGATCACACGTGCAGCTGCGTTGAGCCCCATCTTGCCCCACCAGTTTTAGACTGAGCATGGTCAAGTCCTGTCCGCTCTGCTGTCTGCACTTTCTGTGGTCGACGCGACGCCGCAGATATTCTCCTGACGTCTCCAGACCATAACGCTCAGGGAGACTCCCAAGTAGGACAGCGATGGGCCTGTTGGAAAACAGAATGTGCTCAGTGATGAGAATTTCCCCAAATAAAGAAGTCTGGCCCAAATCTTTGCAATGAAATCAACCTATATTTCAAGGAAAATCAGCACGCCATGGTGGAAAAAAATTATCATTGGAAGTATAGTGGAAACAAATTTTATTTTATTTCCTCTCTACTCACAAGCCTTAATGAAGTCGTGACATAGCAGAGAGTAAAACCACGAAGTTAGCTGCCCTCGACAAACCCTTCACACTCATTTAATGTTCTCTCCCCGATGTCCTTACGGTCCTACTCGCAGTTTTTAATGAAGCAAGAGTCAAGAATCTGCATGGCTTTCATGCCCGCTGATATAGTTGCAGTTAGCACTCATTTATGGGAGGGAAGGCTTTGGTACAGCTTATATTTAATGACTACGGCAGAATGGATTTAGCTGTATTTTCACAGACAGTGAACACATTTGTTTGTTCTCATCAGATGACAGAGAATTACTCACAATCTCTGATAAGATTTTCAGTTTAATTTGCAGTGTACAGTCATTTATTGACCTGGGAAAGCTTATTAAACATCCCTTCCACATCCCAGCACCGCATATCCATCATCTCTCACAAGAGCAGCAGGTTCCTTTGAGAAATCTATGATTTTGTCAGTTACACTGTGGGAATTAAAGAATGCCCTGCCTCCGTGTACAGCTGCGGCACGCAACAAACAGTGAAAGGCTCTCAAGGCTCCAGGATATTCTCCCCCTAAAATGGTGGAAGGGTATCTTTCACTGAGCCTGATTCCTTTAGGCTAGACTGTCCTGGAGGAGGGTATGACCTAGTTGAGGCCGTGATCGTAGAAAAACTGCAACCGAAGAGCCACCGCTTCAAACGTTTGGAAGGAACCCGAGGTTCTAAAGCTGATAAATATCTGAATGTGATAAATCCTACGACAGGTATCCCATCCCTGTCAGAGCTGATTCAGCATTTAGCACTTAAACTAATATACTGGAATTAAAAAAAAAAAAAAAAAAAAAACGTCCTGTGGTTGGCTTCAGGCCATCACTGACTCACCCTCGCTGCCCATTTTTTTGGATTTCCAAACACCCACAGCGCAGTTATACAGCTTCATTCCAACACTTTTATTGACCATCATCAGTCTTGTTTAAAGTGTGCATGCATTAGAGATGGGACCGCTGCAGGAAAATTGCCCCAGTTTGATAATGGGACCTGCACGAATAAGGCTGACGGTGGTGGGTGGGCTCGGGTGAAAAAGACCCAGTAATTAAACCGTACAGGTGATTCATTTAGGAGTGACGCGGCGCACGAGAATCTGACAACGCGGCAGAGGAGATGAAGGCTAATTGCAAACGCTGACGGGAGCTGAAATGGATTGTTCTGGCCGGGGTGTCCATCTTTGCAGGGGTCTCGCTGTGAGGATGAGTTTGACTATGAGAGCTTTTACCGCCTTTACTTTATGACTTTCTGTATGTGCAAATACAAATCTGTCAACATCGTTTACCTCCTGGTCTTGAGGAAACTAAAGCAACTGCACAGGACAAATTTCTCTCTTTTTTAACCTTGAATACCAGTCATCTACCACCACACCTTTATGGGAGAAAAAAAAGCTGATATACAAGAAGAAAACGACAGGATTAATGCATCTTTATATCCATGTCGCCCTATAATGCCCAGGTTAGCGTAAAGTGTAAGCTACAAACTGGTTGGGAGGGAAGTTCTCAGTGTATCTGAGAATTATCTCTGTGAGGAGAGTAATGTCTTCTATGCTGCCATCATGACTGCATGATTCAGGCTGCATTGAACCTTGATCTGAAACGGCCTAATATCATTAACTCGACTGCTCATTCTGTTTACAACCTGACAGCCATAATCTTGTGACCAGTGGCTGGGAGACGCCATTGTAAACAGTTAATGTCTCCACATTTCCAGAGTGTAGAAGAAACATTTGTCCCAATGTTTCAGCATTTTTCTTCTTCAGGAAGCGACACATGTTAATCCATTATTCCTGAATATTTCATCTTAAAGTGATTGCATGTAGACTTTAATGTCTGCAGGCTGAAGGTTAAGGTTAATAAAAGTTACTAGTCAAAGCTGTGAAATTAAAAAAAAAAAACGTTACAATGTGGGGAAATAAGAGCTCTGAAATGCAGAGGACGACTCACACCTGGAGTCCCATACGAAGTAAAGGATTTACTCGGTTTAATCCCTCATCATACAGACTATATGATGAAGCTAGGCCCTAATCCATCAGAATTTCATAGTCCATTTCCAGTGTTTGTGGATCGACAGGGGTGTCCTGGAATTCCACCGCTGTAACCTTGAGTGCGTATCTACGTGCACCGTAGCTCTTATTACCAGGAAATATACATCTGCTCTGCACACGTTCAGGTGAAAGAGTCCCACATGGAATCCGTCAGATTAGTTTGTTCTCCAGGCTGAGAGAATGCTCTGACTGGAGGAAAATATTGGATTTCCAACTTTAGCCCCGGTGGAAGCTTTTTCCAGGTCTTCAAACATAACCAATAAAAGTGATTTCAGACCCGTTTCCTATTGTGCCACTCCAGGTTCTTCTTGCAGACATTAATCATTCTCAATGTAAAAAAAAAGAGAGAAATAAGAGATAACTGAAAAATGTATTCCCCAAGACCAAATAAATAAGAAAGAACTTTATTCTGGATAGTGAAGTGGTGCTGAGATGTTTCACACAGAACCCGTTTGCTTTTATTTTGTGATTAATTAATCCCAGACTGATTTTTTTTTCTTTTTAGGTGTTTATCACCTTGATAGTGGGCAGATTAAAGAAGGGAGTATCTGCTAAATGTGAAATTATATGCTACTAGAAAGGATCAGCTACATCACCAGTCACCCCAGAGTAAACAACGAGTTCAGCAAGCAGAGGAGGGATTACCATATCTCCACTTAACTTATTTTATCCTGTGAGAATCATCAATATTAAAGGCTAAGGAGAGGAAGAAAAACTGCTGAGGTGGGCTTTTAGCAGCAGGGTGAACCGCTGTGTTTAAGGAGAGAGATAAATGAGAGATCTCTACGGAATCTACAAAGAAAGTAAACAGTCTTTTTATCTTTTCTCCACACAAGGTCTCCTCATTTTGAAATGATTCATGTCACGACCATTTCCCCACTTCTCGCCCTCTCCTCTTGTTCCAATGCTTCCCAGAGTCACCTCGAGGGTCACTTTGCCGGGTTTTAATTTTCCCTCCACAGATAGGGACAGGCAAATATTTACACTTTTGATCATTTGCAGCTTATGCTTTTTTTCTGTTTTTGATTATTATTATTATTAAATCAGTCGTGGCGGTGCTTTGCAGCTTGCTGCAGTTTCAATACTTAATGAGGGCAGCTGGAACGGAGCGCTGACCTGTGTTTGTGTGCCTTTGGGCTAAACACCACTGATTATGCTGTGTCCGCTTGTCATGAGTGTGAAGCGCGTGGAGCTAAATTCCGCCTCAGGGTCACCAGAATCAGCAGGGTGCCACTGACAGGTAACTGCTGATCTACAGAATTAACTTCTGTTTACCTCACCTGTCTGTCAATGGATCTTTATCACGCTTTAAAAATTAGGCTATCATGCTCATACCCAACTTTTCTATATCTATATATCTATATATCTATCTATAGATATATAGATAGATATATATACACACACACAGTTTATGGCGGCAACAGGGAGTTAGAAAAGTTGGGTATGAGCATGATAGCCTAATTTTTTAAAGTGTGATAAAGATCCGCTTTAAAAAAAAAAATATATATATATATACAGTATATTATATATATATATATATATACACTCTGTTACATGTTGTTAAAGGGTTTCTTCTTCAGCTGGCTTGGTGGTTGGGGGTGGGGGTTGTTGTATGCTGGCCAGACAAAGGCCTTTGTGATGTTGGACTCTATCAATACAATTGATTTGGCAGGATTGTCTCTTCTCCCGTATGCATGGACTCCTGAACGCTGAAGGTGGGCTCCAGCTACCCACAGCAACAGTCTCCGGCTGATATTAGTTATCAATACGTTACTGGCTGCCATTAAAACTTTAAGGGTTTATGATTAGATGCAAAAAAAAAAAAAAAAAAAAAACAGACAAAGGAGGTCCTTCATCAAGTAAAAGCCTGTGATGTTGTAAAAACTGACTTTAAAGGGCTTTATTTGGTAATGTAAAATTCTTCCTGCTGGTGTGTCTCTGTGGGGTCTTTACAGCTATGAGGAAGCAGCTTCTGTGCTGCGGTGTTCTGCCAACTCGCACAGCCTTAAGCCACAAACATTACAATTGTGGTGAGCGCTGTTTGCAGCCCAGAAAACATCAAGGGAAGCTTAATGCCTCATCCTGTGTAAAGTGGATGATTATGGCAGTGAATGACTTTAGATTTTAAGCCTCAAATATCAAGAAAAGACACAGTGTGCCTGAATTCATCTCAACTCAGGCCACGACGCACATGGAGAGCCAAGTCTGTGTGTCCGTGTGAACTAAACGTCTGTGTCTCTACATGCAAATTTGACAATAAGGGGTCTCACCAAAAAAATCAACTCCACACTTAAGCTTGGAAGTACTCTATTTTTTTGTGTTTACCAATGAAACCAGGAACAATCAGAGCTTCCATAAGTGTTTGGGCCTTTTAATCCAACTGAAGGTGGCTTCAGCTGCATGTGTAGACATCCTAATTCAGAAAATCGGTTTGCTGATGCATGGTGCATGTTTATGGACGCCTGTGTTTAGTTGCTAACAGCGTGCAGACCATGGCTGACATGGACGCTGTGGAGTAAACAGTGTCTTCTGGCATGCTTTCCGTGTCTTCTGACCACTGTCATGACAGAGAAGCCACAATGATGAGGAACTTTTAGCAGTGTGGTTACAGTAACAAGGGCAGACCACAAACAACGCCCTCCATTCCTCTCTGTCCAAACCTCCTTCTTGTTTTTCCCATTATATGTTCTTTTACTCACTTAATATACTTTCCTTCCCCTTGACTTTTGGTGTCTGCTTCCTCTGAAACAACCACCGAAGCCCTTGAGGCTCTGGTTAGTCTGAGCATTATCATCAGGGGCCATGTGAGGTTGAGGTAAAAGATGAGCTATGTACACTAAAAGAGCATGAGAAAGCTGTCTGTGGTGGCCTGGAAACAATGACTTCATGTAAACCTCTGCTGCAGCACTGACATCATGCTCTAAATACACACAAAACTGACATAATTGACTGAAAACTCAGTCTAGGTGCTAATTCAGAGGATTAAGAATCACTGTCAGCGGCAAAATAAGTATTTATTGTATTTGTTAATATATAAATAATATATTTATTGTGGTATTTTATGTGTGAGCACACACACTTTATCTATCAGATCTCTTCAGCAATTGAGACTCACTTAAAATCCGTTGGAGGTTTATATCAATTTGTTACCGTGTCTGATACCACTCGCCCTGCTGAGTTTAATTGTTGTACACCACAGTGTATGATACTAAAACTTGTGAATATTTTTATCTTTTGTTCACTTTATCTTTAAAATTCCACAATTATTGTCCTTTAATGTCTCACACCCATGTCTTTTGACATTATTTGTGTACTCTGTTGATCATACTGGAGGGAGGTTCTTCCAAGGTTCTTTAGTCCAGCATCATGTCCCATTTGGCTTTGCTATGATGGAAAAGCATGGTGGCAACCACATAATGACCACTGTCTGAGGGCCTTGCTAATTCTTCATGTTCAAACAAGGCTCGAACTAGAGCTAATGCAAGGTTTGTCAGAGGCCTCCAGGGATTGTAAAACAATGTCAACGTTAGCGTCTGAGCTTGTTTAGCATTCAGCAGTGAGAACTGAGTGATAGCCAAATGTAAAGCAGCCCATGTCAGTATCTGTGGTGTTTAAAAGCACCAGGAGAGGGGATTTTTGCCTATAACTTGCCCACTGTAGCACAATCCACATTAACTGTGGTCTTCGTCTACCAGCCTCTTTCTTTTAACTCTCAGAGGAAGTGCCGTATTGAGAAGTGTTTCAGTTCCCGAAATGCCTTTCTTGTGGCTTTTCTGTGTGAGGAACGTCGCTTGTTCTCAAGTTATCTACGAACCTGGGCTTTTGTTTTTTCTTGAGGTCTTCTCATGAAAACCTGTTCCTACTTTACAGGATGCAGTTCTTTGTTGGCATTCACAACCTCAAAGGAAGTAACTTGCGGTGTAAAAATGTTTTTATGTACATTAACTTGAAAAAGAGCCTCTGCTAATGGAAACTGACACAGGATCTAGTAAAGCAACTTAGCATTGCTATTACTTTTTTTTTTTTTTGTTTTTTTTTTTTTACCAGCAGTCATTTTTCATGCTGTAGGTTAAGTTTACTGGATGTACTTGGCTAAATGTGATCTGTGAGTTCCTGAAAAGGAAAAGATGCCTCTCAAAGTCATGCCTTAATTCGGTAAATAAAGTAAAAAAAAAAAAAAAAAAAAAAAAAGATGAGGCATAACTAAAGAGTGATGGATTTTTGTTACTCTGGTTGGTGGCTGGAAATCTAATGCAAACATGACGCAAAAGAGGGCAACCTAAAAAGATTGTTGGAAAAAGGAGGGATAGCTGACACCGCTCCGAGGGTTGTGGCTTTAGGGCAGCTGCCAGAGTGGAGACAAACCTAGTAATTCACCCAAATTTCGCTCTGTTAATCCCTGGCATGCAGTTTATAACAGACAGATGTAACACACAAACAAGTAAATGGAAATTCACACAAGTAAGCATAAATTACACAATTTAGGTTTCTTTGCATGTGTAGGTTTTAGAACAATGTTTTTTTTTTTTCCTGTAGAATGTACATTTGTGTAGGTCTGCCAATTTCTGGAGGAAGTGGTGTGTCCTTTCATAGATTTGCTTATGCATTTTCAACAGAACTAAAAATGCTATGTCGAGAGTTGGATAAAATGTAACACGTGGCTTTATTTATCTAATGCAGATGTACTATTACCGTCACTAACGTTACCATCTGACACTTACTGGTTGTCTTTAAAGAAAAATAAAACGTTATAATTCCAAAAACGCACTTCCCCTGACATTTGGTCAATGACATCACTACATCACTGACATACGTCTGCCCGTGCATGTCATTTTAAGACTGGCCAGCGGAGGAAGCAGAGCTGTCGGTGCTCTGTCTCATCCGTAGGCAGCTTCTGCATTCGTCAGAGCTTAAGTAGTTTTCCAACAGTACATTGACCTTGAGTGCCCGGTATCGATTTCCTGTAGTGTCGTGCTGAGAGGGGGTCATTACCGCGCGCCCCCTGCCATGTGGTGTGATCAGGAACAGATTCCTGAAATCCCGATGCAATGGTGATGGATTGCCAGCCTCTGAAGACCATCAATCCTCACTCAGTGTAACCAGGGTGACAACCGCACTGAATTTATCATCATACAAGCAACAGACGTGACAAAGATGGGCGGGGGGGTGGGGGCGCAGTTAATGTTGTGAAGTAAACTTCCACATAGCTGGAAATAAAAACACACTCGGCCATGCGGACCGCCACGTCTGACCTTAGCAGGCAGTTGTATCAACGTCTCGCCTCCTTTAACTCATCCCTGACAGTCCTGTTTCCTATCTACAAGGCACTTGCGATTAGAGGGAGGATAAATTTTAGATTGCTGCTGTGACAAGATGATGTATGAGTAGATAAGAGTGTGTCCAGATATAGTTGTTTAGCAACATGCTATCGTCCCCACAATAGCAGCGTTACATATAGATGTCCTGTCTCTAACACTCTGACATTGGGAGGACAGTCAGATGGTTTTAGATCTTACCAGATCTCATCTTTCATCATGACTGGCCAGTCCAGCAGCATCAGCTTGGTCTAAACAGCAGCATTAGCTTGGTCTAAACAGTTTACTGGTGCACTGCTAATGGGGTCCCCGGGTCAGCTTTTAAAACACATATAATACATATGTGGTGTGATCTTAGCTTTGGGTTTAGTTTTCCTCTTCTCCCACTGCCTGTCTGGGTGTCACCCAGTTTCCTCCCACAGCCCAAAAACATGAACATGGCCCTAATTAGGACTAAGGGCACTTTCAGCCCAGGATAGCCCAAGGGACTTCATTCAAATGGGAATGACTAAAAATTCCACACCTTCATTTGGTTTGGTTCATTTTCACACCCTCATTTGGTGCCGTACTGAGCTTTTACACCCGGTGGACTATCCGAGGAAACGAGGCCTCATCCGGACAAGAGGTGTGAAAGTGTATAAGCTGTGTTTGGCAGCCATGGTTGGATAACTGAATGTAACAGTAAATCACAGAACTGATGAACTCTGGAAGTCACAGATGACAGGAAGTCATGTGAACCCCCAAACTTTGCAAAGTAGATACCACAATAAAGCGCCAGAGAAAATCAGCTGGTCATTGCTTAAACATGGTTGGAAAAAAAAAGTTCTATCATTTTAAATAGATTCTCATAGAAGTTCATGAGCAGCTTCGTTTAATTTGTAGGGATAAATTTGATTTGGTAGCACCATAATCCAGTAAATAGAGTTCTTCCGACATTCCTCTGTAATTAATAATAAAAAGCTTAAACTTATTACTTTATATAGAATATTTTATGTCTCTCTTCATTGTTGCTTTTTTCTCCTTCTCTTCTTAATCACATCACATATTTGCTGGAACGGGCATCTTCTCCCTGGGTAACAAGTACTTTTCTTCTGCTATTGTCTCAGGTGGAGTAATTTCTGGTGCCTTCCAGACCACAGCTCAGATCCAGTGCAGGTCCCATGTGGAGGAGAGGGGCTTACAAGCTTTACCCACCGGGAAAAAAACATGCCCTCTGCACAATGCTCCTTTTCACAGAGTTCCTTTAGAGATGTCGCAGAAACACACCACGAGGCAGAGCCAGAGGTTTAAAGACACACACACATACACAAGCGCACAAAGCGCCCAGAATCTCCCTGTTTCATTAATTTTGATTGTTGAAAGAGATTAATGCAAAACATCACTAACAGAAAAAAGCAGCAACTAGATCCCCAAACTTCTCCATATGCAGATGCTTTCCTTCCAAGATCCTCACACTAAGACTCGGATTAGGTGGCATCAAAGGATCAAGACCGTAATCAATCGATTCCTCTTTTTAATCTCGGTTTCTGCAGTAAAAGTAAAACTTTAAATTCATCTTACTCCCTTGTTACAAGTAAAGTTGCCATATTTAAGGTTATAATGTATTTAAATATAATTTACTCTTTTTTTTACATGAGAAAAATAAAAAACTGTCACCTACAATGTAGAAATCCACATGGTTGTATTTAAAACAGCAGAAGAGTGTTATAGCTGTGATTGTAGGGCATCAACAGATGTCCTTTTAAATGCAAATTCACACATTTTAACTCTTATTTGAAAGGTTCTTCTTTGATCTGATCGGTTTGACGCTGGACTCGCCTCGTCTCTGCAGTTTGATGGAGAGCCAAGAAAGACAGGACTAATCTATCCATGCACAAGCAATGGCCCAGGCTGTGCTCCAGAGCAGCAAGCTTTGATAAGAAATGTCTTTGAGTGATTCGTTAAACTATTGATTGGCTCTTAGATGACATTCCACAGCAGGAAGGGAAAAGACAAAAGAGTGAGCTGAACATGATATTACTGTTATTGTTTTGTAGGAAAGGCCTGTAAATGGGCTTATCTGCTGGTAGAGCACTTAAACAATGCAACTGTAGTGGCACAGAGTTTGCATATTTGTGTTCATTTTGTGGTTTTAGCATGGTACAATAAATACATAAATAAAGATGAGGGACGGTTGCGGTGGTGCTTCCTGTTTCCAGTTGTGGTGTCCTCGTCTGTGGTCTGTTTCTGGCTGCTGCACATAATTCAGCCTGGGAGGTACAGATCATCCAGAAAAAAAAGAACTGAGAACCTTTCACTATTTTAACATTTTCATTTGAACCTCTGGCAGGAAACTTAGTTGCTCTTAACTAATTTCACTGTTCCTCTTTCTGTCCTCAACAATCACAGCGGCACTGTTTGAACTACTTTTTCTTGGTGGTGTAATTGTTTACGTCCTGCAGGTATCGATTCTTTATTAGATGCCAAAAGGGGGTGGAGGGGGGCTGTCTCTGCAGCCGTCAGATGCTCAAAACCATGATGGAAAAGGCAGAAAATAAGTGAGGTACGAGCTTTTGCATCTGGTCTTCGCGAGGCAGACTGAGTGAAACAAACTGATGATATAAGAGACTCTTGTCTCTGAGACTCTCATTTAAAAGAGTAGAGGGGCAATATTAGATGGGGAACACCATCTGTTTAATCTATCTCCCAGTTTCTCTCTGGACGTCATGTGCACATTGTCTGACCTACATGTCTTCCACTGCGAAGAGACTTTTCTGCTTTCTGCCTCTTCTCCGCTTTCCTCAGGATTCCTGCTCCGTCTGCACAGCCGCCACGGAATAACGTGGGCGGCTGGGCTCTGGCCACAGCTCCCACCGTGGCGGAGCACGGTGCAGAACCCGGATGGAAAGGGAACAGACAGTTAATGGGCACTTAGAGGATGGTGAAAAAATGTTCCTCTGGAGAGGCAGTGGTTTGGAGATTTCTCAGCGGGGCTTGGCCTTGCAAGCACCCTGTAGTTTCTCTTTCTTTATATTTTCAGTTTGTGCTCTCATTGGATGGTTGTATTGGTCAAATAACAGAAAAAATACTGACCGATTGTGCACATTCTTCACAAAAAGGAACTAGAATTTTAACCCAAATGCATGACTCATGAAATAAAGTACAAATAAATGAAACAAACAGAAAATCACTCTAAAGAGGAAAACTATAAGAATGTAAAAGTATCAAAAGAAATTTTTTTGTGGAACAAAACTGCAATGAAAAGTACCACAAACGAGGGAAAAGATCTATAAATGTAAAAAACCTAGACAAAGATGAGGACAAAGACAAGAAGAACTAGTACAGCGCAAAGGGAAATGCAATCTATATATACACACCTGAGGTGACCGGTAACAGGTGACGACAGTCAGAGTAGGACAGATGATCAGACCAGAGGGACGCAAACGAGGAAAGGGCAAGTTACCTGACACATGAGAGTAGGATGTTCAAAATAAAAGAGGAAAACAAAACTAAACATGACCAACATAACACTCAGGGCATGACAGTTCTGTGATGTTTTTGTGCATATGCATGTTTTGCTTTTGAGAAATGTCTTAAAGTCTTTTCTTGTTAATTTGAAGACAAAGCCACAGCACTGGAACACGCGAGTGTTGTCGCCATGACGCCTGACTTCTCTGCCCTTGTACACCGTGTTTCCTGCTACAGTACAGAATGTGCCACAAAGGACAGAGCCGTTCCTGTGAGTGAAAGATATGTGCGCCAATGGAAGGCAGGAAATCTGCAGTGGGAGGCAGAAGTGTCCAGATGCAACCCCCTCAGCGGAAGCCTCCCACTTTAAAGGCTAGCTGATTGACTGGCTGCTGCTCTCTCGCTCACACTCTCCTCCCTCCGTCCCTGTGGACGGACATCAGCTTGTCCCTAATCAAGGCCCAACACTAATGAGCATACATCTAATGACCACATAATGTACTTGTATGCAGTCATAGGTTACTGGGTCAGGAAAGCAGGCGAAAGCACCCGAACCTGTCCACCATAAAGGTTAGACACATAAGTGAATACAGCTTTCAAAAAGCACTATAGCCACTTTAAAGAAGAACATAACATTTTATTAAAATTAATTAAAAATGCAGTCGAGCATCTGTTTCAAAGCTTATATGTTTGTGTGTCACATGTTTTTTTAATAAACGAGGTTTCATATTTAAAATTCTTCCAGGTTTATTTATTTTATTTCTATAACTATGTGATGAGTCAAAAATAAAAGCTGCAACCTCCATTCACTCATTACTCTGTGTATATCTGGAAGACTGCAGTCTGAATCTGAAACTGACAAAATTAGATACAAACCATCAAAGGTAACTGAGGGTGTGGGTGTCAGAACCAGTCTGAGGGTAGATCTCCCTCCACCAGCTTCATCTCATCCTCTGAGAATTTTATTGGACCTGTATAAAAGTGGAAACGTAGCAGTCGGTATATAACTAAACCCTAAATAGACCAACAGGACCATCCTTCTCCAGTATGTCTGGTGTCCCCATGAGGTTGTAACGAGACACCCGTTAAAAAAGGCCGTGGATGACCATTTGGCAGCCTCAGATACCCCTCTAAGAGCGAAGGATGGTGCTCTAAATGGGCTCTATCCTCACTGATTGCATGTCATCTGTGGAGCAGATTAGACAGCAGGCAGCAGGGTCTTTGGTGGAGCAGCATGCTCACTTCTGCCACAGAGGAGAGCAGGAGGAGGGGAGTCATCCATCACTGCTTTTTGTGAAAGCCCTCTCACATCGGGACCGGCTAATGACTGCTTTGCTAAATCTGTGGTTGGTCTTTCTCCTGAAGTAAAGAACAAGATTTGTAAGTGGACGTGATTTAATTTTTTTAATCGCAGAAAAACTGCCAAATGCAAAATGGGTCAATAAACATGGGGGGCAAGGGGGTCCTGAAGTTTTAGGAGTACTGCTCTCTTTTTCAGCTGGATTGTATTTGTCGGCATTTGCAGGGGCCAGGAGAGGGAAGGGAAACAGAAGATTTATGTCCTCCTGTGACACACACTGCTCTGGGTCTCATGTTAATGGAAAATGAGATGTTTAAGAGTCTGGCAGAGAAATAAAGCTCTCTTTAAATCCTCCGCTTGTCAGCCAGTGTAACAGCATTATAAGTATAGTCCAGCACGATAATGCTATTAATGACAGCGATATGTCATGTTTTCAGCAGACTTTCACGCTTTTACTTTGTGACCCTGCAGCCGTCAGCTGGTTCAAGCGCAGCTTACAGGATGCGGTGGATACTCGCGTCGGACCAAGGCTTCACAAATCGCATGGGAAAAGAATTTGATATGGCCTAAAAGAAGCAAAAAGAAGAAGTGAAAGAAGAAGTGTTTCCTTGCGTGTTAACTGATGACTACTCAGAGAGCTCCAGTTGGTTGGCATCATTATGTCTTCCCACTCTCTGCATCTACACTGAAATGGGTTGGAGACCTACCGACTCACAATGCTTTTGCCAAAGCTCTGTGGGAAAGTGAATTTGGTCATAACTTCCCAAACAAGTATAGACAATTCCAGACTTTTCAGCCATCACAGTTAGCCTTTGTCTGGGCCATCTGACATTCCCACAATGCCCACGTGTTTCAGATGCCTCCCTCTTGCTTGTTTCTTCAGTTCTGAGTCTTTTTTACATTCTAGAGAGGCTCTTTGCCCTCTGTTCCGAGCTTGAGGAAAGATTGGAGGAAAAATATAGAACCATTGTATCATCAGTCCCTTTACCTTCTCAGAAACAGGAGGACAGAAATAAAAAGGAAACAATACAATTATTTATTTTCCCATGATATAATATCATATAATGGGAATTTAATTTCATCATTTAGAAGACAGAATAATCAGCAACTGGACCACAGAAGCCATGTTATCTCATCAGTAATGGCTTCGGTTCTCTAGGCCATCAAGTTTGCAATTGACGGCCTAGAGATGCTTATCAGCGCCGGACGTTCCATGTTGACACTTTGACCCCAATCCAGCCTCGTCCACTGGCCCTGCCCTAAAAACAACAGTGGGGAAGATAAAAGCAGTGCTGGGTAAACCCACAGAAGCCTCTCCTTCCTCTTGAGCGCACAACCCCCGGTCACTACTTCCCGGGTGATAGACTGCAGTAGGATTTAGTCCGGGAAACGACAAATGCTCTCTAAACTAATCTGAGCTCCGTCACCTCAGAGTGATAGGTGGAGGCACAGAAAGACTCGTTAAAGGAAGTGAAATAACAACATGAAAAATTATTCATCTGATTTAGCTATTTTCATGTTCTCATATTTTTTTGTAGAATCATCAGATCTTTTGTGAGGGTTGTGAGAGCAAGTGAAGCTTGGCGGAATGGTGTTTTGTCACATGGCTCTTATCTGGTGATTTGTAATATTATAGCGTTCAGAGTATGCTGTTTGTACAACAGACAAAGCTTCCCCATTAAATCTCATCAAACATAACAGCCCATATCATGTCTTCTCTGCAGCACGCTCCTCAGAGATACACGCTGCCTCGCCTATCTGGTCTGGACCTGCTCCAGAATCCTCCAGCAAAAGCTAAATTTGCGTAACAAGATCTGGACCTCAGACACGCCTGCCACAACAAATTGGCTTCATGTTGAGAGGGGAGAGAAGGGGGTGGGAGGATGGTTGCAAAAGCTAGCGCAAGGAGGTAATCCTAGCCCTCATGGCCTGGAGGGGCCGTGCCCCCCTGATGCTCAACTTTTGGCTCCAGCCCAAATGGTGAAGACAAACATTAAGTCCTCTTCAATTAAATAAAACACTTTCACACTGATATCAGTGCGTTGATGCTGGATTTAGTGGCATTTGGGCATTTTCACATCGCCATCATGTGTTGTCGCGTTGACAACGTCATCATGTAATTATGCGTTTAAGCGCGATGGGACAATGTGAGGTAAACAATGGACAGGATGGACGTCAGCAAGGTGATATTAGCGTTGGTGTTTCGGACTTTTGCAATTTTGCCTCTTTTGCAAATTATACAGACTCAGCGTGTATCTGAAAATCTAATACACTCATATACACTGTGTCTTCCCTCCATTTCTCCCACTTCCTGTCTGGCAGCAGGTGGAGGTGTGAGACGAATGTCTCCCACTGGTGTGTAACACGGCTGGTTGCAAAGTTAATGCATATCCTTGTAAATCAGAACTTCCAGTTCAGCTCTGTATATTTTCATTTCTCTGTCCATGTTTTCTCTGCAGTAGAGGTGGAAATAAAACCACTGGTCCAACTGCCAGCAAAAAAAAAATTACATCTGCAAAATGAACCATAACATGATGGATTTTTGGGTATGCTTAGGGATTCCTTTTACATAATGTATTTTTACAAATCTAAATTATGCAATTAGAATGTGAGGAAAAAGGAGGAAAAACCCAAAAGAAATATGTTGCTCTACATTTATAGAGCAACATGTGTGAAGCCCTCGCTGCCACGGAGACTGGGGGCAAGTTATTGCCACCATCTGCAGAAAGCAAAGAAACACGAGCTCAGAGGTTGCAGCACTGTAAAATTAACCCTTCCCATCCCCAGTGGAAATATGCTTCTCCTGGTCCCACCTTGATGAAGTTACTGGATGTGTTTTTCCCCAGAACCCAACGAGTTAAGGCGGATACTTCCTGCGTTGGCTGTGATCCCAGAAGAGGACATGCCTCTGCATGCAGAGATGCAGACTGTGAAACATCTGTGCAGCAGTGCACACAAACACACACACACACACACACACACATTACTGTATAATATGTACAGATACACCCCTACAAATTTGCTCTCTGATATTTTAAGATAACAGCCTGCATACATGTATGTATTAATGTTAAGCTGATTCTGACCCTTGACTGAAGACTCCAGGGGTTATGACTGTTTATGAAGACTGCTATTGTCTTTAAATGAGAGTTTAAAGTGTCACTTGAATAGATCCTACAGGCCAATAAACCATGCTCTGATTATAATTAATAGGCTATTGATTTTAATATTACAGCAATTATAAAGCTGAAAAGATAATCGGATTGCTACCAGCTAAAATCTACACCTGAATTTGTGTTTCCTGATCCATAAGAATACAATTATCCAATTAAAATCATTAGTTTAGGTGTTAACCCCTGAATCTCGAGCAAAAGTGATGTGCTACGCAGACAGCAATGGTCAGTGCTCTTCCTCTAAGTTCAGATAAGAACTGACCAAAATTGACGTAAGAAACACTTCAGAAACATCTCCAATCTCATAAAACATTTGACGTGGCTCACCCACATCAGTACAAAATACATCTAAAGCAAACTTCCTTGGAGGAGGCATTTTAAAAAGTTGCACTCTTTAAGGGGGTGACTCTAATCCTCAGGATTTAGTGACTTTCGATGATATTTTTAAGTGACGACTGAAAGATAAACCCCTCATTTAGACAACAGAGTGATCTGTTTTTGCTTTGAAAATGTGAGTGATGTGTTGCAGGGTGTATAACAGGATGTATAACAAGGGCCTTTTGTTTGTTTAAGACCTGCTGTGCCAGACGTGCTGCATGGCACTACAAGAGGAGCTATGCCCTGAAGGAGCCGAGTAAATGAAAATCAGGACACTTGAAAGCACTGAAGCGAAACAGCTGTTGTGCATGCTCGGAGTGAAACCGAGAAACCTGAGAGATGGTGGCTTTACAGTATCAGTACATTTTATTTATTCCCTTTCATAAAAAATACTATATAGAAAGGAATTAGGAACTACAGCTTAATTCACAATGTCCACTCTTCCTTTTTTTTTAGGTTCAAATCAAAAGATATTTTGGAGTATTTGAATATCTCCTTTGTTTCTCTACAGATGAAAAAGTTCATTTGTGGCCACAGGCTGTAGTTGAAATTACCATCCTAACACCGCTGCTCCTGTCACAGGTGTGTTTGGCTGTCTGAGAGAGTGAGCGCTCTCTTGTTTTTTGTTCTCTTCACTCATTATTTTACCCTTCCAGGAAAGGTACGCCTCGAACTGCCAGGAAAGCATCAAACGTAGGTAACACACCCCCACCCCCCCCATCCCGACTCATTCAGCAAACTGAGGTTATGGGTTCACACAGTCAAAAAGGATGTCTCTAGGTCAGATTAGCGCAGCCCAGAAGCTGCGGCGTCATTTATGGATCCCACACAACTTCCTTTTTGTGCAGAAACGTTGTGGAGTCTTGTAAGACAAAAAAAAAAAACAAACAAAAAAAAAAAAACAATGGGGATCCCCAACAAAACGGACTGCTATATGGTTATGCACCACGTCCTGCCTTCCTCTCACTGCTTCACCACAATGAAGGAATACACACACAGACACACACGTACATTCCCACACAGATGGGCTATGTTGAGTTGTTACTGAACCTTACCTCCTTTCTAGCAGCAGCTTTTGCTTCGCTGACGGTTTTGTAGCCTGACCCAACTGACCTCCTTCTGAAACCAATGAGATTCATGTGTTGCAACTATAACCAAAGCTAAAGAAGCCAAATTACTCATCAAGGCATCAGTTTAGGATGCTATTTCAGATGCAGACCTTGGGAGAAAAACACTTTTTGTCTGGGTTTATGTGACTGTGAAGGTAAAGGAACATGGCAGTGATCAGTGGAGTAAGCTATCAGAACGTCAGGACACTCCTCCTCATCCCGACTGACAAGTGTAATTTGATGGCACTTGTAACAGAGTTAGAAAGCAATTAGCATCATGGCCACGTGCTACAAACAGAGATAGAGAAAGAGAGAGAGCCCACCTGTGGGTCACTTTTTAATTTGGAGAAGTGCTCAGTGCTTAGCGCAAGACTCTGCCTTTAATATACTCAGTCGATGGTAAATCCTGTTAACGCCGGCTCCGCAGACTGCCCCACTGGCCAATATCCATCTAATCCACTGGTTAGGAGCTCACCAAGCAACACAACAAATTTTTAGGCTGTCATCTGGCCTAGGATTAAAATCCCAGGTCATTCACATAAAATGGAGAAGCGGTAAAGAGGAAGACCGGGGAGGGATTGTGGGAAAAGAGGGAAGAGGCATTTGATGGGGGAGGGTGTTTAATTAAAGCGACTGATCCTTGCTGTTTGTTGAAGGACTAATTGTGTTTCCCCCTGAGGAGGCTGTTTCCTGTTGGAGCTTCTCTAAATTGTGCTGGATGGCAAATCCTTCTAAAAAGAACGAATATGCACAGAAACATCTTATTATATATAGTTGTTTCATAGAATGTGTGTTTGTTTTAATTAGACCAGCATTTTTGTCTCTGTCCCTCTTTTCCCTGGGGAGCGTGCTTATCATGTAAACGATGGCAGAGTACTTGACCCAGAATGATCTTTGACCTCTCATTAAAGCAGCCTTGGTTTCCTTTCCTGGCTGCGCTTCTTCAGCCCAGATTTCAGACTTTGCAGGCTGTGGCAGTAGCTGTGCCCTTGAGCTAAAGACCCTAACACAGTGCACGCAGGATGTGCCTGTGGGAGCTCTGCATGAGAGGTTCAGTACTTGATTGTCTATTAAATGTGGAAGAGTAACACAGGTTTAATAAAGAAAAAAAAAATCAATGCCAGTGAAAAACGAGTTTGAGTGTCACATACAGAAAAGTCCACTACTATAACAGTCAAGTCAGAATTGTGTTATAAGTATAAAAGGCTTTCCTCTGTCCTCACTTCGATATGACGGTCAGGAATTGACATTCCTCACATTCAGAGGACAGTCGTATCATTAACTGTCACACCTCCTTCATTTGTTCCAAACACTAGAGCGCACCAAGGCAGCGTGCTCTTTTCTGACATAAATAACGGCCTTTTTCTATTTAGTCTGTAATACAGATTGTAAATAAAGGTGATATTAGGGATTCAGATTCACTGAGTCATGCAGATGGAAGGATCGAGGATAATTTGGACAAACGTGTCAACATGTGACCAACTTTCTGTTTGACTTGAAACTTTCAGTTGATTCGTTTAAGGAGAAATTTAACAGAAATTATTGACTATTAAGTTTCAAACTGGGTTTGTGAACTCAAAAATGAACACTGTTGTCAATTTTCCAAAATAAAAATGTAAATAACAATACTCACAGTCAGAAAGTCAATACATTGACCTACGAGGGAACTTTGGTTTGTTTGAAATGAAACAACATTCAGAAAGGTTGAAGAAAGTAAATAAGCAAAGAATGGAACTCAAAAAAATCACGTTCTTTTCTATTCCACCGAACATAATATAGAGATACAAGGATAAAGACTTATGGTATACAGACGTGCATTCTTGCTCCCAGGCCAGCAGCCAATCAGCACACAGCAAACTGTCACTAGGCAGCTAAGGCCAGTCAGGTTTACAAAACTCCACTGAGAAAACTAAACCTCTGGCCCCGGCCTAACCAAACAAAAGAGCAGAGGCACAGTCCCACATCACCAGATAATCACGCGGTGTATTTCAGACATGTGTGAATGTGCATGCGCCGAAAGGCAGAAAGATAATCAAGAAATTAGCTTTTTGTGCTGATGTTGATGTTATACAAATGTCCCCAAAGGTCACCTTTTTCTGTAGATATATTTAAATTTTCTTATTCTGCAAAGATGCAGAATTGGACATTAAACCATAAATCTTGAACTAATGAACTAACATGTTCCTTCTTCTGTTGCATGCTTGAGGTTTGACTCTCTGAGTCTACCTGGCAGCCGTGTTGTGTTTTGTTTTCTGCCTGGATTTATGCCTTTACCAGGAGCCTGAATGGGCTGCGACAGGAAACATGCTGTCATCAAACCGTTCACCCGGCAGGAGGTCTCACATAGAAAAGACGCTTTAATTTATGCACATGTTGTCATCGTCGCCGTCACAGACGGACTAGAACTGACGTGAATATTCTGTGAGCTGTAGCAGGTTAAATAAAAACCTGTCCACGACTAGCTTCCAGGAAAGTGAGCGCTTCTTTTCTCCAACTCTGCATGGAGCAGGAGCAGCAGACACAGATGGTGAACTAATGTTCTTTTGAAGACCCAAGGTTGGAGTCTGATTCCTGCAGAACTTTCTGGTTTTATGTTGGTTCGTTTTGGTGGTGGCTCATCACACACAGATTGGTGCTGATCAGAGCGTCTTGTGGCAAGTGAGTGGATGTAAAAGCACAAAACATTTCTGAAGATTTTAGTGCTCTTTCCATCACATCTGGAACATTTCACGCTGGAGCGACTAGAGATTCTGTTCACAAAATTGCAACACAGGCCATTAACACATGATTATGTAGTGTGAATAGGACTGTGTGTGTGCGTGTGTGTGTATCACCAGCAGTCGGACACTTATTAGTTTAATTTGTCTGAAGCTGAAAACATGAACATATATCTGAGAACTGGCAGAAAAGTCAGACAGTGGTAGCTGTAGAGAAAAAAATGGTCTGTTGCCACTATATTCTACTGAATCCCTCCATCACAGGATAAGTCTTTTAAATATGACATTACCTTGTTTGATAAAAGGATATAATCTAACAGCACACGTGAAAATGGGTCTAATCATCTGGGTCAAACAATTTTTGGTTAACTTTAATTCTAACAGTCATAAAAGCAAATCCTTGACCTGACCTGTTGTCCATTTATTAGTACATTTATGTGAGAATTGACTCCATGAAGATTAACCAGATCAACGCGGCTGGACCTGAAGCAGGAAGCCGGAGAAGGACGGAGGAACGAAGAGGCTCCAAAGAGGCTGGCTCTTGTGTGTGAACACTGATGCCCATTGTGTTTGGGAGTAGGTGTTTCAGTCTGGGTTGGTAGGCCAGTGTCATGATTGCTGTTTGGAATGTCAGCCTGGCCAGAGGATGTGCTCTGACAACTGGGCATCATTGTCCCAGCGCACTCCAACACCACAGCTCTGGAGTCACGAACCACAATTAAGATGATGAGCTTTTATTAGCCAATAGGCCCCGTGCCTCTGTGGGAAGTGTGCAGCACAGAGGGCTGTTTGACCAACTGGTCTGACTGGTCTGAGTGTACAACAAGCATGTGATGTCTGCAGTGAACATTAAGTTGATTCTCATCGCATACATGCACAGTATGTTGTGTGTCAGCCTATGGATCCAAGTGTGAACTGGCAGCACAATGAATATCTGTCGCCCCAAAGCACATGACTGTACTTTATATTATTCTCCATTTATTGATCCTGTCTGATAATGCTTGTTAGTAGTTTGGCAGATGGACTTGTTTAAGGTACAGAAGTCAGTCCTGCTCCTGTGATGCAGTGCACGCAGCTTTGGAACCACTGTCAGGTGCCGTGGCCGCAATTGCGGAACTTTAATAGATTTTGAACATGGGAATACATATGCAAACATCCAGTCACGGTCTCCCACTTTCTGGTTCTCTCTCCCTCTATCTCCCTCTGTGTCTGTCTGCGTCACTGTCAGACAAGCTTGGAGACTCATTGTTCGGCAGGAAATGCTCTCACCACACAGACTGCCGGCTTGTATACTCTAGATTTAACCTTATAATAGCGTCACCAGCATTTAACCAACCAGCTTCCGCTTGCTTTATGTTGAGGCCCCACTGCGAACACAAAATAGACTTTGACACGGCCGGCTAAGCTCCCTCAGAAAAGCTCAACAGAAACACAGGATGGGATTGAGCATTTTCTTTTAAACGCTCGCTCCGCGTCTTTATTTTGACAGTTGGATTTAAGCCTACAAGACACCGAAGAGGAGATTTGCTTTGGGCTTCGAAGTCGCACAAGGCCCCCGTCGGAGGAGTGGCTGCTGCTTCTGTCGCTCATAAAGACAAAAACACATTTTCTCAGATACACACACAGAAGCGTCGGCTGCCTCCGAAACGTTCAGTCAGAGAGCAGCAAGAGGGACGGTGCAGGTGTGAGAGAATGTTGAGGGACTTTCCGAAAGCTGTGAAACATGCAGCCTGTAAAGGCAGCGCCAAAAACCTCGACTTAACTACGTGTTCGGAGGAAGGGGCTTTTACTGGCCAAGCAGCGCACCTGCCTTGTAAATACTGCTTCAGTTCTTCCTCGCCAGCTCCTCTCCTGAATGTGGCCTCGCCCCTCTCATCTTTCTAAGACGTTTTATCTAAACAGACTGGCTGAAACCACCCGTCAGATGGCTCTCTTCATCAGGAGAGAAACATTCAGTTACGCTGGTAATTAAATGTTCTTCAAATTACCTTGTTTAATCATCTTCATTTGGGACTTGCGAAAGGCTTTTTTAAACGGCGGTTGCTTGGTTTAACACTAAGCACCTCACGGCTGGAAGCGTTTGAAGAGCTGCCCTCACAATCCAAGTTAGATTACATTTTAAACAGATTAGAAGCGGAACAACTGCAAAGATATAATTATTATTAACAACAACAAAGATATTGAATTTACTATTACAGAGCTCACAGTACGGGGCTCCAACTGACCTGACACGGACGATCCAAATTACCTGAAAGGGGACCAAATTCATCCTCACGTTTGGTCATGACAAAGGTTGTCCTCAAGAAGGTTTGGCTCTTGTGACAAATGTCTTAAATATCATCACAAATCCTGCAATTAGAAATGGCTGACATCTGGGAGCAGAGATTTGAGGAGGCAGGACACTGTAGAGAGTTAAACAAGCTCTTTGAGTTGCTGCTAAGAATCTCTGTAGGTTTAGAGTTACACTTTCATAAGGTTTTCCGTAAGAGCATCATCAGAATGACACAGTGAACAGCATGTGTGGTGTGCAGGGGCAAAATAAACATTAAATTGCATCTATTGTGTGCCAAAAGGTCCGCAGCTTGTACCGCAACAGCCCCGGTTTGCACAGTCCCACATAATAAATGTAATAATTATGTTTTAGTGAAATAACTGTAAATCATTTAGTGACCCTACAAGGCAGGAGTTATTTTTAAAAGGGGATTCATCAATATTCTCCAGGGGTACATGAAGAAAGGTCAGAAAATCTCTCATTAGGCTATGAGCATGTGCACGCATGTCCCCAGTTGTCCTATGCGTGCACATGTATGCACGCGGGACTCCGTTTCTGTCTTTGTGTCTGCTTTTGTGAGTATGTGAACTTCCTGGTCTGATTTGAGATTGCTTTGATATCAGACAAACTACAGAGGCATTGTCGGTGGAATCAAACTGAAACAAAGTTTTAATTTTTCATATTATTTGCTTCTCTTTGTCAATACACTCTGCACAGATAGCACTCATTGACCCCGACCTAAACCCTGGGACTTTTATCAATGTGTGGTTTCGGCAGACAGCCACGGCTCTTGTATATCTTCATCCGGTCAATGGGACCTATTGGCATATTTGACAAACACTGTGTTGAACACAATGAGGAGGCGGTCTTATTAAGTTTAGCGTAATGGCCACGGACCTGATGAGGAATGAATCAGGAAACATCATAGATTACACCCATGAGTTAATTAACAACAAAAGCAAAACAATTACAGCAGTGCAGTGGCCTGTTCATGTACGTTATCTGCTACATGTCACCATGTGATGTGTTTTCCCACACTTCCACCATCCCCCAGGAGCGTGTTTCATCTCCCCAACAATAGGTGGCAGGCAAAAGGGCTGCATGAGACATCATCAACTCTAACTGTAAAATTATACTTTATTGCTAGTGTCAGGTTCAGGCTACTATAGCTTAGGGGCACAGGAAAATGGCGTGGGGGAGGGGGATGTTACTGCAAGGGAATACAAACACACACACACGCACATTCACAATTAATCAAATGTGAGCCAGGATGTTTCTCTCAATGTACAATAAGTTGCACCGATTTGGATAACTTAACTAGGACCAGAGGGTAAGCGAAAAGCGTGTTCACGTGCGTGCACAAATGCGTGGATCAAAGTCCGAGTCATGCGAAAGCATCGAGGACATCTGCAGAAGATAAGGACGAAGCCATCCAGCAATTAAACTGCTCTACACATTAACCACACACATGACAGCACACCAATGCATTATGTTCATGTGCATGTAATTATGGCTAATATGCAAGCAACTCTGCCAACCCCGGTGGAATATTGACCAGTCCCCTCTCAGTGCTCCCCGTGTGGTGAACGGAGTTGTCTGTTTGTGGGCTGCGCAGTTTTAATTAGCGACTGTCATGCTAATTCCACTCCAGCTGCAGCAGGGGGGCAAAAATGTGACAGTGATGACAAAATCAAAACTGTCACTGGGGCACACAGCTGACAGCACTGGGACATGTTGCCTGGTTTATTGCATGGCTGCTTATTAGCAACGGCCATCTTCTTCAATGGCTGGTAGCTGTTATGGTAGCAAATATCTTTGTTTTTGCCTTACAGTGACTCCACAGTGGGACACAGAAAATGCCATAGTGCTTTGATTAGAAGTGCTGGAATGCATGGAGGCTGGTAAGATGGTCTTATCCAGCAGGGTCTGCCGCAAAGCAACACGTAATACACAAGTGCACATATGCACACGCAGGGTCTGACACACAGCCAACAACTCAGTGACCTCTGATCCCTCCCCTCTGTCTCCTCTGTCGCTACCCAGGACCAGTGCCTGCCAACATTTTTGTCTAAATTCCATTTCTCCTGCTGGAACTCTGCTGAAATTAAATGGGAACCATGTTTATTGTTCGGTAAAAGTAATTTTAGGGGAAGGTTAATGAGATGAAATATAAATATGAAAGGGAAAAAGAACTTCAAGGGGAATTTTGTTCGATTAACATCCCGTTCCTTCTTTTTATCCAGGACAGAGAGGACAAGCGCTACTGATGTCATTCAAGGCTTGTAGTGTTTTAATCGTATTCAGTCACATTTCATCATGTTCATCAGCGTTCTCTCAGTTAATTGTTGCATATTTAACATGGATCCAGTTGAACTGTCCTCCCGTGTCGCAGCATCAACAAGGGCGAGAGCGAAACAATTCCACCTCCTTTGATATTTTAATAACTCACTGCTTTGTATTGCATCTTCTACCCTTAAGCAAAGACAGTGGGCTTATGGGAACTGTGCCTTAAAGAGATGAAAGCCTCTAACACACCATTTTACAGCTGCAAATGCATCAGGACGCAGGAGAAAAGCATAAAGCAAAACTGATATCAATTAAATTGCTTTTGAAATTTGTCAGATGAGCAGTGACAAGTCTGGAAGACATTGAAAAAAAAAGAAAATAAAGCACCCGATAGTCTGATTCAACTCGTCCACCCACTCCCATCATCTCCTCCTCCCTCTGATGAGCTTTCTTCACAATGTACCACTGGCTGCATATGGATGCCATGTAGATCTCTGGAAGCTGGGCGTCATCAATAACTTCAAAGGCACAAAAGCAACTAAATTAGGTCCAGCCACTTCCCTCTGTCATGACTAATGAGCTCTCTCTCATTTGAGAATTAATCTCGCTCCTCTGTGGCCGTCCACTGGGGAACAGACCACTGCGGAGCCTCTTCCAGGAGACAGGTAAGCACCAACAGGAGAGGAAACAACGGAGTTCTCCTGGAGCTTAGCTTGAGCCACATTTGGAGATACATTTAAATCTAGCCTATCAGGCCATATGATAACAATGACACTGTGGAATTTATCAGCGTGAATATGTATGTTTTTTTAAGATATTGAGCTCAGAACGATTGATATGATATCACAGCCACATGTGTAAAGGTTTATGGAGATGAAAATATCTGGATGATTGTCTTTTGCAACTTTCGAGGGAGAAATACCAAATGTACTTGTAATGTGCACACTGGGAATCCAGGAGTGCAAGAAAGTCACAGTGGTGAAATCATACACACAAACACACACACACACACACATGCACAGAGAGAGAGAGAGAGAGAGAGAGAGAGAGAGAGAGAGAGACTAATTGTAGGTTTTGTCCTAGGAAAGACACGGTTACTGAATAAGACCACAAAAATCATCACCCCGTGAATGCAGCACAGCTCCAGGATAGCACACTCTGTTAACATAATACTGCATTTATATCTACTATGTTTTTTTTTAATCACAGTTATCCTTTAGAGTTGAAGAAGGTTATTTATAGAAACAAAATTCAGTTGAAATCTGTAAATATAAAAAAGACTTCCACTGAGCACAGGCTGTATTCCTTACGCTGCAAATTAACTCTCACTGCCTGATGTTTTCTTATGTGAGTCCATTCAGACCCCTGACCTGAGATCTGAGATAACATGCAATATGAGCTGTTTATGTGTGCAGATAAAGTGTGTTGTTTTTTTTTTGGTTTTTTTTTTTTTTTTTTTTTTTTTTTTTTAATGTCTGTTGCACATAAAATCAGTTAGAACAACGGGTTCACTGACACCCACTGTCAAATCGCCTTCTTCTCTGATTAATTATATAACTGTTTTGACCTTCACATGCTGTAAGGAACACAATCAAATATGTTTATTCACTCCTCGGGAACGTGTGACAAAAGATCCTCATGCGCAGGCACGTCCAAAAGGTGGCAGTGTTGAGTTTTATAATGGTGCGCGGAGGCAGGAGTAAACCTAAATCCAACTCTTATTATGTGTCTGTTTTAGAGCTTTTTGTCTTGAGAAATCACAAAAATATTACACAATGAAGGGTAAGTGGTTTTAAAATTTTAAATGTTAAAAGTTACTTTAAACACTAAAAGTGCTATACTTCTGCAAATAAAAGCTCACGGTTCATGTACTGATTTAAAAGAAGCTTGCAGTCAATCTATTTGTGCGTTTTTGTTTTAGAGTTAATGTCAATGCATTTATTGAGTTCATTTTGATTAAAATAACTTCTTTCCCCCTTTTTTTTAAAGCACAATTCCGTGTTGCGCTGTGGCTGAGGGGTGCCTAGATTGTGAATCCCAGCTGACAGTCAGCTGACGGCTTGTGACAGTTGCGAAAAAGTTTTGTTTCAGCGGCCTGCTGATATGTTAATTAGCTCTCGCGGTGCGCGACCCTATTGGCTCGTCGTCCGAGTCCGTGACGTCAGGACCGCTCTACTCTTTAAACTCATCCGCTGCGTTCGCTCGAAAAAAGCGGCCCACCACTCAGTGGCGTGTGACGCGCGAAGCTGCACTCACTCCCTCGCTCTCGGCTCTCCTTCTTCTCTTTGTCCGCCTGCGCAATGTCCACACGAAGAAACCGTAAAGTGTTAAATGTTTGAAATACAAAACCGCCGAATTTCACATGCTGAGAAAGGACTCCGCTGCTGGTACGCGCGGCACTGCTGCGTCTGTGAACTAGACTCTGAAAAGAAAAAAAAACTCTTCTGCAAGTCCGCGGCTGCAAAAAGGACGGTGATTCTTTTTTCTTTTTACTTTTTTAAAAATCATTTTCAAGGTATACGGTTTAAAACATCAAACTGGCTCACGTCTGTCCCAGTCAGCCCAGTTTGACAGCTGCGCTTCACCCAGTTTGGAGGACTGTCAGCAGCAAGAGGATGGCATCAGAGCTGGCAATGAGCAACTCCGACCTGCCCACCAGTCCCCTGGCCATGGAATATGTTAATGACTTCGATCTGATGAAGTTTGAAGTGAAAAAGGAGCCGGTGGAGCCCGATCGCAACATCAGCCAGTGCAGTCGCCTTATCGCCGGGGGATCCTTGTCTTCCACCCCGATGAGCACGCCGTGCAGCTCTGTGCCCCCTTCCCCAAGCTTCTCTGCACCCAGTCCGGGCTCGGGGAGCGAGCAGAAGACACACATAGAGGATTTCTACTGGATGTCCGGTTACCAACAGCAGTTGAATCCAGAAGCGCTGGGCTTCAGCCCTGAAGACGCGGTCGAGGCGCTGATCAACAGCAGTCACCCGCTCCAGTCGTTCGATGGCTACGCCCGGGGCCAGCAGTTCTCCGGAGCAGCCGGTGCTGGAGGCACCATGGCCGGCGAAGAGATGGGGTCCGCGGCGGCAGTAGTGTCGGCAGTCATCGCTGCGGCAGCGGCTCAGAACGGGGGTCAGCACCACCATCACCATCACCACCACCACGGCAACGGCCACCACCAGGTACCCGGCGTCCAGTCCAACGGCACTTCTGGGACAGTTCACCCACACATGCGCATGGACGACCGGTTCTCCGATGAGCAGCTGGTCACCATGTCAGTGCGGGAGCTCAACCGGCAGCTACGGGGGGTCAACAAGGAAGAAGTGATTCGGTTGAAACAGAAAAGGAGGACCCTAAAGAACAGAGGCTACGCTCAGTCCTGCCGGTACAAGCGGGTCCAGCAGCGGCACATCCTGGAGGGAGAGAAGACGCAGCTCATCCAGCAGGTCGATCACCTCAAACAGGAGATCTCCAGGCTGGTCCGGGAGAGAGACGCGTACAAGGAAAAGTATGAGAAGCTCATCAGCAACGGCTTCAGAGAAAACGGATCCAGCAGCGACAACAACCCCTCGTCCCCGGAGTTTTTCATGTGAGTCCTCGACATTATCGTGAAAAAAAAAAAAAAGAATATCAGAAAATGTACTCACTCAACCTCACGAAAGTTTTTATTCTAAAACGTTTTTTTTTCTTTTTTATTTGGCGTAAAAGCCTTTTGACCAAAAATTTCCAGCCCTTTTTTAAAAACCCCATTTTATTTTATTTTTTCCAAAAACGAGTTTGACCAAGTCAGTGACTTTTATATACTTTAAGGGCTTTGTCCTTTTCATTTTGGAACATTTTCAGAAAAAAAAGGCATTTAATTCAGAGCCACAAAGATCCTCTTTTCAGCTTTTCCCTGTTAGATTTGCAGTGTTTGACCAAAGTTGATCCAACTTGTGTGCCGCAGTAGCCGGAGTGTGCATGCGACAGCAATCATTTAAGAAGTTCAGCGCTGCCCCTGTTTTGACCCCCACTGTCCCCCAGACTCTCTGTACAGACTCGCATCCACCGACTTTTTTTTTTTTAAACTTTTTTTTATCTGCCAAACTTGGGGGATCGCTAGCCTGCCCCTTAGACGCCACCTCATCTCATGCGTTCCGCATGTTATTGTGTTGAGCAGCATATATATATATATATATATATATATATATATATATATATTCATTACAAACTCCTCATTGTGATCAAAAACGTGTTTGAACTGCCTTGCATGCTGGACATGTACGGTTTATTTCATTTTTTTTTTCCCCCTTCATGTGCTTGAAGATGTCCTTTTTTTGTCGGATGACTCCAGCATGGCATTCACACTTCATGTATGAACTCCTCACTTTTTTGGAACTACAACAAAAAAGTGACAGGACTCCTCCTCACACACACCCTCCCCTCTCTCTCTTCCGTGCAAGTTCGTTTCAGATGCGTTCAAGTGCGCCGCCGTCGCTCGCCTTTGCGCCGCAGCAAACGCGCCGCATGTGCGTTCCTGATGGAAGTTGATCTTCGGGGGATCCTGGTGAGAGGGGGAGGGAGGGAGGACAGCGAGAAAAACAGACCTGACTGCTTAAGAAACCTTCAGTTCCCCCTTGGATCCTTAGTATGTTGCTTATAGCCGCTGTTTTTATTTAAAACATTTTTCCCATTAAAACTTTTGACTACATTTGAATGATTTTTTTTTTTTTTTTTTTTTTTTTTTTTTTGGAAAGTTTAGGTTTTGTGCAACTTGCAGGAGACCCCCACTCTTCAGCCTCAAACATTAAATCAGAGGTGATTCTAAAAGAATGTTCATTAAAAAGAGCCTTTAAGCAGAAGATCTGAGTTGGTTATCCAGTTATTGTAATTTAATTTTAATTTCAAAGCCTTGCCCGCAGACCAAAGTGTGGCGTTTTCAATGAAATTATCCATAAAAAGAAACACGATCTGGCCTTTTTACAGGTGGGAGTCTGCGTTCTCCACTCTCAGCGGCATCATCGTAACATTTTCATACTTTATCATCACTTCACCTGAGAATTTCTCTGTTTTTGTCTGAAGCAATTTCAATATTTACATAGCAATAACCATTAATATAATAGAATCTAATATGTCTGGACATTGTTCGACCATCAGGAATTGACACCCTGCATGTACAATAAGGAGGGCATACCTTTGCCAATGAATCTGGAATATATGTTAATTAACCTTCTATCTTATATATAGTATATATAAATATATATATTTTGCTGTGCAAAATTATTTCACTCACTAACCATATGTGATGTTCATATGTGTTCATTTTTTCCCCATTTCATACAATTAAATGATATGCAATAAATGTATGTAACTGTCTTCAGTGAGTCATTTTTCTTTTTGCTTTATTTTTTTGCTGTTTTGTTTTTCCTTACTTTCAACTGTTTAAGAGTTTATATTCAACCCTAAATGGCAATAAAGTGCAAGGCCTAAGTGTTCTTTTATAAGCAAGTATATCACTTTTGTGTTTAAATGCCACATGACTGCAGCGGTGCATTTACACGAGCACAGACAGCCGCGATAAAGTCAGTCAGCTGCTGAGAAACGTGCTTTTATTTTTTTCTCACACACTGCCTTAACTGATCGAAGGCGTGCGGAGCGAGAGAGCGGCACGGTCCGTTTTTAGTGATTTCTATTATCAGTCAATCAAATTTAGTGTGGTGAAATATGATGTTTGCAGCTTCTGTTTTACGTGTTTTCACCACATCTTTGTTTGTGATTATGGGAGCCCAGAATGAGTCAGACACTGGCCCTAATCTATCCTGTTATATAAAATATGACCTCTAATTAGAGTGTGTGTGTGTGTGTGTGTGTGTGTGTAAATCTCCCTGCATGTCTTTGAATTTTAAATAGCTATGAATGTAAATGTGTGTCTCTGAATGACATTTTGACCTCATGACATCAATTCTTTTGCTTCGTTTCTTTTTCGTTCCTCACAGCCTCTTCCGGCCCTCATTTTTGTGTTTCCTGCTCTGCATTTGTCAATTCTCAGGCCGTGCGTGTCGTCTTTTCAGTTTGTGTAATTTCGCCCTGCTTTTATCCTCTTCGTTGGCGGGCTTGGACATTGTCCTGGAGCGGACATGTCCTCAGAGAGCACAGGCCGTGGAGGGGGGCGCGGGGGGGTGGGGGGGGTACAGACAGTTATGTCAGGCATGTGAGGGGGTGCTGCAGAAGGTGCCAGTGTGCTGAAAGTCGGCCGCTGCGGTGGGCAGAGGAGAGGCCGCTCTGCCCGACATTCCGTTACATCTGGTTGTCTTAGATGTCTCGCTTTTGCTCTTTTTCCAACGTCATGTCTGCGCATCGCCGGTTTGCTGAGAGGCGAGGGAACGTTTACTTTGTAAGTTTTGGGAGGAGGTGTAACCTTGCAGGCATCTTGTTTCACTGCTCCAGAACAATTTGTTTGTTGAAACAGGAAGAGAATTGTGCCAGAATCCACTGTGAAGGTTTCTGAGAACAGGTTCAGGCTATATTTGTCAGCCTTTTGCAACTTAGCTAGACTTTATAGCACAAAGGGCACCTTTCACAAACTGGAGTCGCACAATCTGCAACCCAAGCAAAGGCTGATACTGTGTTATTACTGTGCTATTACACAGTACTACATTACAGTAGCCATAACAATTCTAAATTTGATACTAAACGTGACTGCACACACAAACAGCATGTTCTGCACCATCTGCCAGCAATGATCTGCTCCAGAGCTTGAGAAAACTGCTGCTACAGGAGGTGTGGTTTTCTCTTAGGTGCCGCTGCTGCTGCTGCTGTGGCGGCGGCTGACTCGCCGAGAGTGAGGTGAGAGACTGAGACAATAGTCGGGGCTCAGGCTGAATTAAACGATTTTGCTGATGATTAATAGTCGTGCGAGCCACTGGCTACCACGATGCAGAGATGATAAATCGTGAGCGCTGCTCCAGGCAGCTGTGCCAGTTTTGGGTCTTAGCAGGCGCACACCCCACAATTTAGAGCCAGGCCACTTTCTGTCTTTCTCAATTTATCTAATTACAACTATTTGATGTAAGCAGGAGTTTTATTCATGCAATCTTTCATTTTTACTACAACAATATGTCAAATGACTTAAGGGAGGGAAAAATTCACCCCTCTTGCCTCAGGAAAGCATTTCTGTGTTTGCTGGTTTAAAAAAGAAACATTTTGTCTTTATTCGGAGGCTATGATTTCATTTGTGCCATGCATTTGGATGTTGGCACTTTATTTAATGTGTTTGGTGGTTTTCTCTTGAAAGACGTCCATTAAAATTCTAACACACACACACACACGCACACACAGTATTTACATTACTCCCATACTCCAGTCAGCGTGAGATAAATGACATTTGTGTGGAGACAGATTTGATTTCCAAAGTGCATTTGCTGTTATATCTGTGGCACCAGTGCACAGCTCATGGAAGTGATAAATTTATTGATTTTCCATTGATGCGCTCATATAGAATGGAGGTGCGATGCAGGCTGACAGCGTGTTGGAGGATGCCATTCACTCAGGTACGCAGTGTAGAAAGAAAAAGGGTCTGAGGTGTGTTGCTTGAGGTTTTAGGATGTTTTATGTCATATTTCAGTGTGACTCTGTAAGGCTGTGTGTGTGTGTGTGTGTGTGTGTGTGTGTGTGTGTGTGTGTTTTGTAAGGTTGAGTCAGAATTGGGTTTAGGATAGGTTTAGGCCATAGGGTTAGCTGTGATAATCAGGGTTAGGGTAAGGGGCTGGGTAATACATTATGTCTATAAAAGTCCTCATGCAGATAGAGTAGTACGAGAATGTGTGTATGTATGTGTGTGTGTGTGTGTGTGTGTGTGTTCGTGTGTGTGTGTGTGAAAGAGTGAGTGTGTGAGTGTGTGTGAGAACACAGTTAAGTTTTGAGGAAGAGGTCAAATTATAGTGCACAATGCTTCTGTCAAAGTCAGGAGAGTAATCCCTGCCCTGGGGAGTCCATGTTCATTTCCTCTGCCCACAACTCTCTGAATAAGACGCACGCGTACATCCGACACAGTCCACTACCAGATATTTGTTTTTATCTTGTATTTTTCCACTGTGTCTCTGCATCTTGCTCATGTACATAAAATCACTGTTAGAACGGTTGTCGAATTGTCTGAAAATGGAAGCCGTTTGCGGTCTCCATAAGTGACGAAGACAAACACTCGGCTGGCAGTTTTCATGCTTGCACACAGACTTGCTTTTTCATCATGTTTCACAGAAGCAACCTCATCATCACGTTCAGATGGAAGCAAGAATAGAGAAATAAAGGCAGACCCTGGAGCAGTTCAGCAGAGGATTTTACTCTCCTGTCACATTATTGTTTGCTTGTGTTGCAACAGAATTTGCTCTTTCTCCAGTTAACCATCCCGAGTGATAGGGTGTGCTAGTGTCCTGATTTTTAAATTCTACTTTAGGCTTTTATCGTATTGTATTCCTCATCAGAAAAAGAAAGTTCGTACACTGACAGTCATTTATGACTTCTAATAATAAGATTTCAAGTGTCTTCTCACATCACAGTAGGTTTTCACCCCCCTTTTTTACATTTACTTGAGCTACTTTGCTTTTAAGTGGTCCTAACCCAAATGTGGTGCAGTTTGTGAATTAATAAAAATAACAGGGATTAACAGCACGTGTGTGTGTGTGCACGTAGCAGAGTGGCAGCAGCAGTGTGTGCAGCTTTTGCTGGTAGCAAATACAGAGCCAGAAGAATCCCTCTCACCTTACAGAAAATGTGAGAGAAGAAGCATTAAACAGACATCAGGGATCAATTAGGATGCCCCTTTCATCAGAGTACTCTTTGCTATTTCTATATGTTTCTTTCTTTCTCTGTGGCAGAAAGTCAACGCGTGCTTCAAATAGACATTAAGCGGATGTGCGTCGTGTCATTAGAGAGTTGTCCTTGAAAGACTGGCTGCAGGATATGTTGGTAATGAGGTGGTTGGGACTTGTGGGGGTAATTTTATATGTCTGTAAATGGACCCAAACTAAAAAGGATGTGACTTAAATAAATGCAGCTCCATCTTCCCGCAGCACAAGGAGGTGATGGAGGTAAACTGTGGAAAGCTTCCGAGGCAGGTGGATTTCAGCTACAAGAAATGAGGGATTACGCTTCTGGATCAACATTGAGGGAAATCACATACACATTACAACTTAAATGATGTATTTCCACCAAGTTACATCAAACTTTTATGCTCCTTTTGTCTCCTTTTTCACATTTTATGAAAAGAATAGCATGAGAATCACCCTGACTGGCACCCATTTGTGGTCATTTCTTCCTAAAAGGCCACGTTTGCTGGCGAGGTGCTCACCTCACAGCTGTTTTCCTCCGTTAACGGCTGGACTGAGCTATGTGGCATTTGTTTGAAACCTCCGTGATTTGAAATTTCCTTCGCTGCAGCGTGTACGGGCGAAATGTTTCCGTGATTGTCATTTTCCACGGCGGTTTAGAAGGACCCGGCGTGCCATCCGCGGACAGAAAACCAAATGCCACGCTAATGTTTTCATCCGTGTTGCAGCTTTTCGCCAGCAACGGGAATCATAAATCCGGCCCAGGCAGGAGCAGCACGCCTTCTCGTATGCTGCTTTGTCTACATGATGAATCCCCCCTTTACAACAATTAATTGTAATTTCATAAAAAGAGCAAAAGTAAAGATTTTGCCATTTTTTTATGTGACGGCATGCTCCATAGTGAGGACAGATATTTGACTTTTGTCTGCTTTGGTTACAGTGTTTTGATGCATGGGCTCTGCTTGTAGAATCCATTTGCATGCAAATTTTTTTACATTTCCTTCTGCGTCAAACGTTTACTATGATACATATACTGCCTTCTACCCAACAGACAAGGTGAGAGCGAATCTCTCAGGATGGATCTACTTTTTTCTTTATGACTATTTGTGCACGGGCGTGTGTCAGACGGGCTGGTAGCAAGCGCCACGTCTGAGGGAAGAAACAGAGGAAGCAGTGAAGAGCAGTGAACAGATGTAGACGTCGTCTACATCTGTTTGTGCCTCCGTGCTCATTTATTTGCTCTCATGCTGTTGTGTCCAATCCTGTGTCTGCTCCTTTAGGTCATCGAGAAAATTCCTCCATCTGTGATTCCCGGCTCCGCTCTTCCGTGCCCTTGGCTCCGTGAGGTAAAACACTTTCTGTTCCACAGTCCATAAAAAGAGTCGTCCTTTGCTTACACCATCTCGGCTGCAAAATATCAAACACAAACATTGCTGGCCTTGTTTTTATTCTTCCATTATGTAACCGGACAATGAAAACTATATTAATTATTCATTTATATTCTCTCAATGCTTCTATTAAATGCTGAGCGGATGCATTCGTGCTGTAAAGAGTTTTACAGCACACTGCGAACTTGCATATCGTTGATGTGATTATTAATTCAGTTTCTTGCTCTGTCATCGTGTACATGACATAAGTACTCCGTTCTGGAAAATAAACAAATACACACAAAGCAGAAATGATCTTTTTAGAGAAGTGTGCTGTTGACTCCTGGCTGTTGCTCCTCCAGTAGTTGCCCCGGCTGTGGTTGATCCGGTCTTACAGCTCTCAGCCCGCCGGCTCCACTCGCAGAGAGGAAGCCATCACGGAAGACAAGGACAAATCATCTTTATATGAAGTCTTTTAAGTGCTCCCATTCTCCTCCCACCTCATCACCGTGAACGAGATGCCCTCTGCTCACTGCCTTAGGGGCGTGGAGCAGAAACAACGCCAAGTGACTGATGTCACACGAGCGACAGCAGAAAACCGCGAGGGGGTGTCCATCAATCACTCCCTCGTCACGCTGCAGCTTGACAACTCGCCAACTGGGGCTGGATGAGGGTGTGCGTGTTGTGGCCGGGTCAGTTTTGTTCTCAAAGGTTTCGGTCGTGGCACGGTCGCAGGAGGAGTCTTTGTTTTATGCAAATCCATGCATATATGGTGGGATGGGGGTTGGTGGGGGTTGGTGGGGTGCAGTTGAGCAGTCTGGCCACGTAGCTCCAGGAAGACAGGCTGAATGATGGAGAAGGAGAGCCAGGTTTAAGTGTCCTTGCCTGGGGAAAGAATGTCCCGACTCTGGCTGGGACAGCCGAGGCACCAAAGCTAGGATGGCGTGTCAGTGCACCTCTGCTAAACCGGAAGAGGAGACGAATGCTCAACCACGCAGATGCCTTTAGACTGCCCAGATATAGAGCTGGGTTACTGTTGTGACAGTAGTGCCAAAGCGTGTCACCTGTGACTTGGGCCCTGATCTAATGTGAGGTGAGAGCAGGTGCACCTCAGGAGCTCCTGCTCTCCTAAGTTCATAGCCTAGGTGGGGGCTGAAGGACCTCAGAAAGCTAGAGCACCAGGTGTATGCATGTGTAAGTGTGAGGAGTGCAAATATAGACCACAGAGTGTGTGACCGACTGTGTCATCATACTGTAACACCTAGGGGTACAGATAGAACGGGCAGACAAAGGTCACCCACCCACCCAGAGAAGTGCTCGTCACCTCGGGCCCATTTTTTCTCCGCTCTTTCAGCGCTAGATGCTAACGGTGAGGGTTAATGTTCTTCTTGTCACGAAACGCTCTTTTCCTGGGTGCCAGGATGTGGGAGTCAGCTATAGAGGGCAGATGTAATCGATCCAAATTGATCTGTCGTGTGAAGGAGAAAATGAATGCGACAGTGAAGGCCATAAAAAGAGATGGGACATCAAAGAAGCGCTCCGTATGGGTCAGAAGTGGAAGGATGAGTTATTCAAAAACACGCCTCGCCTCGCCTTCTCCTTCTTTCTGCTCCACTTGACTCTTAGAATGGAGTTAGAAACTGGAGACTGCGTTAGAGGAACAGACTTTATTTAGCCGCAGCGATAAAATGCGATGTGGTGTAAAAATACAGATCTCCTTGTACAGCAAAAGATAAACAAAGCAGGGTAAGATAAGACGGAAGGAAAGTAAAAAGAAAGAGAGGATGAGAGGATTTATGGCTGCTTGTTTGTGAAGTGGAGCTAGATTTAGCCCACTTTGCTAATTATTTTCTTGTGGCAGAGTTCTCAGCACAGCCCTGAACAGATGCTCGGCGGTAAACGCTTAGTCAGCCCGACTCCAGGTGAGAGATGGTAACGGGCCTCTGGTGGACTGTGGGGGAAGGCAGTGCAACATGGGGGCAAATCACTGCTGGGGTGAAGGCGAAGAGGAACAGCCAAGTCAATCATCTCCGGTCAGTCAAAAGTAGAGGTGAAAAGTCCCACTGTTGAGTGAGTCGTCACTGTATCACTGCTGGAGAACAGTGTCATGACAGTGTCACTGTGTGTGTGTGTATGATCTAGTCCAAAAGATGCCATCTTTGTTCTCGAATCATTCTTCCCTGCCATTCTGCACAACCAGTCAACTCTCTTCCTCCCTAACAAACTTAGCCTCCTTCCCCTTTACCCCTGTGCCTGACGTTGCCTTTCCCCCTCCCCCTCCTCTCCCTGCACCTGCTTCCCTTCCCCACTCTCTCACCAAACGTCACCCCCCCCCACTCCTCCCTGCCTATTCTCTCCCTCGTTAGCTTGATGAATGGCTTCACTGCAGGGAAAGTGCTGATTTTCATCCCTCTGTCTGATTTTTGCTGGCTGTTATTAATTTCAAACACTCAGAGAAAAGCGAGGAAGTCAATAAATAAGGAAATGAACACACTTCATCGTGCCACACCGCTGATCCTGCAGTCACTCACCCAAGATATGGGCCTTTTGAGGAGGCCAGGGCTGCATTTAGCCTATGCATTCATATAACCTTTGGTGTTTTTCTCACAATGCAAAAATGGCATTGTTGTGTTGTGGCATATGTCTCTGGTGTGTCAGATGAGGACATTAGAGGGACACACAGCAGAGCAACAACTGTGTTCCATGTCATTCAAGAAACATATTCAGAGTTACAGTCGACTCATGACGCAGGGCTGGGTCTCTAAAACCTGGATCAGGCCTCAGTTTACATTAGACTGTCGGCAAAAGCTACATCAGCTGCATAAACCGACCAATCATCACGCTGCAGATGGTCTAGCTTCACCCATGCCTTAGCACTGTGGTTTGCACGGTCCACCCACGCGTCACCTTTGCTAATGAAAACACGGATAAACGTCTACCGGCCTAAATAGTGCTGCTCAGAAACAAAGCCGCTGCACATTATTTCCAGTTTTAGCTTCAAACAAGTCATGATTAGCATGATGCATGCACAAAGAGACAAACTAAAGCTCCAGACATCATCGTGTCCACAAAGTATTAAGATAAACAATCTGCTGGAGGATATTAATGTGTCTCTGAGACACTCATTCACGTATACCTTCACATCAGAGATGTCCGTAAGTTTGTGTCTGGCACTTCAGTGCTTTGGCAATTTTTACTATGCTTGGTGGTTTGGCACCTCGTGGCAGAAGCGATGCCCCCAGTTCTCATTTTTTTTTTTTTCTTTTTAAAAAATAATTAAATACTACACTAGTACAAGATGTAAATGACAGTAAATATCCAAGCAAGTGTTACACCTCCTTAGATATATGACTAAACTCATTTAAGGAGGTGAGCTGAGCAGCGCAGCAGTGCCGGTTGTCTGGTTTATGGCCGTAGACTGTTGTGTTTACAAGCTTAATGTTAAATTATCAGTGAATGTTTGTCATAGCTTGTGCTAACCAGGCCCAGGAATGCTGCTTTTACAGTTTTAATTGAGTGTCACGCAGAGCCTGGCCCTGCAGACCAGACAGAGTTTAAATGCTCTCTAGACCTCAGACTCGTGACGCTATTACTGATGTAGCGTCAACAAAAAATGAATAGATAAATAATTCCTCTATTACTGGACCAAAGTGTGAATTCAGTTTGTCACCCTGCTGTACTATTTCATTTTCTCTTCCGTGAGTATGTACATACGTGCATGCACGCACATGTCTGTAGGGGTAGCGGTGTGTGTGCACTCCAGAGACAAAAGCAGAAATCAAGAGTTAACCACAGGCCTGGTTTTGTCACGCTCGCGCTGACGCGAGGAAAGGGTTTTGCTCTGGTGCGGAGCTGCTGTATCAAACACAAACATCTCCAGCCCTGCATAGCTCCCGTTCCTACTCAGTCTGTGACCTGGCCGCTGGAGCAGAGCTGCGAGGCCACAGCTGATGGGCTCTGGGCGCGAGGAGCACAGAGCAGTGTAGGGTGACATGATCGGAAGTATCTGCATATGGATACATGGCAAGAGACAGAAAGAAAACACTGGAGGCCCTTCCCTTGGTTTAAACTTCTGTCTGCTTGAATTACACTAATGACCCCTGACAAAACCATAATAAGGCGCGTGCATCTCAATGGACACTAACCATGTTCGCAAGAGTGGCACAGTGTTTACTTTCCGCTCTGAGGTTGTGCAGCAAAAAGGCTGAAAACCTGTTTCCTGTTATGTCCTAAAAATCAGCAGGTCATGGCAGGGAAACAACCAAACAATTCAAATAAAATGCGTTGTCAGAGAAGATCACGTGAGGATGGGGAACGAGATGGGATGGGATGGAGCCTTCGCCCAGTCTCTGCGGTTGAAGCTAACAGCCAAAGAACAGTTGTGGAGAAGGTCAGCTGGGGGAGAACCACTGCGACCATTCCCAGGAAACAGAGAAGGAGGGATGAGAACATTTCGTCCATCTCTCCGACTTTTGTCTCAGTCACTGTGACACACACTCACACTCCGGGTGACGAATAATTGTTGTAACCATTAATTTATTAACCCACCAGTCGATCCATTATGATCATGATTCAGACAATAAGTATTAATTCCAGCCTCCCCGGACAAGTCCCCGGGTCCAAATTAGACGTACGTCAAACACATGTGCCCTCCTGGAATGAGATGCATCAGGATGAGGAGAGTGACTCTCATTTCCCTTCCCTGTCTCTTAATAGTATCCCTAATAGACCTCTCTCCTGGTGGCAGGCTGCTGTTGCAAGATTCAGCTACTATTGCTTTAATGAGATGTCTGTACCCCAAGTGCGTATGTGTGTATGCCTAAGAAAGAGAGATGTTAGTGATCCTCGTGGCCCTGTTTATCCCCACACTTGTGTTGGAGCAGAGGCAGGTCAGAGGCAGGGTGGCTCGTATCCGTCTCCCTTCCCACGGCTGCTGTCTCCCAGGCACGGTGGTCACAGGAGGATGAAAAGACTATAGATTTTTCCTCTCCTCCTCCTCCTCCTTCTCCTCCTTCTCCTCCCTGCACCCACCAGAGTGGCAAGATTAGACAAGGGATGAGCTCAGCCTTGCCCATTCAAGGCAGCTTTAAGCCCGACACCGGAGGTAGCCGACCTGTGCACGCAGCTTCACGCAAACTGAGCACACAGACACACATATGCACACACACTTGAGGGCAAATCAGCTGAGATTTCTTGGTTCAAGGCTTGGTCATGATGTTAAACATGGCCTCATGTGGTCTCTTATCCAACCTAGTCTGAGGAAGCACCAACCCCCCCCCCCCCTTTCACAGTGCAGCAGTCCCCACTTTAGGGTGACAGCAGAGTGTGAACTGTAGTTCTGGGTAAAAAGAGATACTTCTCATTTGCCAGAGGGCTTTCTCATTTGCCAGGACATTCAAATACCTTCAGTGCTATTTAAGACTGAGCGCTCTTATCAGTGTTCAGGTTAGTCTCCTTCATCTCCTCCTTCACCTCCACCTGCTTCAACACACTGATGGCTGCTCGTGTGCAGTAAAGGTGCTGTCTTTGTATTGAATACTTCCATATGAGTCTCTGTAATAGATGCATGTGTGAACACAAGAAGAACCTAATCTCAAATATTTTGGTGTTTGGCCACAAAGTACTGATGGAAATGTTTTATAAAAATATGAGAGACGCCATACACCCGGAAATGTGGGCGAATGGCAAAGCAGAATCAGACAGAGATCGAAAGTTATTGCCGTGTGTGACTTTTTATAAAAGTGACTCACTAAACTAAAATTAGCAGAATAACTCAGGTGGTGGGGGGTGGGGGGGCTTCGACACAGTAACAATAACATGACTTCAGTATCTAAACGACATGATGGCTGAATCCTTGCACGCACCCCTACCTGCTTCATGAAATCTGACGCCTGTAAGGATGTTAGGTTTTTTTATTATTTAAACTGCCCATAATAAGGCTACTGGAAACATAGCTGCTAACAGGTACACGTGGAATGAAGCAGTTACTAAAACTTTCCTCTATAATCCATAAAATCCAAATAAAAAATAAAACCAGTCTGCCAGAGCTCTCCATGTCTGTCAGATTAACCTTTTTTCAGGTTGAAATATAACAGATTTCCATGGCAGCCGTCTGCTGATAATATGCGTAATAAAGAGCTCACCACAACATAGGAATGAAACTATTTTTCTCTTCTTATTCTAATGACAGACGTGAATAATCTTCCCATCATTTCAGTCTTTGGTGCTCTGAGGCTGTTAATTGGGCTGAGCTCTGCACATGGTTTTTGACGGTCCTTGAAGTGCAAAGTTTGTATAACTGCTGCTCACACACAGATCAACTCACCCCCCGCCCCAAAACTATTTCCCTTGAGACGGCTCTTAGTTCCTCAATATGCCGTCAGTGGTGGAATCGTTGGTCAAACCGTCAACACTCTTGTTGCTAATTGAAGCTAAGTGACAACTGACTCCAGACTTTCTACTGCTTTTCACAAACCAAGTGGCAGGAAACACAGTGACGAGCCAACTTGCAATTCTGATTAATGTAAAGATCTGCGAGGTAGCTTGACTCCGGGGTGGCGGATGGAGCGTACCGTTGGTCAGTTCAAAATTCTCCCCAAACTGGCGGCTTGAGCAAGTGGGAAAAGATGAAAAAACGCTCTACTGTCCTGGATCGGCCCCTGTGAAGTAACTCACTGCACAAACTGTTGCACTTATTTTGAAGGCAGAGCACACAGGTATGCTAGAAGAAAAAAACAAAACAAACCCCTACTTAGTAACAACTATGTCTGGACTGAAGGCACAGCCGAGTGCTCAGGTGGATCAGATGTGTTTCAGAATCACAAACTGGAACTATTTTTTTTCCCGGTTCTGTCATGGTGGGAATGTTCTAATGGAACATTTCCTTGGGCAGGTCCTTGCAACACGTCTGTGGGATTTGGGACAGTATTGTGGTTGTCATGGACACAGTGAGGGCAACAGTCCAGTGAGCAGGAGGTGGATGCAATGACAGAAGTAGGATGCGACAGCCATACTGTCCACAACACACTCACATATGGAGGAGGGGGGTCAAGGGTAAACCGACTGGCATGCACAACACTTCATTTTACTCTAAACACCGCACAAATGGCGGTAAAACTGCTTTCACTTGTCATTTTGACTCTGTTTTCCTGCTCCCGTCACGTGGTGCGTTTTTGCGAGTAAGCGCATCTTTCCTGTGGTCTCAGAGCAGATACAACGCAGCACAGAGAGGTTTCGTACACTTGGCAGAGCCCTGCTCACACACTGCGTTAGCGCTGTAAATAGCCGGAGTGTGTCGTGCGTCTCTGCTGTGTTTGGACCTATTTTAGAGCTGACACAGGAAATAGGGCCATTCTGACAGCCCCTGCCAGCCGGTACTGCACACAGCAGCCCCGGAACCTTCTGTTCCACACTCATGCAGGCACAAACATGCGTGTGCTTGTACACACAGGCAAGAAAGGGGAAAAAAGCGAGGCGAATACACACACAGAGCTGATTTTTTTTGAGACTTTCCCCTCTTTTCTTCCAGTTTTTGCATATAGGAGTGATTTTTATTTCTGAATGAACTAAAGATGGGCCCTTTGCTGGCTGCTTTGCTGTGTTACAAATCCCAGACAGAGGGGAGACAATAGTCTTTCAACTCCACCAGTCAGCTGGAGACCTATAGCAGAGTTCAGATTTTAATTCTGGCCTTTTTTCCCCTCCCCTGGTTTATTTTTTGGTATCATATACAGAGTAATTTAATTGGTGGCTTTGTTACTCATTAATTTGCAGAATATTTTATGGGGTACAATGATAAGGAAGGGTGGACTCGGACAGTCTGTAGCTAAATGAAACTGCACCTCATTGACGTGACAATGTTAGCTCATTTAGAGGCTTTTAACATGCAGACGTAAATACCTCTTCAAAGGTTGTTGCAGAGCCCCACTCAACATCCTCTCATATTTGGGCTCAGAAGATAAATTCTGCAGCCTTCCTATGTAATTATACGTGTGGCAATGTGCTTTTACAGCTTGCCTAACAGTTGGAAATTATCTGCTGGAAATGAAGTCCAATTAATCGTGGCACTTTGCAGGCACGCACGTGTGCAGGAGCGCTGTAATGAAACTTAGCAGGAAATTGACTGCTGTTGAAATATTTATTAAATTAAGTTGCTGGGCAAGGGAAATGTGTGCGATATAATATTCAAACATGGAGCTCGTTCTGTTTGCAGTCTCTGCTGTGTGATTTCAGTCAAACATTCAACTGTTTCTTAGACAAAACAGGCAGAAAAACAACATTTCCATGGGGTGCCTACCTACGGTTTGATCTAAAACAGAGGAAAGGCTATTAATGGAAACAACGGTATTTTTAGGGTCACTGCACATAATGTGTCACATGTAGCTCCGTGAGTCTGGTGAGTCAGCAGTTTTAAAGAATAGCACCTTTTGTGTTTGTCCCTGGGTGTCTGGGTCTTTTGCCCAGAACTACCATCCAGAAATAACCCATTCATTGCTTTTTTATTTATTATTATTATTATTATTATTATTATTATTATTATTATTATTATTTTATTATTATTATTATTATTATTTTATTATTTTATTTTTTTTAGAAAATTACCTTAATGTACAAGAAATAATCAGCTTTGCACCTGTTTAGATTTTGGACTGCTGATACTGGAATTCTGCAATTAAAGAACAAAGAGAAGGGTACTTGAGCTACACATAGTAAGCTGTATATTTCAGGAAAGGAGAGGACATAAGGGCACCTAAAAGACACCAAAGGAAACAGTATAGGTTCATGTCACCACGGCAACAGTTTGGAATAGTACACCTTCATCTGGCTCGTCTTTGATGTCACAGCACTGAGCACATTATAAGATGCAGAATTCAACAAAGATCATGAAAAATCATGAAAAATCAGCACCTCCTCCCTTACATCCATTTTCTCCCAACCAGTCAGCACAGACCTCTTCTGCTCTACACAGTTGTTGGTGTAGTTTAGCCCAGTCATTGATGCCAGATGAGACGGTGCTGAAATTCAGATAGCTGCTTCCCGTGGTGCAGCTTCCAATGCAGGGCCCTCAAACAAATACGTAATCCAGCCCATCTTCAGTGTTTCAGATGTGTAAGGTCCGTGAGGATGTATGTGTGTGTGTGTGGCCTTTCCTTCCTTTATGTGAATGCTCACTTGTTCATTACATCGGGTCATTTTGCTCTGCTTGGTTACATGTGACAGCGTGCGTCTGTGTGCGTGTCTGTCCATCCGCCTGCCTCGCTGGGTTACGGCCGACAGTAGACCCATTCGGCTTGGCAGCGCGGCACGCAAATGGCAGCGGAGCGGCATGAGTGTCAGCTGGAATGTGTGCTCGTCAGGCAGCGGCTATGCTATTAGCGAGCGCTAACAGTTTTATTATTAGAAAATAAACGGTGCGCTGCGAAACCCTGAATGTTATTAGCACCGCACCATCTGGGTCTGACAGCTGTGTGCAGCTACCATCATGGCCGAAATGCTAAAGGCTATATCTGAAATCTCCACTTTTTAACTGCAGGATTTCCACTCTCATTGTCTCTTCATCAGCATCTCCTCCTCTGCTTCTCACTCTCTCTTTTACTTTCTCTTCCACACACTTCCACACAAACAAATACTCGCTCGTTTAAGCAGCTCTACATATTTTTAAAATGGTAATTATGTCTTGAGTTCCATTTTGCCACATAAAGCTTATTTCTTCTCTCACGCAAATATGTGATAACTGTTCCACTTCATAAAACTAGTTTTATACAACAGAAAAAATCAGCCTGAGCAGCATCTGCAGATAGGAAACTGTAAGTTTCAGTCGCTCAGGAAGAACGTGCATGTCGGTTTGTGCGAGTCTGCATAGATCAGTTCTGCTTTCTGCGTGTGTGTTTTCCCCTCCTCGATCACACAGCTTTGCAGGGCTTTATTTAAACAGATAACCTGCTACCAGAAGCCTCCAGCAAGCCCAGAATCTTCTCACTCTTCTTCTTGCCTCTCGGGCTTTTTACAACAAACCCCAATGAAAGGAGACACCCCCAGAAATGAACACTCTTACTGCAGACGCTGCAAAAAAAAAAAAAAAACCCTGGCCCGCTGTCTCAAGCTAAAAGAAATACTTTTCCCTCCTATTAAAACAGGCCAGCTCCTTCAAGGGGCACGTCTCTGGTGCTCAACCTAATCTACATGCATACTTATCTCTGTTATATTTAGGGTTGTCGCTACCAAGCGGCGTGAAGGACTCTGGATGGGAATCTATTTCACATATAGATGCACAAGGGTAGCAAACAGGAGGAGAGAGCTGCGACTCTGTTTCCTATTTCACTGACCTTTCCATTGCCAAGCCATTATTACAGGCTTCTTATTTTTATTGGTAATGAACCGTTTTAAAAGTACTTTCTTTTGCAAAAGAACATGCCAAATTAAATACTTTCAGTGACCAAAGCTGCTTGAGCATGGTTAACCTGAGCCTGGTTAGGGTTCTTTCAGTTCATTTAAATCAGACCTCAGAGATTTTGGGGAAAAATCCAAGTGCATTAATTCACAATTAATTCACAATCAGTAATATTGATGTTACATTGTGATGTTTACATGATCACATGAATAATATAATAATGTCTGACGTTAATGTAGTTTTACCACACTAACATGTCACATATAGGGCTATGTGAAGTACCTGCAAGTCATGTGATCAGCTCGTCATAAAAAAATATTTAGCGGCTGTTGCATGCACGACCACCAGAGAACACTAAAATTAGAACACCAGTGTGGGTTGGAACAATGTGCCATTCAAACTATGATTTAGATTCAATGCTGTAAACAAAACATCCAAGGCCAGACAGAAGCGAAAAGTCTGAAAAGAAGCAAAACCTACTGCGGCCTGGCCACTTCTTGTAGAAGGGCTGTTGTCTGGCTGCTACCTGTCTGCCTCCATCTGCGATGTCTTTTGCCCTTGCTGTAGTTATGTGAATGTGGTTGTTGAAGTTATGGCAGATGTGAAGCTGTTGAAGAGCACCAGAGCAGCGTTTAGGAGTGGAGCTGAACACCCTTTACACCCTGTAAAGTAGTGGCTGCCCCTGAGGTTTGTCAAAAAGATTCATCTCTATTTGATGGTGAGGGTTTCCATGTAAAGAACGCACCTGTAGCGTGTGTGTGTGTGTGTGTGTGTGTGTGTGTGTGTGTGTGTATGTGTGTGTGTGTTTGTGTGTGCGGTTGCTGCTTTTGGCTTGAGACTGACCACAAATCAAAGGTGCTGGTTGACGAGCACCACATAAGAGCACAGAGATAACCTCCCCACCACCTCATTCAAAAGCTCCCTCGAGGGGGCAGGAGGGCTGGGAGGCAAGGCGCGGTTTACCTCTCAGAGTGTTGGCACTGCATCTGCTAACGAGGCGATAACGTGGACCGACGATAAGGTATTAGAGAAAAGAAGATTGGTTCAGTCATTTTTCTTGTGACGCTGAGTTGCGTTTATTAGCCACTCCCATAATCATTTTTCTCTGTGAAGGAATTGAACCGAAGGTCGAGTGAGTCCAGCGCACGGGTGGACATCTATGATGGTTTCCACGAAGCTCAGAGCTAAAGTGCCGCAAACACAACAGATAATGGGGCTCAGAGGACCGCTGAGAAATGGCTATGATGAGAGATCTGTGTCACTGAGCTGGCTGTCAGCCAGACGCTAATGCAGACTGTGGACTTTCAGGCTTCGACAGGACGGCGTGCTGTTAATCTGACAGCCAGATTACAGCTCGGAATCTGTGATCAGATCGTGTCCAGAACGCGCTGACTTCCGTGCATTGTCCCCCTCTTGTAGTGCAGTGGTTTTTTTTTTTCTTTTCCCTTCTTTTTCTCAGGTCATAACAACTAAACAAACCACGCAGCAGAAAGGGGTGAAACTAAAGGCCTGTTTTCGACAAAATGGCAGGAATGTTAGCTACATCCAGTGTTTCTTGCATTTTTCTAATGGTGGAACTCCTCTTCTTCTACGTCAAGTCATATATAGAAGTGTATCTCTTTCCGTCTGTCTCAGGGTCCGATGAGGCCCCAGCAGCACTGATGACCCACTGGCTCCACAGTCCAATGTATAGCTTCACGTTCATGTTCAAGCGGAACACAACCATCACAGGAGGAATTTTTGGGCTCTCTTCTCTTTACCTTTTACAGGATTCTTCAACTCAGTTCTCTATTCTACCAGGAGCACCTTTTTAAGCAATTAATAATAGTGGCAGAATAAAAAACAGTGTTATTTATAGCAGCCATGACAGTAATTCCTTATTTTGCCACAGCCAAATTGATCTGAGGGGGAAATGTTGGCTCATCGTCACCATTGTTCCCGCAGTACAAATTCAACCGCAGAGGAATCCAGACAAAAGCTTCCCTCCTTTTGTGTTTCGTCAGGATATTTCTCCAAAGTTATTCAAGTTCTCAAAGACGATGGACCCGATAAACGCGCAGAGAGCGTGCATGTGGGCCTGGAAAGGTGAGCGGGTGTGTGTCGCGAATGCTGCGTGCAGAAAATGTTATTACATAAATGGACTATGCAAGACAAAGACTTTGATATTATCATAATTAAAAGTGAGCAGCAGCATATGGTGAGGAAGAGGAGCAGTGCGAAAACAATCACACTGAAAGCCTCCTGGTGAACAGAAAATACATGAAATGCTCATTTTTCAGCCTGAAGAACTGACAAAGCCTAAACGGGTGCTTTTCAATAACCTTCCCGTCTCCTCGTGCCGCATTTGAGCCTGCGCCTGGTCAGAGCCCCGGACCTGTGAGGAGGGCTACATTATGCTCCAGGAATAGTGGCGGAGTCACGTGGACGCTCTGCGGGATCTGTTCCCTGGGCAGGAAGCTGTTATATGGTTACAGTTATTTTTGTTGTCTGTCTGGGGATAGTTTTTACAGCGCTCCAGAGGATCGATAATTGTCATAAAAGGACCTTGTCACCCAGTGCCCTCTTTGGGCAGGACAGTAAGGTGGTGTGTGTAGGTTATGGAGGTGTGTGTGTGTAGGTTATGGAGGTGTGTGTGTGTGTAGGTTATGGAGGTGTGTGTGTGTGTGTGTGTGTGTGTGTGTGTGTGTGTATGCACAACTTTGCAAAGTGTTTTGCATATAAGTGTGTCAAAGTGCTGGGGGATTATTCGTGTGGGAGGACCTAGGTTGCAGGTTGTTCCGGTCTGTGACAACAAAGTTCTGCAACATTTGATGTAGATGTCACAGTTGTTCACACGTCTGTTGGTTTTTGGTGTCTTTCACAAACTACATCCATATAGTTTGTGGCTGTAGAAGACCACAGCACTGCCCCCCCCCGCCCCCTGAGCTGTCTGTCTTGCTCCTGTGGGTTTGTACCGCCGATGTACAGTGCAGCCCTGGAGCTGTCGCCACCCCCAGGTTCTCAGAGAAGAGGTCCTTTAACAGTGAAGGCAACGGAAGCCGGCTCCCAGCTAATTGGTTCCTGTGTTAGCGGCACAGAGACGTGTCGGAGTCAGCACTTTAGTTCCTGCTTTCCATGTCTCCCTCTCCTTCTTCCTTCTCTCTCTCCAGTTCTGGCAGACACAGATACGGCTGGCGTGACAGTCGTAACACACGCTGGATGTTTGTACCATGGTTTGAATACAGCAACGGTGCTACTCATTTAAACTGCTGCAAGAAAAAGAAACAAAAATCCCGTCTGTGACTAGACTCCTGTCTGTTAGTGTTGTATTCTGTTCTTCTGTACGTCCGACCCAACAGTCCACTCCAGATGAAGGTCAGTATGTGACAGTTTAACACCAACCCCTAATGCACAGCCAAGAGGCCAAATGACAGAGATGCTGCAGTCTAGTCCAGATAATCACATCTTACAGCTTTGTGTGTGTGTGTGTGTGTGTGTGTGTGTTTTGTACTTGCTACACACTGAGCACCAAAATCTGCATTCTAGTAGCAAAATGAGGGCATTCCTGGGAAGTGAGGACATTTTGGCTGGTCCTCACAACTTTAAAGGCATCTTTGAGGGTTAAGACTTGGTTTTAAGGTTAGGGTTAGAGTTAGGTTTAAGGATGATAAGGGTCAGGGTTAGAGTAAGGGGGATAGTTGGGATGATTAGGGTTAGGGTAAGAGGCTAAGGAGTGCAATGTGTATATGAAAGTCCTCACAAAGATAGAAGTACAGGGATGTGTCTGTGTGTTTGCTCTAAAATGTGTGCAAAAATACTTCCTTGTGTGTGTGTGTGTGTGTGTGTGTGTGTGTGAGAGAGAGAGAGTGTGTGTGTCGGGGAGAGGAGAGGAGGGTGCACTCTGAGAGGTGAAGTACGTGTAAGATGCGCACCCTGCTGAGCAGGATTGAGTGGAACCACAACAGGCCGTTTGCAGCCCTGATCACAGAGTAAATGTCTGATCAAGCACAGCCTGCTGCTGTGTGTTTATCATGGCAGGGTGTCCTTTCTCTGACTCTGAGAGCTTTAACTCACACAAAGTATCATCCTCCGCATACCTTGTGTTCTTCCCAAAGGGGCAAATATAGGAAGTTTGACTTATTTTAGAAATGCTAGGAGACAGATATGAAGACACACACATATACAATTACAATTTATTTAATTCAAAGTTAGAGATTAGTTTTTACATAAATAGATAAATAACATTAGATCTATATTTTAAAATAAAACATTTTAAATTGCATTTTTTGGCCCAGAGTTAGAGGAACTGCTTTGATGAAGCCTGATGTGTCCAACATCCGTGAGGCCTCCCAGAGCCTCCTCTGTGGGGGACGAAGGCCCCCACCCAGGCCCACTGCTTTAAACATTGATGTAGTTGTAAGCTGGAGCGTTTCCTACTGCGGCCTGGCCACTTCTTGTAGAAGGGCTGTTGTCTGGCTGCTACCTGTCTGCCTCCATCTGCGATGTCTTTTGCCCTTGCTGTAGTTATGTGAATGTGGTTGTTGAAGCGGTCTGCAGTGAGCGCTTCCAAGAAAAGGGAGAAACATCACACTATAACAAGTGAGTGATAAACGAATCGCGCTGCCTGTGGCCAGTTGTATACACGTTGATGTGACTTCCTGGAAACGACTGTGTGTGCATTTGATTCCTGTATCTGTACGTGTGGTATATTTATGTAATGCATTATGAATGTCACCACAGAGCAGAGCTGCATGAAAGGAAGTGGTAGGAGAACCCAGACGGCAACACTTTGCTTCCGTTAGCAGGGCATACATGCATACGTGAGTTTGAGTAATGCATGACTGCAAAAGAGATCACTTAAAAAAAATGCAAAAAGATCCGTTATTAACATATAATAATAGCAAATCATATTAAGAGGATAAATCAACTCATTTCACCCACTTATAACTAATTCAGAACCTTTTCCTGACTGTAAACGTATCCTGACAGTAAACGTATTTATAGTGTGCAATCTGAGCTGGTTAAGGCTATTATGATGTGAGAGAACGAGATACCGCTGGTGTCTGCGCATGTGAACGTTCAAAATACAGGTGCGAGCACACAACCGCCGCTGCGGTGTGTTTGTGGGCGTGTACACAGGGAAGGAGCCAGCTCACGGTAGTTTAAGTGACGTCTTCCCATGTAGCCAAGAGGCTTGAAGGCTTTCATTTGTGGTGCATGTGCTTTTGTGCATGTGTGTCCGTTGTCCGTTGCTCTTCTACAGGATCGAGGTGAGAGCGCGGAAGCATCACTCGGCCGCCTCACAGTGCAGAGACACCGCTGTGACAGTGTAAAAATTGATGAAAATGACCATGAATGCAACAAGATTCCTCCCAGTCTGACTGGAGTGAACAATTATATGTGATATTATAGAATCACCGCAGCAGAACTACACTTAAGGATCCTCATTAATTTCAGAAGGCCATTCATCTGCTACGAGGAGGGAGAATCACATGATAATAATTGTACAGAATAGAAACAGCTCTGAGCGATGGCAAGTGGGGATGAATAAATAAGACTGACTAAATAAATGATCAGTGATTGTTTGGCTCTAAGTGCTGTTGCTGCGCATCCTGATTTAGATAAAGCCTTCAGCCATCCCTCAGCGGAGCTATGGCCCTAGCGGAAGAGAAACGGCTAAAAAGCTCCATTCTTCTTCATACCTTCAATATTCAATGAGAGTGCTAATTGCACTGTGCTGAGAGAAAGAAGAAGAAGAGGGAGGGAGGCGGCGTGGGGAGGGAGGGATCCACTGGCTAATGGTCCGTAGGGGAAAATGAAGGAGAGGAGGGGGGAAAAGAGTGATTTAAAAAGTTAGACATATCCTCAGGAGGTTCCTTTCTCTGTGATTTTACCTGTGCGTCTCTTAGCTATAATGCTAATGCTCATTAGCCAGTCTGTGTGATATCCCTTGAATTATGGTGACTGTTTGGGGCCGTCACCGGGAGCGCTCTGGTGCAGAGAGCGCACCCTGTGATTACACACTTAGCTTCACCATTATCAGCTGAAATGAAACCTTTCTTTTTTTTTTTTTCCCACAAAAATCTTTTTAAGTTTTACCTCAAAAGTAAGTTTGAATATATTTGCTCAAGGTGCACCCACTGAGCAAGAATTGGGGATGCATACACATTAAAAAGTCATTGCGTGGATAAAAAGCCAGCACAGCATTTTAACCTGCTTGTACTCATCCACCGTAGTTTTCCACTTTATCTTTGCTGGTGTTTTAGTGCAGTAATACCTAATCAGTACATCTTCTCTCCACTTCTGGAGATAAATGAAAGAGCAAAGTATTTATAAATAAAAGTGAATGAACAGTAAAACTTGAGAGCAGCTATTACGTCTTTGACAAATAAACCTTGTGACCACAGGGGGCAGTGTTTGCCGGAGGGGTGTCTCAAACTGCGGTGTCTCCCATTTCCTCTCAACCCCCCCCCCCACAGTCAGTCCCCCTCGCTGTCCCCTAGAATTCAGTGAGTGAAATACTGCTGATGGGAGCTTTTTCTCATAAATCATGCCATCCGCTGAACAAAGCAATAAAGATGTTTATTTGCATTATTGAAGGTAAGGTTTTGCCTCAGGTCAGATTTAAGTAGGCAGTATGTCCGTGTGTGTGTGTGCGTGTGTGTGTGTGTGTGTGTGATTTCTGTGTGCTCACCCAGGTGTGCGCCGACCAAGAAAAAAAAAACAGCAGATTTTGTTGAGTTGACTGTCTTTTTATTGCACACATCTAAAGCTGTGTATTAGTAATTTTGATTTCTCAGCCAATCAGAGATCGGCTGCGTGTCTGTGCTCAAGTGTGAAGTTTGTGGTGGGTGTTGCAGGGGGTTTGGTGGTGGGGGGGGGCATACTGAATTACTGGATACATGTGCAGACTTTATGGTTGGCTGAGTGTCCGTGTCTCTGCATCCCAGCTCAGTCTTTTTATGTTCCAGTTGTGCCTTCAGGGATCATTTACAACTCTCGACAATTTTATAACAGCCCATTCAGTGCTATTTATATTGATCACAGGGGCTGCCAAAGTCAGGCTCGGAATACAGACTTTTCCAGAGGCGCACTCTCTTTCCCTCTCTTTGCTGCTGGTCCTACAGCTTACTTCCTTTATATTTTCCATCTTTTTCCCCTAAACAAGTGTGAAATCTCTCTGAAAATGAAGTTAAAGTCCTTGTTTCCCGGCCTCGGCTCAGAGTTGTGTCAGTCCGCCTGCTAATTAGAAAGCAACCCAAGCCCAGGGTCTCTCTCAGTATGAAGCTCAGATGGTCAGTCAACAGCATTCCAGCTTAAGCTTCAGCCTGGTAGACTCATTAAGGCCAAACCTAAGTGCTTAGTTTGTGGCTGCGAGATGCGTGTGCGATTTGTTGCAGCGTGTATTTGTGTATGTGTGATGAACGAGTACAGGCCTGTCCCCTCCTGTGCTGTAACTCAAGTCGGTCTACTGGAAACCAATCTGGGCTCTTGGCTCGATACTCATGGCCTTCAAGCACTCAACATTTATTCCGAAGAAGAGTGTGTGAAGGGCTTTCATGTCACACACGCTCCTTTCTAGCTGAGATGTTTCCCTAAGTGGAGCAGTGTTAAAATAATTTAAGACAAGCAGGACACGCTAAAGTGACTGGAAAACACATGCTTCTGCTACATCCTGTTCACTCATGAACACTAATTTTACTGGTGTCCGAGTGATGACAAATTTTAAATGACTTTCAGAGCGGGGTTGAGGGCCTACTCGCGTTTGTTATCTTAATGTGCAGCTCTTGGTCGGACATGTGCAGAGTGCGCAGAGGAGGAGGGATTTGCGGGCAGTGACGTGGTTGATAGACTGAGAGAACACTGCATCCTGGGTCTGGCAGCTTTATGAGCCCAGTGAGACCATAAAGACTCAGGTTGAGCAGGCCCTTTTGCTGCTCCCTGGGTTAAGGTTAGAAAAGCACACAGGGAACGGGGAGAGGATGTCTGCTTGGTCAGAGTTCATTCTTATCTGCTCTCTGCTTTCCCATTCACAGCAGCCGCAGTGAGAAAAAAAAGGGTCTTTGAGTTACAGTGTGGAGAGTAACATATACCAGCTTCAATGCTGAATAAAAGAAAAAGAGCAATGCCAGATTAACCGAAGTACACATAAGCAAGTATGGGCTGACTGGAAGAAAGAATGATTTCCTGCTTTTCACATACCTGGAGCACACCGCTGACAGATGGATGGGTCAGTGTTTGTTTTAGCGGTCAGTTCTTGGGATGACACGAGGAAGCACTGAAAGAGCTGTATCAGTGTTTAGACAGATACTGCAGGGCCTGGAAGACACAAGCTACCCCCAGGCCTTCAGGACGAGCTGGCCGAGCACAGCCACGAGGTGATGTCCTGCTTAAACATCAGAGAGAAACTGTAAATTCTTCAGAGCCGTCACCAGTCCTGTGGTACACCCATTCATTTTATCTTTAACCAAAGCCATTAGACAGACCACTGTTTCCACAGCCAATTATTTTTTATTGTGTGTGTGTTTGCCCTTCTTTTCATAGCTCTCGTTGCGACTGGAGGTGGCCCACTTGGCAGGAAGTTTAGCAGTGTTTTATGGAGTAATCCTCATTGTCCCAGCCTCATCGTGCTACGGACCTAATGAGAGCAGGTTGAGGAGGAGAAAGAGATTAGGCAGTGAGCACAGACGTGTTTAGACACAATGGGAACACGCAGGCCTGCACGGGCATCTGTTTCTACTGAGGATCCGCTGATGGAGAACAGAGATTTCACCCTCTGCAACTGGAAGCCATTAAGAGCTTCACACCTAAAAGACAAGGCCTGCAACAACTCCGGCAGCTGAAACAGATAAACGACAATACACACCAGCAATCAAAGAGTTCTTTTTTGTTGCTCTAAAACTCTGTTCTGTTTGCCGTGGCTGAACAGCAGTGAAGATGTGAGTCAGTGACAGAGCGACCTCGTGCTGTTTTTGAGGCCTGTGAGCGAGCATTCCCCTTACAGGCTCTGACAGTAAAGTGTGAATCATTAGTCGTTTCATCACAGTGAAAGTCTGTCGTCAGAGACATTGAATGGGGGTTGTGAATATTCCAGGCTGGATTTCCAGTAATGAGTAACCACGACACAGATTTCTCACACTTTTTGAAAAAATTCTCTGGCCAGCGTGGTCAAAAATTGACTGTTTTTAGGACTATAGACACGTTTGTTGTTGCTACTCAGAAGAATATATATATATATATATATATATATATATATATATATATATATATATATATATATATATATAATGCTCTTACATGAAAGGGCAGTTCATCTACCTGCCTCTAACAGCTTCTGAAGCCTGATTACAAGTTGGGGGATTTCAAAGAAAAGATGTGGTAAAAGTGGGTACATAGTAGCTCACAGATGTGTGCAAATGTCAGAGAGTTTTAATGTGTGAATGCACATTCTCACACCTACCTTCACACACAAACCCGACATCCGTGCGGGGACCAAAAAGAAACTGAAGCAGGCAGTAAGGTTTCTGTTGCCACAGATTGTTTCCCACTCGAGAAACAGTTGAAAATGCACTCTTCTGCGTTCTGCTGAGTGACTTTAAGTGATAAATGATGGTTTTCAAAACACTTCCATAAGATTAAAACAGCTGAATTAATTGGAGTACATTGTAACCCAGAAAATGTGCTACTCCAGATAGAAAGGAAATGTGCTACCTCCAACAATATGTGCAGGTTCAGTTCATATGTGTGATGATGAGCGCTCTGGAAAAGAGATTTACTATTTGTTATGTTTTTGTGACATTGGTATGAGTGTATTATTGTGCAAAATCAGGTGTGTGCATGGCTGTAGTTTAGGGACAATAAATTAAATGTTGATACAGAAATGAATTTGTGGAACTGGTGGACTAAACACTGCAAACTGCTTTGGCACCATGTGTAACGCTGCTGTCAGGAAGCACATAAGAAAACAAACCACCTGTCCCAAATAGCGTGAAAATGAAAAATAAAGCCTCCAGTTTATTTTATCATTTGTGGCCTAATCAGCCTTACAAAGTCTACACGTTCAGTTGAGTGTCTGGGTGTGTGTGTGCGTGTGGAGGCATGCAACACATCTACGTGTGTGTAAATAAGAGTACTGTAGAATTAATCAGACAAAAAAAAACTTGAAAAAAATCTTTGAAGCAGAAATAAAGTGTGCCAAGTGGCTGCAAAACAAAATGAAACCTCAGTGGGATGAAGCAAAATAATCACTATTTTAATTACCAAAGTATGACCACAGACTCTGTTCTGTTTCTCCAGTTTCCAACATTACAACAGATGGTCAATATTGATTTCAATCTGGAAAGGATCTGTCGCACCTTTAACATAAGCTTATTTATATCCAGACTTTATATAGAGAATTATTTGGATCGCTTACCCATGGAGAGTCTAGAATTTACTCTCCAATCTCTCATTTCTTGTCTTACATTTGTGTTTGTTTTCCTCTTTAATGTGACAGTCTGATACAAGCCGCGCTTTCCCAGCATTGCGGAAAGAATGGTATCTATTTCTGTTCCTTCCTGCCGTGGCTGAGAGCACGCATCCATATCTTACCATAACCCCATCGTAGGTCTCTCTAGACCCGTATCTCTGTCAGCTCCGCAGAGTGAAAGGCTGCTTCCTGTTTGGTTTTGTCCAGTCAGTGCCAGTCCTGTCTTACCGGCTGCTCTGACATGTTCTTATGTGAACTTTGGCCCCGCTTAACTGAAACTGCTGCCAACAGCCTGCTTTACCCCCGTCACAGGAAATCATGTTCTGAACGTACGACCTCAGAGACGGTTACAAAATCACTTTGAAAAACAAACAAAAAAAAAAGCATAACGGGTGAAATCAAACCAACCTGGAATCTCACATTTACCTTCAACATGAGTGTGACAAAATATAAATAGCAAAAATGCAGTTTATACCTTGTGTCACAACACACTCACCCTAAACACTCCCACCCTGGGCACTGAGGGCAGAAAGAATATGACATATGACATGCTGCTGTGGCTGAACTGGCCTGTGTCATTTTGTCATTTCAGCCACAGCAGCAGCAGTAGCCGCTAATAGATGATGAGTCTAATTTTGAATCTGCAGTCAGGAGCTCCGTATCCCGAGTCATGATGTTGCACATCTGTCCTGCTTCTCGCTGAACCAAAGTGGGATTAACTGACAAACTATCTGTTGGGAATCTCTGATGAGGGAAAAGTGTAAAAAGACCAGTTGTGGCGGAATTGAGTGTGCGCGTCACTGATGGACGGCACATGGGAGAGTGTCTGAGATTGGAAAATAAAGATGAAGGAGCGAGCGACAGTGCTGCAGACCACAGAGTGTCTAAGAAAGTGAGCGTAGAAGCATCTCCATCAGCCCTAATAGAAACATGCACCGGCCCATTATGAGGAGATGTTTGAGAATAAATCATCTAACAAGGCCCTTTTCAAAGCATTACCCTGTCAAATCTAATCCAGCCCACCTCAGTCTGTACCAACCCTCCCTCCCTCGGTAAGCAAAGCCGTTTGCTGCCTCAGGCAAGGGCTGGGAATGCAAGAGCAAAGTCACAGCAGAGCCGAGTCACCACCACAGAGGTTTCTCTCAGGCTGCACGCTTCACAGGAATTGGCCCACATTGTGAACCGAAGTCTCGGGGTTAACTAACACAATGTGTGTTTGCTCACCCGTGCAAAGACTTTGACGTTTGAAGCAAATTATGAACAATAAAGAGCACATTAAACAAGTGAGTGTTTATGAATTCCTCACATAAAATTTAAACTGGTAAAGTTTTTTTTTGGAGAACAAAAAGGAAAACAGCCCGATAGATTTCAATGTGTTTGCTGCTGTGAACACTGAGAATTGCCTTCTTCACGTCTCCTCTGTGTCTGTCACATATGTGGTTTTCTACCACAATACACAGCCCCTATCCTCCTGGGAAGCACAACGCCAGCCTCTGCGACAGAGCAGCGATGAACCCAATAAGGCTGAGCAGAGTATGCTGCCTGTACAGGAAGGATGATTCCCATGCTATAAAGTCTGAATCTGTGTACACTTTTTGTTTTCACTTGCATGTTTTTGAACACTGGACTGACCGTTGCACTGGCTTGGCGGGGTTGTAGATAGATGAGAACTGCTTAGCACGGTTTTGCACTTCCGTTCTCACTTAAGGACAAGCCCCATTGATCGGTGGGATGTGGGGGGGTGGGGGCGGGGGGTACGTGATTTTCCATGGCTCCCTCCAGTGCTGAAGCAGGCTTCTGCTCCATGTGAGAGGGCCCAGTCTGCTGACTGACAGCACTGGATCAGGGATAGTGTGTCTTCCCTCAGTGCCAGCACAGCTAGAAGTGATAAACACTGGCAATATGATCCAGAGACAAGAGACGCCACTGCCTCCGACAGAGTTCAGACTTAATGCACTTCTCTGCTTTTTAGCCAAGTCCAGAAAAGCTTGGCACGGGCATGCTGTGCCTGGCCAGGTAGACACAAGTGAAGGCTAGCAGTTTTCCCCCAGTCGCTAATCCCCAGTTCATCACAATTTAAATCTGTCTGCGCCTTTCATTCCCATTATTCCTAAAGCCTGTCCTATTCAATATTCCTATTACACCCACAGGACACAGGCATTCTCTCAGGTCTGGAATATTTATGGAATGTTTATTTTATCTGTGTTTGTTATTATTATTATTATTATTATTATTTATCATTATTTCTGCTCTTGTGCAAATAGACCCCATAGATTCCCAAGTCCCTGTCCTTGCTGTAATGGCAATGTAAACATGGGAAAGTAATTTGAATTCTAACAAAGTGGAGATTAGCTGGCGACAGTTTGTGGCATGGACGATTATTTCTAAAATAATCCTGTTTTGATATGCATCTGTGTCCTGGCAGGAATTTTCAATTTGTTTTCCCATTGCTGCATGTAAACAAGCTCCAGTGTCTCCTTATCGTGGTGTTGCACGTACGAGGAAGGAGTGTGTGCCCAACCCCCCCACATCCAACCTGTGTCCTCCATGCTGCATCTGGTTGGAGTCGCCGGCCCGCCGCTCTTGTCGGGGTTTCAACAAGTCTCTTTATCAAAAGTAGGTAGGAGGTTTATGTGTGTACCTGCAAGTCATTTGCAAACATGAAGTCCTCAAAATGCAACCCTGAATGTGTTCTGCTTGAGGGGTTCCGTCCATTCCCTGTTTGAATAGGCAAATATGCAACAAGGCAAAATGGCCTCCTGGCTGCCAAAGCAGCCATCCTACCAACAGGCCTGGGCCAGGTGATAAAGTTTTATACTTTTGATTGTCAACTAGGGGTAAAAGAATCCACTATTTACTGGCGTCACGAAAAATCCACTTTCGCTTAATAATACAAATGCTTTCCCAAAAAGGTACTGAAAAAAAAAAGCGCTTTATGGCAAAGATTTGTAGTCCCGTGATTTGGTTTTGGGGTGTTTTTATTCCTTTCACCTGCCTGTAGTACTGAAACCCTAACACCACAGAAACTTACTAGAGAGAGGTAAAACAGCTGTTTACCTGCTTGTCTCACTCATGGATGCAGAGGTGCAGAACGATTTATCATTCGCTGATTGATTGCTCCTGCCTGAAGCTATTCAGGATGTAGCGTCTCACGTCTTAATGTTTATGGGGATTATGGGAGGATAAATGTGGTAATCCCCCATGTTGTGCAGGACTTCCAATTATCACATCGCTTCACAAAAGATAAGGTCACCATAGATTTAACCTATTAATTCATTATAAACCCTCTGAAATCCATCCACTGGTACTTCACAGAAGCCATTATTCTGAATTTGAAGTCAGGGATGACTCCTCTCTGCTGCACTTTGTTGTGACTGTAGCTGGCCAGCTAGGCTAACCTATGGTCAGTGTCATAATGGCTGCAGGGCCGACGACAGACAGAGGTGAACGTTGATGGTGGGGATCGATTGGATGGATGGAATAGATGGCTTACATGCAGAGATCGTTACCACCCCACCCCAGGTAAAACCCTGCAACTCAGGGCAGCACAGGAGCTATCTGCTCAACTGCACCCTTGCAGCAACAAAAAAAATTGAAACCGAGGGGCTTTGGTCCAACCTGGAGAGTTTAGATAGTAACGGTATGTAATTACACAAAACTTTAGAAAAAACTTTGCCTTATTGACAAAGATAGCATGAATATTAAACTTCCTCCTTCCAATCAATTAAAAGCGAGTGAGATGGGAAGCTGCAGACTGGCCTTGCTGGCAGTGCTAGTCACCTCCATATCCTCCCCTCATTAATCTACTCTAATACATCCACAGCAAAGAGCTGCTTTCCCAGGCAAGAGCAAGCAGGCCTTAAATTACAATACAGAGGAGTGGAATCATTACTACTTTTAATGTTCCCAATCTAATTGAGGCATTAATTTAAGTAGAGTCTCCAGTGGGATTATTCATAACTGCTTTTTAATTTAGAAGGGCGATAGGCAGAAATTTCCCCCAGATCAGAGGCAACGTTCTTCCCCTGGATTCTGTTTTCTTGGTGAGGCAGGACGCAGACGGCAGGGGAGGAACGCCGTTTTAACAACACAAACGTTAGAAATGCAGCTCCTTTTTGGTTTACTTTTTATAGCAATGAGCATGAAATTCTGCAGAGGGAGTTGGGAGTTGTACAAAAATACAATCTAATATCAATTTTCTACCCCAGTGAGTTTGACTTTACTCTTAAGCTAATTAACCCACAGGCCTTGCTCAAAAATAACTTTTGTTTAATTAGTCTGTTGTGTTCTTTTTATATATTTTACACATGCACTGCAAATCAGAAAGACACGGGTTAAATGCATGAGGCGCCTCGTGCATGTGATAAGCATGATCCAAGGCTTCCTTCTGTGGATTTGAGGAATTTTCCACGCGAGAATCATTTTATTGCAAATAACATTTACATTTCAAAGAAAATACCAAGCCGCAGTCAACAAACCAAAGCCGCAGAACAAAGTTCCTTCTGGCAAGGACCTTTCATACCTCACCAGAAACTCAAGCGTTGAACTCCTACACTAGAGCCTTTCCATCGCGGACTTGTTGCAAAGTTATCACCATCTTTTGGGATAGGCACACTAGCTCTACCACTTTCCATGAATGATTATATACTATTATAGTTCATAGATTCTCATCGCCTTGGCCAGTTGTTCCTCAAAACCACAAATTGCCTTTTAATCTTGTGTCTGAAACGCACTCATGCAAACACACTCAAACACACACACGCAGACCCCATACCCTCGGGGACGCAAGACACACTACCAATACCATCGTAGTCCCCCCGTGGCACTATAAGCAGGCAGAGCGTGCCATCTGGATCTAGGAGGAGGGTTTGTTAGAGGGGTGTTGAAACCGAATGGTACATGCTTCAACCGTGTGGGTGACCATCTGGCTTGGCATACTGTGTATCAGTAACACTGAGCAGTCCTGCAAAAAAAAAAAAAGACAGAGAGAGGCAGTGCAGAAATGGATGGATAGAGACAGAGGGGGAAATAGCTGTAGGGTTAAAAGCAGCCAGAACTCAGTGGCACCAGTTTGATGAATGTATTCTGTGCATCTTCCTCTCTCTCTGCCTCCCTTCACTCAGAAGACAATCTCAGGAATTGTGTGCAGTCTCAACTCTGCGGCCTCCAACTAAACATTCATGTTACTGCCCACTCTTCAGTTCATTTTGATTAATCAGTAATTTATAAAATGTGGTAAATGTTCCAATATTACGTATTTACGTGATAAAAACAAAACAAAAAAAATGTAGTTGCCGCAAAAAGCAAAAAATAAATAAATAAATAAATAAAACACGTTGCTTCAATCAGTAAATACACCTGGATTCCGTCGTCTAGTATCAGCAGTTTTATTTCAGCTCTTCAGGCTTGTCCTTATTAGCCACTCACATTAATTGATTTGTGGTTTTGTGCTGAGTAAAAATGGGCAACATTTCCACCTTAAGTCTCATTAGGGTGCTTAAACAACCACAAGAAAAAGACAAGTAATTGACTGAAGTGCGAAGAGGAGGTGGGACGGCAGAGGAACCCGACCTCCAGCTGCGGGAAGGCTGCCGGCAGCAGACACGTTTCAGGTCTCCGAACGACACGACACTCTTCAAACGGCACAGGCCGAGACATAGCGAGAGAAAAGGAGGTAAGGATGAGATAAAAAGACAGAAGGGCAGGATTTATCTGAGGTTCCTACATGTGGTCCCGCTCATGTCTGCATTAAGCCAGGCATGGTATCCACTTCCCCTTAATATTTTATAGTTTCCTTCAAAGAGTTCCTGCTGCCTACACTGAGTCGCCGCATGGGTCAGTGTAAGAATTCAGACTTCCTACCTGGTGTCCTGGAACTGTATAAAGTTACTTCACACACACACACACACACACACGCACGCACGCACGCACACACACACACACACACACACACAGTTTTGTAAATGAAACAGTGGCCACGCTGTCACCCCTGATCATGCCAGTGAATTTAGTGCTGCACGTACTTTCAGCAGAAGTTGATGGAGGAAGAAAAAGGACTTGATCAGCATTCTGGAAACTGGCACGAGGAGTTCCCAGACAAACAAACAGATTTTCCCTCAATGTGGAGAGCTGCAGACTGGCATGAGCTTCTACTACTACTCCTTAAAAAAAATATGTGAGAAGAAAAACAAGTAATGAAATAAGTGATTTTGAAAGGGACTGAGGGAGAGAGAGATCAGATCTAGTACTGCTTCTACTTCAAAGTTGGGGAAGGGGATCGAGTTCCTAAACACATTATGAATATTACAAGATTGTAAAGTTACTCCTTCTGATGTGAATATGAAACTTTTGAAGACCTGCTCACGCCTCCAAAAGCCCCCGACTTACAGTAGCCAAGCGGATGGGCCGTCCATTAACTATTTAGATGCACTCAGAGATGTGAGAAGTGGCGGCCAGCATTTTAATGAAAAGCAGAGAGCGGACTGGCTCCGGATGGAACCGTTCTGTTTCTGATTAGCATTACTACAGCAGCACAGATGCAGTTATAGGTCTAGATGTGGTTATATGTGCACTGGTGTTTGCTTTACTCCTCTGTGTGTGTGTGTGTGTGTGTGTGTGTGTGTGTGTGTGTTTGTGTCTGTTGTGGTGGGGGGGCAGCTTTCAGCTGCTCATTTGTATGTCTGACAGTCAAGACAGTGACAAAGTGCTGCTAAAGCGAAAGTGTTAATCTATCTATTTCCTCTGAGGGGGCCTCCACAGTCCAATCATGGGTAGGACACTAATAGGGAAAACCCCTGATTCAAGATGGGTGAAGCAATGTTGAGAGTTCAGCTTCAGGCCAATGTGAGTCCATACGTGGAGCCTGTGAGAGCTCACATCGCTTCAAACACATTGCTCCTCCTAAACAAGATTCTATTAAACAGGTAACTATGTGCTGTAGTTAGCAGCAGGAGAAGGATGAAGGAAACACAAGCAATAGCTATCAGGATGTGACACAGAGCAGAGAATACGCAGCAGTGGCTGACTGGACAGGTGGAATCCATACGTGCTTTCGAATAAAGTCCTTTATTCCAAATGCTCTGAAAGTTAGGCACCATCTTCACCTTTGCTGCGTTTGTTTTGTCAGAAGGTCATGTGGGGTCAAGGCCACATCTGAACAGATAACCTGTCAGGAAACAACAGAAGGTGCATGGTGCAACGTCCCTGATTTGTGTCCAGCATGTGTCCATGCGTTAAAACACAAACTGAAAATGCTAATTGATCAATTTAATCCAGTTCAAAGACTTGTGTTTTGCATGTTTGTAAGTGTGTGAGAGAGAGAGAGACAGTGAGCGAGAGAGAAAAAACACAATACCTGTACATTTTCTTAATTTCTATATTTATACATAAATTAAATAAAATTAACAAGTGAATAAAGCACACACTTCCTGAATTTTTATTATTTATAGAAAATTTGGCAAATCAGATTAATTTCCCTCCCCCACTCTTATGTAAACAGTGTGGTGGACTTTCCTATTTGCTTGCCATTAAATGATCATGGAAAGAAATGGAAAGATGTAGCTGCTCAGAAAAAAGTGGAAAATATTATGTTTCCTACATTCATTTAAGTTACGGTTGTACTTGTGAAAGGGCCTTTTTTTCTGCCGTATCACTTAATGGGGGGGGGTGCCGGGTCATATCATGCTTCGTCTGGCCTTAGATTGCTTCATGAAATGACCCTGCAACAGAAAGGATGAAGTATGTGTTGTCATTTAGAACACAAGCGCACAAGCATCGCAGCTATGCCAGAGATGTTGCAACAACAGCCACTCCAGTTCCCTCGGGCAGAGCGCTAAGTGGCTGAGAGGACTTGTTCAGAAGACATGCCTTTGTAAACACACATGAATCTTTTGTTCGGCTCTGCCTTCACACCCCCTCTCCCTGCACACTCAATAAACTGTTTGTTCTGAGTGTCGCTCTCGCTTTCATGCACTCTGTGCGCCGCTTTGGCTCCCTGTGCCAAGGATATGAAACACCGCTCACACCCGCTTTTTCTCTGCGACAGGAGGCCGTTTAGAGCATCCTCGCCGCCATTGTTTTAGTCTGTTTCCCTCCGAAAGCTTTTATCATTTCTTCTAAGCACTGTGTCGGGGGAGAATCAAAGATCTGTTGCTAGTTTGATGCCGTTAAAACCCAAACCCTGGAGATGCTCACAGTTAATATGTGAAACATGCAGTATAAATAAAAAGAACACGGCGCCGACTCGGGTGATGGAGGATGTTCCTATGAGTAAAGACAATAAGGTCATGTACATATCAGGGATTTTTTTTAAAGCATGTATATTACCTGGGAAAATGAAAGCATCGCTTTTAGAGCATTTTATACATTTGGGTGGAAATATCTATTTCTTAATATTCTGCCCCACTATTAAAAGAACAGCCAGCAGCCACAAAAAAAAAATAATAATATCATGAGAATAATGAGATGAGAATAATAAAATCATTTTTCCTTTTTTCATTTTGACAGGTCTGTTCTGTCATAGCATTGCCAGTGCATGACTCATCCATTTTAATTTTATGTGCCCAATTCATTTCATATTTGAATAACTAGGCTATGATGTTCAGTCCGAAACTGCAGTTTAACTTTAGTTACTGTATCTTTAGCCTCTCCTGGTCAGATGGGTGTGATTATCCCTTGACCTGACCTCTCTCTCCTCCTGTTCTGTTCACTGCTTAGAGTCCATGTTGCTCCTTGACCCTTGCTAAAGTAAGCTGCTTTTAGATAATCAATGGACACAAGTTAATTGCCATGTCACAATGTCACATACACGATGGCCCATTTATTCTATGGAGTTGTAGAGGTAAGAAGATTAGAGGGACCAGATGTCTCTATGTTTAGATTTGGCTTTAGCCCAGACAAGCTCACATCAGACTGACAACATTGGGGGAAAAAAAGTTTGCCATGCCTTTATATGCTGTGGGGCATAACATAACATCAAGTGTGCAGCCCTGATTCGAGTCTGAAAAGAAATTAGCTGCATCAGAAAAGCTTATTTTTCAGAAAAACAGCCACCACATAACTCTATCAAAGGTGATACTCTTATACTCGGGCTTTAGTTTCTGCGTTTTACGTTTGTCCTGAGATCAGGAGCGTTTTTTCTGTAGCTGCTCAGCTGACATCCCACAGATATGGGAGATGGAGAACATTTTAAACTGCACACTGTGGCAGGTGGGATATAACATGTATCCTCCACCCGCTCTTTAAATCCCCAAACCTTTAGCTGTCATCTTTACCATCCATCCTAACGTCCCCCCTCCTTTTGGCCCACCGTGTCTTTGAAACAGACAAACCCGATCTGGTTGCCAGACTGGATTTGGGAGCGTAGTTTCCTCCTTTGGGCTGGTACCTGAGGTCGCAGGCACCCGAGCGTGGTGAGTTTTGTCACTCTGTCATCATGTCTTTCCTTCGTGACTTACGTCCCCTCGGGCATCTCTGGGACTCCATCACATTAGTGTGTACTGTGGGAATGTCAGGACCTCCTGACGTGGAGAGAGCGTCTCAGATTGATGGGGGGGGTAACTGTGACCTGACTGACTTTCACTCAGCGGCATCAGAGGATGGTTTAGATGACCACATAACTTGTGTCCAAACTATCACCAAAAACAAAAACAGTGCACATTTCAAAGATAGTCCTGTAATAAAGTGGTAAAAGGCTGAAGGCTGCCATTTAGCATGGTTCCGGTCTTAACACGAGAGGATGGTGCCGCTGCTCATTGCTTTCACAGATTTTCTGTTGGCAGAATCCTTCTCATTTTCCCCGTGCGGCGCCTGTGCCCATCTCAGTGTCAGTTCATTGGTTTGAGGAGGGGTTATTTTTCCTCTCCAGAGGTGCGCTACACAGCCCAGAGCAGGGAGCTTTTGTAATCACCATCCTGTCTCTGAATTTCTCAGTCTGTGTTTTCTGTTAGTATCGGAGCTGACAGCCTGTCAGTAGAGGAAGGGCTTTGAACCTGAGGGCTCCTCTCTTTTCCTAAGGCTAATCGCTACTTCAGGACGGGGGGGGGGCAACTGGCCCTAAACAAACATTTGCTGCTGTAAAGACAGGGTCAGCCCCTAACGATGTAGGTCAGCAGGGCTTTTTACAGCAAGGCCTTTGTGGAGACAGATGCCAGAGATGGACAAATAGCAGGACATTAGCTGTCAGCAGCAGGAGCAGCAGCCAGATCAGGCCACACTTTAATAGGTGTTTGTTGCTGGAGAGGAAAAGGCTCATAAAAGTGGAGACTCTTATCTTGTGCCGAGCCTGTGAGCATGTGTCACAGCCAAAAATGTACGCAAAGACGCATCAGCGATGGACTGAGCTCTGTGTGGTTATTCCGCTGCAGCCTCCTCTGCTCTGCAAGTAGGATTAGTAATGCCCCCTCACAGACACACACACACTCACAGAATAGAATAGAATAGAATAGAATAGAATGCCTTTTATTGTCATTATACACCTTTTTACATGTACAACGAGATGAAAAGCAACTCCTCCTTCAGTGCAAACGTGTGCACACTTAGGCACACTCCTGTCTTTAAATGATTTGTCAACACAATAAATAGATAATTCGGGGACAGTGTATGCTTTGATTTTTCCAACAGCATAATCAGTTCCGGCAGGGAGGTGACAGCTTCCAGGGTCTTTTTCCTGCCGGAGGAGCTACAATCTCTCATTCCACAAGCTCGCACCTTTAACGACTTCTTAAATGTCACAGAATGTCAGACAGGGGGATAAAAGCGGAGGACCTACTCCCGCTTGCCAGTGATCCTCAGTAGTTTTTTTGCCACGCTACAGCGCTGCCAGGCAGGGCACACACGCACTCAGGTGTGGCCCAGATTTTTACCGGTCTGGTGGCCACATGATTTAATGCATTTGCCACTAAAGAGGCGAGTGAGTGGGGCTGCTTGTCGTAGGACGGTCTGACAGAGAGGGTATATATGTACCCTCTCTGCCTGCTAGTTAGGAGAAAATCATTCCGACCCTAAGGCCTCCTCCGTCCATGCAGTTCCCTCACCGAGAAAACCATTTTTTTTTCTTCTCTTTGTTTCAAACTGGTTTGAAGTCAGGGTAAGATGGCCGCGTATACCCTCAGGAATGGACCGCTGCCGTGACGAAATGAGCATCAACGCTACTCGATTTTCCATTGAGCTAACCAGGCAGCTCATCTCCATTAGTGTTTGTCTAACCAGCTCCAGGATCTCCTTAGCTGTGATCTCCCCAGAAGCCAGCTGGGTGTTATGTGCGACTGAGAGTATGTCTGTGTGTGTGTATGTCTACACACGCCTGTGTGATTTCTGTGAGAAGAGCTCAGTGCTCTGTGCCCTACAGCTGTAACAGATCTGTGTGTAAGGCCATAATGGGGCTCCGTTAAGCTCAACAGCGTGAGCCTGTATCAATTACGCCGTGGCAGCGATACGGACACAGCGTGCAGCCTTCAAAGACAAAGACTTGTGACGGCCAGTGCCTCAGCTCCCCTGGCCACAAAGCCAGCTGGGTAACTCTCATAAAACACATGGAAGAGACAGGATGAGACATTGATAAAAAGACATGACTAGATTATGAATATATAAATTTGTGATAGCACCAACTGCACATCACATGAGATTTATGTATCAATACTACACACTGGACATTCTACCGAGAGAAAAAGGGAGCACGGAAGAACAATGTTGTGTCTGTCTCACAGCGTGGAAGAAAATCCTTGTGCTCTCTGCAGAACTCCTTTGAACTCACTGGACATATGGATCTAGATGCTGACCTGGAGACCAGCGGTATGGATGAGCTATAATCCATGTAGATCTGTGTCTCCACGTAACCTTCTTCTCAATACCTTTGTACCGCTGCATTCAATATGGCTCCAAAAGCCGCATTGAATGCAGCGTGTCAGAGAGAGTCTGAAGGTAAAACTGTGATGCAGAAGACAAATGGTGTTTTCCAAGACTCTTCAAATAACTGTCAGCTATTCAGCTGTGAACGACAGTGTGTGTGTGTTCTTGTACTTGCTACAGACCAAAATACTCATTCTACTACCAAAGTGAGGACATTTCTAGAATTGAGCTTAGGTTAGGCTCAGGGGTTTATTTGGAATGGTTAGTCTAGGGGACCAGGTAATGCATTATGCCTATGAATGTCCTCATAAAGATAGCATAGGATGTCTGAGAGAGGGAGAGAGGGAGAGTGGTGTGAATGAATGAAGGTAAATAGAGGGGTATGAAGCACTTCCCATTGTAATTTCACACTTGTCAGCTTCTGTGAAAAAAAAAAAAAAAAAAAAAACTTCACCTTTACATGAGCAGAGAGAAGCCGGGCCGCAGAAAATGTAGAAAACGTCGTAATGTTTTTTAATAAAACAGATTTTTTTCTTCTTCTTCAACTATTATTAAGTCCCCATAGGGCAATTGGTTTTGCAGCAAGTATGACACAAACACATAAATATACAGAACACACACACATGTTGAAAGCTCCACACAGCAGAAAAGGAAACTAAGAGGCCTTTAAACTGGTGAAAAAAGACCCTAAGCAAAGCCTCAGCTTCTGAAGTGCAGGGCAGGGCAGTGTTTTAGTACAGGAGGGTCTCCCCACACTTTAACAACTTTGGAGCCAGAGTGAATTATGGATTGACGTGAAGTGTGCGCCATTAATAACCCTCGTACATCAGTCAGGTCTACCCACGGGTTCCGAGGAGGATGAAAGGCTGCGACTGCTCCTGCCAGGCTGCACATCTGATTATTATGATCCAGCTTTGAGTTTCTTTAGAAATTTATTCAGAGAAGGAATGTAGCTAAAATTCACAGCATAAGCTTAACTGGGAGAAGAACCAAGAAATGTAAAGATTTATTGGCATTTTATTGCAAAACTAAACTTGTGTTCAAAAAGCTCTGACTCAAGCTTCTGTGACACGTAAGCCGTCTGATATGGAGTCGATCAACATAAGTAGCTCTAATTCAGTCATCTGTTCCAGCAGCCTGATGAAGCCCAGAGAAACGCTGAAAACATAACTGTATGTCTTGATATGCTGCCTGTTGGAAAATGCTCTTACTAGGACTGAATTTTAACTCTTTATTACCTTCCAGCAACTCATCACACTCTCAGGACTTTAAACAAACAGACAAAAGTGTTTGTCTGTTTTCTGATCAGGCACAGGGAAAACGCTCTAAACAGCCACTGAGGAATCCGGTAGTTTCTGGGAAACCTCTCAGCTCCAGCACTGGGCCGTGTCGCCGACTAAATAATACAGAAAATAGAACAGACCGTAAACAGCAAGGAACAAATGTTTGCATGCGTCCAGCCATCCATTCCGCAGCCACAGCCACAGTGGCTCTCACACGCAGGTACACAAAGAGGTGCGGTGTGACCATTACTCACAAAGCTGCAGCTGCCTCGAACCAGCACACACCAACACCAAAACACACACAGCGCACAAGCCATATGCACTGCAGTCTCTCGGAGGCAGAGAAGCAGATAATGAATGGGCTCCTCACACAAGCTCTGGAAGAGTGTCACCGCTGACTCCAGGACAAGGAAAAAAAAAACATGTTTTCACTGAAGAAACAAAAAAAGGAAAAACAATGACCTTATTTCTTCTTTGTGTTTGGTCTTCTATCGGCCAAACAAAGATGAGCTTAAATTTAGCCCCCCATGATGTCAACACAAACACCCGATGTAAAGTTCATGTTTAATTAGGTCCCTCCCCCCAGCCCAACCCTTTCCCCCCTTAAAGTTCATTTCAATTAGTCCCACCTCGGCCCCGCTCTTGGGTCTCAGCAATTTGTCAATGCCTCAACTTCTCCGCAGCACAGCGTGTTGATAGTGCAGCGTTACGGTGTGTGTGTGTGTGTGTGTGTGTGTGTGTGTGTGTGTGCACGTGTGTTATGTTGTTTGCATGCAGGGTACTGTTTATGACCTCAACACCAAAAAAAAAAAAAAAAAAAAAAAAAAAAAAAGGTGTGTTTGTGAGTTGGGGGGAGTCTTTTGCCCTTGACATTTCCGTCTTGGACTGATGATGAATTGCTGGGTGGTGTTCACAGATCTCAGCGCTGTTCTCAAACTCAGAGCAGTGACATCTATAAAAATAACTGCTCTAAATCTTTCATTGTGGTTCCCCAAATGTTTGTTAGAAACAATCATTCTGCTTTAAAAAGCACTAATTCTTCATTTTCAGGTGAACCTAAAAAACAAAGCAGGAGTAGTTCTGCAGAAACCAGAGCAATGTGGTCCACATGTGCACGAGTGTGACCCTGAAGGGCTCTCCTCTGTCCACTTTCCAGACCAGTCAGTTGTAATGGAATCCACCACTGTCACCTTTGGAGTTTGTCTAAAGATATGCTGAAGTTTCAAATAAAGGATCAGTAAGTTTTTGAAAGTAAACATGTTTTTCATCAGCGAAAATGAACAGCAATCATTCTGCTGGAGTTATCTGCCTCTGGCTGCATGTGTTCTCTGTGTGTTTCTGTCACTGGCAGGCATTTCTCAGGTGCTTAGCTTCTCTTGTTTGCACACAATCCATCTATGATTATTGCCCGCTTCGGGACTCCCGCGCACTCGTGCATCCTTTTCACAAAGCGGCTTCATTTGCATAGATTTTGCTGAGAAACTCGAACTTTGTCAACGAGTCAATGATAAGCAATCATGACGACAACGTCGACTTAAGCAATAGTAAAGCTAACTGGATCATCAAGCAAGATGAGCGGTGAAAGTTTTCAGAATAAATTACGCTCAAGCGGTATTTTTACAATTTCCGAGGTTTGTTTTGGATAATAAGACCCAACTGAAGTCGCCACATGTTTAAAAATAATCTTCCCATTGAAACTTCACATGGTTTTAAATGTGTTTTTAAAAAGTGTCTTGCTTATGCAGATTCCTTAAATCCCATCCGTAACCTAAAACATGTCTATAAATGTTGGCTTGATGATGACGAAATACGTTCAAAACCAACTGCAAACAGAGTTGTTTGTTTTTAATGAGGCCTAGTGTTGGATTGTGTTGGATTCATTTTTCTGCAGACAGCGGAGAACATTCCTTGATTTTTTTATTTATTTCACATTTGGTTGTCGTGACTTTTTTTTCTGCTGAAGGCAGCTGCTTGGGCCCCACCATGCAGAAAGGCCCAATATGGCTGTGTCTGAAAATCGGAGTCCGGGGGCCTCACAAAATAAAACGGGGGCGGGGGTGGGGAGAGCCGCCCAGCAGAATCTAGCAGACGATGGCTCCCAGCGGGCGTCATTTGGGGAGCGAAGAGAGTGCTTTTCCTCCTCGTTCGCTCTCTTTTTTCCTGCGTGGTGAGCAGGTTGGACGGCTCAGCCTGGACGCTGCTGCTGACACAAACACTCAGGGAGAGCTTTAACAGCTCTCTTAACATGGCACCTGTTATTGAGCCATCAGGCGAAAGGAAAGGGGGAGGCAAGAGAACAGGGTACGTTTGGATGAATGACTGAAACTCAATTGTAATTTCAAAGCGGTGGCAGACCTGAGAGCTGCTGGTGAGAAGGACAAACACGATCTCTTTCCTTATTCACCTTCATAACAGGAAAAAATCTCTTTTTTCCATGTCCACTCTCCTCAGCAGAGTCTTTGAAATGAATTAAAAGGCCCATGCTGTAGCTGCCTCCGCACAAACCAGCCCCGTCTCTGACAATGATGGTAATCAATCCATAATAAAAATAACAAAACGTAAATCTGATTGTGTTGTTCCAACTATTTTAATAACGCAGATTTAAATATTGCCGTGTGCGCTGGAGTGATTTATCGATGAAAAAGTGCCACTACATTCCTGGTCTGTGGCCAATAATACCATTAACTGCATTGTTCAAAGTCATTATGTGATGAGAAACACAATAATAATCGCAGGACGACAAACGCCTAATTTCTCCCATTGAGCTAATCACTTTTCCTAGCATTATTAGTCCCCCTCCCACCCCCCCACTCCCCACTCTCCTGCTCACTTTGTCATAAATCCTGCGAGAGGCTGGAGTGTAAATCCCTCAAGCTGAATTAGCATTGTAATTTCTGGTATCCGCGTAGGCTTTGCCTCGGAGTTATTCATCTGCTGGGGACAGGTGCTATAGAGAGACTACGCTGAAGGGCTGGCCTGAGGACCCCGCCCAGGTCAGACCTCCCCGTACAATGATAGCGTGTAGAGAGAAAGCCGGCTTTGATAAACATAATCAAAGAATCAGAGACTAATCATTTAGCGAAAATCTGTTGTGTGTACTTAAGTCACTCTGATCAGCATGATGGATGAAACACTTGTTTTTTTTTTGTTTGTTTTTTTTTTTAGTGGCAGTACCAACTCCTCTCATACAAGGATCGATCAAAAAGGCCCGCGGAGGACAGCCTCGGTCCTGTCACCGCTCCGTGTCTGCTGGGAAATAATCTGACATCTCGGAGCCAAATGATGACTAGATGGAGAGGGGGAAAAGAAGGCAGAGAATGATGGGAGCGAGAAAGGAAAAAGAGACGGAGGGGTGGGGGTGGGGGGGCAATCAATTCAGCACCCCTGTCTCTACCATGTCATCACCTGTCAGCACAAATTTAAGAATAAAGCTTTTGAGAGACCTTCCAGAGCTACAGTACGATCAATACTCTGGAAATGTTTACCCAGACCTCACTGACGTGTGTCATGGGGTTACATTAAACACGACCCACCCCTTCGCGAGCTTGTCACACACACCACTCTCGTCCTGTGTGCATCTGAACCGGCCATAGTTTGGAAAAAAGGTCCAGATGATCTGCTTTCACAGAAAAATGGGTTTCAACGTTTTTGTCACAACAACCGTTTCTGCTGCCATTTAAAGTCATCTGGTGTGCTCGCGTTTCAGAAAACTTCCACCGTTATTCTTCAAGTATGTGAAACTCCAGCTAGCTAGGATGTGTGTGTGTGTGTGTGTGTGTGTGTGTGTGTATGGTTGGGCCTTAAGAACGACGTGTGTACCTCAGCGTTTCAAAAATCACCTTTATCCAGAACATAAAAAAAAAATTCAGCAGAGTGGAACAAAGTCTTTGGCCAGTGGAAAACTCAGCGTGGTCGTGGTTCCATCTCTGCACCACAGAAAGGAAACTTCACCTCTGACTACTTATGAAAATGTAGAAGATAAAAAAAAAATGTCACAGGTAAAACTAAGAATTAACCTCTTTTGTTTCATTTCTGTAATTCTCAAGCCAGAGTGTATATGTGTGTGTGTGTGTGTGTATGTGTGTGGGAGGGGATCATTACATGACTGATGGCACCGATCAGCGTAGTGCACGTGTTGTAAAACTGTCAGCATCTGGTAGATTGATTGACATTGTTGGGCCTTAAATCAGGGCTACAGAGAGGGCGGGTCCGGAGGTCTAAACATACATCGTAAATGCCACACGCGGAGAGATGAAACAGGTGCATTTGAGAAGTTGTTATTGGTTCCCATCAAATCTGGCATTGGAGTGAGCCATAACCCAAACACTGCCGGTTCTACAAGAAGTGCCGAGAAAAGTTAATATATGGCGCAGGAGCGCTCCCATGTAATCTCCAGCAGCTGTTGATTCAAAGGGAAAAACTTTATTCGGGCCAGATGGCCTCAGTCAGTGGCAGAATGAGAGAGCTGACTCTGTCGGCTCCAGCCATGTGTTTTTCCTCCTGACAGAAATTAAAACGGTCGTTTGTTTGTCACTGCTCACTACACAGCTTAAAATGTAGCAATGAAACGTCGCTTGGCGATAATGCGCCATAATTACTCAAAACGCCTGTTCTGGATCTGCAGCAGAGGGGCGACAGAAGGAGTGTTTTACTCTGATTAGATAAACAGAATGCAGAGACGCCTGCTCAGATTAAAAAATAATAACCACAACTTCAAAAAAAAATGGTTGCTTGTCTTCTGGTTCAGTTAAAAGGCCAACCTATGTGTCACATGACCCCAGCCTGTTTTTTTTTCCACACCTGAGTGATAAAGGAGTGCTGGATGGTAGCTTGAACCTGAGTATCTCTGCCTCCAATCAGCTGTAACAAGCTGTAGCGGTGCAGCGTAACAAGTACCAGAGTGTGATAAATGTATTTATTTTAGCGGTCTGATGGGTATTGATCTCCTCCAAAGCTCTTCCATAGGCTGCTGTTATGGGACTCAGGACAGGAAGCACGTAGACGCTTCGTTACCGCTCACACCTCACAAATGAGGTAAAAAGCATATAGTTTCTGTTGCGCAGAAAGGTTAATGGGGCCCTCTTACTGCCGGTTCAACCTAAAATTAGTCATTTCTTGAAAGCCAGAAATGGTCTTAGCAGCCACCGATGCAGAGACAAAAAACAAAGGATGACAGAAGTTGAGTCACGCTGATGTGAAACGAATGCCACAAGCAGAAAATATACTAACCCACTCTTCTTTCTGTGAATTCAGAGGCAGACATGAATAGGCTGGGGATGTGATGGAGAACTGAGATGTGACCTGTGGGGTTTTACTTAGTCCGGCGGGTTAACCGTTAGTGCCACTCGCTCGCTCGCTGAATCAGAAAAAAAAAAAAAACCTTTGCCTGAAACTGCCTGAAATGTCACACGCCCTGTTTTTTTTTAAGCTTCTGTTTCTCCATCTGCCTTTTCATCCCCTCTTTTTTGTCCCCTTCGCTCAGGCTTGCGTCTCCAAATACAAGCGGATGACTCAGTGCCAAATTCTTTTCAAAGCCTGCCAAGATATTCAGCTGTTGAGGTAGTTTAGTCTCTTCTCTTCGTAATACAAATTGTTTACGAAGACATTAGAAAGAAATGCATTATTGTTCTTTCAGGACATTGAGAATGTAAAAAAGGTTTACATGAATTCATCTACTTCCTCTGTTTTACAAAAGTTTAACAAAACTTTTACAAGAGAAAGTTTGCAACCTAAACACACACATAGCAAAATTAAACAAGTACAAAGGCATCATGCTCATCTGAGCTCACTGATAATTGCTGGAAGCCGCTGGTTTCACGGAGAGTTTGACTGTGCACAGACTGTTAAATGGGACACAGATTGCGAAAGACTAAATGAGTGCGCTGCCGTTCTCGCTGCGGTTTGGTCTATAAACAAGGGATCTGATTGGGTAATCAGTGACTCCACTCTGGTCTCTTTAACAGTAAATTTACCCGGTGAACTGGAGACAGTGTTCCAGAAAAACTCTCACGTAGCCGTGCAAATAGTTGGGGAGTCGAACGCACATTTGTGAAATTCCCATTATAGTTAGTGAAAGTTAGAGTCGCCGTGTTTTCTGGGACATTTGAGATGGATGCCTCTAAATGGACAATCTTTAGTGAAAAAAGAGATGAGGTTTTTATTATTTTACTGTATAAAAATGCTACATGTGTGATTTTTGTCTGCGCAACCTCAGTTAATTAGAAAAACTGTAGCGAACACAATATAATTAATCAAACAATTTCTCTGCATGTATAGAGATATAAAACACATAACTGCAAAAAAACACACAAGTTGAGCATAACACAATCACAAATCAGTGCTGGTCGACCTAAAGCTGCTCAGATAATTTTTTATTTCCCATAATGCTGCTGGCTATTGTGTTATCCGTCCAGTTCCAGTAACCATGCAGTAGGTTTCCAATACTCAGAGTATGTTTTTCCATTTTTCATGGATCAAGAGTTCATTGTCTTTTTAGATGAAGAGTTATCAATATCATCGCAGGCATCAGCAAAATCAAAAAGTGACACATCGCCAACATGCTCTCCTTCCCGGTGCCAGCATCAATAATTCATCCTGAGCTCATACAGTAACTTTATGTTCAATACATAATTGAGGCCCCTAGTTCATTCAGCCACTGATACGTCCAGCAGTTTTTAAACAATAAAGGGAACTGTCCATTAAGCTTTTAACATCTCGTCTTTTTTCCATACCCAGGTAGACAGTGGGGAGGGTTGGGGGGGATTAACCTCAGTCGTGTAAGAGAAGGTTGGTGTGCTCAGGTGTTGTTTTCTGCAAACACCAAAGCGGATAAATGATTTCAGCGCGATGCGGTGACAATATGAGCAGCAGCATACTCCACATTTAAAAGTGTGGTCTGGAGAGGAAGTAGGCGGGGAGGGCACACATGCCTGGGTGTGCACGTGTGCGTACCAACATGTCTACAGTATATCTCATTGAACTGTGTCAGCGTAATTTAAATATTTTGACAGTACGCTACTTGAAAAAAAAAAACTGTCCTCCGACAATATGAGCCGTTTTCACTGCTCCATTCTTTTGTACTAATACATAATAAATAATGATTTATTATTTTAATTACACCTTAATCTCAAAGCACATAGGTGCCAGGGTTACGACTCTCTCAAGTGATGCTGCAAATTTCCTGTTTGCAAATATTTACTGAGGAAAGCATCCTGAGAGGGCCATAAAGGGGAAGGGCAATTATTAAACAGCCCCGATCTGCCTACGGGATCAGCACCAGTGTCACTGTGAGCAACACGGATCAAGCAGCTGCTAATCAATGCGTTCTACTCTTTATCAACAGCTATCACGCTACCGATATGGTTCACTTTTTTTTTTTTTAGTTTAATTTCTCTAAAGACGAAAAAAAAAAAAAAAAACTCATATTTGTAAATACATACTACTGAGTGCTTCATGACTGAACAATGCACCAGAGAGGATGTTTCAGGCTGTGAAGGTAATCAAGCTCAAGAGGGCAAATGCCAGAGTGTGAACATTTTCTTCTTTCTACAAATTACTTTATCTCCCACCAGCATTGAAATGTCATCAAAGCTAATTTGACAGCAGCGTAATAATTAAAGACCATACTTTCAATATAAGCATCGGTAGGTGCCAGTTTTTATTCTCCAGCACTTGTTATTATATGTAACATAACAGAAAAGGGATTAAAGTGTATTAAATAAAATAGGACTAAACCTATAAAAGGTGAAATATTTCCGAATTTTTATGCAGAGAGGTCAAACAGCCCTGTGGTTAAAAATTGGACCATTCAGCAGGATTAATCGTGCCCATTTGTACTTAAACCATGGAATATCTGAGACTCTTTCATGCCACATTTGAATCAATATCCATCTTTTGGTGGATCAGGAGTATGTTAAGCACCAGGTACATTAAACCTTTCTGCTTGCTTATTGCATGTTTGCACATGTTATGCATGCTCTTCTGTGCACCGGGAGCGTGGGGGTGTGAGAGAGTAGGAACTCACTGTATCTGGACATTAAATATGAAATGATGGCACTCTTAATGCTTGAAGGCTGTGCTTCAGATGAGTTTAACACAGAAACCCCAGGAATGTAGCGAGCATCACTTCTCCTCTCTTCTTCCAAATCTAAATATACATGAATGTTGGGTGATTGGGAGGCTAAATTAAGTGGTGTGTGCATCTATTTCTGTGTGTGTGTGTGTGTGTGTGTGTGTGTGTGTGTGTGTGTGTGTGTGTGAAAGAGAGCGACAGAATAATCTATGCAGAAAGCAGTGTGTGCACGGTTTGGTCCTGACATCAAGGTTGCTGGTTTAATTGAGGCTGTGCCGGATCGGGGCTGAGAGAGCAAGCAGAGGAGCATCGATAAACTATGAAATGGTTCCAATATGCCCAGTCGATGGGGCTTTGTGAGCAGCTCCTGTGGGCCTTTGATTTTCCTCTCAAACAACAATCCCGAATCTGTGCTCTTCAAAGACAAACTCCATCTTTGCTGTTATTGTTGCTGCTTCGCCCATGTTTGACTGATGTCACTAGGGTCGATTTTATCCATGTCCATAAAGGCTCTCCCACACTTGGATCACCCAGGAGATGGATTCTGTTGGTCTGTGCAATGGCAACAACAACTAATAAAGGTCAATCTCCCATGGTAATGGCCAATTGGGTTTGTTCCCATCAATGGCTCTCTAAGCAGTGGTCAACAGATGGAGGGCTGGCATCACCCACACAACTAACACTCCTCCCTTTAGGAGGCTTGGATCCGGCTGCCCCTTAGCTCGTGTTGTCCTGTACATCACTCCATCACGCGCGGCTCTTGCATAAGGAAATCCGTGGCTCGAGCGTCAGAGGAGCGCTGCCAGTGAGGGATAACCGTCTAACCGTTTCAGCTAATTGCCTCATTAATGATTCACCGGTGTTAGGCTGCTCCAGCACTTCGCTGTGGGGAGCAAATTGTTCTGATTGGTTTGCCTCTGTCAATTATTGATGAGGCAGTGAGCTGAAGTGCTAACACCTGGCTTTGGAGGTCCAAATGGCCCTGCATTCCCATCAAATACTCTGTTATCACACACCCCGGGAGCACATTCGGAGTTGTACGGCCGAGATCGCGGTCATTGAGTGAGAGAGGATGTAGCACGCCCCGGGGCAATGGCACTGATGTCGGTTGTGAGGATACTGGCTCACCGCTGTGTAAAAAAGAAGATGGACATAACAGAGACATGTAGCTGAGGGGCAGTTATTAGTGTGTAATGACAGAAGTAGCTGCTAGAGATAGAACAAACAAAAGCAGGAAGCCTTTGAACTGATACCGATAAACCAATATTTACCCACCCCTGGAGGTCGATACTGGTAAGATTTGTGATTTTGTGATTTTTTGATTTTAATCTAACCAATGAGACAGATTTTTTTTGTCAGGTCACTTTTAAGATTAGTTTCATTAAAAAAACTAGTTTCATTCAAATGTTGCTATTTTTTTCTTTCTACTGGTAAATTTTGACACATATTGCAACCCTTCTAAAGACAAACACCACTGATACCAAGTTAAAATAAAAAATAAGAATTGTCTGGTTTTTAGACAGCCACATCTAAATCAGGCTCATCCAGCAAATGGACCTGCAGGAGGTACTGACAGAGCTCTCCTCCGTCCGGTACTTCTGTCTCCCACCTTCCATGGCTCCAAGCTGCATGAATCATCCTGAGCAGTTGACTTAATGAGCGCCTCATAATAAATCTAAAAAGGAAAAAAGTCTGGAAAACATCTCTGTCTTAAGTTCCAAGCGAAGGAAAACTGACATGGTGCCGACACCACAGCGGATTTACTTCTTGTCTTGCTTTGGCCTTAATTGAAGTTGATGAAGACCCCTCTCCCCCAACCCCACGCTGATGCCACTGTCACTCTGAATCTCAGCCAAGTTCATTTTTGCCACGTCCACTCACAGGGTGGTCACCCTGTTTTTGTTTTTACACTGGCACTTGTGACAGCAGAGCTCACCCACTCCCGCCCCCCCGAGACACTGGCTGTGATTCACTATGCATCACCTTAGAACCCTACATGGCGGAGGGGACAGAGGGTTCAGGCCTGAGACAAGGGCCCTCAGTAGTCCACTGTCTCACTGTAAACTCTGCGTCTGTGTGTCTGTGCACGTTCATGGATGAATTATGATCTGAGTCACACTTTGATGACTTCTCTTCTTTTTTTTCACTCTCCTTGCGCACCCCTCTCCCTCTCCTGTTCCACAGATGACCTACGATAGGACGGACGAGGACATCAGAGCGGACGACCGAATTGCACGAAGAACACCTGCAAAGCACAACGCTCGAAAAAAAAAACGACTCCACTGAAGAACAAGAGAGACAACCCGCTGAGACACCTCAACACCCCCGCAGCGCCTTCTCAAAGGCCTCCCACTACCCTCCTTTCCTTGTGATCTTTTACCTCCAGCTTTTTGCTACAAAATAAAGGGGGAAAAAAAAGACCAAAAATGCTCCTGAGATAACTGACCCCAGGTAAATACATGGGGAGAACTCCATTTTGGCAGCAGGACCGTTGATGCATGCTATTGTAAATAAAAAGGCCCTGTTGTTACTGCTAACATGGGAAACAATGCAAGTTGTTCTCAATTTCATAAACTTTCATGAGTGTAGATAGAGTACTCACAGTATTTACTATTATTATATCTCCAAGAACCAATGTAATTACCATATGATTTTGTTGTGGAATTATTTGGACTGCAAGCACTGGACCTTGTATTCTTCTTCTTCCTCTCTCTCCATGATGACCTGATCTTCCTCTCCAATATTAACTTAACTACATGTAAATAGAGACGAATGATAGCAGCATGGACCATGGACTAATATGTATATTCACCGCTATCCTAATCAGTCAAAATTCTCAATATTAAGATTTTTCAGACAGCCTTTATAAAGTATTAGAACATTTGTTTTCTGCTAGTTGAAGAGGTGTTCTGAGGTAGCGGGAAACTCTTTCTACATACTGTAGTAGATGCTTAGTGATGTTAGCTGCTGTTTATGTAATCATATTTTTTAATATAGTATGTTGGAAGGAATTGGAGGCAGCATTGACACTTTCCTGGGCAGAGTAAAGAGAAAAAGCGGGCAATTTACCTTAAAGGTCAACAGTTTGAGATGTCTTCATATCTGCCTTTTTATTCTTTTCCAAAAGCAATATTTTCCTCCTCTCTGCGAGCGAGTGGTAGCAAAGCTGCTGTCAGCAGGAGCAGATCTTTTTAAATGTTTGTTTCTTGGCGGCGGAGCCTCCATCTCTTTCAAACTGTAAAAAGCATCTGGCAGATTGAGATACAGGTGGCAAATCGATGAACTGAGAACATCGCAGGTCACTGCTACACCAGTGATGACGACGCAAACCTCAGCATGGACAACAAGGAGAAAACTGGATTACCCATCATGACACCTTCGTCTCCGTGCATCCTCCTCTACCTCTCAACGTGGGTGCGCATCCTCAGTCTGCCCCTCTACTGCGCATCCCCAGGGCCTCTTGAGGAAAGCGTTGGCCGGCTTTTGTACGTTCCCGCTGACCCGATGTGGCGGTGAAGGAACGTAAAAACAAGCACTTGTACACTTTGACAGCGATGTACTCACACATGTTCACAATCAGACGGAGCGCCACTGAACATGCTGCTGTATATATGTGTACATTGTAGCCACTATGTATCGTCCCAGATGCTAACGTGTACATTTAAAGGGAACATCGCCATTATCCTTAAGGGTTGTTGTAGGACTAATCACTGGACTGTTGCTCTAAACCAGTGCAAGCTCTTACTTTTCTCTGCAAAATGCCCCCCTCTCTGGGCATTTTGCCCTCTTTGGTTAAACAGCTGATACTGAAGGTGCATCTAACCTTGCCTGTGATGTCCGATGGGACCTGGCCCCAGTGAGCTTGGGCAGGGGAAGAGAGGAGGGGGAGGGCAAACTGGGGCTCTCTAATTAAGTGGCAACACACAAAGCGGCATGGGGCATCCTGCCAGCAACTGTCCATTCATCCCATGTCAGAAGGATTTATACATCTCAATGAGTCTATGCACTGCCAGAGAGGTCCAAGAGCAACAAAAGAAGGCAAAGCTTGGCCGAGAGAACTTGGCCATATTGACCAAAATTTAAGGTTGTAATGAGCTTGTGTTGATGAATCCACCCAGTCCGTCCGACTGTAGCGCATTCTTTTCTAGTGGAATCCACCGGAGAGGCCAGCCACCCTATAAACACGCTGTGTGTTTGACCCTGTGTTTTTGTTTAACTGCTCTTGCCATGATTCTTATGAAGTTTTGTTTTTTTCTGCACAGCTGGAGACAAATGTTTCAGGATGTGTCTACATAAAAACAAGAGCTCTGTGAGTTAGCTGGGTAGTACCCCATGGTTTTTTTTTTTTTTTTTTTCTGGCAGTCACCCTGAACAGGGAGCATAAACATGCATATGAAATAGAATGTAAAATGTGCGATGGTGCACACAGACATAAAGGCACATCCCTGCTCCATTTTCTCTCTCACACATACAGTACCATGCTAATCTAAATGGTGAGGCTGTGTGTAAACAGATCGTCGACATAATGGGATTGTTCAGTGTGCAAACAATAAGATGTTCGCGTAATCACAGATCAAAGATATATTACCTAGAGGGCTTTGCTGTAGGTATATTAACATGACGCATATGAGAGATGGATATGAGAGAGGAGGAGCAGGGATGTAGAGGATATGGATCTTCACTGATTTGGATTTACCGCCCCGTTGGGCACCTATGAACCTTTTTTTGTTGACCTTCCTCGTTCCCCCTTCCCCTCCTTCACCCGGTGACGTTGCCACAATGCTGTTCCCTGGCTTCTTTCATATTTAATCCATGTTGATCTTGATGTTCTCTTTATATGCACCTGGTTTTGATAATCTCCACCTCTGTGGGCAGTGTAAACCCTAGAATTAACCAGCTCCGTCTTGTTTGATTAAACTATGAGTTGTCCCACTGAGGCGATTCACTCATGCCTGTAAACAAGACCAGTGGAGGAACACCGAGACAATTTCAATCTTATTATCTCCACTTTATCACACAAAGCGGCACTTAAATGTCTAATTGAATAACAGCGTACAGGCACCATGTTAAGATAAATCCTGAGGAGCTGACTCCATGGCCCCATATTAACTTATCTCTGTTTCATATGATTATCATCTAGCCTCTCAATATGTCTGTGTAGCCCTGAGTGAACACGCCATCAGTGTTATCGCTGGCTATGCAGTGTGTTCTGGATGCAAACAAAACAGCAAGACTATTGGGGACTAAAACATCACTTAGGATTCATATTACATGAAAACATAGTCTAGAGTCAGTGCAATTGTCAAAAAAAAAATAAATAAATTGCATAGAAGTTTTCATACAAATTCAAAATTCACGAATTTTCCAGGTTGGATATATGCGGGATCTTCTTCAATATGCTGCCAAGAAACGCTAAATTTGGTTGTCCAACATAAAAAGCTGGTTACTTCCTCAGACATGTTGTTTTGGTCATTTTGGTAAAAGCTCCACCCACCCATGGTAATTTAGAAATATACGCGCTCTGTCTCCCTCTGACACATGACGGCACAAAAATACGCTCTGTTCCTTTGTGTGTGGTTCTTCTGGTGAGATGCTTAACTGTGACCCCCAGTTAGTCATTCATGGTTCGTGTGAAGGGTCAGAGGTGAAAGGATTACAGCAATCTTTAATGCCAGCTGAATATTTAGCGTTTACAGAGTATTTTAAACTAAATATTGTATGTACATGGACTGTTATTTGAACAACTTTAAACATGCAGACGACAGCTCCAGAGGCAGTGTGAGGAGAGTAGGAGCAGACAAGGGCTCCTCTGATAACCAGGAACAGGCCTATTCAGACACAGCTAATAACAAGGATGATAAAATAGCTCCTAAAACCCCCATTCCAACCTTATTTTGGACTGTACACTAATGTGTGCTCCTCCCCGAGTTGGTCTCTAAAGAAGATTTGAAAAAGGGGCAGATGAGAAAATCAGATTAAACGAAATGCTTAGAAAACAGAGTAAATGCTCTTTGACGGCTTCAGCATAATACTGCTGAAAAACACCGCAAACTAAATCTCCACCATCTGATTAGGAGATGACGCGAGCCGTTCCCTTAGCAACCAGGTGCTGTGCTGAATTTTACTTAACTTTAGGGATTATATTCAAATGTGTTAAGACATGTATTAACCTTTTATTAACCCACATTACAACTACAGAAATTAACAAAATAAAAGTTAACAATCAGAAACCGTCGCCTTTCCGCTCAGTCTGCGTGTCGTCTGAGCATGGTTCTGCTTTGGGGAGCAGTGTTGGCTTTTAGCTTGTACAAAAGAACGGAGATTAAAGACAAGCTGCTGGGATATTTGCAGTTCTCCCTGCTGTGAACCGGGTAGAATCCTTCAGTTTTAGAGGAGTGAAAAGTTTTGAGTCCAGAAAGTTGGGTGCGCATCCCTTCTGTCCCCCTCCGAGCAGAGAGTGTGACACAGCAGGGGGCAACCATATGTTATCAGAGGATTCTTCAAAGCTTTTTGTCTACTTGGTTGTGCCGTTTCGTCGTGCACACCTGACAAAAGCAGGAGAAACGATTATGCAGCACAATGAGCAAACAAAACAAAACAAAACAAAACAAAAATCTGTAAAATGGTTGAACAAATACATTGTCTTTTAGAGTGAGCGGTCAGTTATTATTTCTGAGTTTGCGTTCATATTTTTCTGTGCATGTTTTTTTTATACACACACCTTTTAAATACGGTTGCTGGTGAACAATTAAAATTGGATTGTTTCCCCCACAATGAACACTGCCTCTGCTCCTGAAGGTAAATTTGAGCTTGGCCCTGATTTCAATTGTGCCATAGTAAATGTCCACGTTATTTCCCACATGGGCTTTGATGGGGGGTTTGATTAGCCAAAGGTAGGCTCCATTATTGTCAGAGGGGTCATAAGCTGCGGTAAAGGCTTCTGGGGTCTTATTGCTATGGCGATCAGCCCCTTGCCACTTGGCCTCTGTGACCTCAGTCAAAGATAAGCTTTATGGGAAGGCACATTAACATGCTCCTGCAGTCAGTCCCCCTCCAACCCCCCCCCCTTTGTTTTTTTAAAGACGGTTCAGTGAAATAAAGCTTTTATGGACCCCCATTGAGGGGACGATAGTGCCGCTGATTGTCTGCGAGTGAAAATAAAGAGGCGGTACACACAAAACCTGAACTTGTGCACAAAACCATAAACCAGATGAAAAAGTGGCGAGAAGCTGCACCATCTCAGCCTCTCTTTCCCTTAAGGTCTCGACCCGGACGCTGTTATATATTCGGTTTACACTGAACATTTGTGGCAAACGTGCATCAAATGTTTCTCTCTTTCTTGAGAAGATCCGTGTCTTCCAGGGTCAAAAGTGCTCTTTGATGCCATCTCACACTTTCATTCCAGTGGCTGAACTATATCGTCTGTCTCACCTCGGTGCCGTTATCTCAGTTGTACTGTCTTTTTCTCTTTCATTTAATGTATTTTATTTCTCTTTTCCACAAGTGTTACATTGGTATTAGGTATTCCAGCATGGTCGGGGGGGGGGACCACTGAGATCAAAATAAATAATTAAACAGCCAGGCGTCACCACTCTCCTACTTACAGCCTGACCACGGGTGAGAGATCCTTTCACCACCTTTGGCTGGATGGATAGTGATAGCCCCGTGTCTTTGCACATCAAGGGGCCCTCGGTCGTCCCTGGACAGATGGGGGGGGGGTGGGGTGCGAAAGAGAAAGATGTAGCTGCAGCTTAATGCCCTTCTCTGGTGCTGTGCACGCTCTCCCCTATTTGCTTTTCCCTTCACGGCACAGTTAACATCGTAAATTAACCTTTCCAAGCCCCCTCTGCTTAGACAGTCTCAGACAAAGGGGGAAAAAATAGATCGTCGTTATGCAATGCAGCAGCACTGGTCAGAGATGGAGCTGGCTGGAGGAACGAGCTTTTATTTTTTTTTACTGTTTTTTTTTTTTTTTTTTTTTAATTGCAACCACTGTGAATAAACAACATATTTGCTCAGTCCAACATATATTCTATTTGATGTGCATGTCCTGTACACTCTGCAAATCGATATGTCTCCGCGCTCTGTTCTCCATCCAAGAAATGTAAATGACACATAAAAGGAAAACGTGCTGTTGATCCTTCTCTCCTTCGTTCGATTCTGTAAATAGGATGTAAATAAGAAAACAGCTATGCATGCTAATATACAAGCAATTTGTTCAGGTACTTTTATAATCCAGACTTCTCATATGGCATGTAATGATAAAGAGGAAAAAAAAAATCAAACATGGAAAAAGAGTAAATTGTGAACACGGTTGTCGTTTCTAAACGACTTCAACGGCAGTGTATATATGTCTTTACTCGTAATGTTTTCTTACTGATACCTAATGCATTAGCCTGCCATTTACTACAGTGCTCTGCTCATGTTATCTTTTTTATGTTTCGTAAGGTTGAGCCGAGGCAAACAGGACCATAATGGATTGTGAATGAGGGCTGAGAGAGGATGAGAAGAAAGATGCTTGTCTGTCAAACTGCGTTTTCTATTGTCTTTGCATGTTTACATGCATAAATTGATGACATATCCTCTGTAAATAGAGCGTCATGTCAAGGCATTGCTTCAAGCCGCAACAAGCTGCTAAAAGACACCAGCCCGTACAGAACACAAACCTAACATGACTCGGAATTACGCCTGATACCAAATTGCCCGAATTGGCATTTCTAAACATTGAGATGTTTATTGAGATGTTGAAACATTGACTTTTTTTTCTTTTAAACTGTCCACCGAAAAAGAGAATTGTCGTCATGCCAAAGTTGCCTCCACCCAGCAACTCAAACGTGACCTTTTATGACAAAGCTGGCCGAGTAAGATGTTTTTGGGGGTTTTAAGAGAATTTATTTTCAACCCTGTGGAAACCATGTTAACTCACCAGGCACTCATGTGTAGTTGGAAGTGTCAAATTTTTACCCTGTACTAAAGATATTTTAAATTTAATAAATAATTATTGTACCAAGAAGTGGTGCGTTGTTTTCTGAAAGCAGCAAATCCTGCGGATGACTGGATCCAGGAAGAAGCTCACCACAGCATGAGTTTCAGCTGCTTCATGCATTTTCCCCTACTGCAGCAACCAGGAGCTCACAGTTGGAATTTGGCTTTATTGATAACAGAGGGAAACAAAATGTGAGAATTACACCTGGAAGAGGACGTCATAAAGTTCTGAAAACCGTCACAGCATCAGTTCTCCTACAGAACGCTTACAGACAGATGTGTGAATTCTGTTTCCCACACCTGGATTTGATTTAATCTCTTTATTCTGCCAAGTGAAGGTATTTGTTTTGATATTTGATGTCGGCATTTCCATGAGTTACATAAAGGACGACAACAGGCCCCTCAAGGACATTCCAGTCTGTTCTGGGGGAGAACTGAAGTGCTGCGTTCACGCATTATATCTACGGTGAAATCTAAAGAAAGCACGGCCTCTGAAACAGTGACCTTTGACCTCCAGCTCCCACCAGTGACAGACAAAAGAGAGAGGTTAAGTTTCACTTTATCTTGGCCTTGGTCAAATTGACTTTCGTTGGCTCTTCTCTCATCTCTTTTCCTTTTTACCAACCGAGGTCAGACCAGCTGAGATCGTCTGTTAAACACCAACTCTTCAGACGTTTGCTGCTTTTATGCTAATGTGGGATTAATAGTTTTGCAAAGGTTATTGGACTCACTTTTCATTAATTAAAACCCACTCACTTGCACAGGGAGATAAAGGAGGTCATGATTATTTTTTTTCCTGTTTCAACAAATTGTTTACAAGACGACAGATTCAATTAGTTATTTCATGATTACCTGTGGCTCAATCAATCGACAATAACAGCAGCTTCAGTCTGGAGTCAACTCAAATAGAAAACTCTTCCCTGCTCCAGTATCTCACACCGGTATCATATAATGAGGAGTTATATCATATTAATTAATGCGAGGACACCCCCACTGCTCCCCCAGGGGGCTTATAGAGCAAAGAAAAAAAGGAGGAATCACTTTCCTCTCTCTTCCCGCTGTAACGTAGATAAACAAAGGGAGTGACAGTCTCTCATCACTCAAGAGGCTGAATGTGTGTGTGTGTGTGTGTGTGTGTGTGTGTGTGTTGCTGTGTGTGTGTGTGTGTGTGTGTGTGTGTGTGTGTGTGTGTGTGTGTGTGTGTGTGTGTGTTTTACTACATAGTAAGTACCAAAATCTGCATTCTAGTAGCAAAGCAAGGACATTTTTGGGAGGTGGGGACATTTTTGCATGTCCTCACACCTTCAAAGGTCTGTTTAAGGTTGAAGACTTGGTTTTAAGATTGGGGTTAGGATTGAGTTTAGGTTCCGTTAGTTGTGATAGTTTAGGAAAGGGTTAAGAGCTGGGTAATACCCAGTCTATCAAAGTCCTAACAAAGAGTACAAGGGTGCGCATGTGTGTGTGTCTGCGTGTGTGTGTGACTGGAGATGGTGTTTTGTAGCTTTAAAGGTGGTTGCTAGCACGCAAGCGTAACCTCTCCAGGCATGGGTGGAGTTGATGGTGGCAGAAACAGCATGTGTGCATGTGTGTGTGTGTTTTGTGAAGGTATACCAAGAAAGAAAGGAAGGAGGAAGGGGAGGAGTAATGACCCAAATGAGAAGGACTTGTGCAGACACTGTGAAACTATCTCATTCTGCAGGCTCCGCTAGCCTGGTTCTCATGTTCAGACTGGGCACACTGATGTGGGAATACAATTATTTTCACCTATAAAAGGCAACATATGCCAAGATCGTAAAAGATCTTATTAGACAGTAATTTATTAAAGCCAGTCATAGAGATGGAGAGAGGTAGGTCACGAGCTATAATACGAGCACGCCGTGCTGCTGCTTGCTGAGGGCCCGAGTGTCGGCGAGATAAAATACCACAGGTATCAGAGGAGGCTTCCACAGCGCTGCGCGAAGAGAAAAAGTTATGTTTTTACAAGATGGTTGGGAAATTGAGAATATTTACCACAGCCACATCATGTCAGTCTCCATTCATCTTGCATTTGACTGCAGGCCAGCGCGTGTTGGGGTGTGTAATTAAGCGCAGTAGTATCTCATTTCACAGACGCGGATGTCGCACATCACACAGTAGAGCGTTTTCTTTCTTCTGGTGCGTCGTTTTCGGAGGTAGACCCGAGACGTTCTGCTTCCTCCAATCAGCACAGCTGCCAGGAAGCAGAACTGGCATCTTCCTAAAGGGAGGACTGATCTGACTGTTTGTTCTGCGGCTGTAAACATTTAAATCAGCGCTGAGCTCCAAATGAGCAGTAACAGGCCATCATTGTGATCCTCACAATGCTGAATGATGCGGATTAGCCGACACAGAGCAGATTGAATTGAGGAACTTATCAGCATCTTCTCATTATCTAATAGGAGACGGTGACGTCCGCGCCACATTTTGCACAGAAGAATGGCAGCGAGCCTACACCACGCCGCTGTTGTTGCTCCAAACGAACCAGGCGGATATATGCTATTGTCTGAAGTTATTGTAATGGTAAAATACAGTTTTTTTTTTTGTTTTTTTTTTTTTTTGTTCATGTAAATGATTGTAAATGACTCTACTTTCACACAAGAGCGGTGTTTTGTGTCCTCCGCTGTGATAAATACCATCACAAATGGGGTTGGACAAAAGAGAGAGGGTTGGACAACAGAGCTGAACAGAGAGACGCAGGCAGCCGTGGTTTGTGTACGCCTATTGTGTAATCTCTGGCAGCGCGGTTACATGTTTGTTGTCTTTCACTTTGACAACCATCTCCTGACAACGGGCAGAGCTCAACACAAATAGAAGCAAGCATACACACACACACACCTACACACTGAACTCTTTGGAAGTAAATTAAAAAAAAAAAAAATCTTCTTATATACAATTTAGGAGATTTCCTGCAATTGTATTCATTTTATTTAAAAATCTCTTTAAAAATAGACATTATCCAAACTGTGAACATCTGTGTCCAAAAAATAACCCATGTAATTATGTCGAAATTCGAGTGTGTATCGACACGATGTTAAACAGACCTTTCCCATAACCCCTGTGTTGTGTTCAATCACATATCGACGTAAACTTGGTCAAGGTTGTGCAGACCAGCTGGCCAGCCTGTCGAACATGTCCAGAGCATGTCCACCGCCTTGTCCAGGAGAGCTTTAATCCCTTGTTTGCATTGAGATCAATGCGATATTGATCACAGACTAATCATATGATCGTATTAATATCAGATGACATCGATTTCCAGCTACTGTTTTATTATAGAATGAGAACGCCGTCTTCCTCTTAGAGGAGCTTTTACTCCACCACGAACACACCCAGGCTCATTGCCATTGATCATGCTTCCATCCTGTCACTGTCTTTTCAGAACTTTCGTGTTTCCAACCTTGAGATGAAAACCAAGGCAAAAACTTTTGATTATCCGCAATGTCAGAACAGCCAGATATTAACATGGAGCCGAAGCGGAAATCTGAAAGCTCTTTAGTCCAACCAATCCATCTGATCTGACCTTGAACGTCCCTCAGCGCCACATTTAATGCTAACATTAAATTTAATTGGTGAACAAGGGCTATTCTTTGTTAGCCTTTTATAAATTCTGTACTAATGTGACTGATTGTGTGCCACTGATGAATTTTGAATAATTCTGATGGATTCAACTCAGGAAAAAAATATAGAGAAAAGCAAAAGCTTCTGTATGACTCTTTTTTTTTTTTTTTTATTAAATTTCACAAACCTCATGCAAACTTTAATTTAGGCAATTTCTGTCTCCCAGCGTCTCTGTTGTGCAGTTCATATGATATCATGATAACAGGAGAATGTGTAGGTGCCATGTGGGAGGCGTGATTCACATTCACATTCACTCACCTTCTTTCTCAATCAATCAAATCAAGATAAGAAAGAAAGAAACAGAAACTTGAGGAGCCTGACTTTTAACTACAAAAGGAAATGATAACAGGAAGTGTCACAAACTTTTTTTCTGTCTTGTTTGTGATCGCTACGACTTTTATGCGGCCACTTGTATTGTCAAAGAGCGCTGGGCAGTTATTCTTCATAACCCGAAGAGCGTCAAGTGCCGTTGGCTGTTTCCTGACCTTCACCTGCATTAGAGAACCACGTGTCATTTATCTGTGGAGGATCATTTAGCTAATTTAATGATGAATGAGTTGAACACATCTTAATAATTTCATTTGGATGTGTGATCGAAACCCCGGCTGAGCACAGCGGGGGGGCAGATGAGGATGTGTGAGACAGTCCATCTGGGAAAGGCTAAAGAATGAGAGAGAGACAGACTCCCTGAGGACTACACATCAGTCTATTACCACCGTGACCTTTTGCTTCCGCTGGATGTGCCATTAGAGAGGGACTCTTAAAGTAAAGCCCTGATTAACACACTTGGCCAACATGTTAAAAGAAAAAAATGGAAAAGAAAGAAAAAAAACACGTTCATTAGGAAAATGTTCTGCATTATTAATGCTGGGCTAAGTGGACCTCAGAGCTTTACAGATTCTTGGTTTAACCAGAGGTGATCACTGCTGCGTCTGTAGCCTAACAACACCAGTCTACAACACTGCAACATGCAGGTTTACGGGAAGCCGAATAATGAATCTGCATTGAAAAATCTTGACTTTTATTACAATAACTACTTTTTTGTTTTACTTACTGCTGCTGCTAAGTTATGTGCAGCAGCAGCTATTGTGTTTTAATTGTGTGTTTAAAATATTAAACAGCCACAGATAAAAAGTCCTAATTCTTAATAGCTTTAAAAGAAATGCTGGGTTCTTTAGCTATGTGTGTTTTTGGTTCACCGCAAGAACTGTTGACACACAGGGGAAACAATGGCTCACCTCTCAGGATCTAACAGCATAAGGTCAAAGAGCTCCTTTCTGAAACTCATGACGATATTCCGGGGGTGAATGCGAAAAAGAAACGCACGATACAAACCAGCCTAATTTGTGGAAACGAGTCGAGTCAAACCTGGTGACAGCACGCTGACAGATACCTCGTAGGTGGAATGAGTTCCACTCTGAGCAGAAGCCTTACCCGCTGAGGAATGCTGAACCTGGAGCGCTGTGGGCCTTTTCCGCTCGCTTCTGCTCAAGCAAACGGCTCCACATTTCTCGGTTTTCGGTGTAATATGGAACAATCCTGACATGGGATGACTGAATTATGAATTCTGCATCGCACTAAGGCAGCAAGGAAAAGGCACTTTGCTTTTTTGTGTTTGGGGGTTCTTCTTTTTTTCCACACAGGAAAACCTTCCAACCCTTTTGATGTGTCCCGTGGAATGGAATCATGTTCACCTTTGCATTACATTCAGATTGGATTTAAATGGGACTTTGCCCCTTCTCACCTTGGGGTCCGCAGCTCCCGATAAGCTAATTTGCAGTGGTCCCAGTCTCCCCTAGCCCACTGAGAAAACACTGTGACCTTGCGTCTTTTTTTCTTCGGCCCACAGTCTCAACCCTGCCTCTTCTAACTCCTAATGACCTACACCGTGGAAGGTTAAGACGCATCCTCCTCGTGTTCTTTTTCATCTCCTCAGAACAGCAAACTCCACAGCGGTGGGATGTAGAGCTGCACACAGAACGACCCCCAGACGACCTTGGACGGCCTGTTCCAATCTATACAGCCAGCAGGTGATGCTTATCTGTTGTACGGCAGGAAAGAGTCTCCTCTAATTGTGTGAAGCCACATATTGTCAAGGCGGACAAAGACAGGCTATTAAGTTCCTGACATGAGGTACAGGTGAAGCACACCGATGAATGTGAACGTGTATCAAAACGGAGCCAGCTGGCCCCTGTTCTGAGCGCCACACACACGCACATGCGCCACGTTAATGAGTGCAGCACATCTTCAGATCCCTCCCCTGTGCTGTCATTATTTCTTACATGGCTGAGTGGGGGAGCTAATATTCCCCTTCAAATTAATCCACCCACTGGTGTAAACTGTGGACCGTGCTTTTTCCTTTCTGGCGAAAGCCGTTTGGACGGGCTTCTAAAACATCCTCAGCCCTTCAACTGTTGTTGAAAACAAAACAATGTGTCCAACATGCCCAGGGGTCTATGGTGGGGCACAGAAAGCTCCAATGATTTGGGCTGGACTACAAACTTAGTGTGCAGGCTGTGAAAAAAAAAAAAAAAAACACCAGAGGAGCCGAAACCTGCTTAAAATAAATGCAGGTCCAACTCCAAATAAATGCTGATGTGAAATCAACTATCAAGGCAACATTTGTGAGGGCAAGTCAGCAGAAGGACTGCACATTTTTGCAGAACAACCTTTTATAGAAAAACGTACTCAGGGGACTCAAACTTCCAGGGTGGTACAGATCAGAGGTCACGTGCTGCCTGTATGTCAGTACAGACGATTAGCAGCCACACAGCTCTGGAAACGGTGACCCTTCCCAACAGGGTACAGCTGGAGAAGGCCGAGCATGTTTTTGTTCGACCGCAGTGAAGCATCGCTTTCAGCATCTTCACTCCAATTCCTGGCTGGGGAAAAGGCTTCATGTTGACATTTAACATACAGAATACACACGTGTATGTTCAGATATGTATGTTTCCATACACACGGAATGGACGGAATTTTTTTTTTCAAATTTCTTAAGAAAAAAGAAGAACTCTGGTGTTCACATAAGTCGTTGTCTTGTTGGAAGCTGATGTTTCAGACTAATCTGAGTATGTCTCTGAACTTTGCCCCATTCAGTTTTCCATTTCTGACCAGTTCATCTGTACCTTCTGGAACCTTCTTCTATCTGCACACAGGATAAGGCCACTATGCTCTTGGGAGACCTTCAGTGCAGCCAATTAATTGAAGAAAAAAATATATATTTTTTTATTTATGTTTTTTTTTTGTTTGTTTGTTTTAAGTTTCCCTAAGTGGGAAACTGTGGAAAGTATTCATGGCCTGTTTTAGAGGAAATTAACAGTGGTTTCGCTAGACTCAGGTGCTTAATAAGTGTTTTGTTTCGCTTTTCCTCTCCTAATTGCTGTGCATTGTTGATGTACTTAGGCTGGTGTTCCTGTCCTGAGTGTCTTTAAGTTACTTATTTCTCCTTTAATTGCCTGCTTCCACCTGTAGAGAGCAGAGTGGAGAGGTTCTCCCCTCTCGCTGACAAACACAGTCAGCTTTGAGATGTCAGCTGCTCTCTTCAACAGGCCAATGACGGTTTCCTCCTGTCACAACTCTAACTCCCGATACAAACATAACCTCATTAAAACTGCCACCCCGGTCTATGGGCGGGCCTCCCGGTCCTCCCCTCCAATTAAGAGGAGTGAGGGCTGTCGTCCTGACGATTCCCACTTTGAGTTAAAATCCAAAGTGTTCTAGGGGCTAACGCCACGTGTCAAAACATAATTATGATCTCACCATTACCTCTGTCCAAACGAGATGAGGGAGAACGGGTAAGAGTGAATGGGCGAGAGGGGACGCTCGGGGTTGGCGAATGGGCGCAGCAGAGAGGATAATGAACTGAGAGGGATAATGAGAATATTTGACCGCACGATGTTACCACCCCCCTCCTCCTCGAAACCGTGGCAAGGGCATCAGTTGGTGAACACACACACGCACACACACACACACACACACACACACACACACACACACACAAACATAGCTGTATATCTCATCTGCAGCGATCACAGCCTCTAAACTCCCAGCATGAAAAATTAGACATTTCATTCATGCCAGTGCTTCAGGACACATTATACATATACTTACAGCTTATACCAAAGCTACTTGGAAAAAGGTAAAGAGGGGGGAGGCAGAGATGCCGGAGGGAGGTCGTGGAGGAGCCTGACACTAAAGGCCACCCCTTGTCTGCACAGCACCGTCTTCCAGTGAGCTCGCTGTGATCCCGTAAAAGGAAACTGCAGGAGCAAACACGGAGCAAGCTGCGCCTACTGTCGCAACTGCCAATCAGCCAGGTTTGACAACTGATGGGCCAGCTTTCTGTCCATCACCCACAGAGTGAGCCACACACCGGAAAGTCCTCTTCATTTTAGCAGTTTAACATTTGTGTTTGGTACCTCCATGTGTGGGAATGTTTTTTATCTTTTATTTGCAAAAACCCCTCCCACACTTCTGACCTTCCGTTCACTTATCCCGTATGACGGGGGAGCGGCCCGGAGTCGGAGCAGGAAACAGACAGGTGTTCAGGTGTGTGATGTCTGACACGCTCACGCAGCATGAGATCATCACAGGGAGGAGACAGGTTTGACAGCAGCGTCTCCCTGACCATGATTACATTATCTCTTAGCACGCTGCTGAAGGTCACAGGAGAGGCCCGCATGCACAACCAAACACCCGTGAGACTTGGAGGCGGAAGCAATGGAAATGAATATCACCAAAGTGTAAAGTCATATTAGAATTTAATTCAATAACATACTTTATGAAGAATAATTACAGGTAGCATCCAATGTGAAGTGTGGATGAAGAGTATTTGCACTGTACACAGACCTCATGAAACAGTCGGGCTGCTGGGGTCAGGCAACAAAGCTGGAGTATTCTGAAACTGGCAGAGCGTTCAAATCCAAAGGATAAACCAGTTCAGGTCGGGGGAAGGCAGAATGTTCAGGTCAGCCTCAGTAATGTAAAAATAATAACGTAACCTCAGAGTGAAACGGCCGTCAGCTGGAGTGGCTCCTTCATCTCCTCAGCATTAACCGTCAGGCTTGGCCGCAAATGAAGGGTCGCTCAGAGTGAATATGAAATATATTTGTCCGGGACAATGAATCATACACAGCTTGGCACAATGTTACAATTATCGACTTGTTTTTGGATTCTCTTTTGTGCAGATCTTTTCTTGGATACCAACGCACTATGCAGAGCACAACCGTAAACATTAGCAGCATAGAGACGACAGTTCCAGTGGCTATGGAGCCGTTCCCATTGCTGGCGGGGTGGGGGGGGTGCTGGGATAAATGGGGCCAGTGTTTGTAACGGAGAGGAGCATGGCTGTCAGCCAGGGATTTGAGTTAGCGGTCCGTGTCCTGGAGAGGAACACTTCACACTGCTGCCAACTGGGGCTGCCAGTGTGGTGAATGGCATGGGGGAGACCTCTGGTCCTCTCCCATCTCCTCACGAATGTGTGCCGGTTCCTCGCAGCCACGGCGCAACTGCACGCATGTGAGATCACCTGCACGAGGGGCAATGATTAAGGAGAGTCCTCCGGGGCACGCCACTCTGTCTTCTCCTCCATGTAGGCTGACTGTGAAAGCACGGCTCTGGCTTGTTTGCAGCATTTCCGGCTTGATCTGCAGGGTAGCCATGGTGACCTTGAAATGATTCCGGGGGCGCTTGGACTGTCTGTCGCAGAGGTCTTTATTGAGCTTGAAACAGAACCTTAACACACGGTGACATACAAGCAATCCAGAAACACAAACAGGCAGTCAGCCGGGTGAGCGAGTGGACGTTTCGGAGCGGGTGGACAGGTCTGGTTGAGTGGACGCTTTCACGCACTCATGCACTGCTGCTCTGGTGGCATAATGAGGTGTGACGCATCAGACTAAGTGGCTAATGGGGTGTGAAGTCATTAGAAGACTGGTTGTATCTTTGCAGCTCCACCTGTCTCTAACTCAATCTCTCTGTGCATCTCTATCCTCTTTTTCTGACATACCTGCAGTCTCTCTTCTTCTCTGAAAAAAGTGACAAAATGCAGTCAGAATTTCATCTTTAACAACACTGGACAAAGCTTTTTTTTTTTCTTTGTCAAGGTAAAGATGAAAGAGAGGCTCTGTCGACATCTAAACAAACATCTGATCACGCACACAAGTGGCCTCCCGTGTTGTGTTTTTTTTCTTCATGAAAGCACAGAGGAGACTCCCATCTGTTCCCCGGGATCAGACTGTAAACAGCTTTAAGAATAGCGAACAGACTAAAAAGACTGAAACTCAATACCTCTATGCTGCTGTCATTTTTGCATTTGGCTGCGTGTAATGCTGCTTGATCACCAGAGTGCAGGCACCGTCATCACTACACAGCCTTTAACCCGCCGTAGCAAGTGCAGAATTAAAAACGTGTGGGAGAATCAGAATCAGAAAGAGTTTTATTGCCATTGTCAGTGAACAGAATTCACAAACTAGGAACTTGCTTCGGCGGAAGGTGTAACATAAAACACAGAATAGAATCTAAAATATACTCTCTCAAAATATACTGCTCAAAAAAATAAAGGGAACACTTAAACAACACAATGTAACTCCAAGGCGTTGTAGGTAGGTCATATAGGCACGTGGAGGTCACACATACAGTTGAAACCAAAAGTTTACATACACTACATAAAAACACACATATGCTTTTTTTCCTCACTGTCAGACATGAAATAAAAATAAACGTTTCCTGTTTTAGGTCAATTACAATTAACAAAATTATTTCTATTTGCTAAATGTCAGAATAATGAGACTAGGGTTTTTTTAGACAATTCTTTATTACTTTTATCAAAGTCAAAAGTTTACATACATTTCATTAGTATTTGGTACTACTGTCTTTAAACTGCAGTACTTGAGTCAAACGTCTTGGATATCCTTCCACAAGCTTCCCACAAGAGTTGGTAGGAATTTTGGCCCATTCCTCCTGACAGAACTGGTGTAACTGAGCCAAGTTTGTAGGTCGCCTTGCATGTACACGCCTTTTCAGCTCTGACCATAAATGTTCAATAGGATTTAGATCCGGGCTCTGTGATGGCCACTCCAAAACATTGACTTTGTTATCGTTAAGCCACTTTGTAACCAGTTTGGCAGTATGCTTCGGGTCATTGTCCATTTGGAAGATCCATTTGCGCCCAAGCTTCAACTTTCTGGCTGATGTCTTCAGACGTTGCTTCAATATTTCCACATACTGTTCTTTCCTCATGATGCCATCTATTTTGTGGAGTGCACCAGTCCCTCCAGCAGCAAAACAACCCCACAACATGATGCTACCACCCCCATGTTTTACAGTTGGGATGGTGTTCTGAGGCCTGCAGGCTTCCCCCTTTTTCCTCCATACATAACGATGGTCATTGTGACCGAACAGTTCGATTTTAGTTTTGTCAGACCACAAGACATGTCTCCAAAAATTTAAGTCTTTATCCTTGTGTGCATTCGCAAACTGTAATCTGGCTTTTCTATGTTTCTTTTGGAGTAATGGCTTCTTCCTGGCAGAGTAGCCTTTCAGCCCATGTCTGTACAGTACTCGTTTCACTGTTGATAATGACACATTCTTACCATCTTCAGCCAGCATCTTCACAACATCTTTTGCCTTCGTCCTTGGGTTGTTCTGGACATATCGGACCACAGTACATTCATGTCTGGGACTCAGAACCCGTCTCCTTCCTGAGCGATACGATGGCTGGACGTTCCCATGATGTTTACACTTGCGTACAATTGTCTGAACAGATGAACGTGGCACCTTCAGGCATCTGGAAATTGCACCCAAGGATGAACCTTGTGCAAATTGAATGTCCTATTGAACATTTATGGTCAGAGCTGAAAAGGCGTGCACATGCAAGGCGACCTACAAACTTGGCTCAGTTACACCAGTTCTGTCAGGAGGAATGGGCCAAAATTCCTACCAACTCTTGTGGGAAGCTTGTGGAAGGATATCCAAGACGTTTGACTCAAGTACTGCAGTTTAAAGGCAGTAGTACCAAATACTAATGAAATGTATGTAAACTTTTGACTTTGATAAAAGTAATAAAGAATTGTCTAAAAAAACCCTAGTCTCATTATTCTGACATTTAGCAAATAGAAATAATTTTGTTAATTGTAATTGACCTAAAACAGGAAACGTTTATTTTTATTTCATGTCTGACAGTGAGGAAAAAAAGCATATGTGTGTTTTTATGTAGTGTATGTAAACTTTTGGTTTCAACTGTACTACTGAGCCTCATTTTGACTTGTTTTAAGGACATTACATCAAAGTTGGAGCAGCCTGTAGTGTGTTTTTCCACTTTAATTTTGAGTGTGACTCCAAATCCAGACCTCCCTGGGTTAATAAATTTGGTTTCCATTGATACTTTTTGTGTGATTTTGTTGTCAGCACATTCAATGTAAAGAACTATGTAAAGAACAAAGTATTTAATAAGAATATTTTCATTCATTCAGATCTACGATATGTTATTTTAGTGTTCCCTTTACTTTTTTGAGCAGTGTATATACATAAAATCAGAACAGTGAAACTGCAGTGCAAATGTTAAAGTGACAGTAACAAGGTGAGCAAGTGTTAGTCCAGATGGAAAGAAAATGTGATTGAAAAAGAAGGCACCAGGCTCGGTTTGCATTAAGCATTTTGATACAAGGTGCATTTGCAGCAGTTTGGTTCTCTTTTAGATCAGCCTGGATGTTTTTTTTTTTTTTTTTCAGTTAAAAGCTGTAAAAGTTCAAATAACACAGACCATTTGAAACAGCTTTGCTTAGGTTTTGCGAGTGAAGAATCTGCAGCTGTGCTAACCCCTGTTTGCACCTTCATTAACCTTTGTGGAACAGTGCATGTTCACACACTCCCACTGGGTTCCGCAGTAGATGCGGAATCCTCCCACGCATCTACAGCTGTGCGAGAGATTAAAAACCGGAACATTTTCAAAATTAGCAGTGCCGGTTTTGTCTTCTCCTTTCTACACTAACTTACACGAAACTCCTAAACACAGTAATAAGGCAACCCATTTTTAAACCATATTAAATTAGCCTTTGACACTATTTAGGATCCTGTGTAGAGGGGAATTTTCTCTTATAGAAACATTTTAAAGGTTCTTTTCAAGAAAAGTAAAAGAAAATGTGTTAAAGTGTAAGGATCTGTGACAGAACACAGTGAAACCTGATTGTCCTCACTGTCCCAGGGCACAAATTAAGGTAAACTTTCACGTTCTATCGTGTAACGGTGAGGTCAGGGGCTGTAACGCGAGAGGGATTCCAACGCTGGATCATGGCGACTGCCCTGCCCTGGGAGCTTGTCCCCACCCACCTGGGAGGAGATAAGACTGATGGGCTGGGAGCAGAATGCAGAAATCAACAGTTTCACAAGTGATTTTGTATGTTTTGGCTCAGGGACACAGATTCAGGGAGAGTGTTTAAGAAACGCTGAGCAGGACTGACAAACATGTTTGACCTTTAATTTTAGAACAATTGCACAAAGGATTTTGAAATTAATTTTAGGTATATATTTAAATACTGTATGTGGATCCAGGTTTAACCACTTCTATGGTTCTCAGTTTGACCTGGCTTTAACCTGCTCGCCCCCCGAAGACTGAAATTAGAATTGAAGTCATTTATCTGGAAAAGACTGACTTTCAGCTCTTCAACAGAGACTAAACTTTGTCTCCTGTTTTTCAGGAGCTCACAGGCAGGTGGAAATATGACAAAACAGCACACAGGCTTAAAAAAGTTCTCTGGGTCTTTATTCAGTCAAAAGTCAAATACCAGGCAGGCCAATCTCTCAGTTGATGTACAGAGTCAAGAGACAAAACCCAGGATACAAGAAACAAACATCAAAAAGGAATCACTCAGGCAAGGACTGCTGAACCACTACTCACTAGAACCACCAGACAAACTGGCAGCAAAGGGCAGGAAGGCTTAGCTTATATACCCAAAGAGGGTGGCGAAGCACTGAGAGGTGAGAAGCACACAGGTGAGACACATAAGGCAAATCAGCTAAGGTGGGAAAAAGACAAAGGGAGGAAATACACATTGAGACAATATAAAATACCAACATACCAACAAAATAAAACCAGACATGAGTTAACCAACAAATCCAATTCAAACCCTGACACCGTCTGTTGGTGCATTTGACAGAGATTCTTATTTAACACATTTAAAACTTTGCTTCAATGACCTGTGGCTGCTCAGAAATTTAATTATTTTATCATATTTCTTTCTTTTTTCCTGTGAGCCCTTCAAGTTGGGGTACATGTTTGTTTCATCATTATTATCATTATTTCACCTATGTAAGCACAAAATTGTGTTTCTAAAAAGAATAAACAAAACCAATTACATTTCCACTCCACCACACAGCTGGATACCAAGGGTCAAAACACCTGTGCTTTACTAATGTGTGAAATGTTTTAATGTATAAACACGGTGAATTAGAAGCCTCAAAAGATTTAGGAGAGTCATCTCGGGAAAATAAATTCATTACATTTTGTTCTTCCCCACTTGTTTGTGGAAAAAAGAAGATAAAAGATGATATTTTTTTGAAAGTGAATTTCACTTTCTCACTAATTTGTGACATCTAAGTCACAATCTGTCTGTCTTTGGCTTCACCTTCTCAGTAACTCAGTTTCCATTACCTCATGTGATTACCGCCCAGGTCTCACCCAGCAATCAGTCACACCTGAATCCTATTCACCTGCAATCAGCCAGAGTATTTAGGTCACAGGTCACAGCTTCACTCCTGATAGTTGCCAGATTGTTTTCTGTGATGTGCACAGTTCTCTAGTTTTCCTTTCCTGCCTGATCACTTGGTACTGGCCCAGACTGTCTCTGACCTATCTCTGTCATCTGACCCTCAGAAACCTGACCTGCTGCTTGTAATTTCTGCCCGAGTTCTCCCTGGTCCTAGTCCAGGGTAAAGACTGCTGTTAAACAAGATTGTGTGGTGCTTTGGTCCGGAAGTGTCAAAACTCCACTTTCAGGTTTACTGATAACCTAGTTCAGCCCTAAACCAAATCATCAGTGTCGTGTCAGTCAGTACAAATAAAGTCCAACTTTAAAAAGAGGTCGAGGAGGAAATTTGGCAAATGTTCTCTACAAGCTGTTAACACGTTAAAAACAACTCAACATTTGCACTTGACCAGGTGGATGGCAGCCCTCTCGGGCCGGGTGTGAGGCCCTTTGTCCGCGGAGGGTGTGGGCCTGTGCTGGGGAAGCGGCATTGGTGGTGTGCTGTCCCTGATCATCTGGTGTTCTCACCTACAACTGTGGGGCTTCAATCCATGGCCTTTGCCGGTTATCCTGGGGGTGGAGTTTTGATTGTTCTTGGTTGGCCTTTGGAACTTTCGCGCTCTATCAAGATCATGGCAGCTGTGTTTATTCTTATTCTTCGCCGCCTGTTGCCTGAGCTGGTGTGGCGGATTCCACAATAAATTGCACCATTACAGGGGCTGACTAACGCGCTCGTCACATGCCTCCACACGTATGCGAGCACACATGCAATTTGGTGGAAAAAATATTTTTGCATTGCTAATTGACTGAAGCCAGATAAAGAAAGATTAAAGTTTGGAATCAGGAATACCCCAGTCAAATTAGGGTATTCCTAATTTGATTAACATATAGTAACTAGAATTGGCTAATATATCAGCACCATTCTCATGTCTGGTCATCTGTAAACAACCACTGCTGTGGAACAGCTGTGCAGCCATATATTTTATCTGTGGAAGTGTGATTGTGGAAGAAAGACTGGAAAGCGGGCACATATTAAACTGGTATCAAAGCAGGAAAGCAGCAGTGCTCGTTGGCGGAACACAATGACGGACAAGGTGGCCAAAATATTAAATACCTTGGAAACACAAGGCAGACAATATGGACACACCGTCAGTTTTGACAAAAAAAAGTTAACATTTATCAAACCACTTCATTTTCCCTTTTACGCCACACTAAATGACTCACTCTCGCACTTCCATTACACCAATACTTACCCCCTTATATTACATGCCGTTCTGCAATGTTCATGGTCATATCAGGAGGAGGGAAATTCACTTGCCATAACAGTCTTATGGCCATCCATATGTCAGAAAGATGCACTGAAGCCTAGCCGTTGCAAAGGGGTCAATCTCTCAGCCCTAATGGCCCCTGAGTCATGTGACTGAGAAGTACCCTGGAACACTCGTTACAGCAGACAGGAGATGGAAATGATTATCAGGAGGTCAATTTATGCAAGGCGGAGGCAGAGTGACAGAGTGAGAGGTCAGAACTCGTCCATATCTCCGGGCATTAAAGATTGACATGCAGAATCTGAGAAGCCCCCACACTAGTCCACACCTCAGCGCACACACGCACTCCTCCATTTAAATATCTGACGGACGATGAAAGTGCAGCCATTAAAATGTCCGCGAAGCGCTTGAGGAATGAAATGGGGAGATAAAAGAATTCCCCTGGGTAATCAACAGGGCTATGAATTAGCCGAAAGTTTTAGATGGTGCGGGTGTGTGTATGTGTGTGTGTGTATGTGTGTGTGTGTGTGTGCGGAGGGGATCATGTTTAACTCAGTTGTTGTTCATTTTTTCTGAAAACAGGAGTCCAGAGAGGACAATATAAACAGGGGAAGGGACTGGCACTCGATGACACTTGCATTCATGGAAACACACACATGAAAAGAAACATTCGTGTGTCCTCTCAAGTCCTACAGATTTTTCTTTTTTTTAAAGATTAGACTACTTTCTTTGGTATTTTTTTCTATTGATTAAATAGTAATTTGTTTTTTTAAAATAATATATGCTCACTTTACTTTTACTTCTGCAAGTGATTTTTATCAAGACTGTCAAAATAGACACAGATGTGATTAAAATCTTGTAACAACTATCTGTTACAGTTTTACAGCCACATTTCATATTCCAGGGCTAATTCCTGAACACACCAGCATCCATCCTCTGGACGGGTGATACTGTTGGATTCAGTTATGGGGAAAAATAAATACATTTTAGTCTCTGGCAGCCAACATAGGATGTAAAATCCATCAATCTACCCTCCATTTACAACCTTTTCTTGCAGCAGGCAGTATGTAAACTATACACTTGTGGTCTGTTTTTAACCAGATACAGTAATTTGTTCAACATCCGCTCCATCTCCAATATCATCTCCCACTGAAGATTCTCTGGAAGGTGCCACCTAGAAAAATACTGTATCTATATATAGGTCAGACTCGGCTGCTTGCAACAACGATCCATTTGGCCATTTATCTGATGAGGAAGGGTCCCCTGTGGAGGTGTTCCTGGGACATTTCACTGGGATTAAGCCCAAGGACAGACCTGGAAGGACCTCATGGACAATATCCAGCTCATCCCAAGATGTCCCAAGAGCTAGAAGATCTGCTGAAGGAAAAGGACACCTGAACCAGTTTATCTTTGAGCTGACCGGCATAAGCTGTGGAAAATCAATGGTTGAGGCATTGCCTTCCAGCATCCGTCTGATTTTTCTTTACACCTTTTTAGATTTCCACTTAGGAATTACATTTATGTTCCAAAAAATGACAATACAAAACTGTAGTTGTATTTATTTATTTATTTATGTATGTATTTATTTATTCATTTATTTTCATGTTAGTTATTTAATGGTGTATGTAAGGTCCCTTGAATTTTATTTTGGTTTTTTTTTATTTTTTAATTTTTTTTTGCATGCTATAGAGAATGCCATATCTAGCTGAAATGCAATTTAAAGCATACATGATAGCATTCAGCTTCCTAAGAATGTACATATTGTGCATCCGGAGCTGTGGTCCATTATGAATATTTTGCATGGGGCTAACCGACATCGCTGAGCTATCAGAAGGGACGAAAGAATACTACATTTCCTCCTGCTGTTTATCATGTGATGAGATAGCAGTGTGGCATAAATATATATAATATATATAATAGCTAATATATGCGAACGCGAAGGTGTCCAATGTAGATGCATCATTGTAAAGAAATTGTTCAGAGCACCATTGGATTGAGTGGTCTGTTTCACTCTGTTAAACTGAGTTTACAACCCTTTAACAGACGTAGATGTCGGGTTTTGATACCCAAAAACTTTTCATTTTTAGGGTTAGGGTTACTGCTTACTAACCAGGAGCTTCACTAAAGTAGTGAAAAAAAGTTATAATTGTGAATGTTATTATTTGTATTTTTGGTTTTAAAGTTTTTGAGTTCAAAAAAGCAAATTCACTTGACAAAATACAATGTTTGCATGTAAGAGCTCTCCAGCATTCGCTGGTCACAGCTAGCATGGCTGTCCTACCGAATGTGATTTTATCAGATTCTTCTTGGCCTCGGAGTGTTTTCCAGTGTATTTCTACCACATTAATCAGAAGCACATGTAACTGGACCAGAGTGCACCAGACTCCAGCTCCAGGCAGCCTGCAGCAAAGTGATCTTTGGCTGGAATCCACTTGGACCTGCAGCTGGGTGCTTGTTAGCCACAGACTGTCGTTCAGTTAATGCATTAAAACGAAACATAAAACAATGTGTGTCCCACAATTTACATATTTGTTTCAATCACACGCCAGCCTCACCGTTGCAGCAGAGACAATTTGTCATTTGAAACTATATAAATTCAGTGTTTAGCTTTTTATATATAAATAAATTCAGTTAGCTTTTATAATATATCTGACAGAAGTTATGGAAAGGTTGAAGGACACCGGCGTGGACACAAAATAGGCCAATAAAACAGACAGCCACAAGCATGCACACACTATGTAGGATATATTTCCAGAGTGCGTAGAATAAAACTGACTTTAATGTTTAAAAATGCAGAATGCTGAAATCTCTGTCAAAAATGCTTCACATTGTTTGTCCAAATACAATTTTATTGATTCCATTATCACAGAGTGAATGACAAATGTCTCAAGGCCAAACAATCCAGCAGCAAAATGTGTCTGTAATATTTTTTAAAAAATGACAAAGATAAATAAGATAAATATTGCACACATTTAAGCAGCATTGAAGCCCGTCTCTGGGGTGGGCCATACTGATGCTGGCTGAGGAGGATGACGGAGGTGAAGGGGTTAGGAGAGGAGCGAGCAGCTACAGCGGCCTCTGTCCCAGGCCGGGCTGGGTGTGCTGCAGCACCGTGCTGATAAGACTGTAATAGTCCTCCTTAGAGGACCCAGGGCTCCACTCCCCTTATTAGTCATTTATCACACCTGGCAGCCTCAGTGAACCATAATTACTCTTCCCTTATCCCCCTGCACTGTCATGTCGGTGAGAGCAAGCGTGGCGGGGGGAGCAGAGAAATGGCTGGGAGAAACGGTGTTAAAGCGAGAGGAGGACGGAGGAGGAATAGAGAGGCGAAAGCACCGATAAAAAACACTCTCGAAAGGATGGAGTATGAACTTCCAGTAAGAATGATATGCAGAGGAAAAAAATCAACCTGAGAGACATTTAAAAAAATGCAGAAAAAAAAAATCAGTGTATCGACCTTTCAAATAGTTTCTTTAATACCCCATGTAACGATGGAAAGGAATGTAATCTCACAAGTATAACCCCTAAACACAGACCGCTCTTTGTGGTACAAATGAGAACCAGTTGTTCTGACCACAGCTCTTTACAAAATATTTTACAAGGTGGGAATTAAAAAGAAAAGGAGAGACTGGCCCACTAAAGCAACAAACATACCACCATAACCCTGAAGGGTCGTTCATTTACACTCGGCAGCTCAAAGCCGAGAGATGCTGAGCAGATTCTGTTCTGTGATGTTTGCCTCGCTTTCATGAGAACGATCTCAGCTTTGCTTTTGACAGAATGTGAGTCAGGAAAGCTCTGATCCACTCTTACAATCTCAAAACCTGAGTCTGATAAATCACCAAATGCACTGAAGTGGCCCGACGACACTGAAACTGACGCATCACTCCCAACGTCACATTTCACTTAAATGAAATTTCAAGTAAGAGTTCTTGAAACAAACCCTTGTTTTGAAGAGCAGCTGGGCCCTCCCCTCCTGCTCTGTCAAACAATGCTCGCTGGCCCACAATTGCCTATTACACTTCTGCTCCAGTGAACTACAGGGACATTTTCTCTGTGAAGGATTTACGCTGCTGCCACGTGCCTGGCTATCTCAAAAGTGTCCCGCTTGACACTGTAAGTAGATCCAGATGTGGGCCACATGCTTCCAGTCCCAACTGGTGTTCTGCCTACTACATCCCAAACCACCGAACTCTTCACTGGAATCACATCTCTCTCCAGTTTGAGGTGTGCTACAAGTTGTTTTTTTTCACCCAGGAGCTTTGGGGAATGAGGAAAAACACATTCAATTAACAAAACAATGAAAAAAAAGATTTTCAAGTTCCTCAGAAATAGTCCCAAGTTTAGCAACAGTTAAACACTACTAATATTACATTTAGAAGCGGGTGGTATTTCATGGTTTATGTAATGACATGATGTTCCCTACACATTATAACTGCTAAAAGCAGCGTTGGTGATATTGGTTCAGCTTTGTTGGCACTTTGCAGCTCTGTCACAACACGGAAGGAAGGACAAAAAAAGCAAAGAAATTATTATATTTTGCTTTCTAGACTGTTAAGCTGCATTTGTACCCTCAGCTTATCTGCAGCAGTCAATTCTATTGATTGGCCACTGAATCGTAACCTCTGAGCTCTATAGTCAACATAGCCGAGCAGTTTAACCCTATTCATCTTTGTACTTGCACAACTGATGTCAACACAGCATGCAGCATGAGGACCTTCCACCGCCTCGCGTTTCCTTCTGTACCACGCAGCTGTCGTCGTTTTTCGAGGTGTCAACCGAATGTGCGCGGCTGTGCACGGCAGAGATCCTGAGACGCACAAAAACAGTTTTGGCAGTTGTCTTCTGTACCGTAACCCGAGACAGTTCTGTATGCTAATAAAGCAATGGTGCTGGATGTAATCCATTACTTCCTGAGCCTGGTCTGGCTCTCCTGCACAGATGGAGACAGCACCAGGACTCACACAGCTCAGTCCAGATGTGAAAGTCGGAGGAACAGAAGGACTGTAGCAGGAAGGAGAAAGGGAGGGAAACGAGATGAGCAAGAATTTTACTATCATTAAAACCATAACAACCAGATGTGTGATTCTCCAAGGGAAAAACATCTGGATTCGCTGTATTCTCCCACTAGAAAAAGGTGAGAAAATTAAGAATTCTCTTGGCTTGTTAGAAATCAGTGCCCCTATTTTCCTCACATTTTAATGGGCATTTAATGGACTAGCTTCCTTAATATCCACACGGTTACAAAACAAAGCTGTAATGGACTGCAAATGACCCGCAAGGAAACTGTAAAGAGAATGTGATGTATGGGCAATCTGTGCACAAAACACACACCAAAACTTTATCACGCACACAAATTGAGTGTGTGGGGTACAACTGCAGCACGTTTGTTTAAATCTGGGGGGACAAGGCTTGTGTGACTTTACTAAAAAGTCACCTCTTTTTTAAGATGTGTCTGCTATCGTTTTGGAATAAAAAAAAAAAATACATGCTTTTAGTGTGAAATTCAGTTCACTTCCAGGTCACTGCAAGTTCTCATGTTCCCATAACTGCAGTGTCCAGATAAGGAAAACTCTGCTTCCCACTTAATCACACTAGGTCTTAATAACTGCAGTTGATGTCCAAGTTTGTTTTTACATAAAACAGAGCCATTGACTGCAGAAAGCTGCATCAAAGGTCCCAGTGGTTGACAAGACTTAAACATCATGGGTATATCTGTCTTTTGAGTATAAAACACATTTTTCTTTGGACTTACTTATCTTGTGGAATAACAAGATAATCAAGAACCATTAATAAAGGAAGTCCACATTCTACCTTTCTCTCTCAGTGTGTGTGTGTGTACGTGTAGGTCTGGGTATGTATGTGTGTGTGTGTGTTTGTGTGTGTGTCACATCTGTCCAAGACTGGATGCAGCACACACAATGGTGATGAATATAAACCCAAGTGTGTGAATTTCAAAGAGCTGATCAGCACAGGGAGACCTGTGTGTGACATGCAGGCCCAAACACATGAGGTCATTACTGAGATGAGCTGTTCTCCAAAGGTTGTTCAAGGTAAACCGATGTCTCTGTTAACCAGCAATAAAAGATATAACGTCTAGTGGCATTTTAAGAGTGAAGAGGCCAGTCAACCTAAAAAAGGATAAAATTCAACATATAAACAAAAGAAATGTTTTTACATTCCTTTCTGTGGTGACTTCCTTCACCCTCCCTGTGCAGGTCGACTGTAGTACTGCTTTACACGACCAACTCATCCGTATTCTAACTCCTGGAGAACAAACTACATGGGCAGCTATCGAATAACAGGAGGTCAGCTGCACAGGAATAAAAATCTAAAAGACACAGATGTGGAGAACAGCAGGCAGAGCAGGACGGAGCTCTTCCCTCACCCAAAATAATCAGGTAAAAATTCCATCCCTCTCTTGATCCCACACTCCAGCTTTCTCTCAGCACGTCCGCGTCACCTCTTCAGTCCATACGGCACCCCCCTCCTGCTCTCACCAGTTTGTTCCTACACTCATGTATTTATGACTTCCTCTGCAATGTCTGCGTCTCTTGCACACTTATGTGGGCCATAAATCAGCCATTGAAAAGGACAGTGGACAGGAGGAGGGAGAGATGGAAAAATCGGTGGGAGGCCGAGTGAGCGCATAAAGACCCATCTGAGACCCATCTTTAAAACAGAGACCTGCTGGAAATATTAGCCAGTGCAGGGAGATGGGATGTATGGCAGCATGCAAGACTGGCCAACGGTGCTACAGGAAGTCATCAGTTTTAAGTTTGCTTATTGATGTTCTGCCAGATCTATCCAGACAAAATAAATACAGAGGGCTTTTTACTTCTTCAGAGTAAATTAGTGCTGTTGGATGAAACAAACCATGTAGTTAATATTGCACCAGTTTAATGTAATCCACTCCAACAAACTTGAAATCCAAAGTTTGGATTTTAATACGTAGACGGTCAACTTGATAACACACAAATTTCACGATATCCCTCCCTTTGGGTCCCTCTTGTTTCTAACATTTTCAGTTCAGCGTTTGAGGTCCTCTGTCTTTGTCCTTACAGGGATAAACTTGGACAGACTGTGATTGCTTTTCTCACTTATATTCATCTGATCTTTTTTTCCTCCTGATAGAACTTTGAACATTTCCTTTTATACACCTCTCTCTTATGCCTGACACTGGCGTTTGCTTTCAAAGAAAACCGCTTCTTTCAGACCATAATCCGCTAAAGAGGGGAATGTTGTTACATTATTAGCCCCTAAGAAGAAGCAGAAGAATAGGAGGGAGGTTATCAGCCCTCATCAGTGAGGAAAGTAACCCCCTCACCACCACCACTACAACCACCACCACTACATCCCGTTTTTCTCACCAGACTGTACGTCCATCAGGCTTCATTACTCTAATGGCAGAGGCAGCGATTAAGGCTTCCTGCTTGCAGATCCCTTTTGTTTGTCTGTTTGGGTTTCACCTCCACAAAGACAGTCTGCAGGATGCCTGTAGCTGGGCTGCCCCTCCTCTGTAGGGTGTGCAGGGCTTGCAGACTCTGTTGGACCTCTGAGTTTTGGGAGCAGGGAGTGGGACAGGTTATCTGTCTTTGAAAGGGGGAAAGCCAGGAACTGCTCAGGTCCTGCACATACACTGATAATAAGGTTAGAGTAGACATGTCACTATAACAACAATGCACGTCTTGGCCTCCATCTGGGCTCTTATTAAGAGGCTGCACACTGTCTGTCAAGCACAATATACAATAATACACAAAGCTGCTGATAAGTTAAACGTGCTAGACATCAAAACTCGACTGGTTTATAGAAAACATCAGTCATTCAAAACATGATTTCCTCTTTCTGAATTGGGCAAGTTGAGCTGTTAAAGGTTTGTGGAAAAATGTCATGTTTTTAGTTGAAGAATGTGGTTTCATCAGTCTCTGGTGTCCATTGCCAGTCCCAGTCTATAGGAGGAGTGTAAACATTCATTGGTCTTTGTCAGACATTACTGAGGCAATCGTATCTCAGCTACTCTGCCCAGTCTTCTTCAGTTTCACTCGGTTCAGTCTTCTTTCGTGCTGCTTCATCCATAATGGATAGCACTTTGGGTTTCTGTCACCAGCAGTCTATCAGAAAACACAGCTTCAGCCCACCGAGACGGACACTTTTGGACAGATAATACACGTATTTCAGGGGAAAGGTTGTCACATCTTCGAGTGATCAATATGCATTCTGCGGCTCAAAATAATTGCCAGGTCAATTTGTACGGCTTTTTAATATCCACCAATGATCCAGGATTTAAAATATAAAAGTGAACAGATAAAGGCTTTGAAAAATGAGGCACCCAGGCATCAGGTGAAATACTCCCTAAAATATGTAGTAACTGTCACATATAAATGCTCATTGTGGCGTGGATCCAGTACCTTGGGGGGGGGGCAGCATCTGCCAGATGCTTAAAAATGAAAAAAAAAAAAAAAATGATGACCATGCAGAACAATGGCTGCCATGGGAGACAAACAGAAAACAACACGTACACAGAAAGCAAGTAAACAAGCACGAAACATACAAGAGGACCATGTGTAAACACAGCGCTCTGTCTGTCTGTCCCACATCTGGGCTGCAATCAGCAGAGCCAAGGACCTGTGTACAGCTGCTCTCCCCGTGCCGTCAGTGGGCTTCACCAGGCTGGGACCCTCCCAGAGGCTTGCACTAGGAGGCATGCATGCAGTCTGACATCTGGACTGCACAGGAGGCAATCATTCCCATTCTCTGATGTTTTCTAACTTCCTGCCTTTCTTCCCGTATCACTCCATCTATTTCTGCCTCTGCGAGTCCCACTTTGTCTTCCCTTCTAATTTCTCTCATCTTCCATGGAGGAGCCCACAGGTCGCAGTCACAGGGGAAAGGATGATGAAGAGCTCCACAGCCGAGCCAGCTGACTCTCCCCTCGCTCCCTTCATCCTGTGCTCTTCCTCACATCTCCATCTTTCCTCCTTTCTCCTCATATTTACTGGGTTCACCTCCTCCCTCCTTTCAGCCTGCCAGCAGTATTGAGTGAGGGAGCTGAGGGACAGCTTCACCTGCACAAAGGAGACTTTGCAATGAACGCTGACGCTTCACGGCAGCCTTAAGGTCATTAATCAGTTGTAGGAGCCACCGTTAGTTCATTTCCTGAATTAGAATAACCCTCTTGTCTTTCCTGAAACACAGACGGCATTGTTTGCCTATTCCGGGGTGCAGAACTCTTGAATATTCACACAAGGCAGCAAAATAAGCGCTACATCATAGCGGGGATGCCCTTTGTAGAGACACAGAAGTGATTAATGAAATTCAGATCTTTGTCCTTTATTGACCTCTTGTAAAGGTGCACAGTCTTCTGCCTCGACTTCACCTAATGAGGCCAGCATCGCGAGCCGCACTGTCTTTGTTTTCACTCTTAGAAGAGGCAGAACTTATGCTTAAGCCTCTGAAACGCTTTAAAGGCCTGCCATAACCTTCTGTTATTCTTCTAGTTCTTTGTACTTGTCTCCTGCTTGATAAGGCCTGCCAGCCGCCAAGGTCAACGGAGACGGGAGCGAGCGAGGGGGTTGGGGGGGTTCTCTGGTGTAAATGGATAGATGAAGAGGAAAAAACTCATCAAAAATGTTGTCTTCACACAACAGTGAGACCACATTCAAGTCAGATGAATGAGAACTGTCATGCGCAAAATCATAATTACAAGCCCCTATATTCCCTCCAGCACCGGGGAGCGGCTTTATCGGGCACCCATTGGTTTGTTCCTGTGCGGAAGCTCAGGGAAGATCCTTCCAGCCGTCCTCTTGTCTGCAATCTGTGATTGCTGTATTCCAAGGGGGGCATCGAGGCTGAAAGGACCAAATTTAACAAACCTAATTATCATGCCTTAATTAGTATCAGGGGTAAACCTCGGTGGGACACCTGCAGACTTAATTTATATCCTGACAAGCCAGGAACAAGTGTTAATGTGCCGTATTTATGATAATACCCCAAAGTGTGCGGGAGGAGCAGAAGGAAGCTCACCTCGAGTCTTCCAGTGCAAAGTGAAAGGCGGGTAATTACAGGGAAGGGTCCGGGAGTGCCCAGGGCTAAGCCATGCCCCACTGTTGATACACTGCCATGAAATATCTGCGTGTGGCTTCCACAACATCAAGGTTGACACAGCCTTTTAAAATAAACTGATAAAAAGAGATCTAGAGTAATATAAAACTGGGGGAACCATTTTCAGCTTTCTGCGTGTTGTGTCATGCAATTGTGAGGAACCCTCCCTCCTCCAACCGCAGCAGACACATGCTCACCTGCACAAAAAATTCTGCTGTCCCCAAATAAATGGGCCGATTGGCGTCCCATTAGTCAGAAATACATTTGCCATTTGTGTGCCGCACTACCACAAGCATGCCTTTGCAATCAGAAAAATAGGTTAACAGAGCAGGTACGAAACCTGGAAAATTGTGCACGTCGTAGTGTCTCTTTACGCCATTGTTAACCGCTGTAGACTTCCGTGCGCCCTCGCCACCAGGTTTTGCAAACCAAACAGGAGACCTATTTCTGCTGACTGACAGTTCTGGTCACCCGAAATGTGGAAATATGTTAAACATCAGTGAACGTGCACACAGCGCTGCTGCATGTCGTACATGGGATTTGTCACGTACCATCAAAGGAAAAAGAAAGAGGTTCGTTTTGCTTTTTGAAGTCATGTGTGGGATAGGCAAGCACACCTTTTTTTAAAGTAGCATTTCAAATGTCTTGAAATATTTACAGCAGAGAATGTTTCCTCGGCCTAGAAAAGGCAGTTTTCCCACAGAGGTTCTTTTTATTTTTTTATTTTAATTATCTGGTGAGGAAAGGATGATTTCACGCTGATGTCAACATGTTTGTGTTATGACTATGTCAATGTCACATTTTTAGTGCACTCAACTTTTAACTGGACCACATGAAAGCGTCAAACGTTTTTTCTGCTTTTCACAGACTGGCCTCTTTCATGGGTTTGTCCTCCAACTTTAATTATACATCACAAGGAAAGAAGCATGTAGCTCTTGTGACACTGTAACGGCTTGATGACTTTCATCAAGTTTTATTTGCCAATAATTGTGGCTGTACTTGGTTATTATCTACTGGTCATTTTGGTTCTTTGAGGTTGAAATCATGGATCTGCTTTTGGCTCAAAGTGGGTTCTTTGGATTCATCCTAAACTGAAAGGACAGGTCATCACAGATCACAAGTGTGCGGTGTGGTTTGAATGGGATTTGTATGGGATGTGGGTGTTTAAAGCCTTGCTGGCAGGGAGGAGTGTGTTTGTGAAGGTATTTTATATATATATATTGTTTTTTAGTTTTTTTGCGGAACATCTAAACCACCAAACCCCTAAAGTTACCCAAACTCTTTAGTGGAAAGTAAAGTAATTTACAATTTCAGTGTAGTGGCAAAGTCAATTTACTTAAATTACTGCAAAGAGCACATTGAGGTTATTAAATATCTGTGAATCATGTTGATGGATTATCAAAACATTTGGTCCATGTTTGATTCACTGCTGTCACGCAGACGCGACCTCAGTTCTTCTATTGTAACAAGTCATGCGTATATACACACACACACACACACACACGACTCACTATTCAGCCTGATGTGCATGTTCTTGAACTGTGGGAGGTAACTGGAGTAACTGAAAAACGCCCACACAGGTAATAGGGGAACATCCAAACGCTACTCTGTCACAACTGCCAACTAAGGCGATGTGAAAATTAAATACTTAAATAATTAAATACAAATAGTTGATGAAGTTGATTTTGCTTTTGTATGAAAATTGACATGATTTTTGTTGGTACAGTAAAGGCAAAAATCTAAGAAAATTATCTGAATATTTTGTCTTATGGAAAAAATGAATTTAATATGCTTTTGGATGAAATCTGTTGCATAATCTCCGCTCACTGACACAAACTTTCAGTGAAGAATTTTTGTCACTTACTGCTTTATTCACGTTGCCTGAATGAATAAAAAGTTTGTCTTTACTGAGCAAACTATTACTCAATAGCTGATATTTATTTCTACCCCTGGGACAGAAGTGATCTAATTAATTTGTTTTTAAGCACTGAAAAACAGTACTGAAACCTTAAAACTTGTTCCTCTGGTGTATCTGACCTCGTAGCCTTTCCTAACCATCGGCTGTTTGAACATCCTATTATGCTTGTGCAGCCTCCCGCAGCAGCAGCAGCAGCAGCAACAGCAGCAGCAGCGGTCGTTTACGCCAGTGTCAGGTATTGACAGGTAGCTGTAGAGGCACCGCCCTGGCGGCTCACCATGGCTGAGTGATCCGACTGTTGGCCGACAAGCAGAAGTCTTCCAGTCTAAGTGAATGGCTTCAACAGCCATATCTGCTGTTGTTCTTTGTCTTATCAGCCTAGAAAGACTTCGGGGGCCATGAACCATGCAAAGAGCTCACAACATGACCCCCTCTGTCTCCAGAGATCAAGATAACTCCTCGGCCTACATCGCTTTAAGAACGAAACAAAGCCTCACCGCCTCCTCGCCTGGTGTTAACGTCAGCCACGCTTCCATGTCAATAGTACACACACACGCACACACACACACACACACACATATACTCAACGCTTGCATGCTGAAGGAGCACTCAGTTAATCCCAACATTAATTATTGACTCTGAGTTTAATTTGAAAGTCAGACAAACTGTAAGCCAGGGGACCCTGCTTTAAATAATGTATAGGAGCCATTCAGAGGTAATCATATTGTCATTGATTAATATACGTCGATGCTACGGCGGCATACCTGATATGTGTTTGAGCCAGGCAAACGTTGACGATAGAACTGAGCACAGAGAGCGTCTCTGGGGTCCCTTCTCCTTGTCTGATGTTTCAATCACAGTGTAGGAGCTGCGATAGTGCGAATGGATAACGCGGGAAGCCTCAGAGAATCTATGCCGCCAGAGAAAAGGTTAGGGAACAAGAGGAAATGCAGCTGACAGCCAGAGAGTCTGCCCAGTCGTTGGAATAAATCAAACCCACATTTTCAGCGAGGGTTGAAATTAAATTTCCTTAATTCCTTTTTGACTAAATTGGCGAGAAAAAAAAATTCTCTCACCCATGAGGGAAAGAAGGACACTGATCTGGAGCAACACTGTATATGTGAGGAAACACACCAGGAACTTGAAGTACCGGGAGGGTAATGAATTCACTCCTGTTGACACATAAATGCAGAGGCCGCATCACCCTAAATTTACTGTAGACTGCAACATGGGCCATGAAAAATTCATCCGCGGTTGTTGCCGAGGCGGCGTTCAGAGGGATGGAGCAATTACGCTCTTAAAAACTTAACTGTCTGGACGCAGCACATGCGTCTGAGTAAACGTAAACCTAGACACACAAATCACTGCACTGTCTGCTACACACACACACACACACACACACGCACACACACACACACACACGCACACCCATGCACAGTTTTTATCAGATAGGTAAACAAATCCAGTCCAAGGCTTTCCTCCTCCAGGAGATTGTGAAAGCCTTGGCAAGCATGAGTGAATATGTTGTTTTTGTTAATACATAAAGATTAGGGAACGAGTCTCTGGGCTCCACACTCGTCTCTCTCTCTCTCTCTCTCTCTCTCTCTCTCTCTCTCTCCCTACCCCCTCCTTTCATCCTCCCAGCATATATCTCCCAGTCTGGCAGGAGAGGTGGTCTTGTCAGACAGCTTCTCTCCCACGTACCACGCAGCTCTGAGAGGGTGCGGAGCAGAGCGTCTGGGTGCTGTGAGGCTTCTGTCTCTCTTTCTTAAAACCTTCAGGCTGCTGGAAAATATACCGTGACAGCAGGCCGGTGTGTTGTGCTGTCGGTTTGACAGCACAGGAAGTGCAGCCTGCAGCAGATACAACACAGCACCAGAGGCGGATGCTTAGCCAATCCAAGAAAGCCTCATTGAGTAAGAAATAACACTGTACGAGCGAGTGGGGACTATTTGTGTGTGGTTCATTCAAGGCTGTTTGCTGGGTTTTTCCTTTCCAACCACAATGATATGATACCGAGGAACTAATAAAGAAATGGTGACCTAACTGAAATGAGTGGTTAAGAGAACGCTCTCTTATCTCAACTTTTGTGGTCAAGTGGAGGCAGAGGGAAAGTGCCAATGTAGAACGTCAAATGGGAGGCCGAGTTCCTCCTCATCTGAGGGTTACACGCTGGCAGTTTTGGCTGAAGATAAGTGCTGTAAACCTTAAAAAAAAAAAAAACTTTATTTGCTTTTTAAAAGAGTGAAAGAGGGGAATTGTTTTCATTAATGGGGCATCACAGTGGCTCAGGGTGGATAAAACAATGATGATAACTGCATCTTTAGCCCTGAGCTGAGTCCTCCGACCGCGCTCAGAGCACAACAGGCCCGTGAGCCACTTTAGCTGCTCTCGAAAAGTGAAGCGTTTCATCATCCAAACTGGGCAGGAGTGAAAGACCAAATCACATCAGAGGTGACACCGGCTGCACATAAATAAGTTCTCCAGTGAACAATGGCGCCACGGCGAGCGCCACCTCTGCCTCCCAGCTGAGCCGCATCGGCAGAGCTTGGCCAATCATTGGGGTCACAGCAGCCGCATGGATGAGCAGAGCGCACCCACCGTAATCTAATCGCCATTGTATTGCCTTGTGAAGTAAAAGGCATCTTGTTTCGGGAGATGGCCAATGGCTCAGGCCTGTGTGCGAGTGTCTAAACTGATTTAAAACAGACTAGGATTGTATTACGATGCACTCGGGCTTCACAGCGGCGCTAAGATGGAGTCATCAGAGTCATCAAAGTCTGACATTCCCATCTCGATAACATGGCGGGTTTGTGCTTAATAACACAATCCAAGATGAGGAAAACGGAGACAAGCTTCTGATGAGTTAAGTGGAGGGTGAGAAGAAGCAAAGGGCCCTCAAAAACAGGTTCCTGAAGTGGCAGATGATTTTTATTTTACCTACAAACGTTCTCTACAGTCGCCCAAAACCTCAGCGTGGCAACTTGACATTTCATTCATTTATTTGTTCATTTTTGCAAATTGTATCATAAGCATTCAGAGAATTTGTGATGACCCTTGAACTTTAGCACCATGGATCTTTCATTATGTCAAGACACAGATCTGGGGAAATCTACAAAGTTCTGCTGCAATGAATGTTCCCAAGAGCACAGTGGCCTCCATCATTCCAGAAGTTCAGGACAAGTAGAACAGTTATCAGAGTTTTTTTTTTTTTTTCTTTTGTTGTTTGTTTTCTTTTGTAGAAGCTGGGACAGAGAGATTGATCGTGATTGGGGAAAAGCCGCATGTAGTAAAGTACAGAGATAAGCTTGATAAAAACCTGATGCAGAGCACTCGGGACCTCAGACTGGGCCAAAGGTTCACCTTCCAGCAAAACAGTGACTGAGCACACAGCCAAGGTAGCACGGGAGTGGTTGAGGGAACGCTGAATGTCCTTGAGTGGACCTGAAAAGCTCCACTGATCACTGATGGTAGGATTTCTTCAGGGTTTACACACAGATCTGCATAAAACAATTTCTTCATTTCTTGTTTTCAAGTATTTCATTCATGCAGCGGGAGATGGTTTCATCCATGAACCGGTTGTGTCACAGTTTGAAATATGCTAACATAACAGCCCAGATGGTGACACCTGCCTACGTCTACACTCAGCCACTCTCGCCTCCACCTTCATTAGTTGACGACACCTTCAGCTTGTGGCTGGAGCTAGCGGTGGTGTCTGTAGCGTAATGAAATTTACAAAGAGGAGTCACTTGGTATGCCAGCGATGCGGCAGCAGGACCCCTCGCTCACTGGAAGCCACACGCTCACTTTTATAGATTGCATAATGGCTTGCATGAAAATGGTTTCACACTAACATAAATCAAATGTCAAAATACAACCGGAGCAAGACAATTCCCGCGGTGCACACATGGACACACAGACGCGCACACACAAACACACGCGCGTGCGTGCAGAGTCAGCCATCTAAAGAAATCACAGCCCTGCTTATGCGGATGCGTGTACAGCTTGATAGCATACATAATAATTTATTAAGAAATGTTAAATATTCATCAATATTAAATTAATAATTTATAGGAGGTCTTTAAATTAAAGGTTGTCCTTGAAGTTTTAGATGTGAGGAGTGTCTTTAGCAGAGGCAATCCCCCGCGGACATTCGAAACCTCTGATGTACAACACATGGACTGCGAGTCGATAATGAACGCCCAGCTTTGATACTGTGTCTCACACAGGAAAAACACACAAAAGCTGAAATAAATGGCCCTGCAAAAGTCATTAATTGCTGGTGCCATAGTTAATGTTGTCTGCATGTCGGGGAAATGGAAAATACTGCAGAGCAGGAAAGCGTCTTTAACAGTGAAAGGTGGGCCACGTGGTCATTTTTGTTGACTTGAAAAAAAAACGTTTGCCTCTGGAGTTGATAGCAGACTGAAGCAATATAGGATCCCGCACGGCTATGGAGAAAGATGTCATCACGTGCTTCACATATGCAGCCATGAAGGCAGCAGAGAGGAAGGACGCGGCTCGCTGCCAGGTCGAACCGGCTGGCAAGGCCGCATGACACACAGGGGTTTGGTGCCAACCACACCTGGGCCCACGTAGACGCCGCGCACCCCAAGGCACGCCGAGGTCACCTGGGTACTCTACCAGCCACTCCTGTCCTTCTCCTCCCCCCTTCACGTCCGATTGTGGAAAAACCCTCCAGATGGAGCGGCATGCACGCTCGACTGGCTGCTCTGTGAAGGGCAACGCATTCAAAGACACACAAACAGCATCTGATCCAGTATGTTAGGGAGGGTTACATCTACAATTGTGGTTAAACAGCGGATATCAGAGTCCAGGCCACAAAGTCCAGGCCACACCTGTATGTGTGAGCAGATAATCATGCATGTGCCTCTAGGACTGAAACGGCTCTCAGGTGTCATCCTGATCTGATTATTTTATTGATAGCAGCTAGGAGGCGGCAGGTCTTCAGATAAAAGGCTTAGCTCTGATTTATTCCCTTGTACAAAATCCTTTGCGTCAGCGAGGGTCATATTTGTTTCAGGTTTTTGAAAATGTAGAGCAGTGAATAAAATGAAAAGCAAAGACTACATGGGAACGGCGGCAGGAAAACCCTCATATGTGCAGCTGAAGCTGCAGCATAAATCAGGCTAAAGTCCCTGGGAAGAGGAATGTCGGAGAACACTGCACCCAGTATTAAAATAGTATCACCCAGGGCTACTTCTGATTGAATGTTTTATCACAGACAATCCTGAGTGGCGTAAAAAAAGAAACTAATTCATTCATCCTGCTCTAGTAAAGAACTGTAACAAGCATGTAATTCCTCAGAGATTTCGTGGTTTCAGAGGACTTTGATTTGTCATATTATTCACATCTTTTCATCCCTCTTTCTTCCTGCTCTCTGCTCTTGTGTGTAGTGGGCATCATGTGCTGTAATTCAGCTTTTTATAACCTCCACTTACCTATTGGGTATCTGCTACGGGGGTGTGCCACGGTCACATGAGTCCATCACTCTGCTCCTGTAAAAAGATCCAGTAAGTATGTGTCTACGGCGGTAGAGGAATGGCACGCAGATCCATCTGCAAAACATATATTGAGTCATGGGGGTGTCTAGGATGAATAGGCCAGCAAAAAAAAGTAGTAATATACTTTACATCAATTTAATCATCCGTGAATGTTGGGAGCATGCATCCCTGCTGCCTTCAGAGCATTGCTGCAGCCGATTATGCCGACTATGAAGCTGGAAAGAGCTAACACAAAAAGCAAGAACGCCTGCACGTGGACACGCAGTCAAAGAGGAACATGAGACTTGATTATCGTAAAGAGCCATTTTGCCTGTTTTTTGAAGCTTGTCGTGCCTCGAGGAGAAACCTGCAGGCAGAGGAAATTTGTCGTGTCAAAGGTGAGAGTTCATCCGAGAAGTAAGGTGAGGAGTCAGGATATCACAGTTTTCACAGCTGTGAGTCAGAAGATCCTGAATTATCTATCCTGTAAGAGGAAGCAGGCCATTATAAGGATCAGCAGAGCATGGAAAACTGATAGCGTGCTCATTGAAGTTCATTCATGTTGCTTTCTTCTTGAATCTCAAGGTTATACTCACAACTTTGAGAAAACCTGTGGGAACCTGAGTCAGGGATAGGGTTAGGGTTCTTTGGTTTGTCTTTCTTAAGCTGAAGCACTAATTTGGAAGTTTCAGATAAACTTGATCTGTTAAGAAAGTTTTTAACATAATATCATCACACAAAAGCATCTTTCCTGAGCCTTTGAAGAGAATAAAAGGCACCCTGGTTTCCTTTTGGTGTCTCCCTTCTCTTAGTGATATGCCAGACAGTTGCCCCTCTCACCTCAGTGTCATCAGGGAAGCCCTGAGACAGAGGTGAGGGAAAGAAGGAACGCTGAAAGGCAGGGTCGGAAGAAAAACGAGGGTGTCACAGCATTGTTGCAAGGTTAGCACAGCCACTAATGGAGCTGTGCTGAGGGCAGTGCGCCCCGAGGATCGACCCTGCCGAGAGGGGCATGTAAGAGTCCAAGATAAACTACTGCAGGGGGCATGGCACTGCTCCAAGCCCCCCCTACTGCCCTCTAAGCACTCTCACACATATAAACCCACACATACACACGAGCACCGGTGGCTGGAGACATCCTTTCATCAGTTTTAGCTGACCATCTCACGTTGACAAGCTTCTCTCCCCCCCCCCCTACTGCTCTTCGATGGGTTTGACACAGCAGTATTCAGTGTTTATATAATGCTCAGTAACTTTACTCCAGGTCACAGTCCAGGGTTAGATCTCTATCTTTGTTATTCCATTTTTTTCCTACTTTTATATCTACAATTCAAAAATGACCATGTGTGTTTAGAGTCCACAGAGGCACAAACACCATCCAAGCCAGTCCACTCTTTAGGAAAATAAATGAAGGCATCCTGGGATGAAGACAGATCAACCCCTAGCAGACCGCACAGACACGTTTCTCCTGTCAGGCAGGTGAATCCACAAAGTTGCAGACAGCCCAAGAGAGAAATAGGATAAAGTGAGGAGTGGAATGCATGACTGGCAGGCTCCTGTTGTGTGACTTCCACCGCTGACCGGTCACTGGTTGGGGGATGGTGGGAGGGACGGTGGGGGGGTGGGGGGTGCTTAAGAGAGAGGGGACGTGAGGGATGACACACCCTGGATGATCTCTTGCTCATATGGGACTCTGGCCTGACAAACTGTGTTTGACAGTCTGACAACCATATTAATGACCAGTTCATCACCGATTGTCAGGGAAGGGGAAAAAAGGAAAAGCCGGGTTTCCCAGAAGGAGACTGACTTCCTGCCAGGAGTGCAAAAGATTGCTGACATCTTCCTGTTGGCTGCCCACAAGTGATTCTGATTGGGCGAGACAGGATAATGGATTGGTAGAGACTGAACTCAAACTGCTATTAAGATGACCTTTTAATTCATCAGCTGTAGGCCAACAGGTAAATGTTCATGTCACATCAGTAAAATAAAACATAAATAAAAAAAAAAGTGTTGCAAAAGAAAATGTCATGAATGTCACTTTATGCTATAATTATGAAACTGGGAATATTCCAGTAGCTGCAGTGTGTTAAAAAAAGAAAAAAAAAAAAAAAACACTCTATTTGGAGTAAAGTGTTAACCAGAATATGGACCATGTTGTGTATGCGTTGGTGTCAGTTAAAGATGAAGTTTCAATAAAAGGTCCTCAGAGTGGCAGCTCACACCTCCTAATTTTGGTCACTTTACAGCACACACATGATTTAATGAAGGAACTCTTTAAACACACTCCTCTGCTGCGGTCTTCCCTCTGGAGCTGCTGCTGTTCACATCAGTGCTTCGCCTGAAATATATCAGCCTCCTTCTTGAAGAGCAGGCATCTCTATCTGAATGTGCCTGTATGTACACGTTAAAAAAAAAAAAAAAAGTGGGGTTTGTACCAGACAGGATCGTCCCTGCCTAGCACCCAGCAGAGCAGGACCTGTCCAACAAGCTTCCCCAAAGCCCCTGCCGTTGATCCAACAAAGCCCCTCTTATTCAGAGCGGCAGACAGAGGCCCACAGGGAGAAAACCTCAAAGACTTTAACAACACCTCAAACCCCAGCCTGCATGACGGCTTGTTTCTTTCATTACTGAGCTCAAACTGGGGCCCTGTGGGTGCCGGTGTGGGCATGCCCGTATTAAAGCGAAAATAAGCCTCTGCCCACACATTATCGCTCATATGGCACCGACACCCACAGGCACTATTACGTGGAATTTTCCAGTACCAGCATCACCCAGCGTAATGTGTTTCCATGTGTGGCGGCAATTAAATCACCCAAATACAGAAGTGGTAACAGAAGCTACACTGACTTCTGCGTGCGTAGGGCTACCTCGTCTCCCCAGCTTAATAAAAACAACAGATACCTCCATGCGCAGCCAAAGTCATGATGATAAAATAAATAAATGTTTCATAGAGCACGTTACAGGAGGAGTCACGGATGCATTCTCCTTGATAACTGATTAAAAAAAATAAATAAATAAACTTTCCAGGAAACATTTAAAAAGAGCTAATCTAGGACAGTTATCAAGGAAATTTACCTGTGTGCAGGTTTTTGATTGTGTTTCTTCTTTAAACTGAAATGTAAGTACATTTAAACATATTCAGTTGTTCATCCCTCTGCTCTTCTATCAGGACATCGCTTTACCAGATATCAGCTGACTTGCCCTGTAGGACAAACTACATTAAAAAAAAAAAAAAAAATCACAGCATGAATACAACTGCCACCTTCTGAAAAGGTTTTCCAGCAAACTTTGAACAAGTTGTCATGAGAGAAACACCCACGGAACCACAATGCGATATCTTGAGCTTCCACTTTCGTAATGGCGACGTGATTCCGATAATCTCCCCGCCCACCCGATACCTCATGAGCAATGAGCCTTACCAATACTGAAAATGGACAACAATCTATCTTCGAGCTAACAGATGAAGTTGATGGCCCGGCAGCCTGCTCTCCAAAAGTGAACAAGTTCTGTTCCTCTGCGCGACATCCATCAAACTCTGAGCGCGTCATATGCTGCGGACACAAGATGCCGTGGTGTTTAATCATTGTGAAAGATGCTAAATAAGCCGAGTTAAAAAAGGGGCAGGTGCAAGCAAGAACAGTATAGGAATAACTGTGCTGAGTGTGAAAGAAGTCTCGAAGTCCAAATTCTAGCATTAGAGGGAGCTGAAGCCGGCAAAAGGGAAGCCGTGAGGACAGTGGGGTTAATAGTCCAGGACAGACAAGCCTGGCACTTGCATGTTAGAATAATACACTTGGCAGCTAGAATGGTGTCAACCGCTTAATTCCCCCTGGGAGTGAAGGACACAGTCTAATCTGTATTCAGTCCTGACATTGTCCACATCTGATATGGAACATTAGCCCCTAACTCTCTCTATAGACTAGCGTCCTTCGGTTCATATTACTTTATGTTAATAGAGAGGGGAGAAAAACTCCACGTGCTGTCGTTTGTCATTGTTAGCGGGGGTGCTCCTGGAGTCTGCTTGAAAATGCATTTGTTGAGAAGAGAAGGTAAACCTGACTGCCCAGGACTGGCGTGGCTGCTCAGTCACTATTGATCTTTGAGCCGGGAGGCATCCCCCTGCCACGCCTCCTCCTTCCTCTTCTTGTCCTATACTCGTCACTCAACTACTACTACTACTACTACTGCCCCAAAGATTCAGCTGCCATTCACAGAGGATGAGTTTTCGGAACAGCCGCTTTTAGGTAACGCCAACGCCCTGAAACAACGAGCAAATAAAGAAAAATAAGGCAAAAAAAAAAAAAAAACACCAAAGGAGATCAAACAAAAGCATGATATACTGCTTCTGATAAGTCTAAAAGAATCACTTTTATACATCGTAACAAGTTTGCAAAGACAATTATTTGGAGAGGAAATGAAAAGCACAGCAACACGAATAAATATGTTTGAAGCAGTTGCTCTACGAGAGAAAACTACAGTTACGCTGCTGCTTAACAGACTGCAACTCGCCTCAGCTCATTTGAATAAAATAAAACGTCTGTGAAGCTGGCAGAGGGAATATTGTTTAAATCTGACAATATTCTCCGGCTTCTGTTGGAATTAATTCAGCTAATTGTCTTCAGCCCAATTAGAGTCTATTCCCCTCTGTAGTCTGGTGAAACAGTGCCGAGCTAATTGGATTAAATCTTTATCATTTCCTGGGAAACGCGGAGGGAAGGGGGGAATATAAAGCTATGCCACTGCCTTTTTTAATTAAATCTAACCTAATGACTGTGCTGTTATTAATGTCCGACTGCTCTGCGTTTCCGTGCTGCATATGCAGCTCAAAATTTGGTCGGTGGGATTTTTCTCCACAGCCAGTTCAGTGTAACACAAAATCCTCGTCCACGGTGAGGCCAGCACCAGATCGCATCAGCGGACGCACAGGTAATCTCGCATCTGGTTTGTTTCCCATTGATCACCGGGAGCCACTAACAGGATGAGAGAGCCTCACTGTAAAACTGTGTGTGTAAAATACAGTAACATGCACGTCTGCCTGTGCCTACGAGCCCTCCTCATCCTCTTAAATGTCAATAATAATGAATGGTTTTTACCTCAGGATACTTCTGAGCCTCTTAAACTCTGCTTTATTTACGTGTCAACTGGGGCTGGTTGTGTGGAGAAAGCAGACATCGCCAACAAATCACTAGACACAAAAAGGGGGGTGGGGGGCCATACAGGGAAAGTGGCTGAAAATGATCAACGCTACAAATCGATCAGTTTGTCTGAGGTTACATGATCTGTCAGGAAGGTTCTGCCTCTTCAGTTGGCTGCAGTGGACTTTCTGTTTTCCCCCAAAGTGACCTCTGACCTTATCTAGAATAATAAAGACAAGATCCATTTATGTTCACGCTAATTAAAAATGAACTTTCATCCTTTCTGGTGGATAAACTGCAAGTTAATATTTTAGATACTTAGCAGAAAAGGAATATTTGTTCAAGAAAGAACCAAGGGAGAAGTTGCTTTTTTAAGAAACGTGTAAGGGAAAATTTTTGTTCCCAGGTATTTTTGGTGGAAATACCTCTGGATTTTACTAAATCTTGGATAAATGATAAAAGTTCCTGCAGTGGAACAGTGGGTTCCTTTCCCACCATGGTGGCTGCTGCTTGCAAATATTCACAAATGCATAGTGCTGAGTTATAATATAATTCCTTAATTGTTTCTATTTTAATCTGTGCATTTGATACTTTTCTGCAGGTTTATAGGCCCAGGATGGGTGTAGATGATTTATATGTACTCAGCACTGTCAATATGTACTGTGCTTGCATCCACTCAGCATACAACCATACATGCAACAACCACCTCAACACTCAGCATCTTTGCTTTAGACTGTAGAGCCACTGTATTGATTCAAGGATGACACCACCCTCTCCACCGCCCCCTGTTAAAGAAGCCCGGTGGCGTGTCCAGCGCTGCCCTGCTCTGGGGATTGTTTCACCGCAGTCTCCGGTGGAGACGAGGAGGAGAGGAGCATCAGGAAAAGCAAACAGAATCCAGAGGCAGGCTGGGGTGATATACGGCCAATGGGGAGCGCTGCAGATTGTTACCGCAAGGGTGGAGTGGACAGTAGGACGAGAACAAGCGTGGAAGGAAATGGTCTGCTTTATATTGCATGACTCATGAAAATATAATGAACAGCAGCCAAAGACAATCATACATACATACATTTCTATTTGTGAAAGCCTGTTTGAAATATGTGCGACATGAATTATTGTCTACATTAGTAGTTCACAGTTCAGATGGTAGATGATTTAAAATCTTTCACATCCTCTTGAATGTCAGAATAAGAGCACAGCCCCTCTATCATCACAATTTCAGCAACCTGACAGAACAACAGTTGAACAGCAGACGGTCAAGTCAAAAACACAACAAAGGCAGCAATTTAGCCGCTTCGCTGGGGGACACTCAGGTTTGAGGATGTAATTTTAGCACGACCTAAGATATCCAAGCGGTGTTATTTGACAGCAGTCTACACCCACCTCACTGTTGGTGTGAAGTCACCCGAGAATGAGAACGAGCTTCTAAGCATCTGTTACAGGGAATGCCATTTTGTACAGGAAAATAGATGTTTGAGTCCGATGACACCACACAAGGGGAGGAAACACGATCAATGTGGACCATAAACAGAATACAATAAAGTAATCCATGGTCATTAGCAACGGATGAGCGTTCTGTTGGAGGGCTTCACAGAGACAGTGCTCCAGGTCAGCTTCCACAGACCCAGGGTGGAAAACATGTCCAAACACACGGTTCTACTTAAATAACTTTAATCAGGTGAGCTCTTCAGCGTCAGAAGCGTGCGACATGGGAATAAGCTGCGGTTCAGAGATGAATGAAAATATAGACGCTCGTACACGCCGCTCCTCCGGCACACCAGTAACACAATCCCCATCATGCATCTGTGAAAACCCAAAATCTGGCATGTCAGACTCCTGACATCTGGCTCTGTGAAGCAAATTCGCAGCCCGCCTGCTCAGCTGTCATTTAACTTGTGAGCAATTCAGACGTGTTGAAATGTTTTTTTGGCCCGCTGTTTTAAATCCAACAACCATCGTTAAAGTAATGTGAAAATAACTGCAGCAGCATTTATAGAAGACATGTTTCTGTTTTCTCTGCTTCTCCGTTTGTTTTGCTTACATTTCTGACCTTGAATTCAGCAGATACCTTTTAAATTATTCAGCTAAGAAAGACAGAAGGAAGTGGACTGACACAGACTCTATCAGCCTTTGGACCCCCCAGATTCACCCAGTGGAGATGACTGCCACGTACCCGAGGTCGGGGGCTCATGTTTGTTGACCACAAACGGCATAAGATTGGTCGCGCCCTAGCCACGGCTGAGGACCGCAGGCCGATCGGCGTGCGAAAACAGAGTCACAACTGCGTTTCTCTCACCCACGACCACCCACACACATAAACGTAATGAGTTCACTTTCTCACAGACCAGCGTTTTACGTCCGAATGAGGTTTCCTGAATAAAAACAAAATTGCCTTTCAATGACATTTGCAATTGCGTTCATTTTCCATTTGACATAATAGTGCAAATGCAAAGGTGACTATGGTCTTCCTGTCAGTGGGGTGGGGGTGGGGGGTCATTTTTATCAAACCAGAACATGTGAATCAGTCCCACAACAAAGGTTACAGGTGTTCTTTTTAGTTCCTGTCAGCACTCTATATTATTAGTCACCGACAATGGAGGAAACCAACATGAGCAAATGACTAGAATCTAGAATATATTCATCTCTCCTTTTACGTTTAGCAGTCTTAAACGGGATAGATTTGAGAAGAATTCTTTATAAATATGATTTTATTTTTACACATTTTTAAATGCTCTACAGTATGTATATAATAGACCCATCGTTATAAAACAAACTGTGGTGCAGTCACAGCTTTCCAGGCATGTCTTCATACACAGAGAGTGAAAACTGGTGATGAAATGGGGGAAAAGAGAGAGAGAGGGAGGGAAGGAGGGAGAGAGGAAGCAAGAGGCGGCCCCAGAAATGCACCACGATCAATTAGACTGGCTGTACAATAGCCGGAAATCTCATTGGGGTCATGGATTCCTTATCAGCGAGTGAATTTTCACATGCAAGATAATGCTGTAATGATTAATGGAGCTGAATGAGTAATTGTGGAGAAGAAGGGTGTTATTTTTACACTGTGGCAGCTCGTAGCACACGCAGTTAACCTAAAAAGAGAAGAGCACATTCGAGGGCACGTTTCCAAGTCCTCCTACATGTCGACAGATAAAGAGGACCCTTTGGTACAATTATTTTGTCATTTATTACATTGAAATATGCAGTGAGGAATTTTATGAATTAAAGGCAAATTGTGCCAGTTACATTCTGAACATTGTGTAATCTTGTCAAGGTTTAAAGGAGGATTAAGTAGACGGTCGTTCAGCCTTCAGCCGCACACTCATGCTAGCAGTGGCAAACATTTGTCGTCCTGCTCTTCTGCTAGCAGGTGCCGTGTTGGTAAACGGTTTATGACCGTTTATGCGTGCCAGCTGCTTGCTTATGTGTATTCGTGTTCGACAGTGTTAAACACGCATAAGCCAGAGCCCCCTGCCCCCCACAGGGAACAGAACATTTGCACAAGTAGCCTTTAAATGACCCACACGTGGAAGGTGGACTCTATATAAAAAAAGGAAACACTATAAGGCTATATAAGGCTATAAAATAAGGAAACACAAAATGGTATACGGATCATATGGATCAAGTAAATTAAAAGAACAGATGTGTAAAAACGCAAGTCATCATGGAATCTCTTCTTAAATATTTTTCTTAGCGGTCTCATCGTATCTGTGATTAATATTCTCTGTCTTCCGAGACAGACAAGGTCAGAGCAGAGAAGCCAGCCAGTCCTGGAGCTCTGGAAGCCTCAATGCCACAAACCCCCTCTGGGAACTATCCTCCCCAAAAACTAGGTACAGATCAGAAAGAGGAGCAGAAAAGAGGGCTACAGAGGACATAGAGAATGATTTATTGAGCATTTGTGTTTGTAGGGTATCGAGTTGCTATTCTTATGAAGCATGCAGACGTCTGTCTTCATTAAAGTTTCCGGAGTCCTAAATCTTCTCGTTCCACCTCGGAGAAGCACGAGAATAACTAGTTAGATGTATGAAGAGAACGAATAGCTTACATTTTCATCCGTGCTGCATGTCTTCTGGACAGCAAAACGACCAACTCACCTTCCAGTCATGCAACCAGACCACCCTGGGAGGAGAGGGGAAAAAAAGTTCCAGCAGGAGAGCCAGGCAAGCTCATCTCGGAATTATTGTTGCTGGCTGATGCATACTTTCAAGTATATAAAATGGTCTGAGGAAGTCCGAGCAGTGGAAAAGCAAAGGCCGCAGCAATAATCCCAGAAAAAGCTTGACACTCCACATGTGTTGAATGATTTTCCAGGTTTATGGAGCTCAGGACCGATGCGGAAAGGGGGCAGAGTCTGGCCACGTGCAGCCAAAACTGATGGACACTAACTTCACATCACTTCAGCTGAGCCGAGAGATGCCAGGCATCAAAATCTTTTAGGATAAGTAAAATTACTATGTCATTTTAAAAAAGACTGTAAAATACAATCTATGAAACAATCAAGGTGCACAATCCCACAACAAGCTGCCAAGTCTATCAACCTTGGAAAGATGAGCCTCATACACGCACACACACAGTTCTCACACCACAGACACAAGCACACCAACTTTAAATATCACAGTCGTTTTAATGGTTTTATGTAATATTATGATCCTGATGTAGCCTACTTCACCCAGCAGTGGTGACATTCCCTTTACGTAGTTGTTGCTTATTCAGTCATTATAATAAAAATGTTCTTACAGTAATGTTGTGATGTGCCATCATCTATAACATGAACCTCAGCAGCTGCTACTTTGGCATGATTCTCATGCACCCAATGATTTTGCACATCTTCTGCCAGTTAACCTGCTTCCATTTCTTTCTAAATTCATTGTTCTGCATCTGCATTGATCACCAGGAGCACTGGGAGCAGCACAGTGGCACGGATAATGTGGCTGAACGTGACGCATTTTAATATGAACGCAGTCGTAAAAGGTGGCAGACTGGAGGAGTTTTATGGTTAATTTTTACCCCTTTAATCACTGTTGCCGCGTCACTTCACATCAAAACAGCTTGGATGGTGTTTAGCTCAGTTTAAGAGGGTGGAATTTGGTCGAAGGGTCAATGTCAAGTGTCTGGAAATGCTGCTCGATTCTAAAGCATCATCTACACGAGGAAACCCAGGAGTGGTCGATTCGGGACTTAATGCAGAGGGATGAAAAGAGGAGCATGCAATGGAAGAGAGGAGGTGGAGCAGGAGGTGGAGAGATGCTTTGAGCTGATTTATATCAAACAGTAATAAAGTGGGCATCTCCTCCTCCGCCTGTTTAATATGCGAATATGCAGAGCATCCCACATCTGACAGCTCCCCATTAATAAAAGCATGGCTGGGAGCGCAGGTAGCCATAGCTCATCTATATGAAAATACATGATGATGGTTTTATACCCAGTCATCTTTTACAATGGAGCGCGTGCCAGAGCGGGGCTGATGCTGGCAAGTACACACAGTTGGAATTCCGCAGGCGTCCGTAGTTCACGAGAAGTCTGCAGTGCAGGTGAACGCCATCGTGTTATAATGCGGTGTCGGGGGGTTAAATGCAATGAAACATATAGACCAGCATTTTGTTTTGTTTTGTTTTGTTTTTTTATAAGAGTGCATGCACAAGCATCAGGTCAGATTATTGCAGGTATCTGTAACTATAGAACAAAAACTAGCAGAACACGGCAGAGATGGGAAATTATTCATATAAATCTATAGTTGTGATGTGTAATTTTCTCTTCCCCTGGTGACAAGTCCATAGATATCAGACAAAGATGCATCTGCTCAAGCTCGCTATTCTTATGCCCACACCTTCATCCTTACAGTTTTTCCCCCAACAGACTTTCCTATAAGGAGGAGCGGAGGACAATAGAAGAAAGAAGGAATCAGGCTGAGGACTTGTCCGGCCCCTGGAGGCCCTGGTAATACCCACTCACGTCCCATGTATTTTACATGCACAATCCTCAGGGGGCACAAAGAATAGGAATCTTACACTATTTAAATACAGGATTTGGGGCATTAAAGCCAGGCTCATATTGGAATAACAGAAATAATTAGGGATATAGAAGTTGCAGAAATAGACACATTACCATAAGATGATAATTAGTGCCAGGGCTAGCTGGGTGAGGAGAACGCCTATTTGTTGAGGCTTTGTTAGGCGTGCAGTGGGCATTCCAGGTAATAAGAAGACATAGGTTATCTGAAATGTAGAGTACAGATACAAATAGAAAGCAAAATGTATTGAAATGTAGATGACAGAGAAAGCTGGAGCTCAGATATGGAGGTGGACACTTTCTTCATTGATGGCTTTCAGAGAAATGTGATCAGTGAAAGGGTACTGAACAAAGGAAAAAAAGCCTGAAACCGCATTTAAAAGAATTTAACATCTGGACTGCAGGCCCGCTAACACGCTGCTGCGCTCTGCGCAGTCATTTGCTGTGTCTTGTTCCATTTCTACTGGCGGGCAAACAAAGAAGGAGTTAAATCATTTTATTTTCTCCTCCTGAGAGGGATGTTAAGAAGGGCCAGAGTCTGTCTCCTCCATGCTGCCCTGCTACAATATTCCCAACGAGGGCAACGAGCAGGGAGGGAGTCCTGGAGCCGTTTAGCATCCGAGCTCGGCCCAGTCTGCTGCCCGAAGAATGATGGCGGAAGCTACAAGTTCCTCTCTGTTCACCCAGTTTATTCAAGATCCCAGACATCTGCACACATCTGGAAGCTGGCAGATGCACATATTTGATACTCAGCAGCATAGTTTAAATCACATATGCACAGCGCACAGTGTGAAATCTGTTCCACATATTGAAGCCTCTCCCCAGAGACGTCTTTCAGATTCACAATCGATTTACAGCAATGTCTGACTGAAAACACCTGGAGGGAAGTGTCTCTTTTACTTCCTTATGTCCCGATTTCTCAGTTTCTTAAGTAATATCTTGAATTTCTACCATCTTCATTCGGACACTATTGAGAATCAGGTTGTATTAAGGAGAAACACTTCTATCGTCAGCATCAGTGATGACTAAAGGAAAACCATGAAGCTACACTTCCTGGTGAGTCCCACCTCCCATCAGCACTCGTCACGTAGTGATCTGTTGGTTTAAACAAACCAGACTAGACTGTGTAAGCATCATCTACTTCTTTTTTTTCCACTAGAGAAGTTGACTTTAACCGGATGTGTTGACAGCAATTAGCTCCATCCCATCAGCCTGGGAGACAGTGTCCCCTGGTGTCTTAACTTTCTCATTCGCGTGAACTCTCCAGTCCAGATCGACCCAGCACAACACATATGGCCCAAACTGAGGATATTCCCCTTCCCGCTGGCTGCCAATCATCACTGAACGGTCATGAAAGTACCCGACTGATGAGTCTCTTCCATCCGAGGACTGTTTTACATGTAACTCGTATATTTCACATTTGTCTTCAGGCTTAAAATTTAAGTTTCTTTTTTAAACCATAAGGTTTGACAGATAGGCTCTTGTTGGTGAAATACTGAATAAAAGCACAGTCATGGTCACTCACACACACTCATGCATGTTAAAACACATGTCACAACCACTTTATCTTTGAATGAACCACTTTCGCCTCACATTCCTCCGTCTTGTCACAACACACCTGTTGATCCCAGCGGCCCTGTGGCCATTCGGGCCCTTTGTGAATGGAGGAATGGGCCAAACCCTGGCCCTCACAAACTGCTGACCTGGCAGAACCTTTATGTCAGCGTGGTTGCATGTGACATCACATCACCCCAGCGGCTGTGTGGGATCTAGGGCAGACTGAGGTTTATTGTGTACCTAGAGCCAGGGCACCCCCGTGCACGCGTCTCGATTATCCTGCCGTGTCACGGCTATTGTTCCGCAGGTCAGGACGCACTACGCCGCATTCTCGCACTGTGAGGTCGTGTGGGAGAAACATTCTTCCCTTGATCCAGGAGAAAACAGTATTAGAACTAGTCAAACACGGGCCTGTGTCCTCGTTCAGACCGTTGTTACTGGGTTAGCTGCTGTGTCGCTGTTACGTCATGCAAGATTAGCGGTGATCATTTGACAGTTTAAGGAGTGAAAGGAGATGAATGTGTGAATAGAAAAAAACAGTCCATTCACCACTATCAAAAATCTTGATGTTTCTTCTTCTAGTTGTTTTCTGCCTTTATTTGAGTTATGCTGAATGTTTGGGAAGTGCTGTCAGTAAAAAGCCAGTTCTAACCAAAGGCTTTCCTGCAGTGATGTCCTACTGAGAACAGGTTTTAGAAGGTAAACTAAGCCCATTAACCTTTTATTTTCTAGGATGGAAAAGTAATTAGTTAAATTGCTGATCATGCCTTGGCCATCCTTTCAAAAAGACTGTACCTGTGAATCCACTGAGCTCTTTTTAATAGCAGGACCTGTAAATCACGTTAACATCTCATGACTCGACAGTATTGATATTTGTGCATTAGTGCATATCAGTCAGATATACATTTGAGGAGGCTTGTGGTGTGTGGGTGTGTGTGTGGGTGTGTGTGTGTATGGCTGTGAAATAAGCTACAGACACCGCTCTGCTTACTCTGCATAACAATAACTTTTTAGTTAGATTGCTCATAACACTAAAACACATTCACTTAGATTCGTGCACATTTACTGAATTACATTCTGGCCGAGGCTGCTTCCGATTTTTGTCGTGCGATGATTTCCAATAACTACAAAGCGCTGTAAAGTTTAAAATAAAAAAGTCACATTTCTGAATACAAAGAAAGATTTAATCATTTCTGAGATTGTTTATTTGCATTTTGAACATGCCGGAGCCACAAAGTCTGGCAAAATTACATTTATACATGAAAAAAAAACAAAAAAAAAAACAGCTAAAACTTGCTTGTGCAGAATGCTGCGGACTATCCAGTATCATTAGATCATGACTCTGCCGTAATATCTGTTGAATTGTTTGCAAATATACTAAGAAAAAGAGTTGAGCTTTAGTGTTCAACTGCAATGATGAGTATGCTCATGTCAGCCTGTCACCAGGAGGCGATAAAGATTAATTGGCCTCTCTTGAAGGTAACAAGTAGTGTATCGACTGAGATTAAATAAATAATGAATGAAAATACATAATACCTCATTTGGCTACATCCTTCCATCCTATTCATGCTTTGCCCCTAGTGGCAGAAAGTGTGATCAGTTTCTTTCATTTGGGGGATTATGGTATTCATGCAGCGTGCCATACCTCTTCTTCTTGAGTTCTCTGGTCCTGAATGGGATGTAGATGTAATCGTGTGTCCTTACCTTTTGGTTAACCAGAGCTGATGATGTGTTTTAATCTTTCAGGACCCATTTACTCACTCCTACCATCTCCTTCCACTCTGCCAGTCATCCTCTCATTTTCTCTTTATCTGATCTGAGTGCCTTCCATTCCATAAACTAAAGGCTTTAACCTTCGTGTTAGACCTCTGCGGATAGCATCCAGTGACGCAGAAAACAGAGACCACAGTCGGCGTGCCCTATTAATGGTGGGCAGGAATGCAGTAAGTGGGATCAGGATATCTGGCGCAGGTTTCTCCTGATGCAACTCTCTGCTCTGCAAGAGCAACAGCACCTAAATGGATCTTCAGAGAGAAGGAGAACCGCCACATCGCCTGCAGTCACACTTCTATGCGATACTCTACTGACACCAATCTTTTCCACACGGATGGCCCATCCCTGTCCTATTTTCTGGAATCTGTTATTTTCATAATCTGGTGAGTGCCGCTGCCTGGGGTTAACAGATGAGCCCAAGCGCACGAGGTGGCATGTCGTTGTGGCCCCTAACCAACAGTGTGCGGTCTGATGAATGACATTTGGGTTGCAACCACGTCACTTCTTCCATTAGCGGAACCCGTCCCAACTCCTCCGTATTGAACCATGGCTTTCAGCTATTAGCCTGATGCATGAGACAGTCAATTCCAGTTACGCTTTAATAAGTGAATATTTATCTTGGCCTCGCTCTTAAAGGACAAAGAAACAGGAGAGGAACACGTACCTGAATAGGTTCCATCTCTCGTCGGGCGCTCACACACACACGCACACTGTGTGTGTCTGTGTCGTAGCTGTGAATGTGACAATGGGACAAATGCGTTAGCCGTGAAAGTCAAAAGTTGTCTGGTTCTTCTGGGGTCCAACATTATCACTGTACAGAACTGACTGCTGTCAGGCTGCTGTGTTCTGTCGCCCATCTCACAACACAACAGTCAACCTACACCCTGCGAGGTTGGTGCAGCCCTGATCTGCTTACCTCTCCAAAGGCTTGAATGGAGAAAAATGATTTTATTAAAATTTAGCCTTATTTTCCCTCTCTTCTGATTGAAATTTACTGTGTGTGTGTCCTGTGCTATTGCCCTGTCCAGAGTGACTGCTGGGATAGACTCCAGTAGCAATGTAAGACCTCTGGAAGGATGAACAATAATATTAAAATTAATATTAACTGTTAGAGAAGTGTTTCAGTCATTTTTAGAGTGTGTGCCTACTTCATTGGTGCAATCCACACACACATGCGAGGATCTAAATTGAACAGGCCAGCATGGTGTAGGCCAATTACATCACTGCCCCAATTAAAATAAAACAACAGGAGTCTTTTAAGCTATCCTGCAGGGGAGGGAAAATGAGACGGGAGAGGCAGAAAGAAATAGCAATAACAAATCCCAATCCAGTCAGATCTCCATGATGTTCATTTTAATTAAAAAATTGGATTCGCTGCAATTAACTCCAAACTAGTCCCCCGTGGCTGAGGAGAGAGGAAGATGATTGGCTCTCAGTTTCTAAGAAACTCTGAGACTTCCGCAGCATCCTGTGATAATCTGCCTTTAAATAGAACCCACTGTGTCGTGGGCTTATTTGGATGTTTATCCAAAGAAAATCAGCTTGATTATGTGTATATTAAACACATGCAGCAACATCACATCCGTCATGTTTTACACCCCTCGTGTTTTTAAGGGTAAATCCGGACGGATCTTTAATTTGAAGAAGTAAGATATGAGGGGCTGAAGGATTTGGGCTTCAATCCCAGACAGTGATCAATATCTCTGCTGATCTACTTAAATGCTCACTTCACTCCTTTTTCCTGTCAGCCTCCATTGCCCTTGTTGCAAGTTCAGTGCCCTGTCACAGAGAGGGATATTTTTCACTGAGGATGATGTGCAGACTGTGTGTGTTGATGCATATGTGTGTGTGTGTGAGTGTGTGTGTGTGTGTGTGTGAGAGAGAGAGAGCGAGAGCGTGAGTACTGAAATGTATGGAGCAACAATCTGAAGGTATAGATCACCTCAGTGATCTGGTTTGAGTGGCTTGAGCCTCATGAACAATAGCCTGTCAGAACGGCACTCACCCTCTAATTGCTCACTCACATCAACACCTCTCTTATTCTCTCACTTTCCCACACAAACACACACACACATACACACACACCTGTGTACTTCTATCTTTGAGAGAACTTTCCTAGATGCAATGTATTACCCAACCCTTACCCTAACCATCCCAACTAACCCTAACCTTAATCTAATTCTAACCGCACCCTTGAAACCATGTTTAACCTAACAGGCGTTTGAGGTTGTGAGGACCTTAGAAATTGTCCTCACTTTGCTAGTAGAATGAAGGTTTCGGTACTCTGTATGTAGCAAGTACAAGTCCATGTGCATGTTTTTCAGACTGTGGGAGAAATTCTGGAGAAAACCCACACAGCCTGAACTATTGACAATCTGGCAGAAATCTCCACAATAAGGACTCTAGCTGAAAGAAACTAATATAAAAATAAAGGTGTTATTGTCAAAGGCATTAATAATGCAGTGGCACTCGGGTAACTTCTGAACACCAAGAGAACCCTCCGCGCGATTTGGATTTCTATGCAAATTGACAGACGGGGAAGCACAAAGGAAGATGTGTCTGGGTGTCACAAAGTGAGGTGATAATGTACATTTGGGAGGAAACGATAAACAGCAACCTGTAATAAAATCTAAAATAAATGTAGAAAATAATGGATTAGCTATGCACTGCAGAGGCTGCAGTTTGATAAATATTCATGCACGTTTTCCCACCATGTCTGCCTGTGTGTGACGATCACGTAAGGCCTGAACACGATGATGACATTTATCAGTCAACCGTCAGAGCGACAAATGTCTGGTTTGTGATTTACGTGCAGGCGGAGGCAGCACAGGTTTGTGCACAGGCTTCAGCTGTGTAATAACTCCTCCATTATTAGCATTTGCTTTGATCGTAAAGGTCACCAACTTGGCCTCACAGAACATCTTCTGAAATGTGCCGGGGGGGGGGGGGGGGTAGACGCTTGCTTAACAATCTATTTCAGTACCATTTAATCTGCATTTCGCTCTTTAACGCATCATATTTCAAGGCTTGTGAATGTTCTGTACAACAAAAGGTGCTCTAGATGTCCTCTGGAAGCATAAAGACAGGCAAATCTGAGAAAAGGAATTGTCCATTTGACAGAAATCTGGGCTAAAACTTTGTCATTGTTGGAACCTTCAACAGAAAAGTGACAGGTGGTCCAGCTGGCTGATGGGAGGAATATGCGTCTGTTTTCATGTCCATCAAAATCTGAATCTCACCCATTTATGTCACCAACAAATCGTGGTTTATACGCTTCAGTACATTTACTGTCAGAGTTTGTCAGACAACGTTCTTTAACTCCATTAATAGGATCACAATCAGGATTCTATGGTCATGTGAACAGGTCACAGGCAGAACGACTCGTCTCAAGCAGAAGAACCTAATATTAATATGTCTTATGCCTGCTCTTGCAAAACAAATGAGCTGCTAGTGCAATAACAATGGTTGGACCCAGGATGCTGGAAAAGCTCATTTGTGCACATCTTTGGTAAATATAAAGAGTGTTAAACCTCACTTTCTTCTCTTTCCAAGCCAGCACAGATCAAACGGACCAGTGAGACATTCCAGATAGACCAGGGCCATGCACACATCTGTAAAGTAAAGCGTCACAGCGCCTGCCGCCTATAGATGGTGCTCTGCTTGAAATCTCAGGTTATTTTAAGTCTCCTTGCAAACAGAGAGGGACGCCCCCCCTGGGAGACCATTGTAAACAAGTGGGTAAGATGCACCGAGTAAAAATCCCACTTTTTGTTTTATAGAGAAATAGGCTCCTTTCATCTGAGACAAACAAGCAGATAAAGCTGCGCCTACATGCACACACACCCTGTCTTAATTATCGCATTCATTTACAATGTTTAATCTGTACCAGGATACAACAAACAAACAAAAGGCAGAGCAGGATTTTCCTGTTGTTTTGTTTGTTTTTGTGGTGCAGCATTTAGCAGCAAAGTCTTTTCTGCAGAAAATTGGTCTGCACAACAATGTCCTGGTTTTGCCTCCCTCCATCAGCACCGCAAGATATTTCTGTCTTAATGATCTGGGGTGCATAGAATAAAAGAATTTATTAAGGATATCTGGGTTATGAATCGGTAAAATTAACAGAGTAAATAAAGTTGTTTTTTTTTTTTTTTTAATTTATACTTTGTTTTCCTGTTCTTATTTGGTTTTATGGGGATTTTAGGTCGTATGAACTGATGCCCAACAACTGATCAAACATTTAAAATCCCGTCCTGGTCAGCAGCTCTTAAGAGGCTCAGGGAAATGTCACTGTTTCCTTCAAAGTAGGCTTTATTTTACTTATAAGTTAAAAAAAAATGCAGCCAGTTTTGAAGAGAGTGCTATAATGCACCGGTTCCATAAAAAAGCCTGCATTTGTCCATTGACTCACAGCTAAAGTGTCTGACAGCTGCTGTTTCCAGCCAGAGAAACAAGCTGAAGATGATGTTCAAATGTTGTCGCCAGAGCAAAAACTAAATCAGTAAAAGTATCGATAAACTGTCCCGACACAGCAAACCCAATACCAGCACCTGCTGTCGTGAGTTCCAGTTTGTTTAAAAAAAAAAAAAAAATTAGGATTATGATTAGGGCATCACGCCCTTGCCATCAGCTGATCCCTGTCAGGTTCACTGAGGCTCATGTCGTTGAACATGTCTACAGTATATTTAGATGTTTTTAGTTTAATATCTAGTAAAGGAAAGCCTTATAGTTCAGTGCTTACATTAAAACAAATAGTTTAAAATGTGAGTCTCATATGGTTACAAAACAAGCTGCTGGTAAAGGGTGTGGTAAAGGGCCTTTTTTTTAGCTTTTGCTAACTGATGCTGATTTGCACATGCCAGAAATAAAAGAACAAAGTTAAATTTGGTTCTTGCGTGCTTTTACAACCCAGGGCCGTGTGATGAAGGGTATTTTAGCTGCAGCCCTGACAGGGCCACGGACACACAGGTTTGCTGTCTCCATCCTCCAGCTTTGATCAAAGTCCTGCCAAGATGACAAGAAGCAGCAGCCTCCACATCTGGAGGGAAGTTCCCTTTACAAAGAGACAGGAAGAAGGAAAACAAAGCAGAGGCCAGCAAGGCATAAATGACCAAACATTTCAATCAAACTGGGGTAAACACGCCGCTTCTAAGTGAATACGAGAGTGAATACGAGAGGCCGATCAGGAAGGTATAACCCACAGAGTGACACTTTAGTTGAAATAATCATTGGTTTTTGTCCTCTAAACCGGATGTGCCAGGACATTGTCTTTAAATAGAAGGGTTAATGGGTCAAAAATTTGATGTCAAACAGTTCCTGACACGGTGTTTCCAACAGCAATAACACGAAGCAAACAGGCTGCGTGTCACCAAGTTCCTGCCATCACAAAATGCTAAAATATGCTCAATACATCCCATCATATTTGTTAGGGAGCTTAAAGGAAACACAAATGCAACATCAGCATCTTTGTTTTATATATATATAAAATCTGACTGTAAAGTTGATAAAATTACCTTGTTTAGGTAATTGTGAATTGCATGGCAAACCCTCATGGCGGGGGGATTGAGAGAGTGTGCTCACACCTACGTGCACGATCACATGTCATTATCATAACTAGACAGTAAACAGGAGGTCTCTGGCGCACCTCACATTTCCAGCCTGTATTTACCAGATATCAGAGACGACCCATATCCCACATTCTCCAAAGGTCTTAGCCTCAGCAGGCAGCACTTCCACATGCTCCCACATCTGAATGGTAATTAAATTATGCTCTTTTTTTGTGTCTGGTGAGGACTTTTGTTTTGAGGGCGGAGGAGAGGAGTGACACATCTAATCTAGTGTGGCCTCGTATCTAGAGGAAGACTTATGAAATGAGAGGAAGGGGGGATCTTTATCAGTGTGGAATTAGTGCGTCTTTGTGCTTCATCCAGAGAGAGAGAGAGGGAGAGAGAGAGACTTCAAAAAAGGCCAGCACAGCCAGAGGACACCTTGGGAGGAAAGAGAAGACCACGGCGAGGAACAGGATGGAACCTTGCTGAAGCAGCACTCTGCCAAGGAAGATCGCTATCAGCTCCTGCACAATTACCTCCCAAATAAAGGTCATTTTCACATCACTCCACTTGGATTTGAAGGGAAACGGATTGTCGGTATTCCAAACGCAAATTGATAGTGAAATGAATTACTGTAAGTTTGCGCTGAAGAATTTCTCAGCAGAAGGAGCTCAGCTCAGGCGGGAGTGTAATAAATATCAGTGGCAGTCAGGTTTTCATACCACTGCTACACTAACCACACACTATAACCTTATCAGTAATTACTGGAACGCCCAACATCCAAACCTAAAACATTAGCATACCTTCAAAGCAGAACCAGAGAGCAACAGCCCTCTGACATCTGACATCACTGATTTAAGTACCCGCATTAACCTGATGCTGTCCAAAGTTAGCAGTATCGCTGACAGATTACAGAAGCAGCTCCCGTGGTGAAGGAGTGATGGAGCACGAGCACAGTTGTTCCACTCCTTTGGACCTGCGGAAAAGTAGAATTTTATTTATGGCAGTAATTGTACCTCACGGTTGGACCGAGAGCGCCAAACATTTTATAGCTTGTCAGGAGGAGCTGGGGCTAATAACAGCTGAGGAGGCTCCATCTCTGGAGTATTTCATGGGCCTCATGTTCAACTCTGAAGCCTTGAGCTTTCAGGGTGGAAACTTCCTTCTTATTCACTTCTCATCACTGAAATGTGTTTGCTCCTGCAATTACTCTAATTTTGAATGAGGTTGGAGGATTATTCTGCTGCTTTTACCAACTTCCTGCCTCATCTCCTCATCTTCCTCACCGTCGATCTTTCTCTCGTCCGCTCCTCGCTTATATAAGCTGTGTTCTTCTTCCAGACTGGTGTCCAGTGCATCTGCAGCCGCAAAGAAAATAAATATATAAAGAAAGATATACAGCATGTGGAGATGTGGATTTAAGAGGTTCTCACTGCAGAGCATTTAAAAATGGTACATAGTGGACACTCCTCTTCTTTTTTCAGATTTATTTCAGTTGAGAGCCACAAATCAACAGAATCTTAGAAGGTATTAAAATAAAGGAGAAGAGAGGGAATTAAAAGAACCATTAAACTGCATAAATTCTGGAATCCAACTCGAACTAAAGCATTTTAAAAATCAATAGAATGGGGGGGAAGTGCTGTCTGACTGCCAAATCCAGGGTTTTATTTCATTTCTAGGGAACTCTGATAAGGCTCGGTTTTTATTTGTAATGAGCTATCGTTACCATGCCTTCCTATAGAATCTATGTAATGGATGAGCATTTACAGTCTAATAAAGATGGTTCATCAAGGGGAGAGGGAGATGGTGAAGTGATTATACCGACTGGAAACCCATAATTATAACTGAAGCATTTCCGGGCCGATAATTTCAGCAAGTGAAGAAGAAACACTTTCCCTTCTCTTTATCCTGGAACAATTATTGTGGGAGCAGCCTTGGAGACGTAAAATGGGACGCAAGAAGGAGAAAGTTGTCTCTGCACTCCCCACTGCAGTCACCGCAGCCAGGCAGGAGAGATGGAACAGGCCTCCATTGAGCCGGGAAGCTCTGCAGACAAAGGCGGCATGTAAAGATATGCACACATGCACGTGTGTGTACACACCAACTGCCAAACACCATTTCCATATTGACTGTCGGATGAGAAAAGGGAAGGGAGGGCAAAAAAAGAAAAAAAAACTCATAAATAAATGACAATGCACAGCTTGCCCTGGAAATAGAAGCATCATTTTGTGTTTGCGTTATATTCAGGCGGGTAAAATTTAATCTCCCTTTTAATACCCTCGATTGTATAAACAGAAAGGAGGTTGCTGGAATATAAATATTAGGAATGTAACTTATAAAATCAATTTGGCATTGAAAAAAAAAGCATTATCTCTGGCCAGTTTATCATTTCTGTTTTCGAACAATCAGTGAGGGCATTCTGGTTTTGTTTTTCTTTATCAGAGAAGGTTGTTGCAAAATCTGAAGTTAACAAAATTTTGATAAAGTAGAACATGAACATTAAAAATAATTAAAATAATTAATAAAACTCACACACTTTAATGAACTCCTGCTAGCCTACTTAGTGCAAGGTTAGCAGCTGTCGGTCTGACGGAGCTTAGCTTAGCAACAGATGGAAATGGTGATTATTATTTGTTTTCCTCCTTTCTTGATCTGGCCCTGACACGAGCATCCCTCCAGAGGGACAAGTTAAGAACTAGATCAGATCCGCTGTTATATCACACTGTAAGAGTCTGAGCCGCAGAACCCAACCGTCTGTGCCAACAGGCTGATCACATGGGCTGGTTAACCAATTCTCTGTGGACGTGCACACTTTCAAAGTATGAAAGTGTGTCTGCAGCCCCGATTATTTATTCATTTTGTTTGATTCGGAACTGTGTTCTTCCCTCGGATTAATGCTTTTCCCGATCTGGCACGACACCCCCTGTTTAAGATATCAAAGATTTGTGGCCTGTCACTGCTGCGCGTTGGCCCGTCTGGGGAGTTCCAACCAAACATGGAGGAGGAAGAGGAGGAGGAGAAGAAGGAGGAGAAATGAAGGTAAGGGCAAGAGGGTGGAGACTGAAAAGATGCTGTGCAACAAGGCTCCTCTGTTGCCTCAGAATGTGCTGAAGATGGTAATAGTACGACAGAGAATAATGGGAACGGTGGATTAAAACTGTCCGGGATGAAAATGCACCAGATTGATTTATCTTCCACCTTTGGATGGTGGAATTGTCTACAGATCACCTTTTGGAGTTTATTCCAGCAGCAGTCAGACACTGGGCAAACACTTTCTTGTGTACAGAAATGTTTGGATTGGCTGATCAAAGCAGCTTCTGTTCCTCCTCGAGTCCAACTGTGTCTGGTGCATAAAAGCAAGTCCATATACGAACACCCAACTACTTACTTTAAGGTTTAGATGCTCCATTTTTCAAAACAGCACCTGCAGGAAAGAAGGATGGCTAGGCATAACTGGAGGACACATGGGGGTTATTACCACACCAAATGTCTGATTTCCTGGCTAAATCGGGGGAAAACTGCTTGTTGCCTTCAGATGGATTAGCTGTCAGTGCATTAGGCAAACGTTAGACCACATCTGAAGTCACCAGAGACACATGCTTGCTCTGCTGGAGGTGCTTTAACCATGGCCTCTCCAAAACCACAGCTCTACTGCATCTGCCTGTTAAAAACTTTGATGGAGGCGTCCAGTCAAAGTTACAGCTGAGCTCCAGCCGGCACCAAGGTGACGAAACACACCCTTAAAAAGGTGCAGCCCTCCTCGCCAACGTCATTAATGTTCCTCAATCATTTCTGTTGCTGAGAGTAAGAATGAGGATTTGTTGAAAGGCATTTGCGACGGAGCTGGCTGAAGAACCAAATATTGAGTGTAGGAGCTGCACTTGATCAATGGCCCCTATTGAGAGACCATGGATTTCGCATTATAACCACCCTTGTTCATTATTGGCTGAGTTAGCGTCTGCTCGCTAACGCCCCCTCTATCCTTTCCTGTTGAGGAGTGATCAATTTGTGATCAATCTGGAGGAATCCATTCCCCTTCTATGACACACACACACACACACAGAATATACCAAACATCACTCCAGAGGTCTGTACACAAAATCATACTGCTTACATGAACAATAGTTCAATTAGTGATGTCTGATGTTATGAGATTGCTTTTCTTATGGTAATCTATACACTTAACTAAATGCTTTTTTATGATGGGCCTTTTGCTTTCCCAAGTTAGCTCCCTATTTCATTATGTAGTCACGTGTAACTGGCAGTGAATGCCTCCTTAAATCATGTTGATGGTAGGAGAGATAAAAGTGCCCGGCTGATGTGGAAAGGGAATTTCCGGGGTCGTTTTTTTGGCGTCTTGGCTTCAGTACTCAATCACAGCCTAACAGCCATGTTGAATTGTTGCCGCCTCACTTTTATATATTTATATTCTCATTTATGTTTTTACAGCCTTCGATAGCGTAACATTCAGTGTTCCACCTCTGCTTTAATAAAAGAGCTAAACTGTGAATGCGGCTCTGGGAGATGGTCTGTGCTCGGTTTAGAGTTCCTACTTTGGGAGTTATTAACGTCTTACCGTCTCATTTTCTCCTCCTTCCCTTCTCTTACATGTTCCATCACATTACGCTCACACGCCAGGCTCTCCCTTCTCCTCCGTATCATTTTTTGGGTCTTTTTCCTCTTCTTTTCTTCATTTCTCGGTCGAGCCTTTAGAGTGACCGATCTATCATTTCACTAATCAACACAATGGAATTGACTGGAGGTCGCCGCGGCGACCCTGCTCACACAATGCGTCGCCAAAGTGACTCAGAGCAAATGACTTGCACTTGCCAAACACTGAATCATCGCATTTATTAAATATCCTAAAAAGGATGATCCAGTCAGGCGATGCAATCTTTCCCTTCTGTCTGGAGTCGCTGAGCAGCAGCCAGGACCAGAAGCTTCCGCTTAAAGTTTATAATAGAACATTCAAGATATAAAAGACAAAAAATGCCTAAATTTCACATGAGCTAAACCTTCTTGTAGACTCATGAAAGCACTTCCTAAAGCCGAAAAGGTTGCAGAAGGAACCTCCTGGTTTGATAATCAGGCTGCAGCTCTGCATCATGAGTCTCCCTCAAAAAGGGTGATGAACTGATTCCTGATCGACTTGAAGGCCCGAACGGCTTGATTTTCCAAAAGAAAACAAAATGGCTTTTTGAAAGAAGGTTTTCATCCCTCCACATTTGGTGCTGCAATCCATCTTTGTTCATTTCCTTCTGGAGGAATGATATATAATAAGCCCATCATCATATTATCACTGAAATCATGATTAGGTTTAAAGGAGTCCAAAATTCATTGTTGAACTTGTTTAGGAGCCTCATACAAACAATTATTGACAAAACTGAGCCCATTTTAATTGATTAAAAGTGCAAAGACGGCATCCTTTCTCTGCTATTTGGCAGCCTGGTCAGTAAATGCAGGAACGGCCTCAGTTATGGTGCAGCAGTAGATGCTGCTTAGCGGAGACGATGCTGACGGCTCTGCAGAGTTGAAACACCCAAGCTGTCTGCCTTCTCCCTCAGGTTTAGTGGAGAAACCTCCCAACAGAGAGAGAGAGAGAGAAAGTTCCATTCACTGGTTTCTGTTTATTTATTCATTTTGCGTTGACCGTGAATGGGTAATTTGCTCAGAAATAAAAGAATTCAAGGTCAGGCAGAGCCAGTGGAAGGTTTAGTGGTCCTAAAATGGAATCTGGAGACCGAAATAAATAATATAATATTTAATACTGTCGTTATAACTGTTGCTACAGTTTGTCCTCTCATATCTTCTACATTTTTTTTTTTTATTTTAGTTATTTATTTTGCCACAGGTTTTGGCTAACTGCCCCCAGTGCCCCCCCAAATGAAATAAACACTCTCTGAGAGCATTTCTTCCATCTGTTGTCGTCCTACATCCTTCAGCCTGTGAGGATCCAGCCCCAAGAACACCAGTCACCAAAGTCACCAACATTCCAGCCAGAATATGACATGTGGGCTCTGGCTGCCCTTACTCTGATAACATATTTCAGGATTGTCTTCAGAAGACTCTGCTCATAGTCGTACACTCTCCCCATTTGTCTCCATTCTCACCTTTGACCCGCCAGCAAATGGTGATAAAAGCACCCTTCATTGCGTTCGACAATAAAAGCAATAAGCAGTTCTGGAGTCGAGCTGCACGGCAAACAAACATAAATAAAAGAGGACGTCGATCAATGAAAGCAGAAGCACGGAGAAGCAGCACACAGGCGTCAGAGCCGCAGGATAAACCTCAGCCAGTAAAACAAGAACTACACAGAAAAAAACAGAAAAAAGAACAAGTACATACTCACACTCACATACACACACACACACGCACGCACACCCACGCACGCACACACACACACACACACACACAATTTGATTTCATTTTGATCTGCTGGACATATCAGAAACATGAGACAGGGAACATAAGTGCTGAACGCAGGAACGTATACTTGATCGGTTAGTTTTAAAGCTAGCTGTAAATCTCCACTCGCCGCTTCATTTCTCACATTTTTGCGAAGCATTTGTTGCAAACTGGATACCTTTACAAGACAGAAAATAACAATGGTCCCGATTGACCTTCCTTTTCCATCATCTCCACTTCCCTCTGCTCCACGCATCTATCCCATAACAGATTAGCTTAGAGGAAGACCCATTTCCTCCCCGAGGCTGCTAAAATATTAATCAAAACACAGAGGAGTGTGCTGCAGCTCCCAGGATGCGTGTCTTCTAATGGTAATACATGGGGAAGGCAGAGAGAGGAGAGCTGCCTGTAACAGCCTCACACAGGGGGAGGAGACAGGGAGGGCCAGAGGTGACAGGGCCTTTCACCAGGGACAAAAAAATCTGAGAGAAAGGAAAGGGGAACAGGAGGGGAGGTGGGCCGAAGCCAGGAGGAAAAATGGGATGGCGCTGCTGCAGAGCACTTCAAAGGGACGATCAAAGACATCATCATCAATTCATCCACTTATGAGGGATGAAGATAACCTTATGTACTTTCATATGTGAATAACTGATGAGAACCTATGCTTAAATAGCCGACTTAGTCTGTTTAGAGTTGCTGTCGACTGAGTTTAATGTTGCTCATTACTGAAAGGAGGAGCCATTCCAGCACAAAAAGTAATTAATAAATAAATAAATAAAACAAAACGTAGAAGGAGTCTTGGCGCCACCAAATTCTGACAACTGTTCAGAATAGAAGAATAAACAGTCCAAACTGCTTCACACTGATTGAGTGCAAAGCAACAATCCTCATGGGTGATCTTAAAGCAACCTGGGGACATCTGCTCTGTTCTACCGGGTACTTAGGGAGATGTAGATCCCCTGGGTGACGTCCTCCCAGTCAACCGCCAGAGAGAGAGAGAGAGAGAGAGAGAGAGAGAGAGAGAGAGAGAGAGACGGCTATTTTTTTTAAAAGGTGACACAGATCAGTGACCTCTGTCTACCTGACCGTGTCAATAATGAGATGCAACTGGACGCTTTATTGTATGCAAATGGCGCTGCGTGTGACAGCCATGCTGAGGAGCCACGCTTGCACGGAGACCAACTGTAGGGTTTAGAAGAGGAACAAACAAAGGTTAAAATGCATCTAGGACCCATGACAGTAAGCATTTGGGATGGTGCACACTTCCTTCACCACCCGTGTTCTTTGTGTCTCCATAAGATGGGTGGGGTGGGGGGGGTCTGTCCCAGTCACAGGCCTTTGTCTATTGTGTTGCTTTGCTTAATGTAAACCAATAAAGCTGGCTAACCTTGTGGGTCCAATCAATGCTTATTTAGAATACCATTGATTAACAGTTCTGATTATTGATTATGTCATCCTGCTCGAGATATGTCAATGGCTCTGATAAGAGGTAACTCTGGAGCCTGGACACACACACACACACACACACACACACACACACACACAGGAGAGAAGAGAAAGTTTCCTTTGTGGTCAAAATGCTGTTGAGTTAAGAACCCTGTCTTGAAATATTTCCCCCCTAGTTTGTGTTTGGTGTCTAGTTAGTGTCCACTAACTAGACACCAAACACACACACTCATCTGTTGCAGATGATGCTCAGTGGCAGATCTCATGCCAGCTCCTACCGTGTCAGCCTTCCATGCCTGTGTGTTACCCTCCCGTTCTCTGTCTTCTCTGCACAGCAGTGTTATTGCTCTCCTCTTTGGCCGAACAGATATTTGTTCGTCCTGTGTTGATGAAGGAGCCGGGACACTGCTGCGTGGTGGTTTTTGGGACGCGAGGACGGCCCCCTCGTCTTATTGTCCGGTCAGCAGTGCCAGGTTAGCCTTTTGTCAGCCAGCTAGTGTCGAGCTCTGCACTTTGCATACAGGGGGTTCTTCCGTAATGAGACGCTACGTATGAGTATCATGTGAGATATCTGAGCTAGCGCTTTCAGTTGCATGGGCCAAGGTCAAAGTCAGCATATCCCACCCCCGACTCCCCTACCCATCACCTAAGACCAGAGACCACAGCCGAGCTCACGTTCTACAAACCAATCTTGATCTCCTGTCTTTGCTCTCAATCATCTCTTTTTGCATTTCAAAACTGACACCTGGGTCGGTGTGATTTACTGGCTAAATACATTATTCACTGATCTATTTTTAGACATATTTCTATAAAATAGCCGTCATGTCAGACATATAACGTGATTCCACACTGGTTCTACTTCCAGCTGAGTCCCCACAGTTGCCCTCTCTTGCCTGCTCTCATAACTATTGTTTGCTCAAATTACAAGTAGAATTTTGAAAAGAAAACAGAAATGAAAGCAGAAATCCAGAGGTCAGAGCGAGGCGCCATGTTTCTCAGCACTGACAATTCAAGGGTCGCGTGGAAGACAATAGATTCCATGATCAATTCAGATTAAAATTAGATTTCAGATTAAAATTAGATTGTCATTACAGCACCATATCAATGCCCCGCCATCTCCCCCCACAAAGACAACACCACCTCCTGGACCACCACTTAGTCCCACATAATGGACTTTATCGACAGGCACTCTTCTGTGGATCGCGGAACATTGGATGGACCCGAGCAGGTGAGGAGAAGTCCCCAGTGCACTATTCAAAAAGAAACATCATGTGTGGGAATTTTGATGTAATCTGAGCTAAACGTGATAAACCGACATCTCACAGAAGGGCAACAAACCGGGAAGAGAAATGAAGAGTAAGAGATGGATTTGCTGCCAGCTGTGATCTATGACCAATTGCCTGTCTATCTTCAGATTCACTGTTAATGGCCATCGGTAAAGATTTAAATCCTCTCTTTTGTGCGTTCCTCAAAATCAGTACATTGGCTTCCATTTGATTGAATGCTCATCTATTGTGTTGAAATGAGGCCAGATGAGTTTTGTCCTTTTGATCAATGAGTTTTTTTTGTTTTTTTTTTACTAAAGTGTTCATGCTTGTTTTATAAGTACACTTTACATGTGCACAGATATTTTTAGATGATGATAGTGCAAGGATAGCAGATGCTTAATCTGCAGAACTGAAACAGAACAGCCTTTAGATTGATTAAAAAATCCTTTTAATATATCTCTAATATGAAGTATGTTTAACAGGTGGAAACATTCATGGTATTTAGATTCTATGAGATATTGATATTATAGATTTTTTCTTTTTTTTTCAATGAAATTAAAACTAACCCCAAACTCAGAAGACAAACAGCAGCAGCAGCACCTCTGTATCATCCTGAACAAAGCCTGTGGTTGTTGCAGCCTGCAGTTAAACAAGAATGCCCTCTGTTGGTGTGACCCTGCATGTGATCCATCCACAAAGGTGATCACAGCAAGCATGCCAGCCTGCATCTTTCAGCGCAATCAGCAGAGACGTCACACCGAAGTGCAATCACACCGCCCCTGGTAACCGCCACACAGCCACGAAAAGCCTCATTCAGCCATTCAGATATGACAGACACTTGTGATCAGAGGAGGCTAAATAGGACCCAAACATATCAGTCAGAAGGAGTAGAAATGAACGCCCAGTAGGTTAGAGCAAGATAGGGAGGGGTGGCTGGATAAGAGCGTGTGTGTGCTGTCCATGCACCGATGTGTGTGTTCTCATATTTACGGGGAAAAATTCAAAATTCTCATTCTACTAGCAAAGTGGTGCCATTTTGCTGGGCCCCACAATTCTGAAGGACTGTTTGAGGGTTTAGAGCTGGGTTAAGTTAAGATGGTTAGGGTTATGGTCAGGAGCTGGGGAATGTACTATGTCAGTGAAAGTCCTCATAAGGGCAGAAATGTGTCTGTGCGTGAAAGAGAATAAAGAGTGAATGCTGCATTCATTGTTTTTTATTTAAAAGATGTAAAAGTGTATTCTTTACCCTGATTTTTCGCACATACATAAAACACATAGTCATTGTTATTTCAAAGCAGAGTTGCTGCCAGTTGGCATTTAAGGGTGTTAGTTTATGTGGTTTAGCGGCCAGCCAGCATGTCCATGTGTTCTTCATCAAAAAACGCAGATAGACAAAAGCTCTGAAAACACACAGGTGTGTGTGTGTGTGTGTGTGTGTGTGTGTGTGTGTGTGTGTGTGTGCGCGTGAGGACAGTTTACAGGATCAGTGAAGGAGTTTTTGACAGAAATGCACGCTGAGCCTCCCCGTTGCTCTCTCTACTGAACCGGAACAGTGTTGCAGACAAACAGGGGCGCCCCGGAGAGGGCGGCGAGTTAAGTGAGCCGGCACAGAGGTTTAATACGACAGCTACACTCTCCCGACTGCAGCTTCAGGCTGTCCTACCCTGTATGTGTTGTGCCGGCATCACGACAGGCATTACGCACATCAGAAATGTGCTTTCATGTCTGCCAAAGAAGCTTTGAATTGTGATTAACATGAGCGGTAATTATGTAAATTCCCATTTAAAAAAGAAACTGTGGACTGAGTGGACTCAGCAAAAGACAGAAAGATGAGGCAACCCTACATTTATGTTGTTTTTTCTGTTGTGATAAATTATAGCAAAAACCTCAAATTTTTATAGTAATTTTTTTTTATATTTACACAAAAATTGTATTTGCATATGATTAATGTGACATACAAAAGCCTTAACTGTTTCACTTCTATTCAGCTTTTATGTTTTTTTTTTTTTACACTTTTTCTGCAGAATCTGTTGCCATGCTTCCACGTTCTTGGCGAACAGAACCTGTGTGTGTGTGTGTGTGTGAGAGAGAGTGTGTGTGTGTGCTCTAAAGCTGGGGCAGGGTCATCAACAAAGCAGGAGGAGATGAAGGAATGTTCCAATTCTTTGATTAGAATTTACTTGTATTTTTATGAAACAGCAATGAAGCCATTTCTTACCCGAATGGCGTTCCAGCCCCTTTTTCATTTCAATCAAAGCCGCGTCTTTGATCCAAAGGCCACTCGGTGCATTTGATCTTTTAACCGTCAGACAGACACTTTCTAAGTGACTCCTTGAAGGGCTGGAAAAGAAGGTTTTGTTTCCAGAACAAGGACGAGCTTCTTTCTCCGCTCTGGTTTTCACCAGCACAGAGACGCTTTAAAGTGCTCACGTGTGGCGGCGCGGCGAACGAAACAAATGGCTTCATTCAGATGATCTCACTTCACTGAGAGTCTCAGGGGTGCAAACCGTAGAGAGGAGGGAAAATGGCCTTGAAGGGCAGACGTGCTGTCAGCAGCGACACACGACTGCCAGATAAAACTGATTTCTACAGTTCTTCAGCTCTGAACTCTGCACAGTCCTCAGGTTCGGACAAGGTTAAATAGTTCATGTGAGCAGAGTGACGGCGACACGACAGTGAAAGAAAACCCTTCACGTGCATCACATTGGAGCCTGGGCCATGCAAAGAAGGAGAGCACAATCGCTTGTCTGTTGGAAAGCGATGAAGAGGCCTCGACAGAGCAGAGGGGATCACTAGCACATGGCGTTAGAGACCCTCTATGTTCAAGAGCCCCCCCTCCTTCCCTGGAATGAAGAAATAATTAACACATCATTTTGATAATTCAGTTTGTCTGCTGTGAGCAATATTAATCCATTTAATCAGTGTTCTGTGACTGGATCGGGGGGTGGGGTTTTTTCGCGCCTTTTATTTTGGCATGTTGAACGGTGCAAGCATGCGTGTAGAAGCAGGGAAGCCAGCTGTGAAAGCAGCTTAATTAGTGCTAATGACTTCAGATGGAAGATGTTTCCACTGTTTACCTCCATTAAGGACGCCGTATTTCTCTTATCATATCTACCAACTGCCGCCCCTCAGTGCCAGGTGGGCCCCTGTTAGGACGAACGTGTCCTGCAGGAGTGTTTTTGAACATTTAGATCTTGCTTTGACAGCGTGCAATGGGATGGTGCAGACACAGGGTCAATCAGGGAAGACAGCGAAGGAAATCAAGAGAGAATCTAATCCGCAGACTTTAAGGTACAGTAGATCCACTGACTTCACTTGCCTAACTCGGCCTGCTGACGAACTCAGGCCTTTGAAATCAGTTTTCGTACAGTGCTAGCGTAAAAAGCCTAATGGCACGTGACGGGACCAACTGTGAAACGCGTACGCTGTCAGAGCGACTAACGCAGAAAGAGACTCCACGCACTCAGAGGAGACGTAACGTCTACAGTTTGCACGGAGACCCCGATCTTGATTACGTGCACTGTCCGCATTTATTCATTTCACGCTAAATGTTCGTGCCAACGGTGTGAGATAGTTATCAAAGGAATCTGGCTTTAAATACCATTCTACTAGATCAAGAAAAGCCCAGCAAAAGTCAGGATCATTTATTAATTGTAATTTATTTCTGTGATTCTTTCCTTTTCCTCTTTTCAGTGTCTGTTACTTCACATTTTGCTCACGGCCTGTAACAAAACGCACCCAAACGGATTTGATTTTCCTCGTTAGTCCACAGCCCAGCCAGAGGTGAGCTTTATTAAGGATCAATGGCACTTTACCTGGGAGGTGGCACACACTCGAGCATGAAACTCACAACAGCAGCAAAGTATTCAATTAAAAAGTGAACCTCCACTCCAACTGCACTGGAAATTCAATTAAAGGATTTATGCAAAGGTGCACTTGCTCCTTTAAACGTGTGTTGTTTCTGTTTCTGTAATGAGCTTTTCATATCAATAATCAATAAGTAATCTGGAGTGGGGCCATGGGGAGGCGAGTAGGTTGCTTTCTCATATGCATTTTGGATATAACAACAATAAATAATTAAATGGTAAGCAGGACTTTTGACCACTCCACACCCTGGCCATGAATGGGAAGTCTTGTTGGCTTAATGCATATTTTAAATTTGGACTACCATCATAATTATCACGTGCAAAACTATTTATTCTGCAGCTACCAATAAAATGTGTGTTATTTATTGACTAGGAGACACTTGAAAGTCCAGCGATCATCAGTGAAGCCACTTACAGCACACCCCCTCCCAGCCACCCCAGTGAAGGCTGGAGGCTGAGCAGAAGCCCAGCGTGTGCACAGCGAGGTGTGTGTTTTAGTCTAATGAAATGGGATCTCAATAGACAATAAACCTTGTAACAAGATTGAATGGGGACACCCATGTCAATATTAGCAAATGGGATTGCTAGCTTTTCGTATTCATGTGAACACACCCACTCTCACACACACACACACACACACACACACACACACGCGCACACACACCCCTGTGTGTTTTCAGAGCTTTTGTCTATCTGTGTTTTCTTGACTCAGATGAAGAACATGTGGACATGCTGGCTGGCCACTGAACCACATAAACTAACACCCTTAAATGCCAACTAGCAGCAACTCTGCTTTGAAATAATGACTATGTGTTTTATGTAGGTGTGAAAAAGATCAGGGTAAAGAATATATTTTTACATCTTTTAAATAAAAACCAATCAATGCAGCGTTCAGACGCGGCACTGGGAAAGGACACCGTTGAGTGCTTTATCCATCTTGCCATCAGCACTCTCAGTGAAGGAGAGCGAGACGAGCCGTGAAGCAAAAAGAAGACTAAAATTACCAACGGTATGAAAAGTGAAACTGGACAGACCATTCACATCCTGTCCTGGCTATAAATAGGTGGGCCCATGGCTAATGCAGAGGATCATAGCAGGAAGCAGACATTGCAGCCCGCGCCCTCCTCAGCCCGTCAGAGCCCTGGATCACGGCAGATGTCACTCTATCTGCCAAACCAGTATCAGGCCGGAGGCTCGACGGTTGCCGGAGCGACCCCCGTGCCGTCATCGGCCACGCTGTGTCATTGACATAGTAGGGACTGGGGTCCCGTTTCAGTAAAAGATAAATGTGCAGCACTATCTGTTTGTTTCTCATATTGACTCAGAGGTTGATGGTGACAGATGAGATGCACAGCTGCCCAAAACTGTTTGACATTAAGGTCTGAATGGCTGATACGATTCTAAATAAAATTAGCTGTTTTCATCATCATCTGTTTCTGGTTCAGTAAACCAATGTATCCGCGCCAACGGCGGCTGTCGTTTGCCCAAACAGAATTAGCGTGTTTGCTCCCACCAATGGCAGACAGCCAGTAGACACTCCCCTCACCTTTCCCTTTCTCCTAATGACCAATTAGGACTCCATTATTCCGGCCTGGCAGCTCATTTGCTCTGGAGGCGGCTAAGGGGGGCCTGGTGAGTGGAACCTTTGCCCGGCACGTTCCACTCCAGCGATTACAGTGCCGCATAGCTGTCATGGTAACGTTGCCACCGTGTCTTCCTGCTGTACAAGTGAAATTCCTTTTCCTCATTTTTCTCCACCACTTCCTGATTAAGGAAATACTCGCCCAGCTCGAGCTGCAGGTAAGTAGGGGGGATGGGGAGGAGGTGATGGGGAGGTTCTAGTGCAACCACTTGTCTGGCTGTTCATTAACTGCGTGTCCCTCTGGTGAACGGCTGAATCGGAACCCTTATTAACAGGGAACCTTCAAGAAACCATAGATGCCTGGCGTTCCTAGAGAGGGAGCGAGACGCAACGTTTTAACGGAGTGGCGAGCTTGTTTTTGGGGGTGGAGGATTGATGGAAGGGGGGAGCAGGGACAGAGTCACATTGAAAGCACTAAACAGCCTCTCAACCACATCGTGAAATTACCCCACTGATGCCCAAAGCTCTGAGGAACTTGTTAAAGCCACTGGCTCCGAATCCCCTTTACAGCTGCTGTCTTGACTGATATCACACCAGTGGGCCCTGGTCAAAAGTTCATCACATGCATATGTAAAAAGGTAAGCAAATGCCAAAGGCAACAGCCAGATGAGAACGCCAGCCAAAATGTTCCCCTGCTTGAGCGCATGATGAACATGTGTATATATGTGTGTAGCATTTAGTGTCTCTGTGGACATCACAACACGCTTACGTTCAACTTTGTAGTGCAGACAGGAGCTCCCAGGACACCTTTGGGCATAGATAATCTCACTACTTGCCAACTCATTAACCCCGATTCAAAAAATTAGGTTTTTGTTCAAATATTTTAGCAATATTAAGCCATTTATTTTCTGGTAGAGCAAGAACTTCCAGTGACCTGTCCTCAACCTCTACTAGGAGTATCCTGTAGTGGCCACTGTGGAGCCAACATAAACTCTTCCAGTTCAGAATTATGATTTTGTATATTCAGAAATTATCCACCAGATTTTTTTATTTTAACATTCATGGCTCTTGCCGAAAGTAACATTTTAGCATCATGGAGGGGGCCCGTCATCAATATTTACATGAATAAAAATGCAACAGACCTTCTCCACAGGACAACAGTGTAAAGTCTGGAGAAAGATGCGAATATTAGGCAGGTTTACTCTTCCTCCATGATGTTGCTAAATGCTATTTAGCATACTGTTAAATAATTCTAATAGACAGGAAATAGTCAGCTATCATGCGAGGCTGCCACAAATGAATTTACATATGAGAAATGCTGAACGGGAATACTTTAAAATTGGCCTAAAATGCAATTATGCAGCTTTTTTCATTAGGTGTGCTTTGTATACTTGCGACCAATGGACTTCTTGAATGCATTAAAGAATCGCACAATCACAGTTAGCAATTTAGTCAAGTGTGTGCAAAATAAATCAAATCTAGCTAATGTATATTTTGGCATTCTTTAGTTTCATTTTGTTATCCCATTTCCGATCTGCTGGCCTCGGCAATCTCGGTAATCTTGGTGAATCCCGGGAGCACGTACAAGCAATTAAAACAATAGCATCTTTACGCCCCTGCAACCAATAAACAAGCTAATGTCACTGCTCTATAAAGACACTTGGCGTTTTGGGCAATGCCCCAGCTGGATTAGAGCACAACTTTATGCTTTTAATACTCAGTCTATAAAGAAAGGAAGAAATGTGTGCATTTTATTAAACGGACTCAGAGGAAATAATAGGAAATACACACAACGCGTTGTTAGGCTGTAAATTCGGAGATTCGCTGAGATATATTAAAAACTCAGTCTTCGTTGTTGTCCTGGGACAGCAGAAGTGGTATCAAAGGAAAATGCAACTTCCAAAAACTTCCCATGTTTAAATGAGCTCATCAGCTGCACCTGAAGCATTAGAGGTACAAGTGCTAATAGTCACTGTTGTGTTTAAACGTACTGGATATCACCTTTTTACAACTGTTAACTTACATTAACTTACATTGTTTAATTGGCCTTTATAACCCTCTGTTGGTTTGCCACCATTTTAAGCCCCTGGGCCTGGAATCTACCAAAAATAGTGGCTGAACTTTTGCGGTGCTGACTCTGCATTGGCATGGGAACCTCCAGCCCCGAATGGAGGAAACAAAACAGTGTTGAGATCCCACAGAGCCACAGGTGCCATCTGGATCCATGCCTGAGAACTTCCCTGTGCTGAATGCGCCACATGGCCAAAGGCAAATCAGTCCCTTTCATGAGTTTGTCCTGTTTTTTCCCCCTGTAAATTCCTGACATTGAGGAAAGAACAGCATCTAGGGACATGTGCGTTATGGACAGAGAGAGAAATAAAGACTGACTATGACAAAAAGGAGTGAGAGAGAGAAAAAGAGAGAGAGAGAGAGAGATGAAGTGTGTGGATCCATCTATGGTGTTTTCATTTGCAGAGAGATTTAACTGGGAACTCCTGGGAGCGTTCCATACCTCCAGTTTCCTCAGCGGTCTGGCAGAGCATGGTTTTACCCTCACTCTCTTCTCTCTTTTCCTTTCAGATTATATTTTATTCTGCATTTCACCAAAGGTCTGGTGGGACCTTCCCTCACCCCAGTTAAATACCCCATGCAGCTGGGCAAACAGAGCCCCGGCCCAGTACCAGGGTCAGGATAAACTGGGGAAAAGAGGAGAATGAAAAAGAAATTAGAGATGGAGAGAGACACACATCAACATATTTCTATGTTTGTGGGGACTTTCATAGAGATGTTACCCAGTTCCTTAGACCTGACCCTGACACAATTCTGACCTCAACCTTAAAATCAAGTGTTAACCCTCAAACAGTCCTTTTGGTACTCAATATGCAGTAAATGTGAAGACACATGCGCGCACACACTCATTTCAGGTTCCACTCTGGTTAAGGACACACGCTGCGCAGAGTCCAAGGCTGCCCAGCCGATCTCTGGGAAAAGAAGAGACGGAGACAATGACAGAGTCAGGAAGACTGTGGCTTCTTTCTTCCGCAGGCGTCTGATCCAGAGTTGGTGTTGTAGTTCCATTTTTACGTGGAAGGAACACCACGTCAGTGAGAAATGAGTACGTTGAAAAGGACACGTATGTTGTGAGGGTTTTTTGCTTCATATTCTGGTCCATCTTGTGCCAACAGCAACATCTATGCCAGAAACACAGCAAGCTTGCTTTAAAGAGAGAATTGTAAATCTGATCACTGTCCTGTGTTAGACTTCCCTCACACACCATGTTTATTTAACCTTTTTTAGCCTCACCCATGCCACACCCCTTGGCTATATTCTTATGCCCATATTGTCTCTGCTAACGGACCCTTTCATGACATTAATGATTCAATAATTTCATTCATATGGGAAAGAGGTGTGAAGGTCCAAACTAACGAGGGCTTCCTTTTCTTCTTTTGTTAAGACAGAGAGCAACTATTTATAACAGTAAACAGTTTGCAATTAATTAACTACTTACTGCAATTATTTAACTACTGATACTGAGAATTTCCTCAGCATCTGGCAAGTTTAATGCATCATAGGTATCCCCTAATTAAACAATAAAACCCTGGTCCAATGGTGCTATTTCTCCAGATTACCAGGGGCCATTCCCACACGAGCAATGGTTCTTAATCACACCGCCTCTTACGCTAGAATAACTGAGAGTAGTTTCTTGGCAAAGGCATCTGCAGCCGATTCCTCTGTGAGGCTCTTTCCATTCTGATTCAATCAATCCTTATTCCGCCCGCTGCCAAAATCAATTGCACCCCACAAGAGTTGCCTGGGTAAAATGTAGGAATTCAGCGAGTAATGTGGGGAATTCCATGCACAGCTATATCTCCACACTCTGTGAGGGTTCCATTACTTAGAAACCAGCACAGGACTTTAATGAATGATTAATTATTAATCAATTAATTGCCATGAACAATTTAAATGGTTCAAAATATATGAGCCAACAGTTTAATGCATCGTTGCTTGGGCGGCCTCACAGTTAAAACGTTATGTGACGAACCAGTATTTAATGTTGATAATGGGACAAGGAAGAGATGATTATAGTTTGGTGATCTTCCAGATTACTGGTTTGGGTGGACGTCACAACATTGGGGGGAGGTGGGGGGAGAGATTATCTGTTTGGTGGAGGTCTGGGCTCTCCGAGTGCTTTTCTGGTTTATCAGTATTGGCACGGGAACGCTGCCCAATATGATAAACCCAGGGAAAAACGTCCTGCACTGCTATGTATAGGAAAACATCCAGGATGTACAAACATGGTTGATGAGGATCCGTCGGGTTGGTGTTAACAGAGGAACGTGAATAAATGCAGATTAAATGCGTTGGGTTTGTGGTTCGACTGTGATCCTTCTGTAACATCAATGTCCTTTTGTAAAAGTGTTGTTTATTTATTTAACATTGTGCAATTTTAGTCACTGATACACTGAGACTGATGAGTATCTCCAGATTTTGAGCCGTATCGCACCAAAGACTCCAGTTTACTTAAGAAACTCCCAAACCAAAGCAGAACCCCAGTGCTGATCTACCATGTCAAAATAAACACCAGACAAAATCTGAGCTTCCTTTTCTGTTCAAGTTAAAGCCACACACAAGAAAACTGTCAAGCCACACACGCGTTAAGGCAAACACATGGTCTGAGCACGAGAAGGGACGGGGTTTATATACAGGTGTGTAGCCAATTAGACACAGATGGAAGACATTGAAGAGGTAAAGGACAGCAGAGCAGGTGAACCTGACGGGTCTGATTACTGCAGTGGGAACAGGTGTGCTATCAACTAACCCAAGATGAAATCAATGAAATAAAAGCTGAAATAACTGTATCAAATATTTTGGTTTTAAATGCCTCTTTTCTTCCTCTGCTTTTATTTTACCTTTTAAATCTTTGATATCTCTGTTTTGTTTTGTTTTTTGCATATTAGCAATGTGTGAAGATAAGGTGACTGAAAAGACGATTGAGCAGTTCAACAAATATAACAAGATTACTTATTAGTTGTACTAAAACTATACATTATGCTGATAATATTTTCGTTAAAACATTGTAGAATGTCCATGGATTGTACACGGTCGTGATGGTGTCTGGTCCATTTCCAAGAAGATACTAGGAAAGAAATCCTCATAAAGGAAAGTATAACTGAGCTGCACCAAAACAATTTATTTACGGTCCATTTTACTGTCACAACCAATAATAAGACGAAACAGATGAGCTCACCTAACAAATGTTCTAAAGCGTGAGTCATTCCTCCAGTCCGGTGATTGACTCATCTGAAAGGGTTCTTGAAACAACGCTGCCAAATACAAACCGAAGAATCTGAAACATATAAGAAAAGATCCAATCCACTAATGAAGAATACAGTCGACAACCTCGTGGAACATCCGTAGACGCTGGAAAATATTGTTCCAACGGTGGCAAACTAATCTCAGGATGACAAAATAACAAAAGGAGAGAAAAAATCACCCCGAATGCCTCGGATTTACGCTCTTCCGTCTCTCAACTTGCATTAAACTGCAGTAATGAATAAAAAGAGCGCTTTTGCAAGGGTTTACGTAAGGATTAAGTGAGTTGGGGTCCAACTTTTAGTAATTAAGAGCTCACATTACAAGGCCAACCTCTTTCGTTTAGAGTCCTGTGAAGCTGTCTCATCCCAGGAGTGAAGACCTTAACAAATGGCTTTAATAGGAAGACCTTCATAATGTGAACCCACAGCCTTGAGGGACGCTCCACAACTCTGACCACAGAGCAAATATGAGTAATTTGTATACATGTCTGTTGGGAGCCAAAACAGCCACATGGGGAGGAATTAACTTCATGTAATGACTTGGGTAGGAGAAAAACATAAGATGCAGGAAGAAAATGCAGAGAGAGAGAGAAAGAGAGAGAGAGATTATGACATCCATCTGGACGGTGGAGAGGTTATGGGGTAGATCTACTCACATGGAAAATTAGGCGCGAGTGGGGATGGGGGCTCCATTCCCCTCTAAAGACTTAAATATATGGTTGCTTTTCAAATGATCACGGGTCACGTCCCAATCCGAGACGTGTTGATCTACCACCCATTCTGGCTTAAATCGTCTGCGTGCGCGAGGAGTCCTCCAGCGCCAAAGTTTTTCATATCGCTCTTTTTTCATTGCACAAACGTTTACCTCACCTGCGTGCATGCATGCATGTGTTTGTGGGTAAAGCACGCTGCGGGTGATAGATGAGATGCGGCGGGATTGAGAGCTGTGTCGACAGCTGCTGGCTGCCATTCACACCTGAGAGGACCCATGTCCTGATGAGAATTAATGTACTCTGACATCCTCCGGGACTCCGGCAGCCCCCAGAGGGCCTAATGAAGAAATACAACCTTGCCAAGAGAGAGGGGGCATATCAGAAGGCTCCCTCAGGCCCAAAAGGAAGGATATAAAGGGTATAAAAAGAGAGAGGAGGATTTGTTGGAATAAAGTTGTTATTTTTTTCTTTCTGGTACACTAGGAGGTTCAGATGTTCATTAAGATGATCTGCCTCCTCTTAATTAAACATGTAAAACATGTAGGAAACATGCTGGATTCTTCACACCTGCTCATTAAAAAATAATAATCGATCATATTTTTCTAACTCTTGAGGATGTACCAGGTGACTGCGAGTTACGCAGGCTGACCTCCCAGACAGGAATCACAGAAAAGGGTTTTAAAGGTCCCACGAGGTCAGAGGACCGACCTCCCCGGGTCACATGTTGGCCAGAAAAGATCAGGAGTGGCAAAATGGAAAGGACCCGTGTTTGAGATTGAAATGGTCATTACGTAAAATCTATTTGGGTCCCAAGTGATCCAAATAGCAATTAAAATAGTATGGCACAGATGGGAAATCATGATGGCGTGTTTTCCTTATTTTTTATTCTTTTTGTATTCAACACCTTAATGTGAGCCCACCCTTCGGTCAATCGGCCCACCTCAAACCAATATGTTAGCACACCTGTTCCCACTCCAGTAATTTCAGACCCGTCAGGTTCTCCTGCTTTGCTCTCTTTTACCTTTCAGCGTCTTCCACCTGTCTAATTGGCTCCGCCCTCTCCACCTGTATTTAAACCATGTTCCTCCTGGTGTTGTCACCACGTTTGCCTTAACGTGTATGTGTCAGTTGTGTGTGGCTGTTGATTTAAAGAGAAAAAACAAAGCTCATCTTTTCTGATGTTTTTTTTTTTTTATCTGGTTCTGGTCTGGTTTAGAAGTTTCTTAAATAAAGAGTCACCATTGGTCAAACATGGACAGGGTTGGTGTGTACACATGCACTTGCTGTAGATCCTTTACAGAGGTGGCTGTAGCCAGTGCAGCCGAGGTGCTTCCACAGACTCTGAGGGCCCAGACTCTGAGTGTGCTGGGGCCTCTGCAGGACCAGAGATTCCTGATTGTATGTTGTTGACAAGCCTTTCACAAACCAGCAGGAAACGGCGGTGAGCGCTGCCGCAGACAGAATTCCAGGCGTGTGGCCACATGACGTCAGTGCATCCAGCGTCTATCATTAGCACGTCCACAAGCTGTACCCACAAGATGTTCTGTCCATTGTTTAATGCGTGTGCTGCAGCGGCTAATGAGAAGTTCACTTGGGCTTTTAAATAGCAGCCACTCGGTAGCCGCGCGGCACACACTCGTCACCGCCCTCTTAGAAAGCAGCCGTTGCCAGGATCCCTGTCAGAATCTGACTCTGCCACTAATCCCTGAAAATTACAGTGTAAGGCCATCCGTGGAAAGTCATGGTGGCCACTCGGATCATCCAGTTCACTCATGATGACACAGCCTTGAACACACTTTTTTTTTTCCAAACTTATGGAAATTATCTATAACTCCACACCAAATACAGTTTGCAGCAAAACACTCTTTAAATAAAATGTTTGTGATGGTTTTTAAAACAAATGTCTGACCATAACGCTCCAATGTACCAATGACAAATATGTTTCACATCTTTAATTAATCCATTCCCTTGTTTTCTCACATTAAAACAGGATTCAAGAAACTGTACATTTTTCATAATTCCTACCAAAATTAGCGGGTGCAAAAAATGGGTCCTTTTTTTCCTTCGTGGCCAGCGTTTGGACAGAAAATGTGCTTTTTAGTATTAAAGGTTCCTACACATTTCTGTCAAAACAGTCTGCTGTCAAGCATGTATGCTGATGAGAAACACTCCAGTCATCCTGGGGCAAATATGACTTGCAGCTGAGCAAACACACCCAGACAGGACAAGCTATACGTGCCACAGGACTCCAGTTTCACGCTCAGACGCCACACAGTACCGACGTGCTCACATTCTACTGCGTACCCTCTTTAATGATACAACCTTACACTCCACTTGACACTTTAAACAAACACAGATTTCCCCCCCACCCTCCAAAAAAAAGGGTAATTTTACTTTAACAGACTTCAATGACAGCGCACGTAGCCTTTTCCTGGTAAATAGTGTAGTGTGGGCTAACTTGTGTCCAGTTCATTCCACCACTGCTCATATCACAGAGATTTAAGGCCCATGTCAAAGGGGAAAGGGGCAAACCCAGAAGAATTAATAAGGGTTATTGTTTTGGGTTCATACTCGGAGTCAAAGTAGAAAATTAGTGATTCCTCTTTTGGAAATTTCCTCCACACTAGTGAACAAATGTGACTCAGTAGAGTCTCCACATGGCTGGATGCAGCCCCTGCAAAATCTGGACATGCTTCCCTATCAGGGCATCAGTCAACTTCTGGACAGTCTGTGGTACTACCTGGTGGTGGTGGATGCCTTCCCCAGACCCTCACTGGTCCTGCCACAGGATAATGTTCTTCACAGCATCTCCAGACACACTCACGTCTTGGTGGGACTCTTCTTTCATCTGTGGGCAGCATTTTTGTTTGTCTCTAATTTAAACAGAGTCAACTCATCATCATGAAGCCTCGGTCTTAATTGGCTCAGGTGCAGGTCTCTGGAAGAGGTAATGATCCTCTGGACGTTAGTGTGATTTGTTAGTTTTGCAGCTGCAGGTCAGGTGAACTCTGACTCCTCATCCTTGTAAGACAATAGGGACAGCAGCAGAGCCTCGCTCCCCCTCTCAGCATCAAACCCTCCACACCGGTCCAAATGGCCACCTACTACGTCCTCATCAATAATTGATTTTGGATGTTAAGCTTCGCATTAATGGGAATGCTTGGAAGCGTCTTTTCCGGAAAGACAGAATGAGGCTAAATGAACAGGACGGGTTCCAGCTATTCTCTGCAGAGCAGCAGGAAGCCGGAGACCGTGCCAGTTTAGCTGTTATATAAATTCAGCAGGGCTAGCTTTATCATCTCAAGAAAAGATTTTATCACTGTAGTTGTATAAAAGCCTGCTGTATCATTGCGCCGCTATTATTACCCCTGATGATGGCAATAATCCAGTTATACTTTAAACTCAGGGAGGGGGGACAGGCTCTGTGCCCACGGGTGTTCTCCAACTCTGAATAAGAATGTGTAGAGCGGCGCTTGTAAGAGCGGCTCTACGAGAGTTATGGCTTTAGCCGGCCTGTAGTTTATGTGCACTCTGGGTAAAATGCAGAGCACTTTGAGAGCATTTATCATAAAACACTGGCATGGGACCTGGAGGTAAAATGGCTGCTCTGCTCAGCCTCAGCGTCTGAGATCTGATATAAACTCACCAGATAAATAATGCATGGCCGCTCTCTTAAAAGATCTGAGTGGTTCTTTATTTCTCTTCCCTGACAATTACAATGCTCTGCCAGATTTTATTTTCCTCCGTTTGGTTCGAGACAGTTCTGCGCCTCCTTAATTGTAAATCGGGGCAGATTAGGTGTTAACTTTGGCAGAGATTTGATTCACCTGAGTCGTCAGATAAAGCCTAGACTGGGGACAGACAAATGTTTATTCGGTGCCATTTTATTTAATATTTCATGCACCAGAAGGGGAACATTATGTTGCCTTTTAGGCCTCACTGATGTCTTCACACTCATAATACCACCAGCACTAAATCTGAGCTAAAGCTTCTTCCTCGAGGGAGCAAACAACAACAAATTTGCATCTTACAGTATGTAAAATAAAATCTGTCTTTAATGAGCAGCTTCTTAAAGATGCTACATGTTCCTGTCACTTTATGTACCTCTGGACAAAAGTGTTGGCCCAAACACACTCGCCATTGTCGCGCAGCATCACTATCAATGTCAGCAGCTTCAGCCACACTGGCACCGTTTAGCAGGTGACAAATGGACTTTCTGAGATTGAAGAGGCCCAGAAGCCACATTCAGGAACGCTGATGAATGTGTCAGTCATCAGAAGTTTGCGCATCTCCTCAGCGAGCACACGGGTACATTCTACAACGTATTCACCCAGAGGACGAGCTAAACAAATATGCACTCAACCTTTGACTTGTAGCCACATTTGCATGTATTCTTATCTGCACTGGTTTCAATTAAACTTGGGCCTTTTTAAAATTATATTTTATGAATATTTCAATTATATCCAACTTCAAACAAGAAGTTTAAACTATAATTTAACTAACAGCAGAATGCCGTTGTATTTTAAGTACTGTGTGATTCTACTCAGTGTTTCTTAATAAAATTGTCAATAGGTAAAAGGTATAAATAAAAGGTATCGACTGCGGAGCAATACCCAAAGATGTCATCAAATATTTAAAAATTCTGTATTAAAAGGTTGGAAAAGTGAAAACCCACATTGTCGAAGACCCCTGACAGAGAAAAGTAGACAAAACAAGATAAGGCTGTGAATGTCTTTCCACCATCACCTCATTCCGGTTCACTTCCAATAAAAAAACCTAGAAAGAAAAAAAAAAAAAACACAAACACGATGAGAGAAAAACTATGATTTCTTTATTTGGCTGCACCCGCAGCACTTTATCTACCTCCCAGAGGCTGTGAAATCAGACGAGGACAGTGGCCAAAGAGGGAAATCTTCCCTTGAAGAAAATGATTCATGGGTTCCAGGCTAAGCAACTCATGAGTCAACAATGTACCGCGAGCGTCTTCGGAGGTGTGTCTACCGGCTCTTGCATCAACGGGTAATAAATCTCCCAGCATTCCCAGGATGAAGAGGGGCTCACAGGTGTCTCAATCCAAACACGGTGACTCAGCGGCCTGCAGGTCAGGCTGGAACATGACACGGTTTCTGCTGGGGTACTCATCCGGCTCTTGAGGAAAAGATGGAAATTCACACCATGATTTGATAGGCTTCCCTGCGCGTGATGGTTCAGCTGGACTGAGCAATTGTTGCAAACACAGCCCTGCATATCCAGGATGCAGTTTCTGAATGTATCACATTTATTCTAAATATAATCTGTGCACTGGACAGTATGTGAAACCCATCAGGGGGAAATGCCACGGCATAGTTAAAATAAAACAATAAAAGCAACAGAACAGTCCAAGCAACAATAAAACAATAAAATCAGTGACACCGTTAAAATTAGGTGGGATAAGCAGTCTGAAACAGGTGAGTTTTGAGTTTTTAACATCTGTTTAATAAATTGTAATAATAGGGCTTTCGAGGCCACTGAACCAGGTTTATGGAATTGATTACCTGAAGCTATGTTTACTGAGCCTGTTAAATCTTTAAAAAGCACCTTGTTTTAATAAATTAAATAGTAATTACAGGAGAATGTTTGCTCTTGCTGTATTTAATACAATAAATGCCTCATATCTAAAAGGTCTAATAGAGTACAGGTGTTTGGGTGACATTTGGCGTCAAAAATCTTTAAGCATCAATATTATTTGGATAAAATTGCAGCTTTGTGTTTTATACAATCCAGCATTTTGGTTTTAAACCAGTATAATCTCAGTAAATGTAGACACAGTTGCGTTAAAAGCATCAACATAAACAAATCAAATACTTGACATCAAAATGGGGGCTCTCCCCGTCCCACCAGTGTAAAGAGACATCGAGCAACCACAACTTGGTTAATGGTAATAAAAGTGTTATTAAGGGATCCAGACCGATTTAATGTGGTGACTTAATGCTAAAGGTCCCTCACCTCTCTATAAGGCTTGAGGGAACACTCCTGCCTGATCAAAAGTTCCTGCCTCCTGATAGGTCATGAAGAAACCCTGAATAATCGAGGTCAGAGTATGGTTAATAATTATTGACACTATGGAACTTGAGGAGGAGGAACTGAAGTCATCTTTCTTCCAGAGCATTTTTATGATACAATAGCAAACAATATAAAACACACACACATACACAATCATAAAGAGAAACAGAAGTACTAGTACTGAAAGACCAGAGAATAGAGATTAAATATTTTTTTTCCTGTCGGACTTCTCCAAACCCATCTTTGCTGTCATTCAGTCTGAGGACATTTGGGTCTCAGTTCATGCCGAGTTCAAAGGGAGCATCAGGGATTAGTCACCACGTCAGCATCTGCGAGGAGGCCCGAGAGCAGCAGCCACGGAGGAATCCCTTCAATTAGAGTGATTTATGAAAGAGCCGACTGGGGTTATTACACGTGGATTAAAAGCAGGCGAGCTGGGCTCCGCGCGAGGCTCGTTTACATGTTGATTGCATGACGAAGAATCGGTGCATTCATAAATATCTCACAGCCGACCTAATCCTGACTGTCATCCATCTGCAGCGACCGGCCTTTCATTAGCCACGGCGGACTTTATCTAACATTTCTCAGCATGTTCTCCAATATTTTTCAAAAATGATCATTCTGTCCATGTACTGCATTCCTCTGAGGATCACTCCTGAGCACCAGTGACTGAACCTCGGAATTGAGGCACTGATAATGTTATCGTTGAATATTTCTCTGCCGTCTGATAACCATTTACATTTGAAACAATTATGCAGCCCTCATTAAGCACTTCAGCTGCTGAAATGTGAAATGTATTTCCAACATGGTTAAAAGACATGAATATAGTATTTTTTTTTCCTCTAAAACTTGGGTTAGGAGTGCTTAATGACAACCAGGCCCTTTCAAAAAGAAGAAATGGGTGGAATATAACAACCTCTCTGATCATTTTATTACATTTTAACTTTTTACCTTGACTTGGGCTAGTAACGACAATTGTAGATGGTGTTCATTTCTGTTGCACATCTTCATCATCATCATCATGCTCTAATCTGCAGCTCCAGAATGAAAACATCTCCCAGCCGATGGTGACTGCAGTGCCGATGGCTTTCCTCTCCTCCACATTTGTAGGACTCGACGTTCCACATCCTCAGAAATAACAGAAATCCAATCTGACAGCTTTCGCTGAAGCCGTCGTTCACAGGCGTGGAATCACTGTCTTGTTCTCTGACAACGGAACATCGGTTCATTTCCTGCCAGCACATCTGAGCCGCCCAATTTTACGCTAGTCCAGGTAATTTTACATCGCCGGGACTGCTCTGATTTCCATATGCATTATTTACAGAGAAAATGGGGTGGGGTGGGATGGGGGCAGGGCAGGGCAGGTCCATCAAAACACTCCTTGCCCCAGGTAATTATCCAGAAGTCGGAGTTGAGCCCCGTTGATGAAATGTGCTCATGTTTATGTACATGAAGGGGATTACGCATTCAAACGGTCCCACCACTATTTCACTTCAATGCTGTGTAATTATAAACGGATTAGAATACATTGAAAATTCTCACCACCTTTTTTTTTCTTTTCATATCCTATTCGCAACAACACTGCCTTCATGAATGTGCTTAGCTTATCTTTCCTGGAAATAAAATAATAATATTAAAAAAATAATAGTATTAATTAAAAACCAAACAAAATAAACAAGCTGCTTTCCAGCACAGGAAAAAAAAAATACATTTCAAATTCGACTCCATGAAGCTTCTCTGTGTTAAAGTCATAATGGGCTGCAGGCAATGAGAGGAAAGACATTGCGAATTAATTAGTCTGGCAAATAGAGAGCCACCCTGGACTGACCCCCTCGGTGGTTTTCTCCCTCTGCTTCTCCCTCTCTCCTTCTTCCTGCCACACAATGAACAGTGTCCCTAATTAAGAAATACCAGTTCAGACTGTGTCCTTTGTAACAGCTTCAGAGAAATCTTTGAATAAAAACTGGGAACATATCACATTAAACAGTGGTTAAAAAAAAAAAAAAAGACAGAATCGGCTGCCTGAAGACTGAAGTTATCATTATTCTGCTTTTGTTGTTGTTTGGGGCTCTTGTGTAGCAGCAGATCTAAACTATGCTATGAGCTCATTTTTCATCAAAGCAAGTGTAACTTTATTTCACAAACATATATGGAGGTACACAAACACATATTAGCATCGGTGCTGCGGCAGAGTGCAAATAAAGACCAGAGATCCATCTGGTGTTTCCACATCTATGTAGGGTTCAAAGGTAACACTGCTGCCTCATCTGGAAGAGCCTCCGATTGAAGACAGGATACATTTGCAAACACACACTGTATCTTTATGTTGGCTGCATTTTTTAGTTTTAGACGTTTCTATATCACAACGCTGAGGTGGATGTTGTTCCACGTCCCCACAATCACACCTCCAAATTACTCCAAATTCCAAACAAGTGCATTTTACCATTTGGCACCATGTGTATTAGCTCAGAGCACCGCCTATCGTGTTTCTTTTCCTGCCCATGGAGCTGCAGCGCCTGCAGATGGGCAATATTGTAGCCAAGGGAGCCCTCCGACACGACAGCAGGGTGGAGGGTGAGAGAGCAGGCCTTTGCCATCCCTACAATAAGGAAGAGTCACACCCAAGACAGAAACAATAACTGCACCTCCTCGACAACGGTGCCCCCCGTGCACCCAAATGCAGAAAAATGACAGGCGGTAACGTTGCCCGCCACATTACTTTTGAGTTACAGAGACGATTTGCAATTCAAAGAGTGCGAGGAGTGCTGACCACAACACTAACGCCTCCACGGGCCCGCTGAGACAAATAAGACCCGGGGCAATTTGCGGTTCCTTTAGTGAGAAAATGCACTTTTAGGCCAAGTCATGTAAAATAAAAATGTGATAAAAACCAAAACTAATGAGGCCAAATTTTGTTTTCGTGGGGGGGAGGGGGCTGGGCACAAACTTGTCAAGGCTACCCTTTCTTAACATAACTCGGAGAGAGTGACCTTGAGAGCACTGCTTACACGTTTCACTTGTAAATGAACGCTTTGCATATCTGCTTAACTGGTGAAATTGTCAGGGACGCATCACTTGTTCAAGATGTTTGAATTTTCTTATTTATTTATTTTTTTCAACTGACAAAAAGAATTTGATTTTAACACGACAGGGTGGATGAGCACGTAATCACTTATTCGGTTCCCTCCCATGGACCAAAGAAACATTGTTTAGGTTGATTGGAGACTCTGGATCGCCGCTAAAGCAGCATTAAACCTAAGCTGCTGAATGAAACTACAACTTGCGATGATTAATAGACAGAAAACAAAAATTGCACTTTATAAAGCCCAGAGTGGTCTAGAAATATGACTTTGTGCCCCAAATCCGCCTACACAACTGAACTGAACTGCCGAAAAGGCATAACTCCGAAAACAAGATTTTAATTTGAAAAGTTTTTCAGCCACAACTGTCACAACCTGAATCACTCTCACATGAACTATTAATCATCTTGTGTAACTTCTGTGCTGCCATATGGAGGAGCAGCATGTAAGAGCACCAAACTTGCTGATCATCCGTTAGTGGGTCCAATTAATCCTGCCGGCTGCATCCTCCATGTTCAGTGCTTTATCCACAGCCAGAGACGGACATAAACGACATATTTGTTAGAGGCAGACTGTCCGGTCGGCGTTTGAGCACAGAGGCAGAGAAGCTCTGAGTTATTTGTTTTTAACATGAAAGGAGAAACACTACAACTAGTTATGGTGTGTGTGTGTTTCAGTGTCTGCTGCTGCTGCTGCTCATACGTATTAGATAACACGGTAAAGTCAGAGACGAATCATAGTTAACCATGCCAAGATCATCCTTCATGTCATCAACATTCACTGAACAGCCTGAAAGTGCACGATTTATGACTTAAGGTCACCTGACTGAGCATCATCGGTAAGAAACAAGGGGCGTATGGAGCTTTTACAGATTTTGTTGCTTTTTTTCATTGTCTGGAATTATTCCACATTTCCTTACAATCCTCCTCAGCTTTGTTGTTTACTCAGCTACTCAGTTCTTTTAACCAACCTTACATCTTCTTGCATGATTAATTAATAGTTATTGGTGAGAATTAGTCATGCCATCTGCTTAATGAGGGAAAATTATTTTGTTTATTGTGGAGTTTGAATTTGCTTGGCAGTTCACCAGAAATTGTCTAAAAGCATAAAATAACCAACACGGCTGCACCACAGAGCTGTAAATAATTCTGAAAGTAGGTATAGCCTTCAGCAAGTCAGCATCTCATTAATACAGTCCGTCACAAAGTGTTGATAGCGCAGCTCCTGCAGTGCTCCTCCTATTCCTCCTTCCACAGAGCAGCTGATAATAGCCGTGCTGCTGGACTGTTGTTCTCCTGCAGCTTCCTCCCCCTGTCCTGATGTTAGGGCCCCTCTCCTGGTGTGCTGACCCCTCTCCTAGTGTTCGGAACTGAAATACATTAAGGTTTCGGTGGGAAGTTTCTCATCAGGCTGCACTGGTTGCCCAACACCTGACACAGACTTTATTGAGCCAGGAATCCTCTGGTTCAGTATGGCCCCAGTGTTTGCATATTTGGGGTAAGAGAGGTGGCATTAAGGGCCTTGCCTGAAGACCCAGACTGGATTTACTACACTGGTGACCGGGTCAGTGAAGCCTGATTTTTCCCAGTAGATAAGTGCATCTTGTTAAAATATTTCATTTGAATATATTTAAAGAGGGAGAATAAAACAATGGCAATATAAGTATACATTTAGTGTTTCCATTCATAACAGAGTGATCCACAGAACGCCTTTGGACGTACTGGGAAGGCATTTTGTGTCGTCCATTCACAAGCCAGAAAGCCCTCCAGACCTTTCCGTCTGTAGCTCCCATATGCTGTGAGCGGCCTCGACAAAATCCTAAAAACAAACTGCTGCTAAGAACCAAAATCTATGTCAAATAACCGCCATCTTTACCAAATCCAATTCACAGGATAATCCATGTCCTGCTAGCAGCTTTTGTAAACATATTGCACGATACGGGAATAGGTATGATTGCATAATATAAGACAATAACAAATCTGGTTAAAGCTAACAGAACAGACAGAGAGCCCCTTCAAGGTCTCAACCTCCTCTTATTTTCTTTCTCCAAATCAAATCCTGTCAGACAATAAACATCATAAATGTGTCTAACGGGATTATGGCCAGGGAAAATATGCTGTTGAGGTGAGAGATGGATACAGGAGGAGAGTGAAAGCCCAATAAATAATATGCAACTAGCCAGAAAGAGCACTTCTCCGACATGTGGATCAGAGCTAATTCCTCTTGGCCTCCGTCTGAGTCCTGGGCTGTACCTTTAAGCAACTCTACGTTTATTTAGCTGCTCTCTGAAACATTCCAGAAGTCTGAACTTAGCCCTACAACGGGTGATCAAGGGACCGCTACCCTCCGTTTTCAATCTGTGTCCATCAAATGGTTTTATAAGTTAACATTTCTGTATTCCTTTAACCAACCGAGTATGTCCTTTTTTAAATTGTTTCCATTTCACATTGGTGCATATTTGCTTTGGGCTGAAAAACCTGCTTCTCCCCACAAAGACAGAAGAGTCAGTGGAGGGATGGAGATCTGCTGACAGCCACAGACAGGGGCCAGCCATCATGTTTGCACAAAGTGCCATGAAAAAGGAAAGAATACAGTATATAAGATTAAAAATGTAAAGCACATTCCTTCTGATTTAAAAAAATAAATAAATAAAAACATTTTCAAAAAAACTGCAAAAAGATAAGAGGTCATATGTCTTCTCAGGACCACCTACCCAGCAGGAAAAGGTCATGTATCTGGAAACAGTCTGGGCCGCAAACACAAACAAACGTTTTTTTGACTATGGTTGCCAACCACACCAGAGTGGTTTGGATGTGAAGTGTTCAAGCTGAGAAAGCATGGATGGACTACACACGCAAGCAGGAGTGAGGATTTATTAGCATAATCTCAGATCAGACGTGATGATATTGGACAACACAAACTGTAATTATGACAAACTGTAGATTTCCATATAGTCACATCTAGTAAGGATAATTTTAGTGGAGTATCTATAAGAGAAAACTTACTTGTCATCATTTATATAGCTGAAAAGATGACTTCTTCCAATATTCTGCATCATAGTGGTTGTGAGAATGTTTAAAATGTGATGATAGAGGTGCCAGTGCTGTGGAGCTGTACTCTTGTTTCCAGGTGTAGTTGAGTCCGTGTCCTTGCAGCAATCGTCTGAAAAATGACACACAGCCGCTGTATAATTGATATTCCCAAACGAGATCTGCAGGACACCAGATTGGAAGAGCCATTAAAATGATGCAGAAAGCGCTGCCTTTCAATTTTTGGACAGCACAGAAACATCCTCCCAGTTGTTGTTTGTAGTGTAACTCACGTTATGTTCCACAACGCCCTCTGTCAAAGCAAACACCTCCCACTGTGACACATTAATTATAACTTCCTGTATGCGGCCTATCCCAAGCCATGAATACGTAATGGCCAAGAATGAGTCATATTCACACAGCAGACACCCAGCAGCGTGTAAATACAACCTATCCATCACATGCCGACCAGAGAAAAATTATTGAAGGCCTACAGAGGCAGGGAGGAGCCTGGGCCCGGCCAGGAGTGGAAATGATTGGAGACTTCGTTTAAAAAGAGGATAAAAATTAATTTTCTGACCCAGTAACTGACCCAGAATCAAACTCGAAGGTCATATCACTTCTGACTTTATGTTATTTAGGCTCAAATATAGTTTAATTTGGGTGTAACTTTTTTTTTTTTCAGTCCTCAAAGGCATCTCTGTCCTTTCTAACGGTGAACAATGCAGCAGAAACTGGCAGGTCATCCATTTCGGTTCTCCCAGTGGGTGGTTGCGGCTACAGGTTGACTAATGGTCCTGCTGGAACGCCGCAGATTTCTGAGTAATGACACGGTTTAACAACAAAGCTAACTCTAAAGACAACTAATTTGAGCCCTGCTTTTTGTATTCAGTATAGTCCCCCTTTTTTGTTTTTTTGTTTTTTTTTTTTTTTACTAGTAAGAAATGTATGTTTGACACAAAAAAGAATTTAATTTTAAACCTGATAACAACATCTCACAGCCAGTGGGTCTAAAACAATCAAATAATCAAAAATGCACATTTACACAACATTTGGGGGGGGGGGAATCATACATTATAAATGCTTCAAAGCTTAACTGTCCTTCTGGTTTCAAAGCAACTGCAAACACGGACGGCTACATCCAGGAAGCGTCGCTGACCCCTCCCACTCACCCCCCTAGCCGGGCTTCCACTCCTGTTATTGCTCCTTCTGCTCCCCGTGTCTGTTAAGTCAGCATGACATTTTATGATGCCTGGATATTAAAAAGCAGTTTCTATTATGTGCGCCAGAGAAGTGGAAATGGCAATGCTCATGCTCGGTAATTAGGGGAAGCAGGCGAGGGGATATTTATGAATGCGGGGCAAGGCTAGTGGGAGATAGCGAGGCTCAGTGTGTAATGTCCTACTGTCAGTAACAGTTTCTCTTTGACTCAAAAGGGATCAATTTTGTCATTACACTTAGATTTCCCGTGAAGGACCAACTTATATAAGGACCTGAGGTTCGACTTTTTAAAAATGCAATCTATATGTTTAACCTCTGAGATGTCTGGGTCAGAATTCTTGCTTTGCCTTTTACTTCATGAACATGTTAAGTAACTTTGCATAGGTATGCTTCAATTAAAATAAAAAAAGGAAAAACCGAGTTCGTTTTTGGACAGATGAACCGATCTTTCAGTTCCAGTCGTCTATCTATCAGCTGCGTCCTGCACAGCTGCAGCATCTTACCTTCTCTGCTCAAAAACATGGAACAATATTTCCAGGTAGACGGCCGTTCTAGGGCCCCCAGCTCAATAACAGTCTGCGGGTGTAAGTGGAGGTGGTTTGGACACCTCGGGAGCTTAAGGACCACGTTGGGCTCTCCCTGGAACCACATAACAGCACAGGTCACATACGAGTTTGTTGCATTTCGTTTTCTTCACAGCTCAGGGACAAAATGAAGCCTTAACCTTGTAATCTGGCCAATGTGTCCCCTGATAGCACTTCTGGATTTAGAGCAAGGAAATTACACTCCGGGCCAAAGAGGTGAGAGGAGAGGGCTTGTGATTTCAAGAGGGGCCGATGAGAGACGGCAGTTTGGATGGCGGAATCACGGGGCCAACATAAACTTTTCAGTTTTCACGACCGTTTCACAACAGGACGTACCTTAAGGCATCAATAATCGAGGCAAGCGGTTTTATGTTCAAATAATAAAAAAAAAAAGTGTTTATTTTACTACACTTTTATCTTCGACAGCTACAGTTTCAGATGCTGGGAGGAATCTAACATGACAGCAGTCTCTCTGCCACCTGTCACTGTGCAGCTTTAGGGAAAACATTCTTCCCTCCAGCCTACTCCGTCTCGACAATCCTTCCTCTGTTCCTGACTCGGGGTGGGTCCCGCTCCTTCCAACCACATTACTGTGAAAACAACCCAGCCTCAAACACACTCTCTCTCTGGCTTACCCACATGTAAATACACACACACACACACACACACACACACACACACACACACACACTACCGTACCCACTCCTCACCTCCGCACCCTCCACTGTGCAGTGGGACCTTTGGGAAACCTAACCCCAGTCCTGCCACTTACCATTACACTCCTTCATGTCCGCTTCATTGAAAACATATGGATGTGTGTTTGTGCGCTTCACACGTAGATGCCTTAAAACGTGCGTGCCAAGGTTATTCTACCATAGGCCTGGCTGTGACCGTGCATAAACACAGACAATGTTGGCACTGGCACCAAACGCGCTTCCTGTCATTTTTATGGCCTAGAGCACAATCTTGATCTTTCCCCACCACTAGGAGTATTTAAATCAGCAAACAGCCCGTGAAAAAAACTCAAACCACAGTCTGAATGTTCAACGTCAGACTGTAATAAGGTAACACTAACACTTTCACACATGTGTGTCATTATGTGTTATGTCATCTGTCATTTGTCAGTTTTGGGTGTGATTAAACTCTCCAGCCACTTTAACGTCGGGGCAACCTTTCTGAATTGGTAATTTCCCACGAGCTCTGCAGGGGAACACAGAGAAAACCACCCCTTTGAACGGCACGTTCAACGTACCTCTTGCTTCACAGATGAACATCAGAGGTAAGATATTGGGTGAAAACAAAGATACAAGATACACCAAGGAGGCCTGAGCAGAAGATTGTCTTACAGCTCATGTTCTTTCCAAGTTTAAAAAAAAGCTCTCTTCTCTCTCACCCACCCCCACCTGTTCACCACCTCATCTGTCCTCCACTCCTGCTGTCCAAAAATTTTACACTCAGATAAATCATTTATCTATCCAGTGTTTTCTGCGCGTGTCTCTCCGGATTCGACCATTTTCTTGGACAGATATGGAGGTCAGAGGTCAGATTTGAACAAGGGATTAAAACAGAGTCAACTGCAGGCTGATCAGACATTCACTTTATAGAGAAATGTTATTCCAGACTGAAAACAGGCCTGCTGTTCCTCTTGTGGCAACTATTACAGGTTCACTTATGCATATCATTTTCTGCTCAGCATGTCTTTCATTGTCTTTCACGCTTTGTCCAAAAGCTGCACATGAATTGGACTGAAATTAAACTGAAGCGTTTATGGAATGTCTGGGCAGTGGAATGAGAATGGAGCCAGACGAGGTAACTGATCTGACTATCAGTGTTCGGATCACTTTTTATATAAAAAAAAAAAAAAATAGGCTGTAGCACCCTTTCCTTAAATTATCCTAAACTACTTATCTCAACAGGTCATTAACCTAAAGCCTTTAGGTACACCACAGCCTGGACTTAACACCTCGGCCTTCGTGGTATGGAATGACACATGGGCACGCTCCCTCTGTGTGATGAACATCTCCGACTGCTGTGACAAGTCATCACTGACAGTCAAAGAGGGCCATATGTTTCAGCGCAACAGGCTGGTCCAAGCCACCTACTCTATATGGCTGTATCTGCTCCTAAAGAGGTAAGCAGTCCAAAATGAAAACAGAGAGAAAGCATGCTGCGTTCTTGGAGCAAAAGTGCTTTTATGTGTGTGGTTAAAAAAAAAAAATCATTCAGACGCAGGAGCGGAAGCGTGGGTTAATATGTCTTACTTGGACCACACACATGCACACACAAAAATAATCACAGCGCGCAAACACAGGTACACACTTAGTACTAAAAACACACACATATGCACCCATGAAATGACAGCCAAGACACACAAGATCAAACTTTTGCCATATTCACTTCCAGTGACAGGGAGAGCAAACGAGCCTCGGCATTTTCCACGCCTGGGTGCTCGAGTTAAACGCTCTCAGAAGTGATGTCTCTTTGATGAAGTGCAGTAAGTGATATCGTAATCACAGCGCCAGCGCTTTGCCAGAACACTCGGCCCTGTAGCTCTGCAGGCCCGGTGCCCTCAGGGGGAAGCGGCCAAATAAACAGATTCAATTTCCAAAGGCAGAGAACGGTAATGAGGAGGCAAGCCCTTCCAGACCAACTGTCTTCCCATTACAGATACCACTTCTGCACGAGCGCGCTCATGAAGCGACCCTCCTGTTAACATTCCACACCCTCAACTGTGTTAGCGAAATTCTGCTGGACGCAACCTGACATTTACACCGCCGCTGACCATGGTGATCCATCTCGGCTCAGAGCGCACAGCGGGCTTTGTGTCACGGGAAGACACGGAGGGGCCCGGAGCGTCTCGCAGGTAAACACACACAATCCTATGTGTTAATCATTCCATCAAATGTACCAGAACTCCGTTTGCGATTTCAGGAGTGAGAGGCAATGATAGACTTCCCGACTTCATTTTGAGATGGTAAAGAAAATCTTTTAAAAGCCGACAAAGGTAGAGCTCCACCATGGCTTAGTTGCTGTCAGTGAGTTCCTCAGCATCAGGTTCACCTCAGATGACTCTTCCCTGTACCTTAGCTTTCAGCTTAATGCAAAGCAACTCTTAAAAGTTCACAAAAAGTTGAGTAAATCAGCTGGAGCCAGTGAACAACAGGAGCCAGAGGATGAGTCAGAAGGCAGGCTTGGCCTTGTGGGGTGTCGCGTTAAGCAACGTGTGCCTGCAGCAAACTGGAGGGGGGGAGGGGGCGGGACGCATATGCTTTAGGCTAATTTGTCTGTGGATGGTCAGTCTAATTAACCTGATTAATTAACTGAAACAGGAAAGTAATGAGTTATGTAACATGCCACCTTAGACAGGGAGTAATGTATAAAGTAATGAGCGGGATATTACAGTTAACCAGCTCAGAACTGGTGGTGCTGGGGATAAGACCCATGGTGCACCGTGGATAGATTTATCAGGAATGACGTGTATTAATGAGAACAGAACAATATCACAATATTTTAATAATATATTTTAATATTTCAAGTCTTTTGTGAAGGAAAAATAAATGAGACGTAGAGTCAGTAGCTGTATGCTGTCTGATCTCATATTGGTGCGATTTTGTAGTTTATCAGTGACAGTGATCATCATCCGTGTTTATATAACAAAGCGTGTGATTGTTCGAAGGTTCGAAGGTTAAAGTGTGTTCATATGAGTTGCCAAGTAACTAAATATGATTTCGGCCCATCACTCTCAATATTGACATATCCACAGATCCAGCTTTTTCTTTTTTTTCCCATTTCCTGCCCCGGTAATAAGCACCTGCATACATAAAAGATTATTCTCAAGTCTTTCCTGTTTATATTAATGTTTTATTTAGTGTTTTGTATTATCATAATCAAAGTTCCAATAAAAATAACAAAGTGGAATAAAATATACATATCAAGTGACAGCCGAGCTCCGTAACCTGTCCCGCGCAGAATCTTGATGTTATGTTAACAAACAAATTAGCATTTAAATGAGTCCTGCATTTTATCCTTCAAGGTTATGTTGTTATGGATATTAAATTAGAGTGTGTGGTATGTCCTCGTGTGTGTGTGTGTGTGTGTGTGTGTGTGTGTGTGTGTGTGTGTGTGGTCTATAAGCTGCCAACCGACAAGTCCCCCAGAGAGGTGTTAGTGCAGGTTTGTGTACCGTCGGTCTGAGAGAACAGAGAGAGCGAGTTTGGGGGGGTGAAATATGTGGGTTTTTATCCTTGATGTGGGAGCAGTTCAGACTTTTACTCCAAGAAGTCTATTTGATATCATTTTCTCATGAAGGACAGCTTTTTAATTTCTTGTAATTTAATGTGCCTGATATTATTTCTCAAGGACGACAGCCGCGCCACTATGAAGAGCATGGACTGTGCTGCAAACATGCAGCCCGCTGTGCGTGTGGGTTACTCTAGAGTCCACACGTGTAAGGGTCATGAAATGTTTGTCTGTGCTTTAAAGTGCGTATGAATACGCCTGCTGCGCCACTGTTTGTGATTAATCAGGGTCCTGACTGGACGGGTCTCCAGTCCATTTCAGGACACGCACACACCCAGCCGCACAGGCAGGGGGATACCGTGCAAACTCCACATGGGAAGGAAGAGAATGTGCTGAACTGTTTTAGCAGAGTCGGCCTTGGTTGGAGCGACGGGGGGTGAATTATAAAGGAGATATACATTTTAAAGTATTCACAAATAAGCAGACGTGCCAAGCGGGGCGGTTCTGCTCCTTGTGCTGTAGATTGTTATCCTTGCAGCTGGGTTCTTGCAGCCTGAGGGGAAAGTGGGGAGAATACTCCAGCAGAAACTACTGTTTAAAGAGCAAACATGAAGGTGGATCAACACTGGACTCTCAGATGGTAACTTTGAAAAGTGACCTGCAGGTCTGCTATGCCACTGCTGCAGAGGAGCACACACACACACACACACACACACACACACACACATACACACACCTGGTGTTCTCAGGTACATATAATCTCTAGGCATAGATTTAATCTGCACATGATATTGTGGTGAGTCCAATCCCTACAAGTAATCTCTCCTACAATATACTTGATTTGCAGACTCAAAAGCATATTTTTTAATCTACCCCTTGCCGGCTCAGTTGCCATAATATAATGTGGATTAATTTGTAAGTTAGATGATGTGTGGATGTTTTGTTTTTTTTTCCTCTTCTTCTTCTACTTCTATGGTCCAGACTCTTGTGGGAGTGTGCAACAGTAAATATGTATGCTAATACCACAGTTCATAAAGTCTTTGCAAATACCTCCCCATATTGCAGACGAAAAAGGCCCAACATTTAGACATACGGACTCAAACTCCTTACACTCAGACACAAACATGCGGTGATGACTTTGCCTGCGGCTGACTGTATTATGAGAATCCAATATATTAAGCTTATGGATGAGTTTCCATATTGTAGTCAATCCATCCCTCCACATCCTGTTATCCACCATATTCTTAATCAGGGTCATGGAAGGTACTGGAATCCACCTTGGACACATACAATGCACTGACACACACACTTGCAATCAATCTAATGTGCATGTTTTTGGATGGTGGCATTAAAGAAAAAAATGCAGTGTTTAATCTATAGGTGGGGGTCTGGAGGTTTAATATATCATTAACATAGCTCCAGTGATTAGGAGCACACTCACGCCCCATCACTATCGCTCTATCTGAAACGTGACTTCAGATCGCCGCTTGGATTTCCAGCGACACACTGATCCATCATGGAGAAAGTCAACCTGGGAACACTCAGGACCCTGAGCAAACCATTTCCTGAAGCCATTCTTTGCCCAATCACCCAGGCCAGACTCTTATTTATTTAGCGTTGGTATCATGTGCTGTTTTGGTATGTGCAAAAACCAATTTGCGCTTTTTTTTTCCTTGTGACCTTGTGGTTTTGTGACAGGAAATAAGGATTTACAAAGTGAATTTGCTTTAAGACATGCCAGTGTTAGGTGGGGTGCTGTTATTCCAACATCAGAAACGTTCCACCTCCACCCTCGAAACATCCTGTAAGTCCATATCCACAGCTCGTACCGGGAAGGGCGTGGGAGGGTGGGGGGGGCTCTGCCTCAGAGGGCTTCTGTGGTATCTGAAAAGATCTCTATGAAGATGGAAAGACAAATCTTAATAGAAAATGCAAAGACAACGCCAAACAAAGCACATAAAGATGAATTTATGACACTTTTGAAATTTTAAAATGGAAATTCATATGTCTGTGTTGACAGATGTGAGGGGGGGGGGCGATAATCCTTAATTATGAACTACATCCTTAACTTCTTTAAAAACAGGGGACCAAACCCCTTTGAGTTATGTAGAGGAGTTATTTATAAGTTGAAATTAATAAGAATATTAAAAGGGAACAAATATATGATTTTCTGGGATTGGGGAAGTTCAGACCCCCCATCTTCCACTCATATCTGACTGTGCATATCAGCAAATCAGGCACAAGTCAACGAATATGCACACATACATACACACACACACACACACACACACACACACACACACACATGCAAATGCACTTGTGTGAAAATAGAAGAGACTTTAAAGGCCCCATTCAGGTGTTTGAACTCATCATTACCGACTCCAGCCCGGGGATCTCAGCCTGACAGCCCTGTTGATCGACTGTAATTGTATGCTCCTACTTGATTGACTGTGTCCCGCTCGGTGTAATATGCATTAGTTGGAGGTTGCAGGTGAAAAGGCACCCGGTAATGACTTCCCTTCCTGTCCTTTGGCAAATGACCCTGTGCAGACTGGGACGGACGCTGGATCTCACTGAAGGAGAAGAGGAAACTTCTGCGTCTCCTCTGTAGATGATCTGCTTACCAGGCAAAAGACGAGTTCCGAATTCCCTTTGAATCAAATTTCAATTATTCTGAAAGAGGAGAGGAAACACTCGTTTGGTGGTGCTTCTGCCTGTGTTCTTTAAAACCAGTGCTTCCCTTCTGCAGCGCCAGGTAATTAATCATCCATACATGCTTTAAAAACAAAAAAAAAAAAAAAAAAAAAACACAGCAGCTCTCCTCGCTCCAGCCTCTCTCCCTTTCAGTTGTACTTTGTCTCTGTTGTCCAAATGTGTAAGTGATTACCAGCAAACTACATATATTACTGATTCGGATATGTGGAAAACACACATATGGCACAGTCTTTGAAACGGCATCGTATTTGAAGCATAAGCGGAAAACATCAAAGGCAGCTGAATGGAGTGTGACTTCTAATGTACAGGTGCGGCTAACAAAGTCAGAGGAAAGAAAGGGGGACATTTACAGTAGCAGGTCACCATTTCTCCTTTTATAAGACGCCAAGAGTGAGCATGAAAAATGCTTTCTCGCCAAAACTGCCTGCAGCAAATACCAAATTGGAAGGTGGGAAATTGTTGGCTGTATTCATCCAATAGGATTCCGACTACCTAGATGAATTTAAAAAAGTTCTTTAGTGAGGTTTTACCGTCTCAGAGGCGCTTTCATACTCAACCGCGGCTTTGAAAGGGAAAACAGTTAAGAGGACATTAATACACACATGCTAAAAAGGAACTAAAGTTATCCTGCCAGACAGACAGAGTCCTGCTGCGGTCCATGAAAAGAAGTTTTACTTTTCAGTCTGGTTACGATCCTTCCATCCTTCCCATTATGGCTCAGGATTCTCTGAGTATTATACAAAACGCTGAATGTCCTCCTGATTTATAGGACATACAGGATGTCATCGGTCCTTGATGGACTGAGAGTAATCTGATTTAAACTATTTAATATGGGGCACTTAGTTTGCTTTGACAAAAATAAATAAATACAGACTATGAAATGAAAGTGAAAGTGCCCTCAAACTGGGGCAGCACATAACAGTTGAAATCTCTGCACAAAAGAACGCGATACAGCTGTGATTCTGTGCAGAACCCTTAATTTAACTGCCATTATAATTTGTATAAATCTGTTTCCACTTTATTATTAAACAGTTTTAGCTTTATTGCTTCTAGAAGACAATAAAAAAAAATAAAAAAGTGAAAATGGTCCAGCAGATTAATGCTTTTTTACAGGCAGAGTTTACACACACACACATACACACACACACACACACACACACACATATTCCCCCAAAGTTTCTGTATCTAACGCATCCATAAATCTTTGGTTTCATTCAGCCAGTGAACTCTAATGGAAGTGGATCTAAATCAAGGTTTTAAAGACTACCCAGGTCTGAGATGTTTCCTGGGTTATCTAGCAAAGACAGAGGACATGGAGAGACACAGATCAGTTTCAAATCACTTCCATCTTCTGCTGCCCTCCTTCGGTCTACCCCACTCAGGACCCACTCCCGGGCCTATCTTTGTGCCCAACCGGATCAGACCCAGCCGATCTTCTCCCTGGAGTGAGCGGCGGGCCGGAAACAAAGGTTCCTTTGTGTCCTTGGTGAGACCGGGAGAGACCTGGATGAGAAAGTGAGTAGTTCTTTAAAAATAAAGTCGAAATACGGCTTTTCTTTCCTCTGTAACCTCTCTTAGGATGCTTCTTTATCTGCCATCCTTCCATTTAGTCCATGCAGTGCACACAAATGCATCGCAGTTGATCTACTCATGCTATACAGATGTTATACAGGTGTGGTCTGTTTGCACATGATCATCTTAAGCCTTGGACTCTGGCTCTGAGGACAGCGTGCATTCAGCCCTAATTGGTTCCAGAGTGAACTGTAAGAGACTTCACCAACAAACGTCCACCTTCATCACCACAGGACTGTAACAACTCCTCTGCAAATAATACACGAGGGCTGATAACCAGGTGGGTAACTGATGTGGTTGCTAAGTGGCTAATTTGCATTCTTTATGCATATCAAAGTGAGTAGTGCAAGAGATAAGGGTGTATTACATATGCTTGAGCAAGATTACGGTCAGAAATGACAACATTAGTGAAAACTTTTTAGCGTTGTCCAAAGGAAGAGATCTGGGAGACAAACATTTTTATTTTGATTTTTATCATCATTCTCACCACCATCAGAGCACAGAAATGTATGAACTCTCCCAAGAGTCTAGGCAGAATCATTCCAGGGTTAGACTCTGACTCGGGTTTTCATTTCATCCAGTCTCATTTCAGTTGAATGGATAAAATGTGCAAAGAAAGATGTAGATGTGGATCAAGCCTGCTTGGTCGCTTCTGGCAATGATCTGAGGGTAGGACAGATGTCACAAAAGTATGAAAATAAAAACAGGAAATGTTTGAAAAAATGAATCTGAGGGTCAAAATAGCAGAAGAAACACAGGAGGAGCCGATGCTTTCTCCTGTTCTTCCTATAGCCCGCTCCAGATGCTGGCAGGATAATTAGGTGGTCAGGTGAAGGAGAGGAGTGTTTATCCAAAAGGGGGAGGTTAGACTAAACCCACCTGCTCCAGCATAAGATTCTCTCAGGGACCCTTAAGCTAAAAGGAAAAGCGTGCTTTGCCTCATTTTAACAGATGAAGCTAAGTGAAACCAAGGCTATTTATCAGCACAGCAGCCGCTCAAGCATACCTTCACGGCAGCATATCATTCCGCACCCAGCAAATCACATCCATCAATCAGGCCGTGGCTAAGGGAAGACTGTCGTCTCCAGCTGGTCATGAGGACAAATGGATGTTGGCCAGTGTTGCAATTTGTATTTCGCTGCTCTCAGAATCGTATATGGAGCCGTGCAATCTTTAAAGACCAGTCAAAAACCTCTGAAAATTTGGTGGACCTGACTCACGGGGGCGTTCCCCTGCCCCACTAGTGTGGATTATCCCAGCAGCGCTGATATTTTGAGCTCCATATTTCATCTTCTGTACATCTTTGTGGCATTCTTAATCTCCAGTGTGGATAAACATACTGAACCACCACATTCTCCAGTATGAATGAATAATAAAGAACAGGACCACAGAGGGATTTGCCTCCTGTCCTGAGGAACTGCGTCTGCACTATGCAAACCAGCCAGTGCAGAAGCCATGTCTAATAAGGCTGTAACGCTGGGTTGAATGTCTCTATCTGCTGGGGAGAGACGGACCCTCAGGCGATTGCCTCAGGTCTATTTTGCAAGATACTCTCAAGTGTTTAATAATTTCCGATCATAAACGGGTACTTTTGATCGATGGGCTATGGTGTTACACAGCTCAATTTCGGCTAGAAGCCTGACAGCTCGGGCCAAACACGGGCTGCATTCATGCTCCGAGTCGTTTCTGTTTTATGTCCCTTGGTGACTGCAGCTCTGCAAAATAGTAGAATAGTAGATGATGATGATGAGTAGAAGATGCTCTTCAACGTTGACTGCTCGACACAGAGCCTGTTCCTCTTCACTCTGCAGCCAGTTTGCTTCATTTAAAAAACCTTTTGGGTTATATTATACAGCATCTGTGTGCACGTCTGTTCCCTCAAACCATTGGATGCGAAAGCAAATAAGTCCGTTTACATGGTAGGACAATTTGTGGCATTCCCAAAATCCCAGTAACACTTTATATGTGCTAAAAGATCTATTTTGATGAATGGCTTTGCTCTTTTCATCAGATAAGCGGCACCATGAGGGATAATCATCACCTCGTTCCTCACGAACAGCCAGCCAAAAATGCTCCCACACATAAACTCTTAATGAGCAATAATCTCTTCCTCGATTAAATATCTAAATTATATTTGTGCGGTTCAGTGATTGCTGACCAATATTAGAGGATTCTGGAGCTGTGAAGCGAATGCAGGCTCATAAACGGGCCCATAGAACAGTTGACCATGCACCGAGGGAGTACGGCCTTAATAATTAAGCAGCGTGGTTTATCAAGAGAGTTAACTTTTGTGGGTGCACATTGAGCCGTTCGGTCTCCCCAACAGGCTTTTAAAGAAACGCAGCGTTGGGGCAAGTGGCAGACCCTGATTTTTCTTTTCTGGGTCATTAATAATTCTTTTTGTGGCGCATCCAGGTCCATTTGATGTCTCTGTGTAAAAGGCGTGTTCAGGGATCTGTAAACTTGATACAAGTCAAACTGGGGAAAAGTTAATATTTTCTAATATTAAACATTTTATTGATACTATGAAACGTTTCAGTGTGACAAATACGCAAGATAAGAAATCAGGAAGGGCTGGATATTCCGGCCAGCGCTGCGTGTCTGACAAAGGCCTGGCTTTTCTATTCACTTTACTCCAACCCTACAGATATGTAGACAGATTAAGAGTGATGAATAAATCCAAAGCCTCTCTTCTCATAAACTGAAAAAAGACATAAGTTACATTAATGGAATGTCTTCTTTGCACTTTTTACAGTTAATTAATATCTCTTAGCAGTGCATATTTAACTCACTGCTAACATTAGCTCAGTTGTCAAAGACGCTTGTCTTTCCTCTTTTTTCCTGTTTAGTGACCCTGTCGCTGACCTTTCTTTCCTCCTCTTTATAATGGTACAACAAACATCAGACTCCACACTTCCAGCCCTGAGAAAAGGGTTTGATATCCTGCCTTCTCCTGATCAATAAAAATAACTGCAGGTTATGGAAACATTTATCTTCTCTAAAACAAGCTGCTGGTCTCCAGAAGAGTGATACAAGCGTGCAGACTAGAATCTAAAATTACTCATAAAGACTGATTACCACTAAATCAGAACTTTTCCTTTCTGAATTTTGAGCATATCATCAAAAAAAAAAAAAATAAAGGCTGCCGGGAGTCAAGCAGCCGTGTGATAGACGAGCGTTTCAGAGCAGGAGGCCAAGCAGTTGTGCACGCCGTGAAGCTTATTTCATAGGGTTGGGTGATCGATGTTGTTTAGAACGATTTAAGCGGCCCTTATGCTGGTGTCAGCATCTGACCCCTCGGTGGTGATAAAGCTATCAGAAAAAGAAAGTAGAACCAGAAGTGAAATATAGAGGGAGGCCTGCGCGTGCCAGATAAATGCCTGTGTACTGGGCACCAGACCAGAACCTTCACTCTTCCCTGCACAGAACTGGGGTCAGAGGATGGCAGACGTGACAATATATATCTCCAGGGGGAAAAAGTCATTTCTGTTCGTGCACATGTGAAGACTTCTAGATCTTAAATTCAGCTCCATATTGGTACCTCAACACATCAGCTGGTGAATATTGATGGTTATTATAATTCTTACCACCATACTGGTGAATCCCAGTGGTTCTCACACACCAGTCATCGACACCTGCAGCTCTGAACACACACTGCAGAGGGAAACTCATCCGCCACTCAGACATCAAGAAAATACCGCCAATAGTTGTGTTCATCCGTAATCCTGTTTAATCCGGGGAAAAATAAAAAAGTGTCACTGTATGAATGTTTGAGTTGGTGCACTTATTCAAAACTCTGAACTCAAATAAAAACAATGTATTAAAATCATCAAACAAATTATCTGTGCTAAATGATAACATGCCTTTGATGAATTCAAGAAAATAATATCAGTTTCAAGTGGACAACCGTGAAAATATTTGTTAGACTTGTCTGCCCTCTACTGGAAGAAGCAGTCTAAAATATACCTTCCTAATTCACAAGCTTTTTCAGGCCTTTTTTTTTTTTTCTATAAAATATAATTGGACGAAACATGATGCTGATTTATTTATTTATTGTCCTGTATTTCAGCATGTGAATATCGAAACCACAAGTGGAGAGAAGCTCTCGGGTGTCTATATTAATTAAGACGTGGTGAGAAAAAGGCCAAATTTAAAAATAAAAAACAAAAAGAATTAAGTAAAAACACTGGCAGATCATTTGATTTTAATAAACAAGGCTTTATTAAAGAAAAAGAAATATTGGTAAAAGTGTATTTTGTATAGTTTAATGTGGGTTTTATAAATCATATCGTTTATAATGGTTTAGGAAGATACCATGTGCATTAATCGTGATATAATAAAACAGGTATGTCTTTGATCGTAGCAACGAGAGATTTAATTTAACCTTTGACCTCAGTTGTGTGTGTTTACACTGATATTAAAAGCCCTATAACTAGATTATTTTCTTCTATCAACATTATAGATCCTATTGTGGCTTAATTAATGGTAGATAACTGATAAATAAACTGATCGTTAATAGCGTGTGCTCAATCAAAAAAAAGGATTAATTTAATAATCTGCCAAAAATCTAAGCTTCTCTGCAGTGTTAAGCAATATTGCCATCTAGTGAGTGAACTCGGTAAAATGCCCCACTGGTACGATGTGGCGAGAAAGAAAAAAGAATTCATTCGGTTCAAGAGAAAATGGAAGTTCAGATTTTTTTTTTTTTATTTTTTTTTTTTATCTTTTTAATAATAAATACTTTGGTTGAGAAACAAACATATAAACCATGTAGCTTGTCTGAAAGTGATTATCTGACAGATGAGGAGGTCAGTGGACAAACACAGGTGTAGCACATGAGGGCAGGCCGACAAGATAACATAGGTGAACAAAGGGAGCGGAGGGGGAGATAACCACATAAATGAGAACAGAGCAAAGCTGAATGCTTGGAAGTAAAATACTGGCACTGATATTAAATTTAAACCTAGAAAAGGCCATTTGTTTCATTTTCTCCTTCTGTATTTTCTGTATTTTACTGCCCTGGAAACAGTGGGAAAATAGAAGTGACACTTTGATAGAGCCGGCATTAAAATGAAGTATTCTGGTGTTTCTTATTGGTAAAGATCTGAACTTCCGACTCTACCACAGAAGCACAGTGGATGTAGTTACACAAACTGAACAAACTGGAGCGGTGACGGCAGCAGTGGATGCACAGCAGGGTCCGACGGTCCTAAGAGCTGAGAGAACGCAGAGCTGGGATGACGAGGACCACTGGGGGAGCTAGAACAATAGGGGTCAATGGGGAACAAGGAACACCAGGAACCTTTCCTCTGCCCAGAGAGGCAGCCATAGATTGGAGGCTGGCTGAGTCAGATGGTAGGGCGAGAGAGGCACGTCTGCAGGGAAGGTTAGCTGGTGCAGAGGCGGGGCCAGCAGGCTGAGGAGCAGCTGGATGGATGGTAGCAGGCTGCACACTAGCAGGCCAAAGGGTTAGCTGTCTGATGGTTGCCAGGAGGTGCACAGAGGCAAATAGCAGAGAGGCGTTGTTACTTGAATATCACTGCAAAATGAAGAGGAGGTAGCTGAATAACCTTCTCAGGCTCCTGTGCTGGTGAAGGTTTGGACCTGCAGTGGTTGCTGGGGAACAAGATGGAGCTTTCCACAAAACGTTTCCTGTCCAGAGGTTTGTTAGTGTGGATAAATAGAAATAGAAACTAATCACTTATATTCATAAGACCTTGTACTTATATTCGTAAGACCTTGTTCCACGTTGACGTTCCTGTCGTTTCTTTGCCGTATCATTACCAGGTGACTACACTGTGTCGCAGCTTCCAAATGGCCTAAACCCAAACACGCAGTGGCAGAATATTCTTTTGTCGCAGGTATGATGCAGTTGTGGTGCTTTGTTTATGGTCGAACTGCTCCGCATGTATGCAGGGTTACACGCTAAATTATTAACAGAAATAAGAGCAGATGGAGTCAAGGCTGGATCCTCTTTCTCTCCAAGGCCTCCGTGTTGTTTGCTGAGGCTTTGTCAGATGTTTCTACAGGATGGTTTTGGATTTTTTTTTCTTTTTTAGGTTTTTACCTGCTCTGGGTCCAACCAGCAGTTGTGCCACATGTTTGAGGGGGGAACGGGTTGGCTGTTGCCAGGTTACATGTTGCTGCAAAATGAAATTTTGACAAGTGAGCAAGTGGTTGCTATATAGTTACTGTGAGTAAGCCTGCAGTCGGGATTGAACTTGTCCGTCCTGTTATGCTAGCTTCGGCATCTGTCCCTCAGATCGTCAGATCAGCACGATAGCTTTAACAGCAGTGATAGTACTGTTGTTGTTGTTGTTGTTGTTGTTGTTGTTGTTGTTTGTTTCTAGCGATTCCATTATTATTTCCAGTCAGTATTTTGTTGAATGCTGCACAGTTTATTAAACCATTCCGTTATTAACTGGTTGAGCCAGATTATCAGATAAATTAGTAAATTAAAAGGCACACTGCGGACCTACCTCCTGAGGAATGTTTCATTCCTTTTAAGCATTTTGCTCTAAAATAAAATTCTGCTGCCTTGAGACTTGTTTAACTCATGTTTCCTCATCATTAATAATGGCAGCTCTCTGCACAAATTCCCCAAACTATCATTTATATTGATTTCAAGAAAGGGACTCACGTTCATATTCCAATCTGTAATTACCTGTTAGCATTGCATGTTGCTTTTGTCATGAAAAAGTCTTAATTCTAAATTTTAAAAACCTCTCATCAACATTGTTGGGGCAGTGGGATGTGTCCTGTCCCCGCTCCGGTGTTTACATGCTCCAAAAGCCTATAAAATGAAAGTAGCTCATCAAATAGTGGATCATCAATAATAAAGGCAATAAAACCACATTTGTGGCTTCATTTCTCTCACCTAAATGTGTAAATTCCCTAATTTGTTGAGGTTTGGGGAGTTTATTATTCATTTTGTCTACATTTGAAGGTTCTCTTACACTTTCAGTTTTCTTGTGGGATGTTGTAATAAATGGAATGAAAGACAAAACTCGGAGATTACTAAGTGTTCATTTATTCATGTTTTTGTTTAGATTTTATAATTACTGCTGAATTATAGATAACCGCTTTGAACGCTGGAGCGTTTCTGAGTTTAATCCAACTTGTTCGTAATTGTGTTTTTCTTGATAACCTTGTAGTAATTAGAAATCAGTGTAGTTTGGGTGAAATCCTTTTATTTGGCAGTACACGCGGATAAAATTCAAATGTGCTTAAATGTATTTCTGTTTAACTGAATGTGAATTGAACGCACTGCCGTCGCACAATTCAGAGCTTTAAGCGCATTTTCCAGCTTCCACGGGCTCTCCTTCATATTTCAACTAGTGTGGGCGTTTTCCGTGGACGCTAATTGAAGTAGAAAGCAGGTCTTCCGCTGACAGGGGTGGACAGGTTGGCTGCAGGTCACAGTCCCTCAGCTGGTGTCTCTAACGCAAGACATCTTGTATATTCTCCACCGCCGAGGAGTTGCAGCTCCGGCGAGCAGAGCGCACGCAGACCATTTCAACCAGGGACTGGTTACCAGTCGGCCACTTGGGTTTTGAGTAAACAGCACCGCCCCGATGCTTGTTTGTTTAAAGTGTGGAACGATCCATCGCGGAGCGCCGGGCTCGATTGACACTGTCTGCTGATCTGCTGCGGATTGCTCAGAATAACAAGGCTGCTCGCTAATTCCCGTCTATCGGCGAAGCGCTGCCGGAGCACGGTCCGAAAAACAGCCGAGCAGGCACGCAAGAACGCCGCGACGCCGGAGCCCGCAGCCCAGAATGGCTTCAGGAGACCTTTACGAGGTAAGATCAAGCCGGAGTCCGGAGAAAATGATCCGTAACACTGACAGATAATGGAATTAGGAAGTAAAGGGGAGGGCGTCGCGTATGCGAAAAAAGCGGTGTACTAAGCCCTTTAAACAGGCGAAACTAACCCCGGCCGAGCTTCCCGGGGGCAGGTTGGTTCGTCTACGCCAACACTTTAAGTCGGCTTCCGGCTTACTTTGATGAAACGGTGAACTGGCGTGGCGTCATTTACGGATCAACTCCTCAGTCAGCGGCCGAGTTTAAAGTGGCGTTAAAGTGACAGCGGCGGACATGGTGAACGTCTGCGCGCGCACACACGCACAGGTCACGAAAGTGCGCGTACGTGCAAGGCTGATATGAAGTCATCGCAGTGTTCTCCGGCGGTGGGAGCGTTCGGCGCACACGCACCCGGCCGAGATGTTGACGAGCGCAGCTGGAAACTCCTCTGTGCTGCGCTTCAAGCGCGATAAATGCGCCCCACCCCCCCAAAAAGAAAAAAAAAAAAGTTGCTCAAATTGAATGCGGGAGATTCCCACCCAGCTGGTGCACAACACTGGAAGCAATGGTTTTAATTGATTGTTTAAAATGATTTTTTTCTTTATCCTCAGCTGAGGTCATCCGCTCGTTAGTGGAGACGACTTCCAAAACAAATATCTGCGCAATATTAGCATCACATAGGAGTTACTCTGACATGGGTGTGTATATTTAAATAAGATGATGGTCCACAAGAAGAGGAGATAACGGAATCTGTAACTGTTACATTTTTTCCCCAGAACTAATCTACTTTGGAAGATGTTAACAGCATAGAGCTAAAGCAGTTTCAGGAACTGGAATTGGTTTGGCTGCTGCCTTTTTTAATTACCTCCTCCAAGGAGGTAAATTGTTAGCAAAATAACTCAAAGTTATGAATGGATTTTAATGACAGTTTCATGTAATGTTGATAATGGGATGATGATTACATTTTAATGATGTTTTGGATTCCTGGGGGGACTTTGACCTTTAACCTACAAAGGATGAAAGCCAAAGGGCTTTGATCATAAAGCAACCAATGTTATGTAACCCTGTATTGCTACTGCCCATATACTACTGGTACTGGTTAACTTGTACAAATATCAACTACCTCCATTAAAGGAAGAGAGGAAGCTGGAACACCTGTCCCCCCCCACACACGCACACACACAAACATGCACAAGGTTGTTTTAGTTTAGTTTCAGTCTAGTTTTTTGTTTTCTGTGTTTCAAACAAAAATATGGGGTAACATCCAGTTACTGCATAATTTTAGGCATTTAGTACTGAATTACATTTTAAAACATGTAACTACCATAAAGTTTTATTCTTTCATGTACCGTAAAAGAGGAAATGCTTTCACGGATCACTGAACTGCAGCATCTTTAGAAATTTTTTGTCATTTGTTTATGTGAGTGTTTGTGCAGTCTGACATTGGTGTGGAGATGGTGTCTGTGGTGATTGTTAGTGGAGCATGCTCCCTGCTCCATCCAGACACCCGTGCCGTCAGTTTAGACGCATTGTGACGCCACAGCGAGGCGTTCCTGATGATTGTTCAGGAAACCTCAGTCTTTCACAGGGAGAAAACTGCTGTGCTTTTTTGTTTGGCCAGAGTCACTTACTGTCCCTGTGTGGATGTGAAACATGTCCTTCTCTCGCTTTTTCCTGAATATCCCTGACAATAAGTTTGTTGGAGGCTTTGGATGAGCAAACGGTGACTAAGACTGAACTATTGCTGGAATGAGAAGCTGCATTTTAAATATCGTGATGTGCAGATCTGTGAACATCTTTGTTCCTGTGAGTCACGTTTTCTTAATCTGTGAGTTGATTTTGTCCTTTTTGTTGCTTCTCATTAGTCTAACTGGACACGAGGTGTGAGTGAATGGTGTGTGTGTCCTGTGATGGACTGGTGACCTGTCCAGGGTGTATTCCTCTCATCCAGTGACTGTCTTGATAGGTTTAGTTCAGCATGCGATCATGCAGTAAGGTGTGGTCTGTTTCTACACTGGTGTATTAGGCTCACTCTCACATCACCTGTAGGTGTAGTCAAAGGTGCAACAGGGTTTAAATATGATCCCAGGGTGTGTATCAGCATGGGTGGAGGAGCGTGAAAACAAATTTAGCAACCTCACTTCCTACCTCATATGGGATTCCTGTGTAATATGACTCATGTGCATGTGCACAGCATGAAGCCAGTGGGCTTTTATTTTGAAATGAGTTAACCAAAGCTTTTTTTCAGCTCTTTAGGGCATCAATAATAGGAAAAGGAGCCTTTATTTAAAGGGACAGAATGTGAACAGGGTAACTTTGAGAGCACAATTCATCACGTTAACCCTCGTTTTGTGAAATTGTGCATTTTCCTCATTTTCTTGAAACGGTATCCAAAGAACAGAAATTCCTTAAGGTCAACAGCTGTCTGAATTCCAATGAGCCACACGCTGCTTTAGTTTCACTTATTTCTCCAGAAATAGAACAGAAAGTCAAAAGAACGTCAGATGTGAAGTAAGTCGCTGGCAAGTGTAGTCGGTGTATCTTGTGTTTACACTTTCCATCAGTTTGGTGCATTTGTCTTGCTTGGATGTGGCATCATCCAGGCTGACAAACTGAAATCCTGGTTTAAGGCATCCCATCTGCTCACTCATCAGCTGGTGAAATACTCAGCAGCACATTTGAACTCATAATGTGGCAGTTATCCTCTCAAAAACAAATCCCAGAAACCTGGTCAAACCGTTCCCAGTCTGACATTTTTGTACGTTTATTTATACACGCAGCCACAGTGCGTGTCTGCTTGTGGCGTTCAATTTCAGTTTTATTCAAGCATTTACTCAAAGTGATATGACATGGGTCCAATCAAAAAAGTAAACAAGTTACATGATTTAAATTAACTCAGACATGACCTTTTTGTCAGTGGTGGATCGAGAAGAGGTGAGTTTAATGGTGAGGTGTTTGGCAGAAATCCATTTTTAGGCAGTTTTAACAGAACAACGCAACGCTGACATTGACATTTGACCTCTAACATATAATACAAATTAAATTAATATAATTTCAAATTCAGCGTGTAAAATAATTTCAAATTCAGGGTGTAAAGTGTCATATTGACTATTAAAAACCTGATTACTTCATCACTGAGGAACATTTTTGCTTATGACAATCATGAGGTTGGAGGGATCTGAGGCTTTCCTGAACCTGACAGACAAACCCTGAAACATAACATCTGAACCACTGCAACTGTCATTTCATTTAATTATTTGGTCTCATAATAGAAGCACATTGGTGATTTCTCCTCGAGTCTAATCAGAAGGTTTGGATTTGCTCATCCAACTAAAGTTAGCGCACTGATTTCCAAAGAAATGATGTATTCACTTAATTAAGAAATTCACTTAAACTTGAAATTTATTTGAAGGAAATTGTAAAGGTGCCCACACCTGAGCTTAAACCCATCTATTTCTTATGTAGGTGGCATGATGACACAAACCTGTATTCCAGGTCAAACCGTGCCATGTCAGGGGTCAAAGGTTCATGGCATTGTGAGCCTGTGACAAGTCTGAAACCTTCGTGATCTTCCTCGGTCATCTTTGCTGAATGTTGCCTTCTTGTACGTTTGCGTATCAAGGCCTCCCTCTGGCAGCAGTCCATCCGTCCAGAGTTTACTAGTGCATCCTGCAGAGCTTCGCAGCTTGAACTGCCAAAGAAGAATAAACAAACCATGCTAACATCAGAAGAATTCTGCCCTCCAACCTCCACCTCATTGTTCCTCTGTTGATGAAGGTTTAGAAAGTGCTACATCCTGGACCTGGAGTCTCTGTTCTGACGTACCTGTAATCACAAAAACACCACACAATACCTTTAAATAAATCAATTTTTTTTAAGTTTTATTTTAGTTTTAGTCTGACCTCACAAAGCTACCGTTTAACGTCTTTGTCTCGACTGTTTTCTTGGTTTCTTATCTTATTTCTGCAGGAAATCAACACTTATCTTAAACGTGCCACAAATGGGACTTGACACTGTCTGATGATACTTCAGCGTGTTTAAGAGTCATATGTTGATCTGTTTGTTTTTAAGCCAAAATGAACTGCCTCAGGTTTGTAAGTATGACATATGTTTGAACATGAGTTATGTTTGGTACATCCTGTGAGATTCCGGCCTGAACGATAACGACTGTGGCAGAAGCGTAGTCGTGAGTCTGATTGTAAGAGATGTTCTGTTTTGTAACGTCTCCGGGACAAGAGGGGGCCAGATAGACTGTGACCGGAGTCTTTTCATGTTGATAGATAAAACAAAAGAATTTTTATAAAATAAAAATTGTTTTTCTTGTTTCTCCAGTAGATTTGTTGATGAAGACAGCAGAGATTATGTTGGAAGACATTAAATTATTCTGTTCATAACTAAATAATGACTGCCTGTCTGTGTATACTTTAGGTGGAACGAATTGTGGACAAAAGACGGAACAAGAAGGGTAAGTGGGAGTACCTGATAAGGTGGAAAGGCTATGGAAGTAAGGAGGACACGTGGGAACCAGAACATCACCTTCTGCACTGTGAGGAATTCATTGACCAGTTCAACAGCTTGGAATTGCACTCGCATAAAGCCAAAGTTCCAAAAAGTCGGCAAGAATCCCTGATCATCCGATACCCAGCCGCAGCCGAAACCTCCAGAGCTCGGTCAGAGTCTCGGAAAAAGAAAAGGACTTGTGACCCAGCAGTGGGGGTGAGAGCAGGAGATGTTCTAAGGATGGAAAGTGGGGGAACTGGACCTACACAGAAGCAGAGGAAAGTTGGTGTAGGACCTGGAAGACAGGATTTAGGACTTGGCAAAGCCATGATGTACAAGGCCTCCTCACATGGGGGGTCTCACTTCTCACCCGCAGCATCAGTTCCTCATAACGGATTCCAAAATGGGGAGTTGGAGCCTCTCATGTACAGAACCACAGCAAGGCCACATCAACTGCCTTTGGACACAGGGGAAGAAGACCTGGGAGACACGGACATGACTGGACAACCGTTCAAAAAGCGAGGTGAGACATTCTGAAAGCGGATAAAGTGAACAATGGACATTTTAACCAGATATGAACTGGATATAACCTAGATACGACCTAGATATCACGGCTGATAAGAGCTTTGAATTATTCTTGTCGGTCACAGTCCAGGGCTGCGCAACAACAGTTAATCATTACAAATGTTTTTACTTGTCCTGACTTCATCGAGAGTATCCAGATAACAGAACCAATGTGTTCCAGTTTGACAACCAAAACAAGAGGAAGATGATATCTCTGAGCAGTGAGAGTGAATTTGCTTGTGTGCAGGCCTCCGCCAGCTTATTTTTGCAAAATGAACGTTAAATATCTAATTAGATTGAATACAAAACACTAAGGATATACTAGAAAATCATCATAAGCCACATCAGTAAAACCTGCATTATATTACAGTATGTAGATTCCATTTGCGCTACCATGGTAACAGCTCACCATTAAAGGTTTGAATTCCCCATGACCTGAGGAGGTTTACTGTGGTATCTGGCGCTACAATGTGAGCTGCAGATCTGGGAAGTCCTATACATCACCCCCCTCCAGCAAGTGGTGCTTTTGGTTTGGAGGAATATTTGGGTCAGAAATGCATGACATGAATGCAGGGGTGTTTTTGAGAGTGAAAATCCACAGCCCAATGTATGCAGTTTTTTTGCTGTTTGATTAAAAAAAAAGATCTGAACTTTTTCTTCATTTCAACCACATTCTGGAATTGATAAATGTAAACTTTGACTTTCTCAGTGTGGCACTCTGTGTATTCTGAAACATAACCAGAAAGGAAAAAAAATAACTTGGCACTGGCACCATGTCCAGGGGGTGTATTCCTCTTTTCCACCACACTTCCAGACCGCTAAGGGATGACATTGTAAAGTAGCTTCAGTTTCAGCCTACTAGGACGATGCGAGATAAAAATAAACATCTTTGTCTTTGTTGCGCTGCATAAAACTTCATCCATTTCTCCTCAAGCAAACTCTTTGTGTCATTGTTATCCATCCTCTTCTAGGTTCTGCTCTGGCCAATGGCAAGCTGCATTTGCACAGCTCAATAAAACGCAAACTGACCGAGGAGAAAGGCTACGTGTTCGACAAGCGGCTCCGATACAACGTGCGACAGAATGAGAGCAACTGTCGATTCCGAGACATTGTGGTGAGGAAGGAAGAAGGCTTCACGCATGTCCTGCTGTCCACGCAGACAACAGAAAACAATGCACTCACACCGGAGGTAAAACACGCACACACACACACACACACACACACACACACACACACACACACACACACACTTGAATCCTTTCTTTATTATCAGAACAGTTACCATTTTTGATTAGGAACCATATATATGGATATATTTTCTATATTCATTTGTTTAATTTTGGTATTATTTTACTATCAGAAGTTCCAAAAGTGTGTCTGGGCATTATTTACAGGAACACGGTGTCACGGTGATTCAGTTTTTGTGTAGTGTTATGTAATTGACACAGGAAGTGAGGCTTCAGTGGTCGCTTCCTGTGATGTAGAGGCTCACACTTCAAACACAAGGGGCCTTTTCTATTCAGTGCTGCTTTCATTACCGGATTACTGCAACATTTTCTACGTTTTGGTTGAATCTCAGTGATTGCCACCAAAGGCTTCCTGCAGTGGTTCAGATAGTGAGCACATATTATTCATTGTGAGGTTGATTTTGGAAAACAAAACCTTGAGAATGATTTCTACTTCCTGCTGTCAAGATCGCAGCGTTACTCATTACTATGTAAGAATCTGCAATGCAGGAGAAGCTTTTTAATCAAAAAACATTAATATTAATATGATGCATCGCCTAGAGATTGTTAGTGTTTATTCTTTAACAGGTATGTGGCAGGTGAAAGTAAGCTAGTATTTTGTACATATAAAGTTAACAGATTAAATGGATTCTGCAGTAATTACTGTGAAAACGTGCTTTATTGCATGTAGTACATGTTTTGCTGTTAAAACTGGTGAAGCACGAATCGTTTTGTTGGATCCGCTTAATCGAAGAGGGAGTGTGAGGATTATTTGCACCCTTGTTAGAATGTCATGAAAAAGTAGCTTGTTGCTCAGTGAAATCATGACAGAAAAGATTGTTCAACATTGTGTCTGGAGAACATGGAAAGGAACATTTCAGGCATAGCTCGCCCTGGTGATAAGCTGCTATCTCCATGCCAATCACATTCCTGCTAAAATCTGCTGGCAGGACCCTGCAGACTTAATCAGGATGGACGAGCCTGACATGATTGTCCGTGCTTTAATGCTGCTATACATGAGACGTCCCTGATGGCAGAAACATACACGACTCTCATGCCAACGTGTGTGTGACTGATTGCTCGTTTCTCTGCTGTAATCAACAGCAAGCTGAGGCTTAGACAGAAGTCAGAAACCTTCTGATGTGTTTCAGTGCTTTTCTGATTTTAGTTTGCTCATTCATTATTTATTATTTAACACTCACACTGCATGCCGTTTTTTATCTACTTATCAGCGATTCTAACACTGAATGCCCTGGTTGTTGGCTCTGGGTCTTTCTATTTAGAATTTGTGGCTGTATGTGGATAACCAGGTCCTCCAGTGTCTATAAACCTGGACAGCAGGTTCATCTGGAGACCCTATATCGTCCCAAGGCAAACAGCGAGTGGATGGTGTGTGTTTCCTGTGATGGACAGGAAGCTTCTGATAGCTTTGAAAAAGCTTCGTTTAATTTAGCTTTTATTAGTAGTGTGAAAACTGTATAAAATGCCTTTTGTGGTAAGATGCTTGCTGAAAATCAACTGAGAAGATGGAAGAAGGGTGATTGTAGGACTGGATGACAGTTTGAGCAGCATGTCACTGGCGTGGCAGTGGAAGTGCTTACTGGAGGAAAGATGCACGGGTGCACGCCGCTGTTCACAGGGAAAGTTTGAGATGGTTTCCTCATTGCTCACGAGTGGGACCTTGGAGGTATGAGGTAAAATGGGATTAAGTTGGGCTGATGGTATCATTAGATGCTAAGAAGATATGACAAGAGATGGTGTCAAAAGCTAATCCTGAAAGGTTACAGGTGATGACACTTGGCTCCTTGTGAATCTGAGGGTGCTTCACACTCGTAGTGTTGCGTTCACACACACCCTGAGGTCACCTGCTGAGAGCGCACTTCAGTGCGCAACAGTAAGCCTGTAAGCTGCCAGTTTATAAAATAACTCCGATAGCTTCGACTTAGTCTTTTGCCGGGACAAGAGCTTTGGTGGATTTGCCTTCTGAATGTCTTTTATGGAGAAAAGTCAGTGACAATATTCCATTTCCTTTTTTCCATTTAAACCCTTAATGCTCGAACTCTGAATCATTTGAATCCGTTTCAGCTGTGTGTGTGCGTATATGTGATGATGAGGCGAGTTACAGTTACAGCCAGCCATGCTAACCTCCCCCTTCTCCTCAGATCATGAAGGAAGTGTGCCGAGCTCTGGGTAACGCGGCGGCTGATGACAGCAAGCTGTTGTTGCTCAGCTCCGTGGGGACGGTTTTCTGTAGCGGCCTGGAGCCGTCGTACCTGATGGGCCGCCTGACCACTGACCGCAGGAAAGAGAGCAGCCGCATTGCGGACGCAGTCAGGTAATGAGAAATCTGACCTCTGCCCCCCAACGCACCCTGACCTTTTTCATCGTGTCATAACATCGTCGCCGTGGTTCTTCAGAGACTTTGTGTCAGCGTTCATCCACTTCAAGAAGCCCATTGTGGTGGCGATAAACGGACCTGCTCTGGGCTTAGGAGCCTCCATCCTGCCTCTGTGCGATGTGGTGTGGGCCAGTGAGAAGGCTTGGTTCCAAACCCCATGCGCCGCCCTCCACCTGACCCCATCGGGCTGCTCCTCTTATACGTTCCCCCAGATCCTGGGTGTAGCTCTGGTGGGTATTAATGTTCCAGTTCTCTCTCTTTGACCTTAAACTGACATGGAGTGACCTCATCACTGCTTTGTTATTTCCCACCGGCAGGCCAATGAAATGCTGTTCTGTGGAAGAAAACTCACAGCGCAGGAAGCGTGCAGTCGGGGCCTGGTGTCGCAAGTCTTCTGGCCAACCACATTTAACCAGGAAGTGATGCTGCGAGTGAAGGAAATGGCATCGTGCAGCGCGGTGGTAGGTCCTGGTCTACAGATGGATGAGACCTCTTGAGTCCACCCACCTGACCCCTCCTCCGTCCCCTCTGTGTTTGAAAGGTTCTAGAAGAATCCAAATGCCTGGTGAGGTGCATCGTCATGTCGGTCCTGGAGGAGGTCAATGAGAAGGAGTGTCAGATGCTGAAGCAGCTCTGGTGTTCAACCAAAGGACTTGAAGCACTCTTCAGTTATCTGCACAAGTCATGTGACAAGTGATCAGAAAGGGAAGTAAGCAGTCTGCGGTCACCTTCATCACCACGCTGGAGTTCCCTCTGCTTGTGTCTGTCATTTTTGTGTGTGTGTGTGTGTGTGTGTGTGTGTGTGTGTGTGTGTAAAATTTATTTGGCTCACATGTGTCCAGATGTTTGTTTTTGCAATTCAGTTGTGTATTGATAAAGGTGAGGTACAGAGTCAGTGTGCAGGAAACAATCAGGATGTACGGTAGGAATGAATTTATCTCATGTTTAATTGTGAGTAATATATAAAATATTTATTTTGAACATGTACAAATAAAGAAGATTAGCATTTTGTACAGAACGATGAGGATTTAATCTGGTTTCCACGCTGTTGTGATTGTTGGCTTTCGTAATCTCCCTTCTTTTTGTGGAGGGAAGACTGCATATCACATACAGTATGTGCACATGAGTTCATGCATTTTCTGTTTTTTTTTTTTTTTTTGGAGTATTTTTAGAGCCCACAAATCAGATGCTGATTGCCCAGTTTGCTCAGTCCTTATCTAATAGCGTAATGACAACACTAATTGTCGGTGATTGATAACATGCTGGAAGCGTCAGTCTTCTGGCCGGAGTCGCCCTGGTCTTCTTCTGTAAGTGGATCATCAAAATGTGCGTTCTTTTACAGGATCTGTTTCTTTCCTCTGATGTTATTCTGTGAAAGCTGTTTGTAAAGCTTAGATATTTGTCCATTTCTGCATTTGAACACACGTGGTAGAGATTAATATATAAATGATCTAAAGCATGGAGTATATTGTAAATATGGCTGTTTGCCAGTCAGAGTACCTTGAATTCTGAGGTATATTTTGTACCAGTGTGTATCGTTAGAAATGGGGTGGTTTATTTTTGTATTTATTTGGATGTGCAGTGCCATGTGTCCTCTCTGCTCCGGAAGCACCCCGACTTTCTAAATGACCTTTGATTATCAAAAAACGTGATTAATTTTCTGCATTTACCACATTTTCTCTTGACGCCATCAGGTTAAGAGTTTTGCTGTAAATCATTAAAGGAATGTCTTCTAATTTAATCCATTTTTACTAACTTTTACAGGCAGAAGAACAGGTGTGGGTGGATTCTAATTGAAGCATATTTCAGTTCTTGGTAATTACATTTTAATCACATCAACTGAAAGCAAATCTGGGCCGTAAACCATCTTATTAAAGCAGTTACCCTTGGGGAGCAGGTCTTACAATTTCAAAGACTGATGTTTTAACACCAAAAACCATTGTGATGACAGGGTGTGCAGACACAACCAAATAACTTTATTTAAAAGTTCAACTGGTAAATAGTACCATAATAAGAGAAAAATAGTCAGTGTGATTCCACATTCAAACAAACTTCAGACAACTGAGAACGCAACACAGCCGCCGGCCATCCTTTGTCCGTGAATTTCCAAAAAGCAGAAATGGAATCTCCCTACTGTCATGAATAAATCAGACGTATATCGTCATGACAGAGAAGCAGATGATGCTTAGAGCCAACACTGTGTCCAAATGACTAAAACAATTCTGCGTTGATATAAAAGAGCAGTCTTGTTACACATTGCGATGCTTAATTTAATGTAACCATATCTTGTATATTTACTTTCAGCTGCAGGTCAACACTGCATTTAAATGTTGTCAGAGCTGTTGCTTGGGTCCTTCTTTTATCCGTTTTTTCATCTCTTGCGCATGCTGCTTACTGCGCTCCCGTTTTTGCAGTCTCTGTTACCATAGCACCAAAACAAAGACATTATCAGCCAACATTGTTTTTGTCTGTAATCACTCAAAAACACACCTCTTTCTTAAGACACTTGCGCATCTCCCGGTCCAGGTCATTGCACGTGCCGAAGAACTTCAGGAAATTGTGCTAAGGAGTGAAATGATTGACACACTTTGATTTTCTGTGTGGGTGAAGCTGGGAGGAATATTAAGAGAGGGTCTTACCTCTGTGTGGCACTGCCTCAGACGGCTAATCAGTTCATTACACTCATCTGTGTGAAGGTGAGGTGAAAGGTCAGAGTGCATGCTGAGTTAAGGGCTGTCAACAGAACTGCAGCAGTACTGAAATCCACAAACAAAAGGAGCGCAGATCATTTATTTACACTGACCGCTACTGACAGATCCACAGATGGTTGCATCCATTCTAATTACTTGGTTCACGTGTATAAAATGTCCTAAACAGTCAAGATGCTCCTCGGGTTCTCACACACCAAGTGAACTGAGTGAACTGAATTTGGCATCAAAAAGTCAATCATAAAATAAATTTGAGTTTCATGTTTAAACTCAATATTAACACTAATTCTAAACGTGTTATGAAGGATACTAACGCCTCCCCACCCCTCTCCTTCCTGTGCTGTCATTTTGATGATGGAGTTATTCCCTCCAGTTGTCACTTACCTACAAGCATAAACAGGTACACAGAGAGGGATAGGAACATTAAGACAAATACAATATAACTGCAGCTAAACTACGAGCATTCATCCTGACTTGTACAACGGGAAGATTTTTCAATATCGATTCACCTTGGCTTGTATACAACGCATGCCAATTGTGGCGAATTGTTAACACAAATGAGCACTTGCATACAATGAAACACATGCGCATTCTAGCTGTAAGCAGCTGGAACATACCAGTGGAGAAGTTATGTCATATGAAGTTTTTCAGCAATCCCTGGTGAAATGTCCTTTTGGCTAAAGGCTAGGCTTCTACAAGCTGGTTTTAAATAGCGCATAAATCAAGGTGAGCCTTAAGACAAACTATAAAACGTTTTTTCTACCTACACAAAAATACATATATAAAAAATATGGACATGTACATTGCCTAATATCAGTGGAAACATTTGTTGTCTGTAAGGACATTCGAATGCCGTGTTTGCTAACATAAACCGGAAGTGCTTGAGAACCATGTGATCTTATTACTCAGCAAATCAGCGTTGGCCTTTTTCTTGATCTACCAATAGCTTGCGTCTTTCATAATATTGAGGGCTGGGATTCGGCAAAGGATACTCAGAGGAAATACAAAATCGTTTTTTGAAATTTACTTCCTGTAGCGTTAACGCTTGTGTAACCCTTTAACTTTTTCCTGTTTCGTTTTTAATTTCTATTACTACTACAACTACTACTACTAACACTCTTCTGACTCTATATTAATTTGTGTACTCTCTAGTTACATTGTTTATTTATTTACACGTGTAAATTGTCATATTCATTTTCCCATGACATTGCATGAATCCAGATGAGTAAAGATAATATCGAAACTATCTTTGCATTTACTACAAAATTTGTAGTTTTGACTGGTCTTATTTTAAATGTGACTTTATAATACGAGTATATAACTTGTACGAATGATGTAAAATGAAGTTTTATGTTGTACTGTCAGGGTAAATAGTAATGGATATAATTCCACTCCGAGACAATAGAGGGCACGCCATGAAGATTCAGCTACATTTCTTTTAGTCGTGATTGGTTGATTTGTTTGCGTTTTGAACGGCGGTTTCTTTGGATTTTCTAGAGACCGTTTTAAGCGTGAATGTGGGTGGAAATTGTACAAAAAGAATAACTTTTAATTACGTAACCCTCCCAGGTAGACTAACAGAAGGAATGGACAACCTTAACAAATGTTTATTACAGCGAATCATAAGGCGGATACCAGTTCAAATGCTAAGAACGACGCTACAGAAATGGGGTCGTTTGACTGCGCCACAACAGCAATCCATGGATTTTACGCAAACGAAATTGACATTAACAGAACGTTTATTGGATATTTTCGAGGTATGTGGTGTTTTAAATTAGACGATATCAACTAAATATAGTCTGTTCCTTGTGGTTTATTTTCTGTATTGTCTTAAAGCACGGCTCTTGTGTCAACACGTTTATAAATATAGGCCCTGAAATGCAATGAATTAGGCAGGTTGAGTGCTGTTTTTTATTACGCTTTTGTAAATATACATATATATGTAGAATAAATTGTTTTTACTGTAGCAATCCATGTACTTCTGATTGAGCTAAAATTGGTGTCATTGTTTTACAGGAAAATGGCTGGACGGCTAAACATATCACAGAACTCGAGATGACATGCAAGTCAAAATTGAAGTGGGTTATTATACTTTTTATATGATGATAATAAGTGGTATTTGTGTCCCTTTATCATTTTCTTAAAGATATCGTCAACAATCCAAACCAGGGAACGTGGTATGCCTTCCAGCTCCTGGAACCTGAAGGTAGAATAAACACAGTACTTAAAACACAGCTTGTGTGTAATCAGTTTTTAATTTTGGGGAAATTTGATTTAACACGTGTCTTGTTTTATTCCTTTTGAATGTCTTTTTGTTTCTCTGTCTTAAAGATGATTCGCATTCTGTAGAGCTGACTCAGTTCAAAGAGCAGTTTAAATCTCACCTCAGTGAGCTTGTAAGACCAGTAAGTTCAACTTTTGTACTTGCATGCATAAAATCAACAGTCGCCTCATTCATAGACACATGATACATTTGCTTATTATGTGAAACAAGTTCACTGTTTGATATTATATATTAGGTGTCGCTCAAAATAAAGAAGCACTCAGATGAAGCAATTTGGATTCGAATTGCATGGGGAGACAACTTCTCCAAGCCCAACCACTTCAAACCAACATACGTGGTTCACCATCTGCAAACCCCTTATGTTTTTGTTACTGGGCTGAATTCAAAGCATAAAAAACTGCTGTCTCAGGTGATTTGTTTGTTGTTTCTACACCTACCTGGTTGTTGTCCTTTACATATCTCTATAAAGTACTTGATGTACTTTTCAGGCCTTAGTTTTGTCCACAAGATATCATGGTATCAAGGATGCGAATCTAAGAGGTCGAAATCTCAGCGCCATTAGGGATCTGCTGATGGGCCAGTATCAGCAGGTAGGTCATTCTGAGCCTCTAATGTTGTTTGAAAATTGAATAACTGTAGTGTTATGCAAAGTGGAGTGGGAGATAAAACACACTGTGAATCCTTGAAATGTGGAAAAACTTATCACCATATAGTATATGTGTCACTCTTTTTTTATTTGAAATTATATTATATCTCTAAAGCTCCTATAATCTGTTTTCAAATAGTGTTTAAAATTGTAATAAAAAAACTGATGTTCATCAACTATAAATTACCACTTCTTGGATTATACAATGTGTTTGTTCTCTAAATGAGTGAAATACGAGAAATTTGAACTGGTGCATATTATATTGTATCTTATTATTTTTCAGGTTTTCCCCACAAAGTTTCCCAGTCCTCTTGCAGAAGTGAATCAAACAATCTCAAGTATTATTCTTATTTTATTACTAATAATTATATTATTTAATGACTGTATATTGTTCTGTTCTGAATATTTTTCTGGTATTTACAGATGTGCGTATTGACAGAGAACAGTCTGAGCTTGCAGCAAACAGGCTTCAGATGGCCTGCGAGGCCTTTGGTTGTGGTACATTACCTCAGCTGCAGTCTGCTGTTTACAAGGTGCCCCCTGTTTAATTCTTTAAATACTTATGTTGCAGTCTTAGAGGAAAAAATGCAAGTCTTTTTGTTTTTCCTCAGCTGGAGACAAAATTCAAAGACAACAGCAACAACACCATGACAGAACGTGAAGAGCCTTTCAGATGTGTTGTCAAATTTTCAAGCACCAACCTCCTGGAATCATTCAGACACTGTGCATCCACAGGTTTGAATAATTCTTTTGCCACGGACACAACAGAACTTTTTAGAAAGATATTTATGCATAATCTTCTAGACAGTACGTGACTGTTGTAATTATGGACATATTTTAAATGACCACAAGATGGCGCATATCACACTAAAAATAAATTTTACCCTTAAAGGGCAAACGCTTGCTCAGTGTTTTATTGTGGACATACTGGTCATTCCATTCTGGCCCTCTACCTTTTAGACAACTGTGATTAAATCCATTTTCTTTTTAACTTTACAGGAATTGCCTCCACACCTGTCTCACCTCTGCTGTCCTCTATTGTCCTAAAAGGAAGGAATCATTTTGTCGTCACAGATAATGTCTCCGGTCCCTCCTCATGATCACGCCTTCCCTCCCAGCTGATATATGATGTATGTGGCAGCTTCTTAGTTGTGACACATCCAGTCAGAAACAAACCACCACCACTTTTTTTTTTTTTTAATATTCTTGATAAACTTTGTTTAATGGTTACTGCTCCTAATTTTTTTGTTACCTTTTTATGCGCTTCTATTTTATCCTATCTGTATTTAGCAATAGATGAGTGTCTTTTTTGTTGCAGTTTTTTCTTACTAATACAAACATAAGTATTCATCCATCCATCCATCTTCTTCTCTTTTCTGGGGTTGGGCCGCGGGGTAGAATTTTTAATATTCTTGACTATTGGAATTTTTGTCCTGTGTGATTTTAATGGTGATTTTTCTTTTTAAGCAAATTTCAGTTTTATACCATCTTCATTCATTAAATTCTCTGATATCCAGATCATTTAGACAGGTGTCTTTTCTTCTACATACTTTTAGAAATGACATACAGTGTGCATCTCTGTGTCTTACCCCTGTGACTCCAGAGGCTTCTGACCCCTGGGAGAGTTAAGAATGACGGCAATGGTAAGCTAACAAAAATATCAAACTATGTCTTGGCTGCTTTAGAGGTTTTACTATCACTTAAATGAGTTAAAGTCAACATTTATTAAAACAACACTCAAATTGACCATGTTTACATTAGAGAAATACGTATTGACAATAATTATTAAAATACCAAATACAGTCATTCATTTTAGTTAAGCCATTTTAGTTAAACCACTTTGTTTTTATAAGATGTGAAATATTTCATTTTATAAAAATAAAGCATTGCCAATTCAGTGGAAATCTCAATTGAACAATACAAAACACAATAAGCTGGATCCAATAAAAGTGATAGGTAATTACAATAAAAATAATTTTGAAGTACATGACCATTATTTTGAAAAGCGGAAATACTTCGTACCGGATATTACGCACTTTAAAATGGCTATGACGTATTTAGGACAGTAGCGAAGCAGCTTTTCAGGCACCGCTTGGGAATGTTTTGTTATCGTTAATTCAGTGCTGCTGCTAATGTCCAACGCAGGATGGACTGTCAACATAAAAACATGGCTTCCTCTGCGAGGGCCAAGGCGAATAACAGATCGAACGCCGTTCCCCACAGCACAAAGTGTCACGAAATGTCGCAGTCACGGGAAATAATAAAGCCCACCATCACGGAGCTGACCAAAGAAGTGAGGACCAACATCCTCTGCACCGTTGAAGGATGTGGAAAGATTCTCCCCAACACACCCGCACTGAACATGCATCTTGTAAAGTCACACAGAATCAAGGTAAAGTCACTGAAAATGTATCAATTATCACGTGGTCCTACTTCTGCGCGTTAAAGTGCACGTACTGACAAAGTGAGTCGTTTATGGCCGAATTTAGCTTGGCTAACATGGCAAACACGTTAACTTCACATTATGAACTGGAGAATATTTATCTGTTAACCGAATTTAATGAAAAGTTGTCGAATGTCTATGTTGGATATATAGCATTTTGTTGATGGTACTTGTTGCCCATCATAAAGATTAGTTTGCATTGGTTTGTCATGTTCTCTAAACCTAGTTCTGAGTAAGTGAACAGGTATTTTTCTTTTTTTGTCATCATGTCCTTTTCTCACATCAGTAAAGCGCCGCAGAGGTCCATTAAAATAAAAATAGTCCACAGGGAATTATAGGATGACATGACGAACAATTTTATTCCCTCCTGTGTTTGAGCCGGAGAGTCGACTTTGGGAAAAAATAATCAGGGATTTTTCAGGTTTGGGGTCAGAACTGTACTGCTTTTTGATTGTGCATGTGTGACAGAAGTTTTTAAGTTGAATTCCATTTACACCGAACACCAGTTTAAATGATCCAGTTGTAGTCTGATCACAAAAGCTCTGTTTACCTCCCTCTGAAGAACACCGCTGTTTGTAGTGAACTGCTGTATTATAGTGATGGTGTGTAGGCTGCGCTGAGTGTGGGTGTGATGGGAACAATATCAATCTGATGCATCGGCTGTGTCCTTTCTCTCTTTTCCTGCTCTGTCTTCTCCAGGACGGCATGGTAAATCCCACAGTCCGAAAGGACATGAAGGGATCACACAAGCTTTACTGCTGTCCCATCGAGGGTTGTCCCAGGGGAGCTAACAGACCATTCTCCCAGTTCTCCCTGGTCAAGCAAGTAAGTGTTGTAATGTTTTTTTGTTTTTTTTTTTGCTTGTTACATATTCAGCACTAAATGTGTTAAATCTTTAGTGACACTTTGAGTTAGTCCGAGTTCTCTCTGCCCACTGTCTGCAGACTTGTGCTACAGCTGAAACTCATTGTTAGCTGGGGAAGATGTAAAACTCTGGGCCAGAAATTTGCTCTTAGCTCAGTGCACAGATCTCTTTCTGTCCAGCATTTTGGGAGGTTTAACTTTATTCTCTCCATCTGTTCCCTTGAAGCATTTCATGAAGATGCACGCAGAGAAGAAACACAAATGTTTCAAATGCAGCAACGGTTACAGCACAGAGTGGGACCTAAAGAGACACATAGAAAACTGTGGGAAGACCTACCAATGCACCTGTGGCTGCCCCTATGCAAGCAGAGCTGCCCTGCTCTCGCACATCTACAGGACCGGTCATGAGATCCCCACAGAACACAGGTATGCGCACGGTCTTGAGAAGTGATTTCACCTCTTTTTAGGACTGGAAAGATTTGAATTCTGATGGGGGGAACTTATGTTTCCGTACAGGTTTCCTCCGGTTAAAAAGCGAAAGATGGAGCAGATGAGTGCTTCAGAAAAGGCCGAAACCAATGAGCCAAGTGGTCAGAATATGTGCTCCAGTAAAGAGACGGCAGACGCTGCTTTTGCTGCTGAAGCGGCGATTCCTGTCTCAGACACGGTTCATCTGACCTCGAACCCGAGTAAGGCCTTTCAGAAGTTACTCCTCCCCAAGCCCAAGATTGCTCTGGTCAGCGTTCCTGTGATGCAGGTGGCCCACTTGCCCTTCATCCTCCCCTCCACTGGCAGGGGGGCTCTGAGCTCTGTGGTGTTAGCGGTGGACCCCCGTGGCTCCGTCAGCACACTGCAGCTGCTCCCACAAACCACCGGAGCTGTGGGAACGCAGCTGGATGCCAAGAATGTGGGTTATAAGAGCGGCTCGCCTCCCTCCCACCCTAACCTGGGGCCCATTAGCACGGGGGTGCAGGCCAATCTGGACCCCGCGGGATCAGATGATACGAGCAGCCCGGCGCTGCAGCGTGGACGAAGCAGCTCGGCCACCATTCAGACAGACAAATCGTACTTGTCGAAAATGCCCGCCGGGGCAGGCGCTGGGGAGGGGCTGAGCTTGTATTCAGTCGGTGAGTCCTCAGTGTCGTCGTGCTCGCAGACAGACATCAGTGTGAGTGCCCAGATCCTCCTGCCGGTCAGCGTGGAAACCCAGACCTGGGCCTCCCAGCTCAAACCCATGTCATCTATTGGGGCCCAGACAGACCAGCACACGAACCAGGTTCCCTGTTCCTCTGTACCTACGCCACCGTACAAAACACAGCAAACCCAGACGTGTGTGGACATTCCTAAAACCGAGGAGAGCGCTCAGGGCCGGCCTGCCGTGGGTTCGGACTTGTTCGGCAGCGACACCCTCAGCGTCTCCACCCAGACCGCATTGGAGGTGCACGATGCCCTCGAGTCCACAGCAGGTATGTACGAGGACTCCAAGAGCGCCGGCGCCATGTGCTTCGGGGTGAGGACAGACGAGCTCAACTCAAACAACGTGGCAGACAACCAGACCCAGACCATGACCTTGTTAAATGACCTTGAAAACATCCTCTCCGACAGCATTTCGGGGCACCAGGTGCTCGCCCAGGCCGCCTCGGGCCTCGCCTCCGTGCCGGAGCATCCCCACGGCATTGACTTTGACTTTGAGGACTTTCTCAATGCCGTGCACATCCAGACGCAGACAGAGGAGAGCGAGCTGGCGGGACTGAGTGACGACGCGCCGCTGGAATCTCTGGACATCCAAACCCAAACAGATTTCCTCCTGATGGATGATGTGGGCCAGAGTCGCACGCAAACCAGCGATCTGGAGCTCTTTGATATCCACACGCAGACCGATCTTAATTTCCTGCTGAACGCTGGGACACACATGCCCCTGAGCAGCATCCTGCGTCACCCGAGCTTCTCCATGAGCACCGAGTCCTCGCACACCGAAACTCAGACGGATCTCCCGTCCTTCGCCGCGGGCCTTCCCGCTCAGACACCCGCCGGTCAGGGCGAGCACACACGGCCGTCAAACAGCGCCGAGACGCAGACCGTGACCAGCCACGCGGAAGGCCTGGGGCACCTTTTCCTAACCAGCAATGAAACCCAAACGGCCGTGGACGACTTCCTGTCAGCAGACCTGGCCTGGAATGTCGTTTCCCATTTCAGCTCCGTGGAAACCCAGACGTGCGAGGAGCTCTGTGCTCTTTTTCAGCACCCCGAGAAGCCAAACAGCTGAAGGCCTCTTAGTGAGGCTGCTCACAGTGCAGGCTTCTCACGGCTGCCTGAGGCTCTGAGAGGAACCTGTCTATGCCAGGGCGTCCAGACCCAGTCCCAGTCCCAGAGGGCCACAATCCAGCCGCGCCTTCTGTCCTACCAGGCAGGAAATGCTTTCACCAAGGAACGTGGATCCCCAGGTCATGCCTGGTAGGACAGAAACCCCGGCTGGATCCGCAGAGTGAACAGTGTGAACATTTCGATGAACATTCCAATCAAAGTCCATGTCCACAGCTTCTCCACATGGTTGCGTATCCGGACAGCTCTGTTGCACTTTATGAGCTTCGTGGGCATGATTTCTTACTTATTGTGACAGTTTATATATTTATTTGCACATGAAATGTTGTATGTGTCTTTTCGGGAAAGCCAGTTTACTCCTATACTTGGGCGTGTGACCACTGTGACTTGTTTTCACTGCGCAGTCTTACATTTTCATTCGTGTTAGACCTTAAAGGAAGAGAGACGCCACGATTAGATTTGCACAACTGTCGAGAAAAAACACTGACAAGACAACTTCATCTCGACTGTACAGGGAAAAGCACACTGATTGGATTACCGCGTGTTCAGGAATGTGTGGCGCCGGCTGCTCGAAGCACCTATTCTCCATTACTGTTGCCTTGTCAGCAGCATCAAAACCATCATCTCCAAATAACAACTTGAAAGCTTCGAAGCTGGCGTGGTAGTGATCAGGAGCTAGCAGTGTTGTGTTTTAGCCTTTGGTGAAGAAAACATTTACCGTGTGTCTGATGTTACACACTTCTGGAGAGTATCAGTGTCCACACACAGACTCGTCTCCTCACCGTCTCTGATTTATTTATTAGCTGTGTGTGAGCGCCATCGGCGGTGTTACAGTATAGACACAAGCTCTGCTACTGCAGGATTCTTCTAGAATCGCCTGACTACTCCTGGGTTATTCTGAGGCAGTATTATTTTCTCGACTGCCTGAACTTTTTTCTTTTGGTCCGTATTCTGTTGCACTAACTTACCTCATCGAGCAAATGCTTCACATGCACACTACATCCCGTTTTACTGAAGAACCTTTGCTCGTTGACCCAGTTTGAACTGATTTCATGTTATTGCCTTAAGTATTAGCTTCAGTTCCAGTTTGCTGCTTTATAATTATTGACAGAATAATACAGGCTGGCGTTTTTAGAAAACAAGATCATTCCGTGGTTTGTGTCGCACATTTGCTGTGTATTACATCTTCAGTTACCCTGTAACTGAAACTGCATCTTCAGTTACCCTGTAGACAGGGTTTCCCTACTTGAATATACTGTATATCTAAACTAATCTGCTTGACGCGTCGCCTCTTCTTCGTGAACCGACACTAAGAAATCTGTTATTTCGTCTTGTAAAAAAATGAAGAATGTACAGGACGTGACAGAACAACATTCTCTTGCACTCAACTCCCCAGAATCATTTCCTTAATTGCTTCCTTAATAACGTCGACGCTAGTTCATTTTGTAAAGGGATCGATGCCTCCTCCCAGCTGTGGTTCTGTAAATGTGTAGAAGCTCTCTGCAGATGTGCTCCGAGCAGAACTTTGTGTCCAGCCTTTTCAGTCTGGGGTCTTTATTTTCTCTTCTGTAAGTGCATGCAGGTGTTTCTCCAGCACAAAATATCTGTTTTAGGATAATTTAAGTTGCTGCCTTGATCTTCTGATGAAACACGATAGATGTCGATAATAAACTACCGGAACGTGAGTTCAGTGTTCATTTTTCAGTGTTACAGAGGTGACGGCTTCTTATCTTAATACATGCACATAAGTGTTTTCTCCATTAAAGTCAATCGGACTGCAGTGTTTGTTTTTCATAAATTTACAAGACACACAGCCTTGCTGGGGTTCATCGCTGGGATCCGAGGGGCCGCTCCTCCGAAGTGGACGACCTTCTTTCCCAAAGAGAGTCTGCTGCAGTTGGCTGCGTTGTATTGAGATGCTCCAGCCATCACATAGCTATTCTGGGCAGAGGCGCTGATGGCGGAGAAGAGGCCGGGGTTGTTCTGACACACGCCCACAGGCGCTCCTGGGTTGACAGTGCCCACTCTGGTTCCTCTCATCCTGCTCTTCTGGACAAATATCAAACCCCTTTCTTCTGCGCTCTTTCCACCTGGAGCCTTCGCCCCGCCGCTAAGCATCTGGGGACGCAACTGTGGTGAGGCAATCGGTGGTAAAAATGAAAAGTGTCTAATGGGAACCGCTGTGTTACTGGTGTGGCTGGGTTTCAGCAGCTTGGTGGGTCTGATCTCTACTGGAGCCTCTCTGAGGTCCTGGGGGTTTTCCTCCTGTGGGCGCTGGGGTGGGTTCTTCTGTGCCGCCCCGATGGGCCAGCGTGAGGCCTCGGTCTGCAGAGGACCCCCACCGCCAGCATGCCATCGGGACCCTGCGTGCTGGTTTAACTGGTCTGGAGTGGTGTTGGTAGCTGAAGCCTCTGCATTCGGAAACAGAAGGTCAACAGATTCTTTTTGTTTTGGTTTCTTGCAGTCCTGTGTCACAAGTATGCAGCTCAGAGGAGCGGCTCGGGCCCATCCTCTGACCTGTCGGAAAGTGGAGGAAATTATGTTAATATCGACAAAATTAAAGGGTAATATTGAAATATAAATATATTTGTTGCATTCAGGCAGCTGTTTCTAAAATAAATAGGTTTCTATGCGTAACCAGGTTAGTGACCATCTTACAGGCACTGGTTAGGGTTAGGGTTAGTTATGTGTATGAATGCAGGTAATTACTCACAGCTTCGTCCCAGCTGCTGTAACAATGATCCTCCTGTGGCTCCAGTTCTTTCAGCATCTCCTCGCTGATGTCCAGAAGAGCATCAACATGTTTCCTATCTGGGGTTTCACACAGCTTCTCTCCTGCTGCCTCCACAGGAGCTGGGGCTCCATCTGATCCACTCACAGTCGTCTCACCCACTTCCACGGTCGCCATTGTAATGTTGTTTTGTTAGACTATTTAATCATGTCACCTACAGAATGTTAAAAAAAGGAAAAGAAAATAGTTTGAACAGTTTAACAGTCTCCCCAACTCTAACTCCACCAGTACTGAGTCCTGTCAGCTGTGTTGGTGTTCTGCCTCCTTAGAAGAAAGTTTTCCTTCTCGTTGTACAAGCGCTGAATGTTTTCATACTGGGTAGGAAACGCGGTCGCCATGACAACTGTTAGAGGTCGTACCGGAAACTGTGACGTGATAAAGAGGGGACGGCTAATCTTGAGACAACAATGAATTATTACACTATCTGGTTTACTTCTCTGTAACATTTTTTATCCCAAATTGTATAAAACGTACACAGCAATATCGTGATCATTTAATGAACACTTAAAGGGGTACTGCGGGACGTCTGTAAGTAATTGGACATTGTAATTATAAATGATCTCAGCGCCTTTCTTAATTTCTGTCTGTGCAGTCATAACAAACTGTAAAAAAACGAGGAAGTCGGAGCGTCAAACAGTTAATCCCTTTAAATGGGGAAACCATTTTGCGGAGATGCAACGTTCAGATCTGCACGTACACACCACGCGCAGCTGCGCGCAGGTTCATCAGCCGTGAAAGCACCCTGCACCAAAACCGCACCAGAAGCGGATTGCGTGCGGCTGTTTGCAGGTTCTCCACTTCGTGTTAATTAGACACATATCCTAAAATCAAAACGTAGACGATCTGCGTGAAGAAAGCCGTTTTATGCCCGCCTCGGTTTATTGGTCCAGAGCAGTAGCGTGTCATCTTGTGACGCAACCGGAACGCCTATCGGCGAAGGGGATCACTGACACCTGACAGTTCCTTCTCTTCACGCCGGGCTTTAACCATCACGACCACTTGTTCTGCAGTGCAGAAGCTGCGGCGTTGCATGCAAGCAGAGCCTGCGCACACAGCCGCGATCATGCTGCCTCCAAAGAACTGCCTGCCGAGGAACTACAGCTGCATTGCCGGACTGTTCGGCAGCCTGGCGGCGGCCAACCCGCGCCTGGACGACGGTGAGGATTGTGAGAAGATGAACGGAACGTGTGAGCCCATCGAGATGCCGGTGGTGGACGAGAGACCGCGGGGCAGAGAGACGTTCCTGAAGCCTCCACAGAGTCCAAATCTGCGTCGGAGGTGCAAGTCGCTGCCAACTCCCACAGAGAGAGCAAAGTTAGAGATCTCCAGGAGCAGAAGTCCGACCAGTCAGAAAAAGGTGCGCTTCGCTGATTCCTTGGGCCTGGAGCTCATCACGGTGAAACACTTTGACGACACGGACGAACCTGAGATACCGGAGCGCATCCTGGCCAAACTATCCAACGGACCCCTGCACCTGAACCACATGGACACCAAATTCCCCCGCGCCCCCGCGCAGTCGATGTTCATGGAGTTGCAGTTCGCGAACCCGGGAACACTTCCCGGCTTCGAGCAGAGAGTGAGGGAGGTGAAAGTCATGCTGGAGAGCGTCGAGACGGACGAGTTCAGCCTCTCCGGAATCGTGCGCGTCTTGAACCTGGCCTTCGAAAAGAGCGTATTTTTGCGGTATTCCTTAAACAACTGGATAACATTCATGGACAGCTTGGCTTCTTACGTCCCCTGCTCCAGCGACGGCGTAACGGACAAGTTCCGATTTAAGATCGTCACGCCCACCTACCTGGACAGCGGGGGCACCCTGCAGTTCGCCATTAAATATTGTGTCGGCGGCGAGGAGTTCTGGGACAACAATGACGGGAACAACTACAAGATTCGACGTCACCGGTTCAAGTTGTCGCCGCCGAGGGAATGGGAGAACGGCTGGATTCACTTCATCTGAGACGGTCCTGTGCGCAACCGTCCCCCGGTGTACTTTAGCTATGACAGTAGCCTGTTTGTTTCTGTTCTGTCGTTTTCAGCTACACGTTTTTAAGCCGGCAAGAGAATAAAACTTCCACAATTTAACTCAAAATGGGAACAGACTGAGTGTTGGGGCACGCTTTTAGCCCTTTAATGGCGTGCCTGTTGCGGGATGCTGTTGGACAAATTGCCTTGATGTCAGGGCCGGCTCCAGCCCGGTGCCCCTTGGGAGGGCACGTTCGCGTTATATAACATAGAAACACGTGCCACGGAAAACGTGCCGGGTAGCAGCCGGGATCCCGCGAGAATACCGGGGGAGGGGGCGGTTATGTGACGACGTTAAAAAATGGTTTCGGATAGGTTTACTGTGCAATAACACAGGCGTCACCGGACTCTCCATCACGTCTTTGCTGTGGGAAGCCCGTGTGGTGGTTCAGATTTCGTGCACTCTCTGTTTGAAAAATGCCTTATTTGGGAAGTTGTGCATTTAAAGTATTTTCGCCATTAGAGGATTATCATTGCAGATTTATCTTTAAGAAAGGCCTGAAGGCACCTGGATAGTTATAATGTAGACTTCTAGACCAGGGAAATCATATTCATAATATTCATAATCCTGCATTGTAACTTTATATATTGCTGTATTAACATCAAAATTATTTTTGCAAAACTAAGAAAGTGTCACCAGAACCCAAAGATGATTGACCTAAAACAGTTTCTGTCGTTTCTGCACCAGTATTAGACCAGGAGACATAATAAGATGACAACATATATTTATTTTCTAGAGAACTGGATTTAATATATTAATCTGTTAACACTGAGCGTGTTTTGATGCTGGTAGCAAGTTTGATTTCTAGTCTAGTCTTTTTTTTTTTTTTTTTTTACCTCTGTTTTCTGTAGGTTGATTGTCAAAGACCAAGTTATTTTGTACAGATGCCCAACACTGAGTGCTCTTCTCATATTGTCTATGCAGACAAAGTATCTTCTGCATCAACACTGTGCATAAATACTGCTGCTCCCTCCAACCCCCACGTGACCAAAGTGGCTCACACCACACGGCTCCTCCCACCTATTTTTATCCTTAAACACCAGCACCCCCAGCGCTTTTTATTTCTGCCTAATTGGCCTTGAGTCAACCTGAACGACCAGTCCTTCCTGATCAGACAACACCTCATCCTGTTGTTTTTTCAGCTCACGTGGGCGTTGTCTTTCAAACCTCTCCTGAGTGTTTTAGGCAGACGAGTTCATTTTTTTTCCTATGTGCTCATAATGATGTGTACGGACTATATTTGTGCAGGCAAACACACAGGATGTTTTTGCATTCCGCCGCTCTGCCTGTAATCCGACCACCACTTTCTCCTTTGTTTACATCACCGTTTTTAATGGGGCCGTGAGGAAGAGACCCGGAAAAGGTCAATTCCTGTAACCACTTACGTTTTGGAGCGGCTCCATAAACGTCCTCGGCCTCGTGCTTTCGCCGCACCTGACTCTGTCGGGGCAGATGAGCTCGGGTTGGAGCTGTCAAGCCCTGGGGTTCGTGCATGTGGTCGCAGTTTTGAGCTCTGCGTGTGTGTGTGTGGATCACTTATCTGCTTTGATCTGTGTGCGCTCAGTTCAAGCCCTAATGCCACGTTTGATCGGATGAACCGAGACTATAGGGCGATGCATCAATACCAACGACTCACTGCCGCTGTCCAAGGTTGGACATTTTTAACCAAAAAGACGCTGTTTTGGACTTTGCAAGCATTTATCCTTACTCCAACCACACTTGTCAGGCACTGCTGTTGTTATCGGTGCATCGCTACCAGCGAGAAAACAAAGGGCTTCATGCCTGATTAGGTTTTAACTCACGTGACATTTTTACATCAGTACTTGCATCACTTGTGTATTTATGTGTGTGTAAATCTGTTGGTGTTTCACGTTCAGTGTGTCCTTATTGCTGTTTGGTGTATTTCCAAGTATTTCAAGAGTATGTCGGAGGGATGTGGGTAGTAAACCGCGTGTTAGCGGGCGATCCTGCAGAGTTTGAAGGTACAACATGAATCCTAATCTGACTGATTGCAAAAGCACACTTGTTAGAAACAGGAAGGTGTTTCAATATGGCCGCTTAAACTGGTCACACCTGTAATTGTGACAGTTTGGCTCCAGACCGTTCACCTGTCTGTGTCAATAGGAGTCTTCCTTGAATGTAAGCAGCTGGAACCTGCTGTGAGCTGAACGCTGCTTTACCTAAATGTGAGTTTATGGCAGGAAGTGTGATGTGATGTGGCGTTGGAAGAATGAGTGCAGACAAATGCGCGTCGAGTCTGGGCGACAACGGTGGCGCGCATCTGGACGGGACCGCTGACGAGAGATGCTCTTTCGTGGCGTTTCCGTCACGAACGACTAATGAATGTAGCAGACCCAGATGAAGCCGGTTTAATGCACTTTGAGGAAGAACAGGGAAACGGGCAGGGTTGCAATCATCACAGTCACCAAAGCTCTTTCCTTCGAAGAGCTTCTACCAATCATTCACCCTCTCGGACCCCTTTGTTCCCTCCCTCCCCCTCTCACTCGTACCTTACTGGTAGTATTTGTCTTACCTTGACTTGAATTGTTAGCTGCTTTTGTGTGTCCGCTGCGGCCCCCTGTTGTGTTGTATCATCTGCTGTATGCCTCGTGTACAGCCCGCGTTCTTCTGTTTTAAAGTGAATGTTACCACCTGCATGTACAGCTGAAGCATATGTTCACATTTAGTTTTCAATGTCACCCACCTTGTTAAAGAACGGTTAATAAAGGCATTTGTGAACGCAATCGACTGATTCGTTGGGTTTTAATAAATCAGACATCACTCCTTACATTTACATGCATTTATTCAGCGCTGATGTAGCCGAGTGTCTCATCTGTGGAGAGCTCCAGAGCGTCTCCATTCATAAAAGCGCACTGCAGTGGGCGGCGCCATTAGACAAACAGCTGCAGACATGTCCTTGAATCGATTACAGCAGGCCATGGAGGGGTGGGGGTGGTGAACTGAAGCAAGAGGCAGCGTAAGAGCTGAGCAAAGCCACCATAAAAATAGGTTCAACATTATAATAATACACCAATTTAGAGCACATTCATTAATGAGAGAGATTGAACTTGTAAAGCTTGAACCTGGAGATTCTCCTTCAGCCCCACCTCCGCTCACATGAGATGGATGGTCAGGCATGTATTCCTCCAGCTGGTTCATCCTGTACTAGGTTCAAAGACACAGGAGTCTAGGTCAGACTACTAATATAAACAGATACCTCGCTGTTGTTGTTTTTTTAATTAGCTCAACTGCTGAGAGAAAGAGCTGAATTCTGGGATTAAAGTCTAATCTGCGCGTCCATGCTGTTTTTGTCCGGCAGAAGGAGACTGGGGGACAGCTGTACTAACCCCCGATCAGTCTCATCCTCCGTGTTGGCGTGAATCCATGTCGGTGATAAACATGTGCTGTGAAATTCTAGTTGAATTTTATGAGCAGAGCGGCTCAGCAGGCACGAGGAAATGAAAGCAGATGAAAAATTCAATGTGTCCGAGTGCATGTGAACAGCATTCCTGCAATAATCACAGAAATCCGGCCTGAGGTGAGTGCACAGTAATGCTGTGATGGCTCTTTTATCATCCCCTCTGATCATCCCCTGACAGCACACCCTCGCAGCCAGCCTCATCCCACCGGCTCCTGCCCTGCAGGCCCCTCGGCTTTGGCAACGTGACTGACGAACTTCATGTCGCCACCGCACGGCTTCATGATTTCATTTTAAATCATTTATATGAGACGGGACTCATTTTGAGTCCGCAGCAGATGCGCACGGTCCAGTCGGTCCACACATGAATAATTGAGCTGAAAGGGGAACCTTCACAACTCTGGAAATTCCATCCTGCTCTTCTGGAAAAGAAAAGCTTTCTCACTTCAGTTCCCTCCCAGCTGGTAACCGTGAGGTTTCTCCCATTTTTGTCTCCATAGAATGGCTTTTTAATAGTTAAAGGAGGAACAAATCAAGCTAGACTGGATCCATTCACACTGATTTTCTTTCTTCTCATCCTCTTTTCTCCCTCTCCACCAATTCGTCATTCATCTGTCTTTCTGTCTCCCTCTGCTTTCTGTTATAATTCTTTTATCTGTGATGCTTTCACGTATCTTCTTGATTTATAATTTTATATATAACTTTATTGTATTCAGTCTCCAGGAGGACTCATGCTTTGTTCTTTTGATGAATCAAAGTCTATCCATCCATCCATCCATCCATTCATCCTTCTATCCATTCATCCATCATGGGGGTGCTGAAGTCTATCCCAGCTTTCATTGGGTGAGAGGCAGGAACACACCATGTGTCTGTGATGTATATTTGTTTACAGCAGAAAAACTGAAGGATCTATTGCTTATACAATGACATAAGTATAATAGTACATCTTAATCTTTATCCTAATGTTATTACACATTAGAACAGTGAGATGAATTATGCCATACTCTGCAGGCTGCTCTATACCGCTGCCATTTCATACACAGCCAAAGGACACTGACAAACTGAATTTAATCTAAAAGTATGCTGAATAGTAACAGCCTGGCCAAGAATGCGTGAGACAAACGTGGCCCCACCATTTTCACTGACTTGTTAGTATGCTGTAGATGTTCTGGTGGAGCTCCACAGAGTCCTGGACCTTATGTAATGAAAGTTGCGTTTCATATGGGCGCTGCTGGGCTTATTGCACCGGAAGAAATTGGAATGAAAAAATAAATAAATAAATAAATAAAAGGACAAGGATGCATTACCCTCTTCATTTTAAAACTACCACTCCTTTCTTTTTCTTCCACTGATCATTTCCTTTAGCCTTTCAAACTGCTCTCTTAGTCTTTCCACCCCATCTTTCCTTCACCATCCACACAGGGCTTCCATCACTCTCTTTGGCTCTCTAAAATATCCCTCTCTGATATCCCAACCCTTCATACACGCTACATTTTTTGCCATGTCACCAGGAAAGACAGGTCCGGATGAATAACGCTCTGATCCAGACTGTCTCCGCTCTCCGCAGCCTGCCCGTCTGACCTGAGCGAGATCAACATCAGGCTGACAAATAGACCTGGGAAAAAACAACTTGAGTCCGATCAAATGTGAAGAATGCACAGAGAGACCACGCAGGAGGAGCAGATAACCAGCTGAAGCATCATTGCTCCTCCACCAGCAGGGCTGTTTTAGCCTGGTCGTCATGCATACCCAGGTAAGTTATTGACTAGTGGGAGGATCAGTGAGTGTGGGGTGCTCAGTGGGGCGGTCAGTGCGGGTCGTGGCGGACGCGGTGCTGAAGCAATGTGGTTCTGTGCTTAACAGCGGAGCTATGGTAGCCAGAGAGGCATTCATGGTCAGACAAACAGGTGATAAAACAAGAACAGCCATTAAAGCGTCGCTATGATGGTGGTTTAACCTTGGAGAAGCCAAAGGTTAAACAGAATTGTGCCTGCCTGGCTGGATAATGTGAGGAGATATTTTGTTTTGAGCAGATGCTTTTTGATGTTTTAAAGCAGTAAAGTAAATAAATGGAGAACAGCCAAGAGGCGGCAAAGACTGGGTCATGAATAAAACAGGAGAGGGAACGAACGTCGAAATTTAGACATGCTGATGGTTAATGAGGTGGGGGGGGGGGCTGCACCTTCATCATGCTGGGGCACACGTTTAATTGAAGTGGTGGTCGTGGTGGTGGTGGTGGTGTGTGTGTGTGTGTGTGTGGAGGATCAATAAGGTCAACCTCAGTGAGGTCACCTCTACCAGAATGGATCACATGCCCAATACATGCAATACATGCCCAACAATACATGCCCGCTGGTCTGCCATTGTGTGTCCACTCGTGTGCACAAAGGGGTGATTCAGCACTTCCTCATTTTCTCTTTCTTCACCATTTCCTCTCCTCCACGAGTATCACCGCCACCACATGGCGGTGATACTCCAGGCTCTTGTCCATGTTGTTCTGCTTGTTTTTTAGTGTGTTACAGAGGATGTGTGTGTGATTCAGAAAAACGTGACTGCTGTCAGAGCAAATATTCATTAAACTGTTAGGGGGCCGTCCCTCTGTGCAGAAGGGAGATGTAGTTTTTCTGCAATGCCTGAGCATGACAACACCACCATGTTGGAAATAAAGGTATCACGCAGTCATGGGCGACACTTTCATCGGGCTGGACCATCTCTGCCGGGCCTGTTGCCTTGAGGCGCTGAACTCTCTGCAGGTCTAATGAAATAATGATGCTGCTGCACTCTCACGCCTCTCAGTGTGTCTGGTTTCTATCTCCACACGCCCTGTCATGCCTCTCGGTTGCTGTCCCGCAGATGGCCGCAGGTCACACGCAGCAAATGTGTGACTTGAATTCTTGGCTGGCGTCACTGGTACATGCCACACACTCAAGACAAACTCATGTGTGTTTGGTGAACAGCAACAGGATCAATGACCTGGAGTAATATTAATGGTAACCTAAAAAATAGGGATCTATAACTATTTTTACTAAATTAAACATATCAACACTTAAAACATTATACCTGGTTTTATAATGACTTCATATAGCCAATATTGCAAGATTTCTTAAAAATGTATTATTATGATTAATATCACCTTTAGGCATGCACTGATCGAGTTTATTACTGCCAAGTATGCATTTTTACTCATTTATTTCGCAGTAGTTTAACCATATTTTCCTTTTACAGGGGAATGATGCTGTTCTACATAAATGCCATATGTTTGAATTGGGAGTTCTGGAGCACATGTGCCAGGAGCATGAGAAGGTACATCTGTGTGATGAACTCAGCTGATGCCTTTCATGCATGTGTGCACAAAGTCTGCACAAGCACACGTCTGTGATTCAGAGCGTGCTCTGCTGCCCCCCTGTGTGCAAAAATTATAAAACAAGACTTCAGACTCATTCATATTGTCCAAAGGTGCGAGACTGTAATACTAGCAATAATAATACTAACAACAATATCAAATCAATAAAAAAACAATAATAATATTTAATGTCATCAGCCCTCAGGGTGGCACACTGCTCTCACAAAAAAGCGCATTTTATTACCAGACAAAAGCTGTTAATAGTATTTGTATTTAATCTCCAGACAGAAAGAAGTGAAATCACAACTACCAGACGTAGAAGACGCATAGTCAGTTTTAAACCTACGCATTACATGTGTTTGTAGAAATCTGCTTTCAATTTCACGTTTAAAAGATGAAAGGGTTTTTTCAATTCAATTCAATTTAATTTATATAGCACCTTTTACAAAAAAAAAAAAAAAAAAAAAAAATGTCTCTAGGTGCTTTACAGAGGCAGAAACCCAAAGCCTAAACCCCCAGGTAAGCACAGTGGCTTTTTAAAAAACAAAAAAAAATAAGAGGACAAAATAAAAAAAAAAAATGGATATTTGTATCATCGTTTGCTATTCTGTGCCCCAGCGTAAAAGGGCTGTCTGGGACCTGATGTGTAGTTATATACGCCTACCTCACGGTGGCAGCAGAGTTACAGTTTTGGGCTATTCTTGCCTGTGAGAGCAATAAAACAAGGAACTAAACGGTGATCTCATCCTCTGAGGCTCCGAGGAGCCGGGTAAAATTGCAGTTTAAACGCACTCACCCTTACCTCCCTCTCCCCTAAATCTCCCTGTCTCTCTGCGTCTCTCTGTCTTGGGGGGAGGGTTTGCAAGGACTGCTCCCCATTAAGGAGACTCTGTGAGAGAGATGTGTTGACATGAGGCCAGCTCAGCTCTCTGTCTCAGAAGAATGTGCTGGCATGGACATGGGGCGCCATTCACATGGAACTTTAATTCATTTACACAAAAACCAGAACAATCATAAAAACAGACCTAACTGTTGAGCGCTAACAGCTTACTGCAACATAACATCCTTTAAGGTGAAAATTAGCATTTCTTAATATCGGTCTTGTAGAAAGAGAGGATTTTGTGTCCAAGTGCATGCCTGTGTGTGTGTGTGTGTGTGTGTGTGTGTGTGTGTGTGTGTGTGTGTAGAAGTGGGCAGTGAACGAGGCTTTGATGCAACCTGCCAAGTTTCCCCTGTGGACAGCAGCTGTCTAGTAGCAACAGATACTCCCAAGATACTTTCCCAGCCTTCATCTCAGCTCTCCTGCCTTCCCTCTTTCTTTCAAATCCCAAAGCATTTAACAGAGAGGAAATGAAACAATGAACCCTGCCAGTCTGCAGGTCAACAGCAGCTCCTCCATCCTGACGGTAAATCAGTCAGACGGGGACATGAGAGAAAGCGGGACCCACACAACGCTGCAGTTAAATTTGTCTCCACGGGACGGAGAAATGGGGAGATTGATTTTGAATTATTATCTATGGAGCCGATGCAGAAAAAAACAGGGATGATGCATGATGGGTGTCTACTCAGCTGGATGAGCTGCTGATGGAATTTTTATCTTCCGAGTGAGCTCCTCTTTCATGTGAGCCAGCCTCTCACTATACTCAACTCCACGGAAACAATAAAAGTTCCATTAGATGGTCTGTTTTTGTGTATTTTACAGTGTAAAATGTATAATTTGGTATAATTGTACATTTGCTGTTATTTTACTTAGCATTGTTGGTATATTCATTATTATATGTAACAGTTTTGGGAAATTGCACTGAGACATTTGGAATTCACAGGAGCGCTGTGGTCGTGACCGGCTCAGACCACAGGCTCCCATGTGGAACAAGCCAGTGAACAGCTCTTTATTCCTGCAGTGAGCTGCTGCTGTTTAAGTGAACTAATTCAGTCAAAAGCTTCTCCCCTCATGAGTGTGCACGTGTGCATTACCACCAGTTCAGCCAGAAAATTTTCCTAACACCCAACTCTGTTGCTGAACTGTTACCTACTTTTGGCTGCTTGCTAACCTCAGGGTGACCCCCCCTTCCCCCTGTGGTTGGCCTGTCGCCGGGCGAGGGGTGTGCACCCCGTTTAGCCCTCCAGGACCCACCCTGTTACTGAGTTTTCTGTCTTTAGAACCCCAGCCATGTTCCTTTGTGTATGTTTGTACATAAAAAAAGTCATCAAGACTCGACAATAATCAGCCCCCCCACCCCCCCCCCCCAACTCTCTGGATATCATGTTGCCTTCTGCCTGCCTTCCAACAACCCCTCACACACAGCCCATTGCACACACAGCATTAAATCCAGCCCCAGGCATCAGTCAGTGAGCCTATCCATCATGGGAAGTTTGTGCTGATGAGAGGAGGGGAAAAAGAGCAAAAGGGTGAGGAAAGAGAAGGCTTAGATATGTGGAAGGGCAGAAGATGTAAAGCAATGATTATGGTGATGGATGAGGGAGAAGATGCCGGTTGATGGCTGCGCCCCAAAGAGGAAAACACCCACACGGATTGTTCATGTGCACTGGGACATTTGGACTCTGCTACATGTATGAAAAAAAAAAAAAAAATCCTGCCTTGCACTAGAGCCCCTGACACAACCGACACGTGCACGTTTTTATTTCTGCAATGAAAAGATGGGATGAGTCAGTGAAAGTCAGGGAGAAACCACAGCGGTGTCATGATGTGAGTCCAACAATGGAAGTTTGGAGTAATGCAGATGCTGCTCTGCTTGGAAATGCAGCGGTGTGTGACGCTGAGGAGTTTGTGTGCACAAGCGTGTAGCGGTGGCCTGTTTTGGGCATTAAAAATGGCCATAATTTCTTGCTGGGTAAACAAACAAATGACTCATTGATCAGCCTTATCTGCCTGCAGCATCCCAGAAGGATCCTATCTGACTGTGGGGGCAATAAAAGCACCAGAAAGAAAGGCTCAGTGAGGAGAGCGGCAGGAGAGCCAGAAGACCTTAAAGTAGTGGAAAAAGAGAGCAAAGGCTCTAGTGCAGGCCTGCGCGCCTGGCTGTACGCTCGTGTTCTGCTAGGCCACCACGGCTGGCTAAATAAACAATCCTAATTGGCTGTGGAGCCCCACTAGTCTGGGGTTTCACTCGCTTTCATCCTGGGGAAGCTGTGGGAGAGCTGAGGTGAGACGTCGCGATAACACGCATGTGCTGGATCACTCACCGGCACAAGGGCCTGCAGATACACACACAGTGTGAAACTTGACTTATGCACAAGAGGATGTTTCCATCATTCTGTTCTCTTTCTGTCACGTGACTGATGACACACATGCGTGTTTGTGTATGGGCTGTGATGCGATACAGAGACTAACAGAGGCCACCTACTTTCCACATTTGGAGGAATGCATTTCACAGTCATCCATTTGCAAAACAGAAATAGATTTAGTGCCTTACAAGATTCATGTTGTAGACTACACGCTCACATCAATGAACAGCAAATTCCACGATGTCATGTGGCTCATGGCAGAATCACAGCACCTGAGACAAATACAAAAACAGCACACCCAATCCACCATGAAGCAGATACAGTCAGTTAATAAGGTTTAGTGAGTCAATGAATTACTTTTTTTCCAACAATTTGAGCACACCTCAGAACACAGTGAAAGACGGTTGTGCATGAGAGACGCCTAGTGGTGAAAATAAGAACAGCTTTCAATTACCGCATCATCCGTACAATCATGAGGCTTAGCTGGCCATAATTGGAGCAATTTGACGTAATCAGATAACCCGGACAACATAAGGATGTGGATTTGTGTAAGGTGTACAAACCTTACAAAAAACAGTACAGTTCTTGTTAATTCTATTCTCTTGAAAGTGAAGAATTTCTGTCATTGTATTCTTCCTTCCACTATAAACCACTGATGTGCTTCTAGTGTTATTGAAATGCGTGTCTGGGTGAAAGGACAGAGAAAAGAAAGAGTTTTTATAGTTTATAGAGACATCACTTAGGCCTGGCTCAGAGAGGGAAAGTGGTTGTCATGGAGAGGAGTGGAAGAACAGAGTCATGACTGAGATGAACAAACTTGTGTTACTTTACATGAAGTCTCAACAAAAACCAAAAAAACTCAGCTATGTTAAAAAAAAAACTCAGCAATGTTAAAAACATTGTCATTACCACATTTAAAAACTATTTCACGGGTATAGGGGTTTTATAAGCAGCACAATTGTTTCCTCACAGTCTTCCAAAGTGTGATCTGGTGATCCGGAATTCACAGTTTAATCATTCTGGGAGGAGAGGCCTCACAGTAAGTCAAAGGAGCTGAATGAAAAGATGGCTCCAGCCTGACTCCATCCATCCACCCAGCGAATTGTCGCCTTCTCTTGACCACTGGCTCACACTCCTCATGTGACCATCACACACCAGAAATCCACGTGAGTGTGAAATAAATGCTTTTTACTATAGATTTGTAGATCTCAACCGCCAGTTCATGTGTCAAACAGCACCTCTGCTGACTTAAATATATGGGGGTGTAAGGTGTGCGTGTGTGTGTGTGTGTGTGTGTGTGTGTGTGTGTGTGTGTGGACTAATGTATTAACACAAGCGAGATCATCATCCAGGGGATGGGTGTTAAGTACCGAGGTGGGCTCTGCAGAGGTGGGAAGAGGAGGGTGCTTTTACAGGGTAGGAGGTGATCACTTTTTTCCAGGGAACTCTTCAAACATGTCCAGTCATCAGCATTTCCCCAGCAGCTCTCTAGCGGAGGGAGAGAGCGAGCGAGAGAGAGAAGGAGGGAGAGCCCGAGGGTGAGCTTCTTCCAAAGGTGGAAGGCGGCCAACAAAAACAGCCGACTCCAGTAGGTCGGCACCGGAAGGGGGAGTCGGGGGGGTGTAAGCTTATGACTGTGTTTGTGTGGATGTGCCTGTCTATATGCGGTGTGTGTGTGTGTGTGTGTGTGTGTGTGTGTGGTGTGGGTGTTTGTGTGTGTGTGGGGGGGGCAGGGGGGATGCTGTTAAAGTCCTTATGAGTGCACCCTTTGCTTCTCAACATTCCCGTTTGTTGTTCCTGAGCCAGAGGGCCGTTGGCTCGGTGTCTCCCAGGGGAGTCTTTCCACTGCATTCCTTTCCCATTATTCCAGGAGTGTCTCTGCGAGGACTGTCTTCCCGGCGTCTCTTCTGGCTTCTCTTAACACTGTGTTTGCATCCTTCTTCTTCTCCCTTGGGTTGTTCTCTAAGGTGAAGGTCAGGGGTTTATCATAAAGCTATCTGAGAGGAGGGACAGGTAGCTTGAAGCCCATCTGGTTGTACGCACGTGTACATGTTTGTGTTATCACACCCCATGAGATGGACAAATCAATAACATCCCTAATGTCCAGTTCCGGATTACTCGGGATCCTGCAGGGAAACTTCTCACTCTTTCTGTCTCAGCTGATTTCTTGTTATTTCCTCGTCATTTCCTGCCCCTTTCAAAACGTCCTTTTCTTGTTTCCTCCTCTTCCTCTGGGTCTCTGCGACTTGAGAAGGGAGGGATGCAGACTTCCCGAGCTCTCAGACGGGACCAGGGTGGAGCGGGAAAGGCTTCCAGGACTGACTGACAAGTACAGGTGAAAGTGGATTAGGTCAAACTCGTGTCACACACACACACACACACACACACACACACACACACACACACGGACACACACGGACACACAAGTAAAGGCTCCAGTCAGGCTGTACCACTCTGGGAAAGAGGACAAAGGTTAACTACAGCTATGATGAGGTTAGCTGCACGAAAAAGCAGAAGAAACTGAATTTCAGCTCTGTCTCCTGCACATCACAGTCCCCGGAAACATCAATTTCAGGATCAATAACAACTGCGTTCAACAGCACACCAAAACCCTGACGCGTAGGAGCATTAGAGTCTCTGTGGTCTGACTGAATGTCACACCTCACCCACTTCATGGGGGAAAATGCACCTATTTTTGTGACATGTTTATTTGGACAAAGGGACAGCGTCCAAATGAACCGTGACCCTGTCGACCCCGTTGAGTCGAATGTTGTAATTTTTTTTTTTTTTTTATTATTTCATGTTCCAAGGAAACACATTCCTCCATCACACCTCTGACCTTGGAAAGGTCCCAGAGATCCTGCAGAAATAAAAGAATAAATAAACAACTGGGAGAAAGTCCAGACCTCTCTCTAGTGGTTATACCTCTCTCTGTTCCTACTCTTTTCCTTTGCACTTTCCAAGTGAATTTAGAGTGTAGATTTAAGATTAAGCTTGTATTGTGGTTCATATTTGAACACCAGAAACTGGGATGACATTTGATCTGGTGCTTGTTTACTTCCTGTGTCACCTCCCTGTGATGGCATGTGCACCCCTGACTTCCTGTCTGGCAGGATGCAAACTGTGACTAGCAGCTTAGTACAGCTATTATTTCTGGCACTGAAATGCACAAACCAGATTTAATCTCTACAACAAACACCAGATGCAAAGACAAGTTGACAGTTTTGCAGCTCAGACACTGCTTGACAGATATATCGACGTCCTCACAGAAGGCAAAGAAAAACCCCAAACACTACAGGGCGATATTCACTTTCACAGATTATAAGTGAAAAACATGTCAGAAATGTTTATATCAAGCAGGGGACCGTTGGGAAGTGGGCAAAAGGGGTAAACTGAGAGTAAAAGAAGTCGTGAGCTCTCCGTGCTTTTTCTCTCAGCCTCCAGAGCGGGGTCTAATCAGGCAACATGAGAGAAAACATCTGTGTTAGGTGTTCTTGAACGTTTACGCTGTGACCAAATCAGCTGCTCAGGAAGGATTATGAAGGCTGGAGAACATGGAGGGGCTGTCTTCACGAGGATCCGGTCAGAGGCCCTCTGCTAGAACACAGTGTTTCTGACAAATATGGTCATGGATGGGAAACAAGTTTGATCTGAGAGATGAAGGACATTGCTGGGCTTGGTCAGTAAACTCACCAGAGGTGCAATATTAGGAGTAATTTGTCAGATTTTCTGTGTTTTGATAGCAGACTTTGGGTCATTTTAAACATTTATATTGTTCCATCACAAGTGCAGTCAAAGGAAAGGGACTTGGGTTTATGGGAGATGTTTGTCTTTTGGCCATCTTGTGTAAGTGTGATTTTCTGTAACTGTAGCATGAAAATGTTCTTACAGAATTTTCTCTTACACTCTTACTGACACATCCATTTTGCAGGAGGTCTCTTTGGAGAAAGCTCCTGAGGTGACAATAAAATACCTCCCAGATGTGCCTTCAAAGGCCAGATACATACAGAAATACTGACATGAGATACATTTAACACAACTGTTAGACTTATTTTAAACATCCAGAGGGTATAGCAGATCTTTTTTTTTTACATATTGACTCTGAATTGTGTGTTGTGGTTTATCACATATCACAAACACCTGCAGACACGTACAGCACAAACATATTTAAACCTCCTCACAAATCTCTCTAAGGCCCTAGAAAACTCAGCAATGGATTTCATTCAAAACAATGTCTTTCTAAGATAGCAGACTCGTGGTTATGTAAAATCATTATATATGCTGCCCTAAAATGCATCCTCAAACGTCTAAATCATCCCCCCCACTCCCACCCCACCCCATTCATAATTAATCTGCAGGATTTGCATGATTTAATACAGTTTTACTTTCTGGCTTCTGATTGCAGACTATGACTCTAGTATTGATATTAAATTGTGAGGGTTTTTTTGTGCCAAAGTCTCAGTTTTGCCTTCACAGTCTGCTTCTGATTTCTTTAGGAATTATGAAGACTGTGTTTGGCAAAAGCCTGTAACTCGTAGCGAAAATATAATTACTTTTTTCTCCTTTTTTTCAACTTTTGCACCTCTGCGACTTTTCTCGAATGACGCAGGAGTCCAAAAGTGATTGGAGTCACCTCTGCCTCGTTCTGTAGTTACGGTTTAAAGAGGCTGCACTACCACATTTGAACACTGCGTGGCAATGTTGTAATCCAGGCTGGATGTCACTGGCTCAGTTGTGTATTTACTGTATTCACGAAGAAGACAGGTTGGAGGCTAAAGGTGGAGCCTCCAGGTGAAGATGAGGTAAATGTAATGGGAGAGGTGTAGAGCCCCCCCACCCAAAAACACACACACACACACACACACACACACTTGTCTGGTAGCTGCAGAGGAGTGTGTGATGTGATTTATACATGTGGCAACTGTAATGATTGCATGTCTTCACATGTATTGTACAAAGAAGAAATGAAAGGAGAGTTAATACCGACTAAATAAGGAACCAAAGTTCTTCACTCACGTTCTGGGAGTGTGCCCGTGAGACTCACGCCCCCCATGCATGCGGTTATCCTGCACATGCAGGGTTAACATGTTGACGCTACTATAGGCAGCGTGTGTGAGAGAGACTGTGTTCATCTGTAAAATGATTAGTGGGGGGTGGGGGGTTGGCAGAAGCTGGGGGTTGCCTCTGGGGTGGCGGAGGGGTCTCGTGAAACGGGCATGGCGCTGCGTACAGTGCGCGTAAGTTAGCGGCCGAAGTTCGAGCGCTGGCAGAAAAGTTCGCCGCAGAAGACTTATCATCACAAGCCCCCCCATCTCATCACATCCACGGATTTTTTTCTTTATTCCCAATGGAAACGCGTGGACGTTAAACCCCGGCGCTGTTTGCTGAGTTCTGCTGGCACCGGCCGAGCGTTCACGCTGGCGTCTCAATGGGACAGTCGGACGGTTTTATAATCCAGTGAGTAGCTCGGGCTAAACTTGATAACTGTGGACTGTAACTTCAGCTTTAACGTTGTGCCATGTAGCCAAGCCCAGGCGTTATAGACGCAATGAACTCTCCCGGCGAAAAGCAAGTGGCGCCGTTATCACGGAAACACCGGCTCATGGCCGCAGCTATGCCCGGTGAGGACAGCCCTTTGCCCGCTAACACTTCCAGGAGCGATCGGAACGGGATAGGAGGAATAGTTCACTGTTTTATATGTGGGAGCGGGGTTACGCCAGGGAAGGAACTCAGGCTGCAAGTGACATATCAGAGAGAGAATGTGCCGTTTTTCCCGTTTTTGCAAAACCAGGAGCCAGCGCCGGGTGCGTGTGAAATGAGCCCGGATGGACACACGCTGGTATGCGCCGTGTGCTACTGCTTCCTGACGGAGCAGTGGAACTCCTTCGAGCGGAACAGGACGCCCATTGAAAAGCGCATGTACTGGTTGAAACGGCCCTACCAGTGCGACTCTCGGCGAGTGCCGCAGGAGTGGAACCTCTCCTACGATCTGGAGCGGAGGATCGGCACCGGCGGCCAAAGTTACGACGGGGGCGCAGAGTCTGACTTCTCGTCTTTCTCCGAAAATGAGAACTTATCAGACCAGGAGATGGACGTGGTCAGCAGAAGCGTGATGGGCAAAGATAAGTGCCCCAGAGTGCCGGGCAAAACGCCAAGAGACAATAACAGAAAAAACAATGTCATCGCTGTTAAAAACAGCCCAGATTCACAGCGTGCGGTCCGCCACCCGGTGGGTGTTTATGGGGCGCAGGGATCACCAAAAACGGAGGGCGCCCTACCGGTGAGGCGCGGTGCTAAAATTATAAATAATGTCTGTCAGTCATCAGAAACTATAAAGCCCCAGGAGAGGTTCCCTCTGCCGGGTTATGGCAGTCCAGTTTCTGACGCACCTGTGCAAGACAACGGGGTCATTATGCGTAACAGGCCGTGGCTGGAGGAGGGGAATGACAGACATGCGGAGCCTCGTCAGGTTCAGCGCGTACCCGACAGCAGCTGTGCCTCATCCAGACCCCCACTGTACAGAGCAAGGGGCGATCTGCACCCCAGCACCCCACTGTCTTCAGCTGCTGCAGCCTCTGCCACTAAATGCAACCCAGCTGCTTTGGAGCGTGACTCTGACCACTACGGTGGGGATGAGATTAACATCACCAGCGATGATGACATGCATGATGGCAAAACCTGCCCGAGAGCTAAGTTCAAACCCAACAGAGATATCTCCGGGAGGAAGCACAGCCAGGACGCGGAGGCCTGCGCTTGCTACATCTGTGGCACAGAGCTCAAGCGTGACGGCCGTTTCAGAGTCAGCGTTCAGAAGCAGGAGAAGGTGCAGGACCAGCCATTTTTCCCATTTCTGTGGCTTCACTCCCCTCCTCAGGGTGCAATGCCCATCAGCCCAGCGGGTACAACCTTAGTGTGCGGCAACTGCCACACCTCCCTCATGCAACAGTGGCAGAGCTTCCAGCTTGCAGATGTTCCAGTGCTCCAGCGCCTGTATGTGGTCCCTCTAAACCAGAGTCCAAGTCCCCTGCATCCCCACAGGACTCCCTCTGAGGGAAAGTCCCCAGAGTCTAGAACTAGGCCTCCCCGCGAGGCCTGTTTCCTTTGTGGTCAGGAGTGTGGGGGGGAGATGAAACTCGTACATGCACAGGCTGGAGTCGGCAAATCGCGCAGCGCAATGTATTTTCCCTTCATCACCATGCTGCCCTGCCCGCCTAAAGCCCAGGGGGAGAGGGATGGATGCGTGCGTTGTTGCCCCCAGTGCTATTTTATCCTTGAGGAGATTTGGAGCGCGTATCGACTCAGCTTAGATGAAGAGCTCATTACATCACTCAGCTCCTTCCTGGTCAGGTACCACGCTGCCACAGCCATTCAGGGGTCCTTGACGGCGCGCTCGCAGGCAGCCCTGGCATCTCGTCCCGGTGGCTCCTTGTCGGTGTGCTACCTGTGTGGAGCCGAGCTGCGCTCAGGCGTGGAGTACCAGCTGCACGTGAACCCACCTGGGCGCTGCAGGGAGAAGGAGCCCTTTTTTCCCTTCCTCACCGTTCACCCCCCTGCGCCCCGGGCCAAACCAGTTGACGCCACAGGCCTGGTGTCAGCTTGTAACCTCTGCTACCACGACTTACACACTCAGTGGGCCCAACATGAAAGCAAGGGGTCCGCTCCTTCCGCCTCATCTACCTCTAGTTTGCCCGGCACCAACTCCCAGCCGCCCTGTTCCCCCTGGGCCCGCCAGTACAGCTGTGAGTCCTTCGTGTGTTTCTTCTGCAGGCAGGAGCAGCGCCGGTCAGGCAGGCTGTGCGCCGTCACCGTGGCCCGGCTGCCTGTCTTCCTGTACGCGCCTCGCAGCAAACGCATGCTCCTGGTGGACGACGGAAGGAAGCTGGTCATCGGATCATGTTTGGAATGTAAAGCAATGGTGCAGGTTGGAGTGACCATGCAGCAGGACACGGAAAGGTCGAGACCTGGAGCCCAGGAACGGAATGCAAAGGAACCAGAACCGGCCTGTGCACCGCCCCGACACAAGGTAAGAATGACGATTGTCTGACAGGACGCAACACCGCAGTGTATTGATATGAAACGGTCCACGCCTGCATTCACACCATGCGGAGTTTGCGTGACCTGATGTGACCAGTCACTCACATGGCCGGGCATGACTTTGATGATTTGCAAGGCTGCAATCTTGTGAATGGGAAACAGATTATAATTCTCATCCAAATGGCACGTTTAGCTTGGTTTTTCCCTCTTTAAAGTAACTTATCTGATACAGTACCACTTATTCGTGTGTCTGTCTGTGTGTGTGTGTGTGTGTGTGTGTGTGTGGAGATCAAAGAGAGGAGCTTCCACAGCTGGGATTAACCATAACAAGGAAAGCTGTTCCATCGCACTTTGTGTCCATAAACACAAGGAAAACTAAAGTTATCTGTAGGCCAGCCTCGTGTTTGCTGTCTGCATGTGTGTGTGAGAGTGTGTTTATTTGAGCAAGCATGACGAGTATGTCTCACCCAGTGCCGAAGACTTTTTTGGTTTTCGGCACGCTGACGGACTTGAAACAAATTTTTAACAAAGTTAAAGTCCGTGCAGTACACCAAGCACATTTACGACACGGATCAGATCAGGAGGAGGAAAGCGGAGCCTCAGTCGGACTGGTCTATGTTTAACAGACTTACAAAACTTACAAACTTCCTCACATGTGCCTTCAATAGCTTCCCATGAGGTGAGCGAGCTGGGAGAAATGCTGCTGTTGGCAGCTGAGTTAGCGCTGTGGATGCTGTTGATGAGAAGTTTCCTGCTGCAGACACACACACACACACACACACACACACACACAGCCTAAAACACTGCAAGCCATTGTCAGTCGGTGTGATGGCATCTGTCTGCCGACTGGTACGGATGTGAAGGAGTTGGAGGACGTGTATACAGAAGGCCAGTAGAGTAAACACAAGTTTACAAGATGTTATTGTGGCCACATGACCTCGATCCACACCAAATCTGCTCCACAGCAGACCAGACAAGCGCTCAGACACCAGATCGCAGTGGTTGCGTGGTAGTTTGTCAGTGGACATTCGTGACCTCGGGTATGGTTGTGATGCTAACAGTCGGTGATGACGATCGGAGGATGGAAGGTTGTGGAATTAATCTGGTGAGAGTTAACGGAGACGTTTAACGCTCTGCGACGGTTAAGGCCCGCCCCCTCTGTGAGCAGCCCTCTAAGGAAGCGCAGACGGTCGGCCTGGACGGGACATGTGAAGAACATCTGTGGATTCCACTCACACACAACCTCAGCGTGTTGCTGCAGCTGTGCGGAGCTGGATGCTCAGAGAGCCTCGGTGGTAGTAGTCGCATCTCTCGCACGTAAGCCAGGCACCTGTGTGATGGTGGTATACAGATATGTAGAGATGTTCTCCATATAGCGTAAGGGAGCACAGACAGAATTTCAGATGAGCATTTTAGGCAGGGATTGCTGAAAGAGGCTCAGTCGACTTTTTGGCAAACTGTGTTTGTGTGTGTGTGTTCTTGTACTTGCTACATAATGAATACCAAAATTCTACTAGCAAAGTGGGGACATTTTTCAGACATGAGGACATTTAAGGATTGTTTGAGGGTTAAGACTTGGTCTAAGGTACATTACATCTATGGAAGTACTCACAAAGATAGTACAAGGATGTGTGTGTGTGTGTGTGTGTGTGTGTGTGTGTGTGTGTGTGGAGGAACAGGTGCTTTGTCCTCTGGTGTTATGCTCTCTGCCTGAGAGGGTCTGTCAGCAGTGAGGGTTAGGCCGCCAGGAGTCAGTGCCCATCTGCTTCCTTTCAACACCGCTTTTGCATCACACCGCACACAGACACGCACACACCCACACACACACCGTATCTAATCATAGATTGTAGGAAAAGAAAAATATTATTGCTGAGCTGTAAGTCATGGGGCAGTATGGTACCAAACCAAGACGTGTAATTAAAACAATACGGATTTTTATTTTGAAGTCGTTGCCACTGTGCAGAATGGAGGTGAATTTATGCCCCCCTCAGAGACAAATGTCCATCAACCAGTCCTCAGTCATAGTGAATGGTTTGTCTTCTACTTGCACGAGGGCCAAAGTCAGTAAATTCATCATTACTGACGTTTGGCAACACTTAATTTTAGACAGTCACAGTGTAAACAGATTTTTGTTTCTCTCTCCCATGCTCATGGGAAAGAAAGCATGTGTGTGTGTGTGTACACGAGTGTGTGTGCGCACGTTTGTGGCATGGTGTGGCCCATATCCTGCATGTAAAGGAGGTCTTTGCTATCAGAGGAAAAACATGTCAGCATCTTGACAGTGTTGCCATGGGAGATTTAGAGCACAAACTGCGAAGGACCAAGGCCAAAAGTGCACGTCGGTACTACATGTGGCAAGAAGATGACGGAGATTATCTGAGCGGATGATAGCAGAAGATTAAAATAAAGGTGTTTCTGTTAAACCTGCACGAACTGAGGTGATAGCACGTTTATGTTGCGTGCGCACAGTAAAGTTCCTGCAGCTGTGCGTCTCGCCTCTCCCAGCTGCAGGAGCAGTGTGACACATGGCTCTCGCGTTTGACCGACAATCCTCTGGTATTGGACGGGCTTAATTTCAAAGCTGCTGGAGGTGGGTTTTGATTTAGCCCTCGTTGTTTTAATCGCTCTCTTCCCGCTCGCATCCTTCACTGCTGCATTCTTGCCTAGATCTGAGCGACGACATCAGATCCTCCGTGAAACAGATGAATTTGAAATGCTTGGCTGGTTGATTCTCTGTTAGAACGTCTCCACAGATTCTGGTTACACGTCCGTGCACCGTGTGTGTGCCAGCTGTGCACGGTGGCATGGATCTGTTAAAGAGCCCACTCGAGGACCTGTCTGCTTCTGTGCTGTGTGTCCTGCAAAAATGAGATGAAATAGTCTTTTTGTTCTGACGTAACAAGGAAAATGTTGTGAAGTGATGGAGGATGGGTGAGGCTAATTAGAAAAAGGATATATTTGACACCCAGTGTTTATTTAGTTTTAATTAAAAAAAACCCAAAAACAGTACAGATTTAATGTCATAAAAAATCCTCATGTGATCATATGATTATGAAATATGAATTACCTGGAGATCCATATTCACTAGCTTCCTGCATCCTCTGGTTCATTACAGCTCTAAGGAGAGTTGAAACAGAGTCAGAGCGAGTGAGCTTTAAAGACCAGTAAATTTAGCTTGCTTATCCCGTTATCTAGCACTGGGCGCAGATCTCAGCTCTTCACCTCACATACTGAAGCCTTTCTTTCCAACTCGTGACTGATAGTCCTAATTGGAATTTTCAAGAAACTGATAGCTTTTAGAAGACAGCTTTGCAGCTACAATTAGGCGCTTCCACCCCTTTTTTTGTCCATTAATTCTGGATGTAGTGAACCAGATGTGGGGGTTAAATGGTCACCGAGAGCAGCGATTGGGCAGACGCTACAACACTGGCAATCAGAGTCAGATGTGCGCGTATAAGCGAAGGCTTAATGCAACTGGGAAACTTCTGGACGGGGAATCTAAAGATCAGTCATTCCTCTGGTATTTGATTAACTTAAAAGGAGCGCTTTCTTCCTTTGATAATACACGTTAGCGCCCAGAGCAGATAAATAATCCACACAGGATCATAAAACACTCTCCTGTCAGAGAATTCTCTAGCAGGTGATTGCCAAGAGGAGGCAGCAAAGTGCCAAAGAGGGAAACGGAGTGATTGAATCCAGCAGTGGATCCACTCACATCCTGCTTCAGTATGGAGGAATGTGATTGGGTGAAGGGTGGCGTGATAGCCTCTCGATAGCACAGCTGAACTAAAATGTGGAAACAACTGGCACCTACATCCGCCGGGTGCAGGCTTCCAAAGCTAGTTTGTGGCTGACGGATGAAGGCGGCACTGCCCTTTTAACCTCACAGACCCCAGCGGAGAGGGGATATGGATATGGGCTGAGCGCTCGGGGTAGGGGTCGGCAGGGGTCAGATATCACATTGAAGGGAAGGGAGTGTGACACACCTGTTTGGCTTTTTGAATTTAGCAGCGTGTGTGTGGCCAGCCTTCATGATTGACTAAAACGTCCTGCAAGCACCACTTATAAGACATGTTATCTTCTTCAAGTGTGCAGTCCACCTACCCCAAAAAGCTATGTCTTTTCAGTTCTTTTAAGCTATTCTTTCCATTTTTGTGCCATAGGAGAAACGATACACACTGCCACATTCTACAAAGGAAGCAGCTGGAGATCGTGAATCAAAGTGTGATATACATCTAACAGACTAAGCAAAGAGCTTAGATCAAGTACAGGTTACGCAGCCTTGGATGTTAAACACCAAATGATTCATTAATCCTTTGACAGTCTGACCCAAAATCTGCTCGTCTTTCGTTAGTGAGAGTGCCCTGATTAATCCACGTTGAGGCTTGAAACGAGAACAGTGAGAGGGTGTCCCTGGAAGCAGGAGCCCTTCTGTGAAGCCTTTTGTTGGTGCTCACCATGTGGCACTAAAAGTGTGTATATTTGTGTGTTTGTGTGACTGGGGACACAGTAAACTACAGTATGTGTGAACTCTTATGCTCCTGTGAGAGCTAAAGCTGTGTCCGGGCACTTTTCCCTTCTTCCCTCGTGTCTTTGCAGATTAAACTTACTGTATCTGATCTGCTGAATGTAAACGCAGCATCTAGTCCAGCCACAACACTCCAGTCTCCAGCTTGGAGCCGTAAACTGGGGCCGACTGTGGTAATTACAGAGGAGGGAGTGTTTGCAACTATAGCTCTGCCTCTGCCAGCTGCCCTCTGACCGTAACTCACATTTACCCACAGTTATGCGCAAATGCATACATCTGCAGCGTTCACGCACAGGATTGCTCTACGTGATCGTATTGTACGGAACAGCTGCAGGCGCGTGGGCTCGTGTGCGTTTGCGCACACGCGCGTCTGCCAGGTGGTTGCGCGCAGTGGCAGGTGTTTGTTGGCTTTACTGGCGAATGCAGCTGGATGGTGTCACAGATGTGTGCACGTGCGTGTGCGTGCAAGTGTGTGTGTGTGTGTGTGTTCTCCACCTGGATGTGTACAGTAGCAGCCTATTTTCTCTCCAGACGGATGAAGCTGCCGTTTCCTCAGCTTCGTTATGTGGCTCCTCATCCTCAATTTCTTTCTGTTTAGCCTCAGAAGCTTCCCGGAGGCTCCCTCTCACCCCGGTGTCAAGACAACTGAAGATGGCAGCCGATGCTAAAATTTGCCGGCTGCAGTCAACTAAATATATCGCCGGCACGCACACATGCGCTCGAGTGGACGCGTACACGCCATCCAGCCACCTGCTGTCTCACATACTCAGCTTGTCATTCCAGCTCCAAGACAGCTGGGAGGAAGGAGGAGGGTGGACGGGTTGGACCGGGCCTCGCCTGATACGCCTGGAAGAACTTCGGTCAACACGTCTCCTTGTGTGTGACATCAACAGGATGCTAAAAGTAGCGCGTCTTGGGGTGGGGGTGGGGGGGTTTGGCTTTTACAGTATGACATCAACTCCTTTAAATTGTTGGCTCATTCCTGCTTTGCCCGTAAACACAGGTGTCCTGCAATATACTCCATTGGTTCTGGTTTATTTTTGCTCGAGCACATTTAAATTGTTGCTTATCAGACTAAAAAAACCTGCATATGTGCAACCCCTCCCCCGCATTGGAAAATAGTTGGCATTTTAGGTGGTAAGTCAGTTGTATGTGATGAAATTCAAAAGAAGGAAGAAAGTCAGATGATCTGCTTTATCAGATTTTGCAGCGTCGCCAGCTAATAGCCTGTTTCTGTTTTCCTTGTCTTTATTAATTCCGATCTCATTGTTCGCGTTGGAGCTGCTCCTACACGTTTCGCATTCAAATCCCATCCAGAAAACATGTGAAAGTCAGATTTTAGCTTTCTTACAGCCCTGAAAGAAAGTCTGTTTCACATTAAGAGTGAAAAAAAAAATGAATTTGAGTCACTTCAGGCAAATAATGTGAATACACATTAGAATTGGCCCTTGGAGGGTCGTGAGGACTAACCAGGCAGCGCAGACTTCAATGGATTTAAAAGGCTTCTTTACAAGCATGAGGGGGGAAAGAGCAGCCTGACCATCCACGTCTGCTTAACCGTATAGGAAAGGTGTGTATTTGATGTTCATGAAAATAACAAAATTTGGCTCATAGTTCTGGAAACCTTGGTGTCGGCCTGGAATAGATTCCATGGCACAGCTCTCTGTGGCCCTGAAACAAGCCAATACTGTCAGCGCTAGCTTCTCCGTGTAGGTCAGATACCCCGGATGCTTGAGGAAAGCCAGCTGTCATTTTCCCCGCTATCTCTTTCAGACGAGCCCTCCCTGCTGCTGAAATGTTAGCCACTCAGATTTCACGTCGCTTTAGTCCTGCTGCTTGTGCCTGCGCTTCAACTTGCTGCTTGTGCCTGCGTCTCAAGCAACAGCACACCAGACTGAAGTCATTTAATCAGCTGATCTGAGTCTTCAGACAGCTGATTGGTCAAACTCTGTGTGCTTGATTGGTTGGAACAAAAACCTGCAGCCACCCGACCCTTTGTGGAATCAAGTTTGACACCCCTGATCCATAGCACGATGCTTCAGCTGTTATTAAAGGGAGGGGGGGGGGTTCTCAGTGGCTTTTATCTTCTCTCCTTGCAGGGGGCCATTAAAATAGCACTGGAGTTGGTTGGGTGTCGGGGGTCCTCTCCTTTCTCCACTCAGTCTTCTGTCCATCCTCTCTCTCTCTCTCTCTCTCTCTCCCTCTCGTCACCTTGTCTCTCTTTATTTCTCCCATGCCTGTGTCCCTTTTACCTCCCCCCCCCCTTCCTCTTTATCTCTCCCTGTGGTATTAGCGCGGCCACATGTTGCTCGGCCTCTTCTGGTGGTGTGAGTCCCGCGGCAGACCCTGGCTCCAGGCTGACGCATAGCTGGGCGTGCGCGTGTGCGTATGTGTGGATGAGGGAGACTGTAATGTGTGTCTGCATGCCTGAAGAGTGTGTGTGTGTGTGAGGCCACTAACACGGTAACCCGATAGCGCGGCTGAGCTGTGCAGAGCAGAGCAAAGCAGTGCTGTGATTTATCCCGCGGGCCCAGCAGATGGCTGCAACAGGAGTTTGTTTAAGTTAGCTTCAGAGCCGGGAAAGCAGCCAGGAGCACAGAGAGGCTCTGCCAGAAAACCGTTCAATGACTCTGAATGCCTAACCATACAACTCCCCCTCTCCTCTCACTTCTGCCTCCCTTAACCCCTCCCCACCACCACCACCCCCAACCCAACACACACACACACACACACACACACACACACACACACACACACACACACGCTTTCGCAGACTTTCTGTCGCTGCTCTCCTCTTCCCCCTTTCTAATTCCTTTCTTTCCTCCCATCTGCTCCACACACATGCTACACTGTCTCAATCGCGCACACACACACACACACACACACACACACACACATGCACGCACACGGAAACACAGCGGTTTGTGCGTGCTCCTCTGTTCTCCTGGCAGCATCCCCAGCATAGATGTGATTTCAAGAAGGGGGGGGCTTAAAAACTGGAGAGGTGTTCATTTCTGTGGGATCCTTCTCGGCACGTCCGTATGGCCGCAGCTTTTGTCTAAGGCTGGAAAAGCTCCATCTCTGCAGCATAAACACGCACAGGGGAACACGTTGCACACGCAAAGTCGGTGATTTATGAAAAATTGACGTCTGAGGAACTTTCTCCCACTCCCCTTTTCCTCCCCCACAGATTGTGGCTTGTATATCCTGTGTGTTTAAGGCGATGACTGATCGGACACACGTCAGCGTCACCTTTTCAACGTTTGCCGCCTGTTCTCTGTCCTGGATTCCTCCTGTTCTCTTTAAAACTCCAGATACAGAAAGTTGCAGCAGAACAAAAGCGCTATATGTAAGACATAAGCAGTGTGTGTGTGTGAGTCAAGTGTGTGTGTGTGTGTGTACGGCCATGCTTGTTGTGCCCACAGGTCAGAGATGCTGGGCTGAACGGTGTGGAAGCGTGTACGAGTGGCGCGCATCCTGGAGCTTCAGCCTTACATCGATCTGTATGTTTTCGCCCTGCAGGTTTTCAACTTTCTTTTTTCGCTCTTCTTCACATATTGAATGTTTGTCTTTGAGCTGTGGGAGGAAGTCAGAGTATCTGGAGAGAGTGTTGCTGCATCTATATCCCTACCTGTTGGATACCTGAGCAAGCGCTCTGTGCTGAGGCCTTCCTGGATCTGAAGCCATCCATCCATCCATCCATCCATCCATCCATCTTCTATCGCTTATCTGGGGTCGGGTGGTGGGGCAGCGGCCTAAGTAGGGAAGCCCAGACTTCCCTCTCCCCAGCCACTTCGTCCAGCTCTTCTGGGGGGGGGGGTCCTGAGGCGTTCCCATGCCAGCCAAGAGACATAGTCCCTCTAGCATGTCCTGGGTCTTCCTGGGGGCCTCCTACCGGAGGGATGTGCCCTGAACGCCTCACCAGGGAGGCGTCCGTGAGACATCCCAATTAGGTGCCCGAGCCACCTCATCTGGTTCTTGTCAACGTGGTCTGAAGCTGAACTGCTAAACCGGACTTGGAGGATTCAAAGAGGGTCTGCTGCATCTGTTGCTGTTATTTCAGGATTGAGAAGAACTAAAGAAGCGGAAAGTCTTTATTCTCCTGGTTGATATACCCGTAGTAGTGGAAGTGAGGGGGTCACTGCTCAGGCAGCTCAGCAGAATATTTATTGACAGCTCTGCTTCAGCCAGAGTACGCTTTTTAAATCACCTGTGGAATCTGAGCGATGGGGAGGTTATTAACCAGGTGTCTCCCGTCAGCTAGTGTACCTGCAGAGAGCGCAGCAGTTTCTACGAGCCAGAGCTTCAGACAGTCTGACGCTGGCCAAAGAATGATCAGATGTTTTTTGACATGTGCTCAATATGGAACATGTGTCTGCAGTGTTGGACTGATCACAGGTTTTGGACACACTCCCACTCTGGGGCAGCTCCAGAGGCGTCAGGGTCGTTCAGCGTTGTTTATTTGCGAGGAAGATCGGCAGTGTGAGCATTTTTCTGGCCCCGGTTCACATGCGAGAGCACTCTAACTGTCAGCCGGTGTTAGCGTCTGCGCACATCAAAGTTGTCTTTCTCCGCTTCTCTCTTTCACAAAAACCAGCGGCGGAGCCGGAGTTGGTTAGTTAGACCACGAACGGCTGCGATCTGTTTCTAAGATCCGACTGACAGCCCAGAGCTGCACGCTGCGATACATCAACCTGCAGCAGCCGTGGGAACACACTGTGTCAGTGTGGAGCAGAAACAGGTTCTGCTGCAGACCGATAAGGCCTGTTGACCGCGTGACACCAAGCACGCTGTGGTGAGGTCAGCTCGGATTACAACTAAAGATTCCACATCTGCCAGCATCAAGAGTAGAAGGTGTGACCGCTGGAACATCTGTCTGATGGATGAAACCGGTGTTAAGAGGAGCACCATGGAATCGTAATTTTATATGATTTATCTTTTTTTTTTTTTTTTAAATAAAATACAATAATGTGTACTGTAGATGTTAGCTCTGAATTGGAGATGGAATTTCTGGCTTCGGGTGATGGTGTGTCCTCTGATAATGGTGAGCTAAACCTGTGCTGACAGCATCAGAGGGATATTTTAGCAGAATGCTTTTCGCTTAAATCGTTTATAATTTAACATGTCTGGTCTGCCTCGTCAGCAAAGTACCTGAGCACGTGGCGGGGGGAGAGTAGGTGACCAGAACTTTAACCAAAGCTGCCAACAAATCTCTTTTTGTCTTTTTTACGCCTTTCTATTCAGTCGTATCTCTTAGTATTCCTCCTCCACATTCTTCAACTCCACTTTCAGAACAGAACGCTCCGATCTCTTCTGGCAGGAGTGTTACTTTGTTTTTGTTTTTTTTTTTTTATTTCTCCCTCTGGCGGAGTAGGATTTATTGGCTCAATAATTTAGCAGATAAAAGACATTATTTGTGTGTTACATAGGTAATAACGGTATCGTTTTTATTCATAAGATAGTTAACGGCATGTGCATAGAGGCATGTACTTATACTACTGTGTGTGTGGTTGGGTGTGCGTGTCAGTGCACGAGTCAGGCGCAGATGTTCTCAACAGCTCTGAATTTAGCCAGTAGTTCTCCCTGCTCACAGAAAAAGGGAAGTGTCTAATAAAAGGCGGGTGTAGAGATGGAGTGAGTCATACACACACAGAAAAGTGAGTCCGCCTGCCTCAATCTTTTAGGAGTGTGTGTGTGTGTGTGTGTGCAGAAAGAGAGAGAGAGGGAAAGCAGGAAGCAGGGAGGGAGGCTGTGCCAAGCTCTAGCTGAATTCCTGCCAAGAGTCTACTTGTTTGCTCGTCTGGCTGGAGCCAGAGGCTGACCTTATTAGCTTGGAGGGCAGCCGTCTTATTAAAACACATCTGGCGCTCAGGGAGCCCAAATAGTCCTCATATTGTCTTCCTGCTTGCTCCTGACCTTGCGTTACCTAGCAGGAATGCTGACAAGGGCTTCACGCATCTGTTGAGAGTTTCACCGGGGGTCTCTGTCCCCCTCTCGGCCTCCCCTCACCCTCGCTGTCTTTGCTGGCGCCTGCACGGTAGCTCTGTGGGACCTGTTTTTCTTCCTCCCCTTCTTTTCCTTTTCCCTCCAACCTTTTCTAAACACCAGCCCTCAACACTCCTCAGTATACCGTCCCAGTGCCCCCCATGCAGGAGGGATTTTTTTTTCCCCCTACCACGTTGCTGTGTAGATACAATTATTCCTGTGTGTTTGTTTTATGAGGGGGCTGGAACCTGGTCCTGTTTAAATAGTCTTTTGTGGTGCTGTGTTCCAGCGCTGCTCTTTTCTAGTGGTTGACTTCCCAACTTCTGATGTATACGTAGCGGTCCCCATCATACTGTAATCCTTGATTGCTCTATACGTGCTGTTTGCTGTCAGAGCTGGCTGCACATTGTTCTCAAACATCTGACCCCTGCTCGCTGACCTGGAAACAACACTGTTATTAGCAGACGTAGCACCCAGACGGAGGTGAAATGGGCCAGCTTTCACACCCTCAGCATATGTTCGGCTAATGTCTTCCCTCTGAACTCCCAGAATCCTCAGTGTGTCAGTGTGGTGTTTGTCCCTGTCTCTGACCACAAACGCCTTGAAACTTGAATCAGATGTTTAAAAAAACGACAGCCCCTCCTCAGCTGTTAGAGGACGAAGCACACTCTCAGAGAGGGAAATTACTGTTTAAACACACACAATATAATGCATAACCATACAAAGAACACATGGAGGCATTGAGGGAAAGGTGTCGGAGCACGCAGGCTGCCATGAACTTGCTCAGAGGCACCTCGGTGGTGCTCCTGGCACTAAATCGCTTACTCCCATAACATCCTATCCTTTTTTTCGGTTCGCACCTGGGACTGGATCTTAACACACACACAACCCTCCAGACTGAGCTACTGCTGTGCCCAAAAAGCATTGCGCCTGAACAGGGACTTGAACCCTGGACCCCCAGATTAAAAGCCTGATGCGCTGCCGACTGAGCTATCCAGGCTCTGACGCAGCTGTTTACCTGTGTGCATCTGGCTTTGTGTCAGATGTTTTTGTGTTTTTGGCAGAGCCGAGTTGGTTCTCTTTAGTTTAAAACACACACGCACACACACACACACACACACACACACGTGTTCGCTCGACATCCTCAGTTCGCTGGGGAGCAACAAAAGTTCTCTCATCGACTGGACACTCCGCTCTGATTGGCTGCCAGCATTGCAAACATGAAAGCCGCACCACGGAGTTGACTGTAGTGTGTGTGTGTGTGTGTGTGTGTTTCAGACACATTCTTGTCATTAAGCAGCTTTTGACCTTTCTTTTGATATGTGTAGGTTTGTGTTTTTTAGCATCATCATTTTTATGTCAATGCATAACACAGAGAGAGAAACAGATGAGGGGGGACGGAGAGGGTGTCTTCTGGAGAAATTCCTTAGATTCCTCTACTTCCGTGTCCTCTATAAGATGACCCCTTCTCAATGGTCGTCACAGCTCTCTCTCTCTCTCTCTCTGTATGTGTGTGTGTGTAATTGCTTCCTTACAAAGCTTCCTTCCCCTTCTCTATGACACTCCTCATGTTCCCTTGTACAGTGAAAAACACCAACATCATCATCATCATCATATTCACTATTTTATTTTAGTTATTAATGAATTCTTGGGGTGGTTTTGTGTGTGTGTGTGTGTGTGTGTGTGTGTGTGTGTGTGTGTGTGTGTGTGTGTGTGTGTGTGTGTGTGTGTGTGTGTGTGGTGTCTAGGGCCTCAACATGGGAACAGCTGTTCAGAGAAGGACTGGCCACACACACATGGGTCTGATTAGCACTGACTCCCTCTCTCCTGCCCTCCCAACTCACCTCCCTCCCCTTTTTCAGTGGGGGCCGCAGCATGCTGGCGGCACCAATAATTTTAATGCATAGTCTGTGTCTGCCAGCAGTGTGCACTCTCTCTCTCTCTCTCTCAGACACACACACACACACACACAGACTCCTGCCAAGCGAAGGAACACAAAGCTCTCATGCTTTGATCTGTTCTTTCCTTTTTCCTCCCCCTCTCCTCTGTCTTTTTCTCTCTGTTTAACCCTCCACCCCTCCACAGATGTTGAGGAGGCAGGGGAGGAAAAAAGTTTTGAGTTAACATGTGGAGGCCTTCACATTGATAGCTATTCAAAAATAATTATCTATCTATCTATCTATCTATCTATCTATCTATCTATCTATCTATCTGTGATGTGTTGCCTTCTCTGCTGTTGGTGTCAGTGTAATTGTTTTTTCACGAAGGCCTGCTGTCTAAATGGGTTCCTCCTTTGTTGTTTCAGCCCGTGTCTTTCTTCAGCGCTTGTTTTTTACGTAGTGCCGTGTGAAAGATATCCAGAGAATTGACTGTGAACCTGTGGCCCTGTCCAAAGGTCAAAAACACAGCTGTATTCAGTCACTGCATGATTTGTCAATCTGATGATTTGTCAATCATGATTTGTCAACGGTGTCATGCAGTGAGAGGTTTCCTGTCAGTATAGATAGATAGACAGATAAAAGTGTAATCGCATGTTTTGCCACTAGATGGCGACAGCGCTCCACCAGGGTAATGCTGGTGCGTTTGAAACAAAAGGTGAGGTCGCTGTCATCAAAAATAAATACACACAGAAAACCGAGATCCTGCTATGCGGAGTGTTGTGAACGATATTTTCTTGCCACTGAATGTGCATTTACATTCGTATGTCTTCAACTCAAGTTGAAGACATCCTGTTCCACTGGGTGGTTGAGGACAGCGTGCACAAATGTACGTGCAGTTTTTAGGAACGGGAATACAGAGCAGCTGTTTAAATGCTTTGTACATTAATTGCTTTGTGTGTGTGTGTGTGTGTGTGTGTGGAGTATGCTGTCATCATCTGGGCTGTGTTGTGGTAGACTCTTGACTCCACACATCAGGCAAGTCTGTAATTACTCTTTAGCCAATGCTCACACACACACTGTATGCTTGCAGAGTCTGTGGTGTTGCCCCTATCTTCCCCTCCCCCTTCTCCTCTGCCTTCTCCTTCTCCTTCTTCTCCTCTTCACTCGCTCTTTCTTTCTTTCACCCAAACTCGTCCTCTGTGAATCCCAAGTGGTCCCACCTCTGTTTTGGCTCTGAGGTCTGTCTCCAGTGTTTTAGAATGTGTCTGTGCTTCCAGCCAGTTTGTGCTCATGCTCCACTGCTCTTTCGCTCTCATTCTCGCTCTCTATTTCTCTCTGTCTGTCTCTCTCTCTCTCTCTCACACACACACACACACACACACACACACACGATCAGAGGTACAAACTGGCGCCTTTGACCAACTTGACCCAGCCAAGTCAATTACACATGGCTGTGTTTAGACGTGCACATTTTCAGCAGTGACACCAGACAGGTTATGAAAGTGTCCTGTCAGCAGTGTTTGTTGTTTGTGTGCACATTTGTGCACGCACTCGTGCATGCGTAAACCAGCTGTTCTATCCGGCCATATCTGGCTGACAGTTGACCTCTGGTGCCCTTCTGACGATATTACCACACCGGGAGGTGCACCCACCTCCACCCAGTGTCATACACATGCCACTGTTGTGGCACTTGTGTGTTCTCTGCGCGTGTGTATTGTCGTGTCCTTTGGTAATGCTGCCAGCTGTTGTCAAATGGAGACGAGGCTAAATCACATGTCTAACCACTCTTATGAGGACCATCCTATCTATGCTCAAACAGAGTGTCCTGCTGGACACACACGTACACACACACAGAAAGAGAGAGAGGGAGTGTCTCTCTCCCAGCATGGCTAAACTGATTAGTGTGTATAAAGGCTTATAATCTCTCTTGCCTCCCCAGCAGGCAAAGAGGAGTTTGTCCTCCAAATCAGGTTGGCCTTTCTGTTTGTGTGTGTGTGTGTGTGTGTGTGTGTGTGTGTGTGTGTGCGTGCGTGCACATGCAATCAGTCTCTCTCAGTAACCAGCAGGATTTATTGGTTCCCAGCTGAATTTCCACATGTTGTCCTCTGCAGTTACAATACATAAATAATACTCAAAAGAATTATTATTTTTATTTATCTAGCATTTTTTTTAAATTTCTTTAAAAATCCACTTTTATATATTTTTCCATGTGTGTATAAACACCCTCACCGCCTTTGGCTTCTTCCATACACTCAGAAGGATGCAGTGACATAGTTCAGCTGCACTGTTGTTAAAACTCTTTTTTTGGGCAATGTTTACCGCAGAGTATGCTGTAAAAACACTAAATTATTGTGTTTTTGGAGATTTTGACATAAAGTTTTATAAAATAAACCTGGGCTATTCCTCCCGTAGCGCTTAGTTCCGCCATAAAATCAGACAGGCAAGACGAGTGTGCAGTAATAACATTTCTTTTCAAACATTAATATGTGCTATACATCCTGGATCTTTTGCTTTTGGCTTCGGTTTTTATTTACCATTTATACGGTAGAATATAGCCATCAGTTTTTTTTGTTCTGCATCAGCACACTGAAGCCGTTAGCTGACCCGATGTTGGTGATACCTATGGTGATGTATCACTATTATTACTATTGTTGTTAGCAGTAGTAGCAACAGTAGCTAAGCTAATAGTGGGAGCTGGGAGTGGTGACACTTGTGCATGTTCTGAATCTTCTCATCGTTAATAAACTCTAAATAACCCTCGTCAGCATGGTTGTTGATGGGTTATGATCTCGGTTGCTTAATCCAACGCCAGCATTAAATCTGGTAACTGTTGCCCTTTTGAAAGCGTTTCTGCTGCTTATCACCGTGATTCAGCAGGCTGCCTGATACTCCCAGGCTTTGGCTGTGGGGCGGCCCTCTTTGGGCTCTTTAGTGTGCTAATAGCGAAGGACCCACAGGGAAGAACAGTAATTGGTCTTTATTTATGCCGAGCAAAGGCTGTGATTAACTAATATCGCCCCTGAGTGTACGCACGCTCACACGTTAACGCGCACGCGTGTGGCAGGCTAACACGTACAGATCTGTGGGGCTGGGTGGAGAACTGAGCGTGGCGTTAATCTTGGTTGGTGGAGGGAGGCTCTGAAACCAGCGGCAGGCAGGCAGAGGGGCAAACAACCGCGGCTCCCTTACAGTCAGAAGAAGAGACAGAGGTTATCAATGTAATATTTGGGGTATTTTATAATTCATTTGATTAAAAAAAAAAAAAAAATCACACAAATCACACATTGTGGTTAAAACCATTCACACCACAACAGAAGGCATGACTGTGTGTGTGACATGTGTTTACTCCTAGCGTAGAAAGGTAACACTGGGATGTAATAAGAGCTGCAGACCAGCTGAACCTCCTGTGGGTGTGTGTGTGCGTGTGTGTGTGTGTGTGTGCGCGCGCTGCTTCTGTAGCCTGACAGCAGTGGTTTGGGGGGGGGCGGGGGGGTCATGGGTTACTTGTGAAACAGATATCTGGCAGCAAATCAACATTTTGTGTCATTTCTGTCATATAAAAATGGTGTCACAGTCACTGTGCTACGAGATAAATGCAAAGGTTTTCACAAGTTATTTTCTTTGTTTTGGATGCAATAATGCTGCTCTCTCTGAGCTGAACAGCATCAAGCTGGAAGGCAAATCATCCATCGGGTGATTTGTGGCATCACCAAACAAGGTAGCCTGCAGGAAGGGTTGGGCTTTCTCTGCAAAAATTCAGCTTTCATGATCCTCATGATATTTTTGCTCTGCAATATTCAGCAGTAACATATAAACCAGAGGAGTATCTGACTTCCAGATTGCGGTTTATATATATTTTTAAATGACAGCATGATCTCCTCTCACACCTGTCTATGTGGCCCTGTAATGAGACAGTGACAGATTACCCAGAATGCCACTTGCTTTTTGCTTTCTGCCAGCCCTCATATCCCTCTGACAGAGGCTGGCGTTGGGCTTCAGTGTCTGGGCGCTGCGTGTGGATGTAAGCTCACCGTGACAGCGTAGATTCCGCCCCTAATTCCATGTCAGCCATTTAGAAGCGATTTGTAAGAGAGCGGGAGTAATCACAAAAACAGAATTAAAAATGGGCAGAATCTGGCACCACTGGAATGCGGGAAGAGTCACTTTGCATTCTGGCTCTTTAACCAGTCATTTCCCACACTGCACTGCAGGTACAGGACCGGCGTGCATACAAATACGCATTAATACGCACTCGGCATCCATCTTCCACAGCCATTATTCTCTGATGACACACACCTGGCTTTTCAAGGCTCTGTGAGCGCACGAGCGTGATGGCCAGAGTATTCACGCAGCGTTTCGCCTTCGCCTGTTTGCTGGATCTTCCTGTCATCAACCTGCACAGGCAGCGGAACTCACAGTCGGGTGACAGTGAGACTGGGAGAGGAAAACACAGCAGGCCAAAGCAGAGTGTTATGAAGTATCTGGGCTGATTTTGAAACAAATGAGACCGAGATACTGTACATCCAAATGACTGCAGCTGCTACTTTGGTCATGTTTAGATGCAAGCGCCGTCACCGGTTACCATGTGAATATTTCTGTCATGTGGGTTATTTATTTTTCTCCATAGTCATCTGTTTTCTCCTCAGTGGTCCTTGACAGAGGTGCTACTTTCCTTGAGATGAGTAGCAGCTGTCTTGTTTGGGACCGGATGAGCCCGGTTTGAAGCAGTGAAGGTGGGTCCGGTGGTGTTTCTCCGTTTTCTCTGGCCCCTGTGTTTTTTTTAATTTCCTCCTTATTGTTTTATAATGCATTTTGTTGCAGTTAGTCAACCGTGGCTCATATGGTGGGAAACTTAAACCCCCTCCACCGCCGCCACCCTTGATTCTGATCCCTGTCCCTGTCTCTGGCTCTGTGCTGCCTCTGGGTCTCACTGCACCTATTCATTATCTAATCTTGCTCTATGTTTAATTTACAGCCTCGCCTGCCGTTGCCATATGTTCCCTTTGTCTCTGCCTGACGCACATTCTCACACGCACACACACACACACACACACACACACACACACACACACACACACACACACACACACACACGCATGCACACATGCTCTGACATGAGCCTCTAGTTTTGTAAGCTTGTGCTGAAACACCACGCGGGGTTTCGGTTTAGATCACAGCGCATCTCTGCTACCTACATCTTCTGGGAATGTTCACTCTGAACGGACTGACCAGTTTGAGGTGAGAACCTGCTCATATCCCTCTAATATTTTCCCCTTTGTTTTCGAAGTGCTCGCTGCGTCCTGCACATATCTGTGCAGCACTTGTTGCTCTGTATCTGCATGCAGCGTGAGAGGCAGAGCAGGGCCTGCAGACCTCATCCAGGGGCAGCTAATGTAGTGTCACTGTGAAATATAAATGGACTGAGAGCAGTCGCACTGTAGACGAGCACTCCAAGGCTCTATTTTCCCCACATTGCACAGAGAAGAGCTGAAATTCTTACCTCTCCGCTTCTGACATTGACCTAAAGTGCAATGCAGCCACCTACTCAGGTGCTTTTAGTGAACATAATGAATCACGACGACAGGAATTCAAAGACAGTGGAGTGGCACGGCCAGAGACGAGACAAGCACAGCCAGCCAATGCGCTTCCTGTTTGCCTCGCTCCTGCCGTGCTCCTGTGCTTGCTGCCGCACTTTTCCCTTCCTCTGCATCCCACCCTTCGCTTTGGCGATGTACTTCCCCTGTTCTCCTGGCCAGTAAATCACATATTTACTCTTTGAGACCCATTCAGCAACAGCGGGGATGTGAAAGACACACACACACACACACACACACACACACACACGTGCACTGGAGGAAGGTTTGTGGTTAGCAGGGTTTCTCTCTGGCTCCAGAGGCCCTGGCCAAGTCAGCGGTGAGGTTTGGCCCACCTCACACACACAAACACACTCACACACACAAACACACACACACACACACACACACACACACACACACACACACACACACACACACACACACACAGTTTTTCTTACTTCTTGCAGTATCTCTATCTCTTGCAATGACCCGCTCATACGCTGCTAAATGTTCGATCCACTTAGCTTTTCTGTTCATTAAAAAGATGATCAGTGTGTAGTTTTTATGACCAACTGTGTTCCAACCTCTATAATCCCAGATGTTTTTTTGTTTTTTTTCCCTTCGCCCTTCAATGCACAACAAACATTCATTGATTAAGCAGGAAGTTAAGCGGAAGTCTGGGTGATTGATCGATCCTATTAAAACCACGTGGATCAATCACATGGATTGAAGGAGGTGTGCTGCGCAACCCATGAAATCAGAGAAAAAGGTAGGAAGAGAAAGAGAATTTTTTTAAGTACAGCTGGGAAATCTGTGTACCATAGAGAATGTCACCAAGACAAAACATCTCACCTTTCCTCCTCTCCCTCCTGTAACGAGGACACAGACTGATTTAATTTGTCCTGGTTCATGTATAAATCTCCTGAGCTCCTGAGCTCCGACTTCTGTTTATCTAAAAACAGAAACTAAAAGAAGATGGGGACATATGCTGTGAGGCTGCAGCAGTGTGAGCAAACAATGTGAACTACTTTTTGTGGCTTGGCCCTGCGCTGCAGAAGCAGTCTTGAGTTGTTGATTAGCTGTAGCCCAGTGCACCTCCATGGAGTAGATGCTGGCAGACAGCAAAGCCCGTGGAGACAGAGTTCTGCCCAGGCCAGGAACCTCCGACTGGCCTGGGGTTTGGAAGCCAGCCTTTTCTCACCACGGAGAATATCCACACTTACTGGTACACAGCTGGGCCCTTAAAAGCTCTAGCGTTGCAGTTGTGTGTGTGTGTGTGTGTATGTGTGTGTAATCATCTACATCTGCAAAGCTCACAAATATTCCCAGTGAGAATTACAATAACAAAGAACACACGGTAATATAGGAATCACACACATCAGCAACGTTGTTGTAGATTAATAATTGTTGAATATTTAATCATATATGAATGCTAAACATGTGTGAATCTCTTTCTCTCTCTCTCTCTCTCTCTCTCTCTCTCTCACACACACACACTCACCCAGTTACACATCCATCATGGCCTTTGTGTCCTTTTCCGTCAGCTTCTCACTGTACTGCTCCTGTGTCTGTCTTGTTGCTAGGATACATACACACTCGGGGAGTAGCTCACCCCATGTCATACATATCCTATTTGCACACACACACACACACATGCACACACACATAAACATTTTTCTGCCATAACTAAAACTGCCATTTATTTTGTTTTATTGACATTAATGTTTCTTTTCATGTCATTATTCTGATGATAATTGAATTTGATGACCAATAAATGAAATAATTGGTTGTATTTAAAATCCTCTTTTAATTAGGGGTCTGGTTGAGGGGCAAAATCCAAATAACTAAGTACCATTAGAGGGCGCCATCCGTCCTGTTACTTCATTTGTGTAATGGTGTATCGTCACTTCCTCTTTATCAGTGGGAATACCGTGGCTCCTTTCTTTCTTCTCTCTTCTCACGTGGCTGCTCCCCCATTCTCTTTTTATCTCCTTCCAAGTCTTCCTCTCTGATTCTTCTGTCCCTCCTCTTCCTCTCCCTGCCTGTTTTCATCTACCTTCCACTCTCCTCACCCTCTTAATTTTCCTCTCCCTACATGTTGTCTCCTCCTTACTCTTTCCTTCCCTCTGTGAATCCTCTCCTTTTTCTTACATTCCTGCATCAGCAGATTCCCTTTCCTCCTCCTGGCTTCATCCCTCTCTCTCTCCATGCATTCATCACTCTTTCCCCTCAGGGCTTTGTTCTGCCTAATCAGGAGCTTAAGTGTTGCGTTTTTACCCAGACAATGCCTGCCCTTCAGTCTGGCCTCTTTGTAAATAGGTGTGCCCTGCAAGTGTGCCAGCGGGCAAGGCATGCTTTCCACGCTGCAGCAATGGTGACCATTTGCAGCCTCCAGCTCCAGGAGGCAGCGCTCCACATCTCACACGCTCTCACACACAAACTAGCAGCAGCAGGAGGTGGAAGAGCAGAAACGTACTGAAAGCTGCCTCTGAAATGCTGCCATACAACGACGGCCAGTGTGGCACGCACAAAATCAGGCATGTCTGCACATGATTTTCATTTCTTCTGGTTATGACTTCTGGAATTTCGAGAGGATCAGCCTTGTTTTGCGTCTTATGCTTATAAAAAAAAGGAATCGTGGACACAACCAGCCTGTTTCTTGGCCACCTGGGATACTTGTTCTACGAGGCACTGCAAAACCCCTGCCCAGCTGGATGATGCACGCTGTCAGCCTGGTGTGTCACGAGGAGGCATGCCAGCTTCCCTCCAACACCCAACCATCTGTCTGAAACCACGATGGCACTCTGTCTGCAGAAAGAGAAACAGGAGTGGCATCACACCACATATCAGAGACAGATTCCACCATATAAAAACAAAATATGATAACCCTATGAACAAACCTTAACTGTATTTGGACTCATCTGCCAAGTGTAAATGGGTTGGAAAGCAGACATTTTATAGTTTATAAGCTACATGCACATGTACTGTGACAGACAGAGAGACAAAAAACAGGAAGCTCGCACTCGGCCATCTATCCTCCTCAGATGGCCATTTGAGCTTGTTAATCTATCGCCTGGTAACAGAGACAGCCTATCATCAACAGCCACGCCCCTCCGCACATGCTCATAGAGAGGGGCTCATTTGGATCTTTGAAGGGAAAACACACACGCACACACACAAATCCTGGCCTGTCACTGCTCTCCATTGTTTGGCTGTGGTTGCTTTTCCATGGTGTGACTGCCAGCAGATGGCTAGCACTGAGCTGTGCTAGCCGTATACACCTCCCCCCAACACACACATGCATGCACACACACACACACATGCATAACTGTCCTATCCATTGGGAACATATGTACAGTGTCCATTGGGTCATGCTAGGATTGGCAGTATGCTTTGCTAGCAGTGTTCTGTTTTGAGTTAAAATTAAAAAAAAAAAAAAAAAGGCTTAAGTTTTTGCAGTCACAGTCTTGTACGCACGGTCCTGGCAGAGTGGAGATCTCTTAGCTGCAGGTGCCCCTCATGACCTCTTTCACTGTAATGACTGTGTAATCTCACAAAAGGGCCACCTTGCTGCATTAGCATGTGTAAAGTACATTGTGTTTATGTGTGTGTGTGTGTGCATGCGCTTGTGCACAAGTAACTGTTCTAGCCATCTATTGCGTCACTGTGTGTGTTTAGATCTTTCTTCGTGTGTGCGCTTTTCTGTTATTCGCCTGCGTGCAGAGGCAGGTGTCAGACATAATGGAGTGTGCTGATGCAGTGTTAAAGCAGTCGCTGAGGCCTGGGGACCTCCAGGGTCACCCAGTGGTGATGGGTCAGGGTAGGGGTTAGCAGTCGGCTGTAGCTACATGACATTCCTCCGCTCGCTAATCATCGGTCTAATGAAAGGCTGCAGTGGCAGCTGGTGGAGCACGAGGCGGTGTCAGAGGCAGACACACGGAGGAGAATGGGAAGGAGAGATGGGAGAGGAGGAGAGCTGATACAAGGGGAGTGTATTCAGTGCAAATAATCTCACACACGCTCACAGCACAAGCAAGCAGGCAGAAATAATGACCGCAGAGAGCTGTGAGGCTGGAGGAGCTGCAGATCAGCAAAGACAAACACACTAATGGCTTTTGTCCCGTTCGAAACATCACATACGTGTACGAAACCTCGACACACACCCAGAAGTTCATATAAAGCGTCTTTCTCTCTCTCTCTCTCTCTTACACACACACTCACACACAGCCATCGTGCAGTGTGTGTGTGGAAAGCTGGGACTAATGACATGTTTTGTGTTGTGTGTGTAAACTCGCTTGGCTGCCCCCGGACACACTTTGCCCAGCCACATTCTCTCTCTCTCTCTCTCTCTCTCTCTCTCTGTCCTTCTTCCTCTCTCCCTGGAGAACAGACTTCTTTTGCTGTGCTCTGCTGTATATATTACAGACTGTAAACATTTTCCGGCTGCTGACAGCAGTCGGCATCAGACAATAAAAGCTGTCCATTGTGAGCATCCTTTTGACTTAAAGCTGGGGTTGTTAAAGATGGCTGCGCTTACACTCCACCTTTGATACGATGTGCTAAATCACAGAACAAAGTTGGCTTTGTTTTTCCATTTGTTGCGTATTTATTTTGTGATAGGATGTCTCCGCCTGCATTGATCACTTTCATGTAAATCATTCACTCGTTTCGTCTCGACTCAAGTAGCGTTCTGCCTTCCCCAGCAATTACTTCCTGCTACAGAAGCATCTGTCTGCCACAGAAACAAAAAGGCCACCTGAATCCTGCGCAACAACTCTTCCACTGATGTCTGAGCAGGCAGCTAAGCGGTGCATCTCTGTCACACCACGTCTAATAAATAACACATTTTTCAGCAGTTTTCTCATCTCATCTTTGGATTTGTTCAACCACAATGAGCTCCCTCTCTACATCCTCCAGCCTCTTTATTCCATCCACTTGCCCCTCGTCCTGATTTGTACTCCCTCCGTCTTTCCTCCGCCTTGTATTTAAATGCCACGAGAGTCAAATGTAATGTAGATTTCTGCTCATAATGTCAAAGTGATGCCCAGGGGGTTTTTAATATCGGCTGTCCTTTTCTGCATCTATGTGCTATTTCCCCTAATCCACATGAGCAGCAAAGACAGGTTTGTAATTAATTAAATATCAGTTGTGCAGTTTTTTTTTTAAATCTAAAACACTAGAACAGTGTTACTCAAACTTTTTCAGACCAAGGACCGCTGAAGCCTTAAATAAACACTCACGGACCACCTGACTCTAAATAGCCCCCAAAACAGTATGCTAAGTAACGATCGGGTGCTGGTATGACAGATGCATCAGGAAATATACAGTAAAGTAAATTCTTTAAATCGTGGGAGTTCAAGAAACACCGATTTTACACTGAATTGTCAGTACTGAAATTTAAAATTTTAAAATGTGATTTGTTACGTGTGACCTCGCTGACCACTAGGGGTGAGAAATACTGCACTACAGGATGTCATGCTTTTGTGCTTTAAGTGTTAATTTAAGTGTTAATTTGAATCTGTCTGTCTGTCCGTCTGTCTGTCTGCTCCTTTATTAGAAGGTGGACCCCCTGTCACAGCCTCGGCCACCCTCTGGCCTATAGCTCCACCACTGGAAATAAGTGATCGGCTTGTTTGACTCCAGGTCAGGCAGGAAGTGAGTAAAACTACCTCCTACCTGCCAGGCACATGTGAGTCAGTCAGTCAGTCACTAACAGCTCCGCATGCACACGTGCATGACCTCCTATCTTCCCAACCTGCTGCCCACTAAAGGAGAATCATCCTAATTGACTTAGATTGATGCATCAGTGCGACACACAAGCAGCGATTTTAGATGTGGATGTCGGTTTCAACCCTCAGCACACATCCAGGCACCTTGCATCTTTCTGTTGTCCTGCCTTGTGCGTGATGCCCTGGTTGGGTGTCAGAATAACAGCCCACAGGGGTCAATAATGCCCTGTGTATCCATGCATCCTGTTCCCCGGATACACAGCATCACAGGAAGGGACGAAATGTTCGCTGCGACCTGTCCGATGGGATTCTCTCCCCCCGCTGGTGGAGAGCATGTTTTATGCCACTGCCATTTGAAGGACGCTGATGCTCGGAGTCAAGTTCAGACCAGTCTGATCCACTGGTCTCCAGTACTGCTAGGTGGATGGGGGGGGAGGGGGGGTTAGACTGAAGACCTGTTAATTGATAAATAGTTCATCTTAAAAATAAAGGGTTTGCTAAAAGGTTTCTTTAGGCCTTATCCATCTGTTAAAATAAGCAAGCCAAAGTTCCTTTGTCAATGAATATTAAAAACCCTTGGAAGTCTCTGCTCATGTTAAAATAGGGTTTTCTTGTCATTTCTTTTCTTTTCAGGCCTCTTGACTCATTATGTCTCCTCAGCTTCCCTGAGATCAGAGGCTGATTTCATGTGGGCTTCCTGTTCTTCCGCCCTTGACTAACCTAAACCTGACCTGTGCTTAGGCCCTGGGCATCTTTATGGCAATACTGTGTGTGTGTGTGTGTGTGTGTGTGTTGGGGAATAATTCGAGTGTTAGGCTCGGACAATGCTGCTACAGCAGCTATCCAGGCAGAAAAAGGAAGACATGGGAGCTGCAGGGTGGACAGAGAGAGAGAGAGAGAGAGCTGGTAGGAAGAGAGAGAATTTGGAGAGTAATGGACAAAAGGCTCTTTTTAACTTGGTCTCCGTGGAAGAGAGATGTCAGTCTGTGTCAGTTCGCTCCACTAACCAGCCTGAAGCAGGAGAAACGGATCGCTCTATCCTTCCCTCTCACTCCTTTCTTGCTTTCCCTTCCTCTCACTCCTTCCTACACTGTCCCTACTTTCTTGTCTCAGATCTATTGGTTGTAGCTTTTCTGCCTCAGTTGAGAAGGGCAGAAACATTGCACAGCCCAGGGGAAAACATCCAGACTAAAAGAGCAAGCAGCGAACCAGTCATCTCTAAAAGGCGGCCAGCGTATACGGCATCAGCTTGCTACTGATCACTCTTTGGGGAGAGCGAGGCTCGGTCCGCTCCAGATGCTGCGAGAGTCAGGCCCTGAAGGTGGGCCACACTGCTGCTTCCGCTGCAGCCTCTTCCCCCCAGTGTTGCAGGGAGCCTGGCACACAGCCCTTCAAACACAGAAGGGATCAAATCCTCAAATCCCTCGGAAATGTCAGCCACGTTTGAGGAAATGTCAGTGGACTAACGCACAAATGCACATCGGGCAGCGCGTGCACACAGATGCTCGTGCCTACCGCCGTGGCGCAAAAGGCAACGTGATGTAGGGCAGTCACAGGGTGAAGCCCAGCTTACATGCTTCATTTTTTTCCTCACTGATGTGTCAGTGTGGAGCTGATTTGAAGAATTTTTGCATTTTTTTATCTGCACCTCTTAGCAGTGAAGTATTAGATCACCTAGTATCATCAATTTAGCATCAAAACTGCTCACGCGTAGATCATGAGTTGCATCAGGTGATCTCATCTGCAGCCACTGACATCATCCTGTGCTCATATTGATCTACCCCTCAGCGCGGCCGACCAGCTTATAGACGTCCTCCAGCATATTTTCTGTCTAGACTGTCGGCAGCGTTTATGGATGGCCCTGCCCCCTGGTGACACACGGACCCTTGCCCCTTGCGCTCTCACCTCCTCTGTTTATCAGTGCCCCCCATTGCTTCTTCTCCATCTCCCCCCTTAATGAACCTGGTTAGGTGTTGAACTTCAGATGTCGTACAGGGATCGATATCGATACGGAGGGCCGTGATGAAAACGCCCCCCCCCCAGGAAGAGGTCTGAGTGAGGTCAGAATGACCGTGAGGGAGACAGAAAGATGCCTGCGTTTGGGCGACGTGCGTATCTAAGTGCCGGGTCAGTCTACGAAGCGTCACATGCACATGCAGAGTTTAGGGGCTGGAGTCGGACCAAGTGACAGCGCCGCTTCAAGAGGATGACAGGCGAGATTTGGGACAGGGGAAGCGCCGCCAGAGGTTGTGACTCTCCTGACAGACAAGCCTCTCTGTCTATAACCCCTCAGAGCCCTCCCTGCAGGCCCGCGGGCCGTCTCTGTTTATTTGCAGCTTCATATCGAGCCCGAACGCTAATATTTTCTGATCCTTTGAGGGCATACAGTACTCCACAGACTCTTGAGTGATTCTGCTGGCAGCCTCTCTCCTCGTCCCATCCATTACCAACTGTCCTCTGTGATTAGAGGAGATAATGCTGTGGAATTAACCTCATTTAAATAATACCTAGTTATTTCTTACACCCGCTTTTGTTCTGGTATGTTTCTGTTGTTAGACGGTGGCTACATCAGCAATGGCGCATCATACATTTACAACTGCAAACGTCTCACACTGTGTGATGCATATTTATATGTTTCTTGAGAAACAAGTGCAAGTATTTTGTCTCTTTTACAGGATTAATGTCATCCTGCCTTGTGCGTTATGCTATGTTTCTATAGCATGCTGGTGTTAGCGTAAATCTTCTCTTAGCCTGATTGCATGAGCACAAACGCATCAGTACCAGCAGCGACACGTTAAATTTGCGGTGCAACTCTGAATATGGCGAAACACTTCCGGAATTTAACCAGCTGTTCTTTGTTTTGTGCGAGAAATGACAAAACAACCCAGTCGTGGGCAGGAGACCTAATCCCCAGGCTCAGACGTGACTGTTTACCTTCATGAATGATATTTTAAGGAGTTTAAATTAGATCCAAGCCATGCTCAGCTAATAAGCCGAGGAGAGAAAGCCAAGCAAATAAATATGGCCAATCTGAGGCAGAAACAGGAGAATCCCCACACTGTCTTGAACAAAGGTTGAGTTTATTTTTAAGCGAGGGCTGCTTAAATGTCTTTTTAACCGCTGGTGTTCTGGAGGCAGCTGTTGGGACTTGAAGGAAGAGCAGGTGGGCAGAGGCGGTTGAAGCAAACTTCCATGTGAATAATAGAACAAAGCTGACCAGCAGGAAGATTTACATATGGGCCAACAGCCAAAACCACTTGTCTATATTTGGGTGGTATCTGCTTCTGTGGTTTGCCCTCTTGGTCTGGAGCTGGAGGAGGAAGCGTCGATGTAACCTGATGCTTGTAAACACCTGCGAGTGTGTGTGTGTGAGAAAAAAGATGGTGTAACTGCTTCCCCTCGGATCCTCGTGAGAAGTAATTAGAAACCAGTCTGTGTGTTATTTTTATTGGCGTATGTTTAGGAGAGATGGTGGGAGTCTCGCCGGTCTTGGGGGCCCTCTGTCGCTCTGGGCCTGTGTCTCCAGCTGAGAGCATCTATATTTCATCAGCCCAGGGTGCTGTTTTGTTTTAAGACGCGGCTGCGCCTCCCCTGGCTGTCTCTGCGCTGCCACCACAGCTCCTCTCCCTCTGCAGGCTGACAGTCACCCTCTGCTCCTCCCTCTGCTTTTCATGGTCAGCTTTTCTCTCCTGAAGCCTCATCCCTCGTTCCCCCCCCCCCCCCCCCCCCCCCCCTGCCGAGGGAGCCAGACTCGGCCTGTCAGGAAAGCGGGTTCCGTCTCAGTCGTGCTCAGCCTTTGATTCTATCTGTCTGTTTGTTTTGCGGCTCTGTCGCATTGGGGAGCGGTGGACACTTCTTTACTCGCCGCTGTGTCCCCTGCAGATGTTTTCTTTTTTTTTTTCCACGAGTTCTGTGACAGCAGCTAAAAATGGTCGCAGCACTGATAGGCTACATCAGCCGCTAATTGCTGCATTTGCACTATCGAGTCTCTTGTGCTGCTCTGATTCAAAACCTTTGCGGTTGTGGAGGTTTACTACAGTTTTACAACACATCCTGTGACTCTTGATGTTGGTAATTAGAGTGAGGCAGCCAATCACTGATTTAATTGCACAAATCGTGACTAAAAAACATTTTCACTGCAGCCACTTTGGCAAGATATTGAAGAGTGTTATTGTTCTTATTATACTCGCTGAGCTTCTGTTTGAGTTCTCGGGAAAGAAGCCAAAATGTTCATCTTTACCCAGGGTGGATCACAGGAATGCAGCTAGACTGAACAAACCGCAGGTTTACATGCGATTCTACGTCACTGCGGCTGCTGCGGAGGCAGCTTGACAGTTCCTCGGTTGTTCCTCGCGTGCTCAAACGTGTCTCTGTGTGTTTCAGGGTAGCGCTGTGATCGACAGCGTCACTGGGGCCGGTAAGGAGGGGGGCTCGGGGTCCTTTCCACCTTCGGCTGAAGACACTCCTTCCCAGGCCGCGACCTTGGAGCCAGACAAACCCAACAGAGGCGAGCGCCCGCCTTCCAGTGAGTACTCTCCTCCGCTGAAGGCCAGCTCACAGCCTCTCCTGTTGCTGCCTTTTGAAGCCTTTTGTATTTGCCATCTTTCATTCAGCACATATCTATCTTTTTTCTCATTATATCAGCATCTAAGATTTGCCGGTGCTTAAAATATCTGTCTTTTAACTCCTGCTTGGAAAAAAAAATGTGAGTCGATTCTTATTATCCTGATCTTTGATGGATTTTACCTCCGCAGCTTAATTCCAAGGTATTCTCAGCTTTCACTGATGTTTAGTGTGCTCATATTATTTTGAAGATCTGGTTTATCTTTAAACCACTTAAGAGACACTGAGTGTAAATAAGACGCTGTAGCACTTCAACCACACACCATTTCATCCACAAATACACCTGAACTTCCTTCCCTGCTCATCATCGTGATGCTCTCGGACACATCTCGTTTTCTCCTCCTCTGACTGCAATCACATTTATGTATCAACAGGCAAATACAGACACCACACACACACACACACACACACACACACACACACACACAAACACACACACTGCTAACATTAAAAACTTTGTGGCTATTTTACTCACTCCATCTCCTCCATCAACACTACAGTTTTCATCCACATGGACGAGGGAGCCGGTGCCCGGAGAAAACAGTTGGAGATGAGGCGCGTGGCGCGGTGATGACAGAGGCATGAATGCACACAGAAAGAGTGACGTGTGTGTGTGTGTTTGTGCGCCCCAAGGGAGGCCATCATTACATTAGGTTCTGAAGCACAGTGCGTTTATGTGGAAAGTGCTGCTGTCTCCTCACATCAGTGTAGCCGGACTGCCTCTTCACTGCGTATCTATTCCAACTTTTCTTTCGCTTTTCCATTTTTTTCTTTTTTTTTGGCTTATTTTTACGTGAATGGTCACACAGCTAAACACACTTATCGAGTCTTTTTTTTCCTGACTCCTCAAGCTTTTTGCTTGAACTCGTCTTCTTGGCCCTCCCTGCCTCTCTTTCCTCTCGCTCTTTTCTCAGAGGCTATTTCTGTTCAGCCGTGAGGGCCCCCTCGTCATTGACAGGAACTTATCTCCAGCTCTCTGTGCTGAACCCACACACATGAACAACGGCCCGACCACAAGTCCGAAGCCTAGTTAGAACAGTCATGACCGAGGTCACCTCACGTTCAGAGACGCACACCTTCCCCCCGGTGGTCCATTGTGGCTTCAGAACAGAACATTGTGGCTTTCATGAGTTATTTAAGTACTCTCAACTGTGTGTGATGTACGTTAGCTCACGCTGACGTGACACGGCCCATTTCCTCTGTTCGGGCTGTTGCTGTGTTAACACAGAGCAGAATCAAGACGCACAGACTCTCAGGATTCGAAGGCAGTTGGTATTAAATCATGAAACAGGCCCCTATACACAACAACCTGATGAGAGGCTGATGCTTTCAGACAGCTGATGCTGCTGCAGTTCTGGGTGTTTAGTACAATAGCATATGCACTGTGAGACACGCTTGCCTTTAACCACTTAACCGCATTACATATTCATGAAGCAAAAAAGACTTATGATGTAGCTGACAAGAAATATGCCTCAGATCTGCAGAGCAATGATCCAAATTTGAAAAGGACACAGTCAATACGTCAATATTATTGCCACCCAAGCGTTGCCACAACAGAAGCCGGTACACCAAGTGGTCTTATATATGATGGGAATGTTTAAATCACTCTCTAAGACGCCACATGTGCCCTGAAATTACACACGTCGATGATGTGATTATCGTAAGATGAGCTGTTATCGTGCTTTAATTGGCCCAGCTCGTCTGGATAGGCTTGGCAGCCTCGCACATCTGGCTTCCAGCCAGCCAATCCATTCATCCACCTTGGCAGCACAGAGAGCCTTTGACGACGGCTGCGTGCACAGCGCTGGATCATTCTGACAGTGAGGGAGGACGTCGCTGCCATGGATCGATGACCATGCAGCCGCTGTAGCTGCTGTGCGGCTCACGCATGGCGAGCTGCTGGGCTAACCGAACGGATACAAGGCCCAGTGCTTCTAGTAGGAGTTAATGGTCACGTCCCTACATGGTCACGTCCCTACACGTCCCAGAGAAAAGAGCAACAGGTGGAGGGACGAGGCACACAAAGAAGCGAGCAGTGGGACGATGGGCACTGCAAGGTATGGGGAGAGGAGGACAAGAACGTGGAACAAAGGGAGAGCAGGGGATGATTAGAGAGAGAGAGAGAGAGATCAGGAGATGAGGAGATAGAGAGAAGAATGCTGCCAGTTACCGCCCCCCGAGCCCCCTTCTTTTCTTCTTTCCTTTTGTCCCCCTCAGTAGGAATGACAGGAGGGTGGGCTAACTCCGAATGACAGTGACAAGCTTGCCATTGCTCCCATGAAGCGCTGTTGGTGTGGTGTGTGTGTGTGTGTGTGCGCGCGCGCGTGCGCATGCGTGTGGACATGTGTGTGTGAGTGTGTGCATGCGTGCTTGCGTGCGTTTTTGTTATGCGTGATTAAAATGCCACCAGAGTCCAGGGTATTGTGAGTCTCCTGGCAGTTCCACGCTTGGCAAAGTGCCAGAATAGTTGTTTGTGTGTGTGTGTGTGTGTGTGTGTGTGTGTGTGTGTGTGTGAACGTTTCTTCAGGAGGTGAACGATCTGGATGACTGTGTGACTGTATTTTCTTCTCCGCCTCTGAGCGCTTCAGTATAATGACAGGATTTTTGGAGAATCAGAGCTCTGTTCTGCAGCGTGGCGCCAGTCCTGGCAGGCACTGGGGGAATTAGTCAGGAGACAGTGGCTTTGGCCCCATGCCATAGTTATTAGCCACTTAGAGGGTGGGCATGGGGTTATGCCCTGACTCAATCGCTCCCTGTATTTGCATGAGTGTGCGCTTCATGTGTTCTCTGATCACACTTACCTCAGTGTGGTGTCGCTCCTGCTTGATTCTCACACTTCTTCACACATTCCAATCTCCAAAAAAAAAAGCTGTGGAACAGACCATTAACCCCCCCCCCCCCACCTTCCCTCCACATGGGTTTGATTTACTGGCTCTGGATTTTCAACCAGAGCCTGGAAGACAGAAAGAGCAGCCTTGGTTGGGGGAGACCTTCCTGGTTTGGCCTTTGGAAAAGTCACACTGTTCTGCGTGTCGGCTCGGTGCAGCCGCCTGCCGTGAGGTTAAGGCTCATCGGGGAGCGCCGAGGTCGGGTTACAGACATGTTTGAGTGGTAGTCCTGAAATAACGATGACCACTTAGTGCGAGACCTCCAGACTGGCACCTTTTGACCTCAGTTCAACCAGGAAACAGGTGTTGAAACAGGATTAAGCCAGACGGGCTGCACACTCGCACAGCTGGCTGTCTTTGTCTGTCTCTGCTTATTTACAGCATGTATTAAAGGAGCATTTTACAATGCAATAAAAGGGACAGGCCCAAAGGGGCGAAAATGACCAGGTCATGCAAAGGCTGAGATCAAACGCATACATTAGAAATGCGTTCATTCATGAAGACAATTCAAGCCTACAAGTGAGCTGATCTTTCACATAAATGGATACTGGAGCGACTGGTTTGGCCAAAACTGGAAATATTTGATTCTTTTTACTGCTTCTTTTCAGCGTATGTGGCATTTAGAGCCTTGTTAAGGCTTAAGGATCAGCCTGCACAGCCTTCTTCAGGTGCCGAATCTTAAGGTGGTAATAAAATTCACAACAGGTACCAAAATGTTGCCCTGAAAAGCGGGTACAAAGCGAGTGGCGTCAGAGGGAGTCAAACAGATGTCATACAGCTGGAAATGAGCCTCTGGGTTAGATTAAAGCGGCAAAGAAACCATTTATAGTCCATCCTTTGGTGTTTATTATCACCCTTTAATCTAAACCAGTGCCTGTTGATATGAGGGTTCTGTCTTTTTTTTTTGTTTTTTTTTAGTAGATTGGCGATGAAAGTTCATGCTCTTAAAAGCGTCTTTGTGGAATACTTATTTGTCATTTCTCCTCCTCTGTTGCTGCTTTCACTCAATGAAATCTCCATTTTTTTTCTTGCCACCATTTCCCTCCCCTCTCTCCTCTCTCTCCTCACACAGTGTCCTCCCGTCAGGTGACTTGGCTGAGGCTAAGTGCCTTTTTCTGTTTCACTGCAGGTGGGGCTGTAATAAAAGCGTGTCAGTGGGAGACTTGGGTTGCTCTGTCACATGCTCTTTGCCTTCCCTCAGTTAACTCCCCCCAGCCCCCGGCCCCCCCCCCCCCCCCCCTGGCTGGCCCCATCCCCGCTACTTGCCCCCCCCCAACCCACCAGCTCTCTGTCCTCTCTTTCTTTTTCTCATTTCATTGCCATTTTTTGCCACTTTTTCTTTACCTCTGTGTCTTTTTCAGAGATGTAATAATGAGGAACAGCAGCAGTAGCTGCACACACATGCACGCACCCATGCAAGCGCATGTGCGTGCACACGTGTACGCGATATATATGTAAATACTGCCGGTTAAGTTGTATTGTTTGCCCAGCTGCTGCTAACCAGTCTCTCCTGTTCTTTAGCAAACCGGCAGGTTGCATGAAAATCAGCTTCCTGTACCCAAAACACTTTTCTGTTTTTTATCTCTTCATGTAAGCACACAGGCCACACGCTATCCGTGCACGCCACCCTGGAAGGGCCGTCTGAGCATGTGCGCTTACCAGTTCCATTTAAAAGTGGAGAATTATTCCATTTTGGGATGTGTGTCCTCGCGCGTACAGCCTCCAAATGGAACCTCTCACACGCGGTCTTATACCCATTTGAGCCACAGGATGGCAACACCGAGCCCTTTCTTTAGCACACAAGCACGTGCACATAGGCACACGGGAGCGTTCTCGTTCACGCAGGCACACGCAGCCCTCTTTAGTGTGACTTTGCTCGGGATTGTGTAAAGGCGACTGCAGTGAATTATTCAGTAAGAGCCTTGTTAATGGCTGACAGTGAACATGGCCCCTCTGCTCCGCTGTTAGCCCCCTACTAGAACATTTCATTCTCATTCGGTTCATCCCTTTTTCATAAAGACTTGTATCGCATGTAATGAAGAACATGAGGATGTTACAATTCTTGTGAGAAAAACAGAAACAATTAAAATAGAATTTAAATCCAGCATTTGAAGAATATTACTTTTCCCTTAACCACGTAAGCAAAAAGAATCATTCTCATCCTTATCCTGTTTTAACCTTTTTCCCCCCCTTTCCTTCTGTTCATCTTCCTAACTGCTAAGCAGATACGTTCATGTCTGTCTAGCTCGGCCCTGTTCCTGTCACTGAGCTTCACGTGGACGTGACGTGGGGGAAGAATGATATGACAATAATGCTAATGTCATCCACACTAAACAAATTAGAGCGCCCTCCTTCTTTGTCTCTGTGCGTTGTCAAAGTTCCTGCCTCACTCACTCACTCACTCACTCCGTTGTTCTGTCTGATGCAATCAGCGGCCAGTGGGAGCCATGAAGCCTGGTGCAGCAGGCTGCTGAAGCGCCGAGGTCTGGCCAAGCTCACACGGCTTCTGGGAGAATTGGTAGTGACACGTCCTGGAGTGAAACACCCTTCTCTGGGACTCCTGAGCAGCCTCCCAGGCTCCAGCCTGGCTGATGGAGTCCAGCCACCCCCACCGCTGCTGTGCACATCCTTCTAACATCTGTCGGTCACATCAAAATACTCGCCTCCTCGTTTTTTTTCCCCCAAGCTCTCACCACTTCCAGGCTCCTTCCCGTCCCGCGTCTTCCCCTTCTCCCTCCTCTTCGTATTATCTTTCTATCATCTTCATCTCAAATGGATGTTTCCCGTCTTCCCCATCCTTTAAAAATATGCAAACATGTCCAGAAACCTTGAAGTGGAGTCACGTGTGAGGAGCGCTGTTCATTAGGCAGCAGCGGCTGCAGCAGCGAAGCGGTGGTGGGGTGTCATTAATTCGGTGGTATGAAGAAAATGAGATGCTTCCAACCAAGAAAGAAAGCATTTACTCCAGTCCTTTTATGTCCCGTCACTGTCTTGTATCCTTTTATCTACCGATTGCATCCTGGCTATTGCTGGCGGGGTGTGGGTGGGGGGGCACCAGTCACAGATCTCCCACTGAAGAATGAGCACAGACACTCAGAGAGGACTGCCTGCTTTTTGCGGATGTTCCTGGCGTAACACATGCGTGGCCACGGCTGCTGCTCTTCTGTGCGCGTGTTCGCCGCAGCGATTTTTACCAGAGACGGGAGGAGTTTTCAAGTTCTCGAGACGTGGAAGACGTGGGAGGGAGCCAAGAGGTGCACAAACACTCAGAGATCTATTGATCTCCTCCTCGGTTAAACACTGACTCACTGACCTCGCTTTCTAAGCACCCGTGTGCATGTGTTGAAGTGTCTGTTGTGTAACCGCAGACAGCACCGAGGTTTGCTTCAGCCTGTCCCGTTTAGTAGCGTCATGAATATTTAGCAGCAGACGTGCACTTCGCTAAAGATGCTGGTTGTGGTCTATAGCCATTCCTGCATGTGCAGCTCCTGAGAAATCATTACAATAACACAAATAAGTTTGCATGTTGACATGGTGCGTCACCTGTTAGCAAGCGGCCATATCTAAGCCTCCAACATACTCAGTTTCTTCTTCTCTTATTATTTCCCCTGATCGTTGAAGGCTTCCCTCTCCTGCCCTTATATGTGTGACTGTAACTGTCATAGGTGACAAGTTTATGGACAATTTGCCACTGCCAGCTGAGACAGAAAGCTATTTACAGCTTGGCGTTACGCACACTTTGGACTCCGGCGGTTAGCATAAATCCGCCGCCGGAGCCGGTGGATGATACACAATGCTGACAACTCTCTGTCGTTAAATCTTCAAATATACTGTCGGTGGCAGGTGATGACTCAGTCAGCCATGTTCAATCCTTTTTAACCTTCCTAATACTCCTGTCCTCAGAGAGATGCACCTCGCCCACAAACATCAGACACATGTTGAAGGCCCGCACAGCCGTTATTTATGGCTCGCTGCCATCGCATTAACAGCCGGCTCTGGCTTTTCCTCCCCTCCTGTCTCGCGTTCCCCACCTCCCCCTGCTCATCCCTCAGTCCCTTCAACTCTCATTTAGCTTTACGATGTGTCCTAAAACAAGCCCGAGGTGCGCACCCCACCCCGCTCCTCCCCCTTTACGCCGTAGAATGATATCCTCCATAAGTCAGACATGCGCCTCTCCGGTGCTGAGCAGAAACTGATGGCAGATGGGTGTGATGGGAGCTGGCAGGGTGTCACAGGAGTCTGGCTGCTCATGGATCGAAGTCTGTGTTTGCACGAGGCCTCTACCAGTGTGCGCTGCATACGAAAAGCCTTATCAAGGGAGGCAGAGGCATCGGTTTTAGGTTAGGCTGAGGAGGGAAGCACTAATGGAGGAGGAAACCCGCGGAGAGACTGGAAGACGCGGGCAGAGGAGGGAGACAGGCTTATTTTTTATGAGCTGTCCCTCTGTGTATGATACTGTTGCTATAAACAAGAAGTCATCTGAAGAGCGGCTGTTTATAAGGTTCTCTCAGAGTGTGACTATCAAACAGCCTGTGAAATCCTAATCAGCTGCGCACGTGTGTTTGCCTGTGTGGTTGTCGTCCACCAGACCAACCATCTGTCTCGTGCTCTAACAGGAACACCGAGCACAGCCGTCTTTGTGTTGTCTCCTGTCTGACTAGCCTGACGTGGGCCGAGCACGCTCGCGCGCGTGGAGCAACAGACGCTGCGGCACAACCCCAGATCCGTTGTGAGGGACCACAATAGCGCAGCGTTGCTCCAACTATCACAGAGACACACCTGGACGGAGTTCGTGGCAAAGCTTTTCCGGCGAGCTGTGTTTTTGTGCGAACAGCATTAGCATACAGTGGGTGTCGCTACCAAAGGGGATTAGGCTAATCTCATGAAGAGATAGCGAGTCACCTTCACCATATGGTCATGCTAACCTGCTAAACGCACCAGATTTTGGTTTCTCTAGGTTTGTCTGAATGGAGAGCTCATTAAGCTTGTTTGTATGCGTTGTGTGCGTTGCATTCTCCGCTGCCCTTTTTTCTTTTTTTTTTTAATTCCTTGGAGAACAAAGAAAAGGTTTGTTTGATTAATTAATGCTGTTAGACGTGAATGTAAATGATCAAAGCAGCACATTTGCATTCTGTGTTTAATTATTCATGAGTGCCCATGAACTGGGACACCTGTGAGGCCTCTTTTCTCTCCAGCTCAAACCCACAGAGAGGAGCACGCAGGCGCGCCTTCAGACACGACCCGGTGTGCTTGAGCTGGGCTTCTCGCCACCGGACGCCGTCATGCGCCGGGATGCAGGTCACTGCCGGTTCATGTAGATATTATTAGGTTATGTTATCGCTCTGGCTGAGGTTCAAGCAGTCTGATTAGATTACTGCATGGTGCTAAAGCCCAGACTGTCACCCTGACTGTATGATTCCCCTCTGCGGAGACAAGGGGGAGAAACGTTGATGTAATTACCCGCACTGCTGCCATCTCCGACGTCCAGAGAGGCCCCGGCAGCTGGAATAGATCACAACGAGGCAAGAGGAGCCATATAAAGGTGTGTGGGGGGGGGCGGAAGGAGGAGAATAAATGCAGAGAGAGGAGCGAGATGCTGACAATGGCATAAAAGCAGGTATTATTTGTCTTCTTTTTTCTCCTTCTCTCTTCCCCCATCTCTGTCCTCATCATCAGCAGCTCCCGGCTGCTGCTGAAATGGGCCCTTGTTACCATGGATATAAGTGGTGGCTCCTCCGCTCCACTCGATGGGGCTTGGTGATAAATGGCAGGATAGGGAGGAAGTTAATAATTTATCCCAGGGAGGGGGAAGCATTCTGGGCAGCGTTACCTAGCGTAATGGGTTAAGTGCAGCGATTGCTGCGTGCCGAGCAATAGACTCTCAGGAGGTGATGTATAAAAAATGAATGAGTGGAGGAGTGGAGCCTGCTGGGAAGAAACTATCAAGGGAAAGTGTTGTGGTGTGTGTGTGTGTGTGTGTGCGTGCGTGCGTGCGGGGGGAGGCAGGCGGGGGATGTGTTTTGGGAATACGGCGTTGTCGTTTCTCCTCGTCGCAGGATTGTCAGGTGAAGACGAGTGGAGCCATAATAAAGGTTCCTCGGCGCTTTCAGCGACTTTCTCTCCTCCCGTTTCATTTTCAGGAGAAATGAAAAACGGCTCAATAAGCTTTCGGCTTTTGAAGTGTGACGGCGGCGCTGACAGATGAAGCTGCGGCACAACAGAGAGACGGAGCCCGGGCGGGCGTGTCATTATCAGCGGCTCAGTGACACGCATGTACGCCGTGGGGAAGGACCGCAGCTCCAGGCTTCTTTCAGTCCATGTTATCCGACATTGCGTGTTTATATATGTGTTTGAATCGTTTTCTATTGTTGCCCTGCAGCCACAGGACTGGATTTGTGCTACTGTGATTATGTGAGAGGAGGTAGCTTCTGGAGCATTAACACAACACCTGCTTCGTGTCTCCTTAACCATTTATGAGGTGCCACGCTCTTAACGCCGTCTCCCTTTCCCTCCTTGCATCTCGCTCTCCTCCACACGTTAGCCTCCGAAAGCCAGATTTCAAGAGCTGACGGTGTGCCCGCGGTTATGTAAAGGTCACGGCATTGTGTTAATCCCAGAGAGCATCTCAGATGAGATTGATTTCATTATTGTCTCTTTGGCGCTCGGCATGCAGAGTCTCAAAGCTACTTAGAGCGATCCCCTCTCAGCAACGGCTGAAAAGAAGCGGCGCCGAGCTCTGTTATCTGCGTTTGAGCCGGGGTCTATTGTGTGGGAAAGCCGCGCCGCCTTTCTGGGAGGATTTGGAGCTAACGGGCTGGTGTTGAACACAACGCGATGCTCCAGAACACACAGCAGAGCATCTATTCCCCGCATGCCTGCCACTGCCTGACGAGTCTTTTAATACACACACACACCTTGCTTGAGCAGTGTAGTATCAGGCTGTGTGTGTGTGTCATAGAGAGAGAGCTCACTCGTGTAAACTCACTGGACCACATGATGTGTGGATTCTCTTCATTTCAGCAGATTTAGTGGATAATATTTTCTTTCCTTCTGAAGCACAATGGTGATGTGAACGTTTGGACAACAGCAAGCAAACATGACTGTTTACACTTGTCAAGTGTTTGTAGCAGCAACTGTGACGTCAGCTGACGTCGGAGGCAGCGGCGAGGGATGTAAGGCTGGAGTAAATGACAGCCTCTGTCATTTAAGCGACAAACTAGTGTGGGCAAAATGAATGAAGAGAATACATGCGACATAGTACAAATATGGGATTTTTTTTCCCCATCTCATTTCAGTCACTCTAAATGTCTCTTCACTAAAATTGTGAGGGAACACCTGCAATTTATCCCAGCACAGTTCTTGGTGAAGTGGAGGAATCCATGAGAGCTGAAGTTCATGTTTTCAGGGAGATGCCATGAGCGGTCAAACCGCAGCCAAGCTACCGCAGCAGGTTTGCAGAAAGACGTCAGCGTTCTTAAACAGTGTATTAAATATGCCTTCATCCATGCTGATGCCAGAAATACCCCCCCAGACACTCAAATCAGTGTTCACTCTCCTGCTGTAGACCTACTTCTGACGTTTTCTGCTCCTGTCATCATCACCTGACAGCAGGGGAGGACAGAGGCTACGGCGGGCAAACGGCGCTGACTCACCCCCCACGTCCCTGCACATAGCCCAGGTTTGATGTCACCCAACTTTTGGCGCGGTGGATATCTCATGACGACACGTTAACGCACGCCGATGCGACCACCTGCACGTGTACAGGCTCGGGGCCCCTCCCCCAGGTTGCCTTTGTTTCCAGCATCTGTTTCGCTCTATGATTAATTGCAATTAGGGAGAGGTTTGAAGGCCCGTGGAAGAAGCCAGCAAGAGGAAAAACATCAAGATTAATGAGGGAGGGCATTCATCAGAGAGAAGGAGGGAAGGAGGAAAGCAAGAGAGAGAGGAGAGAGAAGGTGGCGAGGATAGAGGGATGACACGGTCAGGAGGGAGGGGCTGGCAGAGGGAGAGAGGCAGGAAAAATGCTGATGGGAAGAGAGGAGTGAGCAGATAGAGAGAGAGACGAGAGTCAGTTGTTAAAGCTCAGGTCACAGCGACACCACAGGGGACTGATTAAATATGGAAATTCTAATTGCTAATTGACCTTTATTAATCAGCGGTAGGATGTGTATTGCATATGTGTATGTGTGTGTGTGTGTGTGTGTGCGTGTGTGTGTGACAGAGAGAGATTCGATGTTTGGTTGTTTGATCCCTGCGACTCTCTCTTGTCTTAAATAGCTCTCTCATGTTTAAACAGCATAATGGGAGAGGCATCCACAATAACACACACATGCACGCGCGCACACACACACACACAGTTGTAAGTGTGAATATATTTTGAAAAGTTAAATGTGGTCACATTGGAGCATTAGTCAGCTGCCAGATGTGCAATCATGAATTGATTCACAGGAAGTCACAGTTTTCTCCCACACACACCGATCACTGTCGGCGTGGTGACGGCGTACTGTAGTTCACAAAAAAGATACGTTTTCTGTGTCTACCAGGAAGTTTATCTCCTTTTGCCATCAAAACACATCTCTCTCTCTCTCTCTCTCTCTCTCTCTCTGTTTCTCTTGCACAAACACACACACAGAGATGCCACTCATGCCAGATCACATTAGAGACCCCGTAAATTCATTAACCCCTAACGTGATTCAGCCAGCCATCGTTAGGGCCGCATGTAACCTGGACTGACTTGGTTTGTCGTTCATGGTCCACCAGATCTGCGTTTGAGTCAACGTTTCCTCCTTTCCATTAAAAAAAAAACAAAAAAAAAAAAACATCTAAGTGTTAATCGCAGATGCAGACATGAATTTGGCCCTTTGCATCCAGGCTTAAATTGTTGGCCGCCGGGAGCAACAGTTTAAGAGGTCTTTCTAAAAGGAGCTTTGACAGCGGAGCAGGAAAAAAAAGAGATTTGTGCTCGCTCCTTTTCAACGCTCACAAATTTCAAGTGCTGTTTCTGGGCTTTCAAGGGAGGAGAGACGAGGCTGGTGCTGCATTCACAAGCTCGCCGCTGCCAGTTGGGTCTGCGCTGCGTGACTGCTGAGGCCGAGGGTCCATTCTGATCCCCCAGAGACACAGAGGGGGAACTCCTTTCCGCTTAGCCTTTTCTTCTCTAATCCTGTTAGCTCGGTTCAGGATCAGACCGCCATGGCTGGCCCACAGAATCTCACACACACACACACACACACACACACACACACACACACACACACACACACACCACTAGGGGCCCAAGGCCTTAAAGGGACAATTGTTGCAGTGTCCTGAGGTGGCAGCGGAGGTGAGGAACACATGCCTGAACATACACACACACACATTCATAATATATATGACTCGGTGAAATTAACTATTACTTTCCCTTTCTTCCTTTCACTGTCATTATCTGTGACTTCCCAGACACCCCCACATGGATCACACCTACACACACACATTCAGACACTTGACTTCACACTGGACTGCCTTTTTTTTCTGACTCGCTTTTTCTATCGCATTATTTCTCTTTGAGGCATTTGTAAGCAGCCCCCCCTCTCCTCGGGAACAGGACTGGGTGTCTGAGGAGGGCAGGGGAGCCCCCCACCTCTGACGCTGACTGCTGCCATTCTCCATGCAATTTGCAGAGACGTTAAAAAAATAGAGCTGCTGAGTCCCTCGGTTGTCCAGCAGAGGGCGCATGACACATAGGACCCAAAAGGGTCTTCTCTTTGTCTGGACTGCTGACTTTTGTGGCTCATCTCTGCCAGGATGATGGCTGAAAATCACAATGTTAATGATATTTGAATTAGAGCACTTCTAAATTAATTAGGTAGGTAAAGTGAGCGCCTATCAAAATGTCACTGTTGATAAAGTTGTGTGCCTGTAAGCAGTGAAGGGAATTGACAGGATTTGGTTTGTGTTATCAATCTGGGTTAGGCTCTGCTGACAGGGCTTTTATTTTTAATCTTTGTGCATATATGTGTGTTTGGTTTACTGTGTGTGTGTGTGTGTGTGTGTGTGTGTGTGTGTATGTGTGTGTGATTACCACTGGGTAGGGAGACAGTTTGATTGAGGTCCGTGCTGTAAAACTGTACGTTTGCCAGACGGTTTGTCTGCTAGCCAAAACTCTGCAGCAGAGAAGAGTATAATGATTATCTATCACTGCGCAGCAGTATTCTTCATCATTCTAGCTCGCTGCATCACCGAGTTCCCCACACAAGCTTCAGAACGTTCACCGAATCAGCCTGAGGACCTTTTTCAACTGTGAAACTCTGCATATTCTTTATTGGTTGGATTGGCTAGGTGGTAAAGGTTTGATGTAGCCATTATTCCTCCTCTGTTTTCCTTTTGGGGCCCCGTCGGAGCCCACATAGCAAATCAAACAACGGCATGAGCAGGTATCTCACAAAAACACCCCTCCATGGTCGTTTCAGTTACATGTGTGGGCAGTGCGGTCATTCACCGTGGGGTGTGAGAGGAATGTCAACAACCTTTAACCTCTGGATTCATTAAAGGGAGGGGTGTGGGGTGATGATGTGGCAGAGGAATAAATGGAGTGTGTTTGTTTGTGTGTGTGTGTGTGTGTGTGTGTGTGTGTGTGTGTGTGTGTGTGTGTGTGTGTGTGTATGTGCTTTTGGAATGATGTCAGTGCACCCGTGATTTATCACATATTAGTAGGCAGGGAGGAAGAGGACAGGGATCTCCAAAGCCTGGAGTTGCAAGGTCAGGTCAAAGGGCACAGAAGGTCAGGGTGCTGAGTGAATATCAAAGAGCACCCTGGGAGCTAGGTATGGATGATCGGGGGCCAGACAGGCTTCCAGAGCCAGCCAGTTGATATCGTGGAAACACACATGTGTAGCTCACAAGCAGACTGGTGTAGGTGGAATGTGTAATGGGTGAGGTCACTGTGGGTGCTTAGAGGTCAGGGGAAGTGGCCCATTAGTTCAAACCACAAATGTACTTGTCGCTCCACTTCTCCAGCGCACACCGACAGCGGCACTCCTACATGGGTTACCTCTTGACAGTCCGCCAGCAAATATGCTTTAAATACGAATCTAAACCGAGCGCGATGGTACGCCCAAACAGAAATGTACAGGCAGACAAAGCCCTACAAAGGCAGCTAATTTCACACCAACTCTGCTGGGGCCCTGTTTGGGCACGGCTGTGAAGCACAGACAGAGAGACAGATGGTACAGGGCTGGCAGGGGGAGTTTCTTCTGTCCTCTGTGCACGCATACGTGCGCATGTGTGCGCAGACAAGTGTGTATATTATACACACATCTCGACAGATTGTATACGCGAGCTTGCGGCCGCATGCGCGCGTTCTCCCCTGTCTTTGGGCTTTTTCGAACACCACTTTGTAATCCGCACACCAGCAGACGCTTCTGGCTATGCTAGCAGAGAATGGCTGCTTCCTGTCGCCAAGTTAAATGTCAGGAAACGTTACCCCCAGCACAGCCTCTGTGGCTTCAGAGATGCTTTTTCACGATCCAGTCACGGTGCTTTGTAAGAGCCATTTCCTGTCTGTGCGACTGTGGAGGGCCGATTGCATATTGAGCTCGTGGAGGATCCATTTGAAATGAAATGTAAACGGCAGTGAATGAAGCAAACTCTGAAGGGATTGTTTTCCAACGGGCACGTTAAATATGTTTTCACGTCAAGGTGAACAAGCATACTCTGGTTTCTCTCGTAACTTGAAAAAGTGATAATATTAATACCACAATTTAGCTTAGTGGGGAGGAAAGAGAGCAAAGATGAATATTTGGGAGGGCAGAAAACAGAAAATGATGAATGGGGAGTGAATACGCAGTTCTATTGTGCTATTTTAAAATGTCTGGACTTGCAAGCTGACAAAAAGTGAGGCCGACAGACCAGTCGAGAGGCTGACAGACAGCCAGATGGAAAGACAGAGAGGCTCAAAGCCAGGAGACCAGACAGGCAGACAAGGGAGCCAGTGTCATCTCATACTGGGAGAACAGGAGTAGTGAGAAGAGTTCATATTCCCCTGGACAGGTGGCGGGGACATGTCACTGCTGCCACCTGGCACCCAGCACCCGGTGTCCTCCTCTCCCGTTTTCTTCCTTTGTGCCATAATATTGCCATCATCTTCTGACCGGGTCTCTCCCTTCAGAGCCCCTGCTGCAGGGCCCCCTGTTGCACAGCAAATAGGCAAGGCATGAAAAAGAAAGAATTTTAACAAATTTTTTTAACAAATGTTATCGTCAGTCAAAGCCAAAGCTGTTTGGGTCACTGAGAGAGTGGGGGCGCTGTGAGGCTAAACCCCAACTCCCATTCCAGCAGCCACGCTAGCATCAGAAAGGCTAATTAAACCCAGGGTGGCTCATACACTCCCGCTCCCACACACACACACACACACGCACACACACCCACACACACTCACACACACACACACACACACCAGCTTAGACCAAGTGTGTGAATTCAGTAACACAAATAGACAACTGAAACAATAAAGAATGATCTACCCACGCTGTTCGGAGGAGAGATGACGAAGAGACGAGCCGCTAACATTTTATAACGCAGGAACAGACAACAATTATATTAAATGCTTGCGTGAACAAAAACACACACACACACACACACACACACACACACACACACTTTTGGTGCTGCCAACAGACTGTCCCACTTTGGAGCAGGAGCATTCTATTTGGCATCCGCCCACAGCTTCCCTCACTCTGATCACGCCGCAGCGATTTTCATGGCCTCTCACAGCACCCGTGAGGACGACAGTGTCACTGAGGTCATGACAACAAAGATTTCAGTCAGAGACCATGTTTCTACCTCTGGACTGATCCATTTGGTCTGATTTGTTTTATCATTATGATAATCGATAAACTGGGTAGAAAACAAATGCTACCATAGCAGGAAGGTGAAGAGCTTCACGACAGCCAAATATATCAAGATTTTCAAAAGTCGAAATTGCGACTTTGAATCATGTTTCAACAATTAAAGGAGAAAAAAAAAGAGGCTGATGTCTGCAGGCAGGAAAGGCAGCAAGTGTGACAGATTAAGTTTGGAAACCAAGTGTGATTTAAAGCCTCAGCGAATAAATAAATCAGTAAATACAGCGAGCCACCGGTGAATGGAGAGGGTCTAAATATTTTGGGGGTGACGAAGAGTACGTAGGTGTTTGAGGTGGAGGGAGACAGTCGCAGACGAGGGGGAGGTGGAGAAAAAGAGGAGACGGCGGTGCCGAACGACTCTAAGAGGTGTGACTGTTCCATAAAGTGATTTCTGGACCAGCCCTCCCAGACCCCCACAGTTTTCAACATGCCATGGGGAGCTGTCCCATAATCCTCTGTTCCAGGTAAACAGCTTTCTTCCTCCAGGACTCCAGCCCATCTCTGGCACACACACACACACACACACACGCATACACACATGAAAGCTTTCCTTTGCATATGCCTTTAAATCTGCAGCTTCCTTAATGCCGGAGGTCCCTTATTTGTAACGAAACTCGCTGACACGTGAAGGCGGCTCTCTAATTGGCAGTTATTAGCAGGAATTGCTCATTTGTGAGGTGCTTAAACCGCTGACAGACTATTAGCGCTTAAATTACTCTGTTGCTGCTTCCTGCTTTCTCTCAGGGTCAGGCGAGGAAATGTGCCTCTGCTGACATTTTGATGTAGGGCAAAATATCACATATTGCCATGGAAACGGGACACGCACATGTTAAACAAGTGTAAACACGCCCCCTCTCTTGATGAAGTTTCACAAAGCCACTTTGTTGCTCTTAAGCGAGCCGTTAAAGCTGTGTTTCGCAGGTTTCCTCGCTGTGTTTTACAAACTCTTTGACTACTCCTGTTTGCACTCCATCACATACACTTTAACGCCACTCCCCTTGCCTTGCCCTCTCTAATCTTCCCCTCCTCTTTTCTTATCTTTTTTTGTCCTCGCCTTTCTTTCCTTCATTAGATCAGAGCTCGTCTGCATAAGCTTGCTGTGGTGGGACTCAATTGCAGCGGCCTCTAGCTCATGTTTATGAAATGAGCCTCCTTATTGTGGCAGCCCAGCAGCTTGCCCTGCTCTCTGCCTCCTCCAACTATTTTCTTTGCTGCCTCTGAGTCGACACACACAGCCCCCACCCTTTGCCTCCCCCCACCTGCCTCTCTTATTCCTTTGGGGGTATTAAAGGCTGTTTCTGTTGGCCGTCACTCTTCATAAGTGGTGTCTTGCTCAATGTGTTCGCCCTGTTCCCTGTGTGAGCGCACCTCAGTGCCCCCGTGTGCACTCTCTCTACAAGCCCCACTCAGAATGGAAATGAAGGGAGTCGGTAATGAGTTCCTCTCAGCCAGGATCCCTGACCTCCCCACCATCAACCAGCTTAGAGGAGAGAATCAGAGAGAGAGAGAGAGAGAGAGGGAGAAGAGAGATGGAGGTCAGAGATGGAGGCAAGAAGAGACTCTAGGGAAAACACAGAGCTTTTTTTCATTTTTTTACTCCCCCTCCTTTAGTGCCTAGTTGCCAAGCTGCTACAATGTTAAGCTGGTCTTTCTTTCAGTCTATAGGGAACCGCAAGGGACCGCCGCATGGAGGCAGAGGAGGGGAGGGAAATGGTTTTGGAGAGAGGCAGAGGAGGAGACAGATGAAGAGGAGAAGGAACAAAACGGGATTAAGAACTAAAACAGGAGGACAAACCCTATGTTTGACACAAAGCCACGGGTAATGAGAATTCATGAGAATCCTCCTCAGCGTCCCCTCATATAATTTCTGCTGCTGCCATTTCATTCAATATAAATGTTTAAAGCACACAGAATTCTGCTAAGGTGCAGCTGCGTACCCACGCAAACGCCGCTGCTTTGCTGATCCCCCATGACGTGTGTCTGTCGGTGTGCACTGTGGACTCTGGGTGACATGAAAATGATTAATCACCCATCGGTTAATCATGGACACTTGAAGGAAGCGTGTGACCGCACACTTGCACATGTTGATGTCAAAACAGCTGATAAGCAGCCATGACAGTCAAATATTGCAGTATATGCTTTCTCTTCTCTCTCTCTCTCTCTCTCTGTCTCTCTCTTTCTTCTCTCTCTCTTTCCAGTTTTCCTGTGTGTATTTCTATCCAGGGGGGTTTTGCACAAGACTGTCTGTTTGGAGGCAGATGCCACACTGGGCGCGAAGCCCAGGAACTGTGTGTGTGTGTGTGTGTGTGTGTGTAGCAGGGTAATGACTGTCTCCACACAGCCTCTGACCCTGCGGGGCAACACAAGCCCTCCTGTGTTTCTCCTCACACTGATTAGAGGGTCACGGCTACATCACACACACTCTTGGCTTTGCCGTCAGCACAATGCAGAAGGTGAAAGAGGACATTTGGTGTTGCCGAGAGAAAAGGGAGAGGTGGGGTCAGACCGGGAGGGGAAGGGGGGAAAAAAAGCGCAGAGATGTGGAGCGCAGCTCACGGAGAACAGCAGCACAACATGGACGGGCGCAGATAAGGATGAGAGAATGGATTGCACAGGATATAGGCTCGGAGGGGACAGATATGCTCAAACAAAGATTAAACAGAGAAGCCCGATATGCCAGGTTATTAAACGAAGAGCCAGCCTAGGCTAAAAAGCAAGGATGGTTGGAGCCAGGGTAATAGAGAAAGTAGAGCGAGGAGAGGAGAGGAGAGGACGGGGGCTGTGAAAAATGTGCCATTGTCTCATTTTCCTTTTCTCTCCTGCTTTTAAAAGATGAATCATTTATCACTCATTTTATTTCCTGTTGAAGCACGACTTTACCTTCCCGATGCTACCTCTCCGTCTCTGCCTCACGCTATTCCAGTCACTCATATCTCCATCTGAAAAGAAAAGGTAGAGAGAGCGGAGTGTTACCGTGCTCTCATGGAAGGGAACGTCTGAAGCCAGGCGTCGTCTGTCTGTGCTTGTTTGCATGCACGTCTACGTGTCTGTCAGGCCATCGAGGCAGCTCTCCCGGCATTTCACTAAAGCCTTACTCAAACTGTCTGCGGGCCTCGGTGTGCACAAGCTCGCATATGTGCATGTGCACGCATGCGTGCGTGCATGTGGCACTGACCCATGTAAAGAGCCAGTGTGCGTGAGGGGCATAAATAATGGATGCTCTGCTTGCTGCACACAAGAGCGCACAATGCCATGAGGAATTCCCAGCTTAACAAGTGTGCTTCTGCGTGTGTGTTAAAGAGGGAGTGAAGAAATGGAGTGTGTTACATCAAAAACAGACCCCAAACTGAGTTCCATCATAATTTTCCAAACGACTAAAAGAGGAATTTGTAGGATATCGAAATCGTGTGATGTGATACATGATACGGAGTCCCATTTGAGAAATACTGATGTGTCAACAATCCCCCCTCTCCCTCCAGGAAATACACACTCTTCCACCCCGGCATGCAACACAGCATTTCTGTATAATTACACTTTGAGCTGTCCAAACTGGCTTCTCTGTACCTGCTTCTCCTCTCCCTTTGGAGTGGAAATGTCATCAAAATGTTTCAGAGGAGAGCAGGCAGAGTGTCACACCTGTTTGACACTGATAGCACATATGCATGCAGGAACACACACACACACTCACACACAAAAACACTCCCCTGTTTCTCCTGAGCCCCTGCCACCCCGACTTCCTCTGTGCACTGCTGCAGAGATGGGGGGGAGAGGCAACCACTTTAAAAAAATTTGTTTATCTTATATTTTAGCTTTTATATTTAACCTTTTTACACGTAGCAGCTGGAAGGAGTTAAAAGGTCAAACTACTGTGTCGTCCAATAGGAATGAAAGCCCCTGACCTGTTTAAAGCTGTTTAATCTGAGATGGTCTGGTAGTTGGATGAACTACAGTTAGTTACCGTAAATGTTCCCCTTTTGCAAAGGTAGGTGATTTCACACCTTCACTCAAAGCTTCATGCTGTTTGTTTGTGCTCCAGTGTTACGCTATTTAGATAAATTGCAACATCTGCGGCAAATGTGAATTTACTCTTGCAAAATCATCCAAACAATTTCTCAAACAAGTCCTGTTGATCCGTCTGGACTGGAGCCAGTCTCAGCGCTCTTGTAGATGCAGGCGAATAACGCAACCACACGTAGGTTTTGCAACAATACGTGGCCTTAAAGCCTCACACACTCTACACATTCTTAACAGGAACCCAGCACTGCAGTGTTGACCCTCAGCTCCAGCAGGGCTGAGGGCAGGGCTGAAAGCAGAGGGCAGAACCAAGGAGGAGGATGTGGACAGAGACCTGGAACTGCCCCAGAAACGAAAGGAGTTGCTGCATCCATATTCACCCCACCCCCACCCCCCGTTTTTTTTTACCTTCTGTAAATGAAAACATGCAAAAAGAATGGGAAAGGTAGAAGTTGTAGAGGAGGGGGTGCACCGGCTGAATGGGTGGGATGAAGGGGAGGAGCGGGAGGTGAGGGTGATGGGGATCTCCATTGTAGTAGCTGGGTCAGAGGAATCTTTGCCTTTCACGACTGAAAAGAGGCCCCAATTAAACCACTTTGAAGAGCAAGTTGGCTGGAACAGTCTGTGTGTGTGTGTGTGTGTGACTTTTTTCTTCCGTTGCGTGTGTGTTTTATTCCAAAATGTGCGCGTGCAACTGCCAAAGCGTTTTTTTAGAAAGTCAGTTGTGCGTGTGTGTCTTTGTGTGTGCGCTCGCTCACACACAAGCTCATTTTATCAGCTCTGGGGGTGACGAGGTACTTGAAGTGTCGCCATGGTGCTGTAATTAGCGAGCAGGGGTGAAAGGTCGGCCACAATTCTGCCTGCTCCGGGACAAGACCTCTCTGAAGAGCCCGAGCAGGCAGAGGGGAGCAGCAAGGAGGACAGGAAGGAGAATGGAGAAGGGTGTTTTACAGAGCAAAGACTAAGCACACAACCAAAGGAGGCTCCCATGAAACAAGAGGGATGGAAAACCATTAAGCGCTGTTGGTTTTGTAACGGTTATCCTCTCTGCTCTGCCCCCCCGCTGGCATATGTCGACACGTTTATTGTCGAGTAGTGTGTCTGTTTGTGTGTGTGTGTGTGTTTTCACGGACCTTGAGCGTGGGATATGAATTTAAATGTCAGTTTCAGTTTATTAGCATGTGATATTTCTTATTCCTGAAGTGGCTTTAATCAGAAAACAGGGAAAAATGGGAAAAATCAATTGTAAGAGTAAAATGAAAGTGAATGGGAGGAGGTGGAGGAGGAGAGGGTGCAAGAAGAGACAGAGAGGGAGAAAAGAGGAATAGACAGCTGTGGCTTCTTAAGATAAAGGTTTTAAAAGCCCCTTAAACACCCCAGTAATGTGGAAAGGGCCTGTTTGCTGGAATGCCGGTCTGTCTGTATTTACGTCTGTCAGCCTTGAGAATAGTGGAGAAACGCTGCCACCCAACACCAGCCTCCACCCAGCCACTATGCAAGCGGCATATAAATTAATGAAGTGACAAAACAAGTTTTCTCCATCTAATAAAACTTCCTGAATATGTCCTGTCAGGAGGAGCGGTGCTGTGACACTCCGCTTTCAGACAGGAAAAGCACTCCCTTCATCAGTCAGTACGGCGTCTCTTCTGGGTCGTACAGTTGTTCTCGGTTTGAACCGAGCAGAAAAGTCGACCTTTTTCCCAATGCGAGGCCTCCTCCTGTCCAAACGCAGGTGCAGCTGCGCACCTGCGCACCACGCACAGCTCCGCGCTGAACAGCTTCACCTTTCAGGCGAAGCAGGCGAGGACGCTGAGCTGGTCACAAATTCAGCTCGTGTCCCAAATGAGGGTTTTGTCATTCCGTGCACGTGAACATTAATGCCTCTAAAAGGGGTTGATGGAGAAATGTGGTGCTCAGTGGGGCGGCATGATGCGTGGCTGCAGAGACAGCCTGTTGTTGGAGGCATTCGCCCTCTTTTTGTTGGCATATGGTGGTTGCACACATGCTGCAAAAATCTGCCAGCGACATGTGTGAGAGGGTTTGCATGACTGTGTGTGTGAGACTTGGTTCCTCCACACTCAATTTCCAGAATTTCAATTATCTGTGTTACTTGTGATCCCAATGCAGTAGCTGTCGTAAAATGTATTTAGAAATCATCGCTGGAATTTAAAAAAGAGAAATGTTCTGTATGTCGAATCCCATTTTCCTATCTTTTACACTGATATGAGAATCGTGCATCCGTGACAGACAGGCTCTAGCAGTAATTGGCATGAACATAACCCATTTGTGGTTTTTGACTTTCCCGAACAGATTTCGTTTTCTAGCCTGACCTGCTATAACACTGCTGAACTTTGGTCACTCCTGGAAGCAATCTTGTTCCTGCTTGAGATGCTTTCAGCTTTGAATGAAATAAGTGATTGAATTAAAACCAGAAGGAGGAGTTTGATTACATTTGCAGGCTGCCGTTTGAACCTAGATGCCTAGTTGCTCACTGAAGTTCTGTTTCCGTTAATCTTTGCTCTTCAGTTTCTGGCTTTGCTTTAAGCTACTTCTTTTTTTTTCTCTCTCTCTTAAGAATGTGTTAATGTTATTTTACATTTGGATGTTCAGACTACAGCATGGTCCTCACAAGGCCATGAATACAGGCATGCGTCTGGACCTGTGTTAACCTCGCAGGGAGCACGTCTGTTAACTGTGTGCCAACTGGCATCCAGCCTTTGGCAGCAGGCCGGTTTCTACATGCCCACGCAGTCCCAGCCACCTGTCTGGTCCCTGAAAATGTCGCTAGGCCCATGCAGGGAGGGCCTGCTCAGTGGGCAAGGGTTACAGAGCATCAGCATGTGCTTGGTGTGTATAAAATGGGGTTGAGGGGGGAGCAGAAATCAGGTAGAACCTAGCGTGGTCTGGTCTGAGTGCTGCTACCTTCAGGAGCCAATAAAAATCTGCACGTCCTTCCCTCGCTCCATCTGTCATCTGCATCCTAAACAACCGTTTCTTTGTCTTTGACTGTCCGTTTTCATTCGTGTGCGGTGAATATGTCAGGTGAAGAAAGAGGCAGAGACACAGTTCTCCTTCTGTAACATGCCCGAGCTTCTTGTACTGCGTAATTCTGTCTGTTGTGTCAAGAGATCAGATGAGATTAAAGAAAAAAGAACCTGCAAGTGCTGTGTGGGAGTGGTGGGGTCTTGGAGAAAAAAAAAAAAAAGAACTTACTGCGTACTGCTTTTCACAATGCCTCTTGTGTGAACACACACTTGCTCAATAATGTAGCCACTGCAAAGAGTGGTTGTGATTAAATAATAAAGGAGCTTGGCAGCGGTGATTAAGATAGTGTCTGGGAGTGAGAGTGCTGGGGACAGGCTTTATCCATCCACTGCATCCTTGTTTGCTGGTATGTGCCACCCTAACTTATGATAACTCAAATACAGACGAAGCTCATTTATCCTCACAAGACGTGGTAAAAAAGAAAACATTTCAGAGCCAAGAGTCTCACATGGAGGAAAGACATTATTCCAACCAAGCTGGAGCGGGAGAAATCATTGTTTGAATGGTGTGAAAGTCTTTTTGCTGTAATAATAAAAGGCCGATCGGGATCAAAAAGCTCCTACGGGCTCTGCTGCCGTTTCTCGGCCTTCACCCATTTGTGTTGCTCTGCGTAGCAAAGTCAGGAGGATGGAAAGGAATTTTTACAGCTTCCAGAACTCTGAGCAGACTGCCGTTGGCATTCCTGGCTGGTCGGTCTTGTTTCTTATCATTCAGGTGCAGGGGCCTCCACGCCAGAGAGGTGAAGGGTCAGAGCAGATTTTAGCCTGTTGCTGTTTTCAGATTGGATGAAGTAATGGATGGCTTTTAGGGACATGCCGAGGCTGCCGGTTGACCTTTGAACTTTCTGGACCACAAGGGTCGAGGCTAGAGGCCACAGGCCAGTCGCCAGGGAATGACCTCTGACCCCCACAACAACATGGGAACAAAGGTCAAAGGTAATGCTTATTGGATGATGGCTGTGTTGTAACGCACGTCCACTGCTGCTGCATTTATCTGTTTAATCACAAAGCAATAACTGTAAATGTGCGAGCATTTGTGTATATATATATATATATATATATATATATATATATATATATATAATTATTTATATAACAGATACTTTTAATAATGATTTATGTAATTATTTATTATAAAATAATTATCTATTTTTTAAATAGCTAATAAATAAGAGCAGTGAGAGGTTGATCAGAGCAACAAGAGCAAGAGCAACAAATCACCACTCAGTCACTCCAAAGAGATATGAAGATGAAAAATACAGCCAAAAATACAGGCAGATAAAAAGTTAAGTCCCCTTATCACAGATCAATGGAAAAGCATGAAAAGTATTGGGGAGCAGTCTAAGGTCAGCTTGACTGATAACATTGACCTCTTATTGATTTCTATCCAGAAAAATGCATGCATTTCTGTCTCCTTCCTTTCTCTTGCTTGGATGAAGCTTGATAATTAAGGTAAGGGGCTGTTTAATATATGATGCCCTAGAAAGTCCTCACAAAGATAGAAGTACAAGGATGTGTGCATGCACGTGTGCATGGCGTTGGGTGTAAAGCAGTTTTTCCTATCATGCAGACGATCCTTCATGTCTTATCTGAGGCTGCTAATGTCTGTGGCTGCTGGAGGCTGGGGTCTGCCATTCATGGCGGAGACCTTGGCTTTGTTAGTGCAGACATCAATAATGTCAATAATACCCCTTTGCAGCGCCACCAACATTCATGTGGACTGAATGGTGTGTATGTATGTCTGTGTGTTTGTAATAGAGAGGAGGTAGGGCTCATATCAAAGGTTCTGCTAAGCTTGGTGACTTGGTGGGAGGTTGGGAATAAATGATGCAGTGGTTGCTTTTAAATCCGAACTTGATGCTGATGTTAACAAACAGATTTGTCTCTTTCTTTTCTTTTAAGTGTTTTTATATAGAAAAATTAAAAAAAAAAAAAATCTGATGAAGCCAAATCAGCTTCATCAGCTTCAGCTGGATTCAATCTGCTCCTAACACTTGAATGGTTTTAGCTGGAATGGCATCTGCCAGCGTAGCTGTTACATTATAAGATTAAAATAATTTGCTGTATTTTATAAATCACAGAAAATGGGTACAGCCAGTCCACTGCAGGGAACTTTATTTGTAACAGAAAGAGAAAATAAATTATGCTTGGTGTCAAAATGTCCCTGTGTGTACTGACCCAAACATCTTGTGCTCTGAGAGTGTAAATTTGCCGTATCTTTCCGGTTCTCTCGGCTGGCGGTGGGAGTGAGGCTGGCCTTTCTCTTCTGATAATAAGCTGACATTTTCCTCACCCAGTGTCCAGATAAGAGCCTTGTAGATTTTCCTCTCCTCCAGCACGAGTGCACCTGTTTTCCTCGCAGCCTCCCTCTGTTTTGATGCTGACTCGATGAATCCGACGAAGAGTAACATGGCAACAGTGCACTTTCTGAGCCAGCAGCCTATAGAGGTTAAGACAGACTGTGCAACTGTTTAGTATATTAGCCTAGCATCACAGTCCTCAGAGACTGCAGCCTGCAGATAATAACTTACAGTGCTATAGCACATGCAATTTAAAGATGAGCTCAATCGCCATGTGCACATCTGCAGCTCTGGTTTGCCAGTTAAGTCTTCCTCTATATTCAAAAAGGTAACATTTTTCACACGAAAATGGAGGTAAATAAAATACAGTACCTAAAGAAAACGTCTGCCCTGTTCCTAGTCTTTCTCCTGGCTTTCCAGGACACAAACTAGTGCAGCAGAGCCTTTTTAATTAAACAAACAGAAGAGAGAAAAGAGAAAATCCTTCACACCACACCTTTATTACCACCTACTTATAAAAAACACACTCAGTAAAAGACAATCTGTGACATAATAAAGGCCTGCTTTTGTTCTGTGGAGAACAGAGGCAGAGCTGGCTGGTGTTAACGCAACACTGTGAATATTGATGCTATTTTAATATCAATATATAAATATATAGAAAACAGTGAGATTTTATGCAACATGCAACACAACGGTACAAATAAATGATGGCTATATATATACTATATATATATATATATATATATATATTATTTTTTTATTTTTTTTTTCCCTTCTGCTGCATCTCTCGCCTCTCCTCCTCTTGTACTTGCCATCTAGTCCACCTCTCCCTTTTCATTTTCTCATAACCCCCCCGACCTCTCTCACCGGCGCTCAAACGAGATTATCCCCCTGTTATTCTGTCTTCCGCGCCATCCCTCCCTTCCTCGGCGGCACTGGGGTCTGACCCCACAGCGACAGAAAGCCGGCATTTGTAATGGTCATTTCCCCCTCACGCCCTTTCTCCTGCCCCGAGCGCGCTCCGACACAATACGTTCCTCGCTCCCATCCTCTCACCTCTCTTTCGGGAGCACACACACGCAGGGAGCAGGTCACAGATCATTTCAAGCACCTTGAGTGCAGCAAGGCAATTACTCCTCCTCCTCCCGGCCACCCCTGCCACTGAGCGGGTCATCTGCTGTAATCACTAGTCGTCACACTGTGGGAGTCATCGCTCTGCCGGTCCATCCGCATTTGTCCACCTGCTGCTGCTCAACAGTCAGCTGAGGAATTATCTTTTTCCACAGCCGCTGCTTCTCCTTGGAGCTCGTGAAGGCGCCACTACGTTAGCTGCCTGTAGACAACCGGAGAGTGTGGCCGAATGCATGTAGATCTCTGAGCAGCTTATTACATCAGAGCAGCTATCAGTCATTTATCTGCATGCTCTGCCTCCCCTCCATCGCTGCCCCTCTCCACCCTGCACCTCATCATGAGCGTCAACGTTAACTGGCAGGCGTGGGTGGGTGTCCGCGTGAGCATTTGTGTCAGATTTATGGTAAATATAATGTGAGGCAACAGCTAGTGATAAATCCAGTGACATCACAGCAAGAAAGCAAATCGAAGTGTTGTCGATCTTACTCATAACCCCTCCATCCCACTATTATCACTCTGTCTCACACACACGCACACACACACATCAGGACTAATTGAAGGTGTGATCTTCAGCTGTGCTGTAAATCCATTTGCAGAGACATAGACTAAAAGTGTCTGTCTTCTTTTGACACATGCAGAAAATCAATCACTGAAGCCATTAAACCAGTAAATCAACCAACTACAGTTGCCCAACTGGATTTGGAGTCTCACACATACACATAAAACGGCCCTTCAAAAACCAGTCCTGACAATAGGGATCAGTCTTTCCAGTACAAGCCTGAGAAGGCGATTTTGTCTGTTTTTTCTGCACTTTGGAAAACTCCTTTTATAATTTAAAGAAAGGGGGCAGACCACAGCCACATCAGGAAAGAGCTTTGTTACTCTTGAAAAATCAAAAAGAAATATGCGTGTTCTGTAGCATCATAAAGCTCTACGTGGTCATCTTTTCTTATTTAGTCGCTGAAGGTTATAGTGGCTGTCCAGGGAAGAAATCATGTCACAAAACATGCAGTTCACTTTTTGACCACTAGAAAAATAGTCAATATTGGGTGAAATTGCTACAACAAATAACTGAGCTCATATTTTATAAGAAGCTGCCTGTTGCTGGTTGCACAGTGTGTTTGAGAAGAGAGAACATCCAGTGCAGGGGTGTCAAACCGATTCCACAAAGGGTCGTGTGGCTGCAGGTGTTTGTTCCAACCAAGCAACAGCACACCAGACTGAAGTCATTTAATCAGCTGATCTGAGTCAAACAGCTGACTGGTCAAACTCTGTGTGCTTGATTGGTTGGAACAAAAACCTGCAGCCACCCGACCCTTTGTGGAATCGGTTTGACACCCCGATCTAGTGCCTTAACAAGTCCAGCCTAGGTTGAAGGTGGTGTGTATAGTCCCTGATGATTGACACCTCTTACCTTCCTACAGCTGTGCAGTAAAGGTCGTTTGATGCTAATTAAAGCCATAAAACACAGCAGCCTGTCTGAAGAGCGAGCCGCAGCGCGGACCAACTCCGGGAAACAGCTCCTCCAAATCAAAAATGTTTCTCCCTTTCTTTAATATTCTGGAAGGTCTGTTCCCACGGTGACCAGGCTCAGCAGCACCATGGTTACCGCTAGCCCCTTTGAAGCCATCTCACCCCCACCCCAAATGTTTGTCCTTTTTCCAGTCCCCCCTCCCGTGATCATCCTCTCTCCCCTCCTTTAGCAAGGAGCTGCTTTGACCCCAGCCATGACGGTTCACGACTCGCGCGCGGACCCCGAGCATAGACTGTGAACGGTACTAGGGTTGAGGACATCTGAGGAGGGTGAACCGACGTTTCTTTCCTTTTTTGTGCACTACACAAACGGTCCAAATGGAGCGTTTCTCCACAGTAGGTGCAGAGATTCACATATCTGCTAGACAGTTTAAGCTGCAGAAAAAGACATGAAAGAGGGATTCCTGGAAGGCCTTTCCTCTTTATTTTGGTGAAGGACCAAGTAACAGTCCTCTCCATGATGAATGGCTGTGATGTCAGCTGATTGCCTTTCTCTATTTTTAGGGGGTTGCCATTTTTGTCCTGCTGTGATTTTTAGCAGACATCTTTACATAACCGTAGCTGCAGGGGGAAAAAAGGCCAGCTTCAGAACAACATCTCCTTAAAGAAATGCAGAAAGTAGGGAAAATATCACAACCTTGGGAAAAAAATGACAAAAGGACAAGAAGAGGAGAAGAGAGTCAGGGGAATTAAGGAAGCAGAGAAGTGCTCAGATTAAACTGCCGATGGGATCAGAGGATTACTATTTGGTGGAGGAAAGAGAGGAGGGGGCAGGGTGGCAGAGGAATAAGACATGGAGGGTAAAAAAAAGATGATAGAAGAGGTGAGGAGGAAGAAAAACGCATGTGCTCGTCACAGAGAAAAATTAGTGAGAAGGACCGAGGTCAACGCTTCAGATCAGGGAAGGAATGACCTAAGCCCCTCACCATTAGAGGGGTGGGTGGGGGGGCTAAGTAGAGCTACATAACGCAAGAACAAGACAAGAGGGTGGGAGGGGACGAACATAATGACAAGTCCGAAATGAAATTCATCCACCTAAGTGCCCCCCACCCCCCCATTTGTGTGTGTTTTACATGTGTGTTTGTGAGTAACTATACTTTGCATCCATACATGTTCATGTGTGTTTGAATGTGTAAAGGAGCTTAATTCGGCTTTGGCAGAAGAACACAGATTGTTAATTCAGTTGTTACCCATATTTGGTAATGGAGTTGGCTGCAGTGTGGGTGTGGGCGTGTGTGTGTGTGTGTGTGTGTGTGTGTGTGTGTGTGTGTGTGTGTGTTTGGCACCAGACTAGAGAGGTGCTGATGGTCCCCACTGGTGTAGTTGGGGCTTGAATGGGATTGGTAGGGACAGCAGGCCAGAGGCTTCCATAGCTAGCAAATGCCACTTGGCAGAGTGCCCCAAATAAACACAGGCCAAATCTGCAGAGACTGACCCTTATTCCTCTCTGTCCCCCTTCATTTTGCCAGCTTTTCTGCATGGCTTTCATATAGAGACAGATAGAATCTCACCATGCGTGTGTGTGGGCATCAACGTCTAATCAGAATGGACCAATTGGTTCTTCGTCTTGTTTTTCCATATCCTTTTGCTCAGCTCCAGGCTGACTGTCCATCATATGTTAATTGCCTTAATTTAAAAAAAAAAGGCTGTTTTTATTCTTCCATTGATGACATGTTTCCGCTTACCTTGGAATGCCCTGATAAACCAACAGCACGCTTTTTGTGTTGGTGTCCAACAATGAAGCATTGACTGCACCATCTACTCACCAGGGAGAAACAACCAAATCTGTGTGTTGTTGGGCTTGGGAGGGAAGCGGGAAAAGGCAGCAGGATAGAAAAGAAAGAGAAGGGGAATGCTAACAAAGAGGCAACAGCCAAAGAAGGGGAAAAAGGAAGAGGAGAGATTATTAATCCAATCAAGCCTCTTAGTGTTTCATCAATAGGCATTGTTCTAAGATGGCTGCCTTTCCCTAGCTCAGCTGTGGGCTGCAGCTAAGCTAACACACAAGCTAATCCAAAAATAATGCACCACTAAGGACGGAGGCTGTGCCAGCAGATTAGCAATAGCACAGGATTCACTCAAACACACACACACACACACACACACACACACACACACACACATATGCTGGGCATGGGATACAAGCACACTGTCACAAATTGAGTGAGGTGCCCAAAATTGGGTGGATCTAAACTGAGCTTCCAGGGATTCATGCATTACGTCTGTTGGAACTTCGAGAGGCTGTGCTTGTGTGTGTGTGTGTGTATATATATATATATATATATATATATATATATATATATATATATATATATATGTATGTCTGTTTACTTGTGTGAGGCACGAGGGCTCTTTGCACAAAACAAGTTTGCAAACAGGGTGTGTTGTGCCCAGCAGTGAGAAAGTGTTGAAAAATGACACATATTTAAGACACGTTGCCACTTAAATGCTATTTCTGAAGCGCTAACTAGCTCAGGAATGGCACAGCTTGTGTTTATTTAACACATACTCTGGGCACAATATTTCCTCTTCCTCGTTTCCCTACCCCTGTCCCTCAAAATCTCCTCCTTCCCTCCTCCTCCTATGTTTTCTGGCTTTCACTGCTCCTGTCGTTTCACCATCAACCTCCTCCGATCATGCCCCAAGATGACAGGAGGGTGCCATTCCTTTGTTTGGGATTTGCATGCACATTCCTGCTTCTTTTGACAGGTAAAAGACATTAAAGACACTAAAGAACAAGCATGACGGAACCCTCTGGGGAGTCAGGAGGAGGAGGAGGAGGAGCGAGCGATAGGAGAGGATGATGGGGAAGTGAGGGACAGGGAAGAACGGGCTAAAGGTAATGATTTAGTGAGAGGGATTGAGTCACAGAGGGGTGAGGAGGAGGCTTTGACAGTCTGTGACCTCGGGTGAGCCTTTTCCACTGTGTGCTGATGCGTGAAACCTGAGCACACGCAGTATTAGCACGCCTCACTTACCGAACACAGCAGAGGTCTGACACAGGCAAGGGCAGCCTCCTTATACACACACACACCAGAAGCGTCCCGCAGTCACACTTACCCACGGTGTGAACAGTTTTGAACAGACCTTAGAACGCTGTGCAGAAGTGCAATTGTGATTGGAGAAGGTCAGCTCAGAGCCCTTCACCAGACCCCACAGAGCGGCGGCGCTCCTTTGCCCCGTCAGCTGCCCTCTGCGGCCTGCTTCCGTGTTCAGATTGTGTTTCCTCCTGGCTCCAGGCCAGGCTGCTCCATGTTTGTTGCCTTGTACAGCTGTGTGATTCACAACACGCCCGAGGCTGGTCAGGCCATAATCCAGTTCCCTCTCCCTCTCTCTCGTGCTCCTCTCCTCCTCCCCGTGTGCAAACTAGAGGGTTAACCACCTCTGTCCAATAAGAAGGGATAATTGAGACAAACAAGCCAATGAGGAAATGTCACAGGAGAGCAGGAGTCAGGCGGAAACGCTCCGCTTGCAGCTCATTGAGCCGCTTTGCAGTGAGTCGATACAGACCTGCATACAATTAGGGTTTTTTTTAATCATGCGTGTCTGCTTTCATCTGCTCGTTTTTCTTTTCCCCGTGTACGTGCATGATATAATGATGTACACGTGTGATCCCACCCTGTCAGCTTGTTGTCAGTGTCTTTCTAGCTTTCTAACAGGAACCCTCGCTGCGTGTGCCACCGAGGGTTCCTGTAGCTGCGCTCGCATGCTGCACACCATGCCAGGCGCCCATGCAGATGATAAAGCTGCAGAGATATTTGTTAAGCAAATGAGCAGAGCTGTTAAAGATTCCCTCCCTCCCTTGTCCTCCTCCTCTCCTGTTCACTCCTTCATCTGTGTTTTTGTGCGCTGGGACTTTCTAAGAGGCAGCAGATCTGAGGTGCTTGATGTGGAGATAGATGAAAGGTTGGAGATGGCAGGTAAGCGAGTCGCGCGACTATAAAAAGCCTTATCAGAGCAGAGACGTGTGCCTGTTATAAGCACTAAAAAGCAGGAGTGCCACAAGGCATTGTGTGAGGGACACAGTATGTTGGAGCATCACTGTGTCTGCTCCTCCCGCCAGGCTTTCTGTTTGCACCTTGCTGAGGATGACTGAATGGGTGCTCTTAAAAAAATAAATAAATAAATGAGCAGCACTTCTTTAAACATTAGAACTTGCTGCGTTGATTGGTGCATATTAAATCTCGGACTCTCCCGGGAGCCTGCTGAATATGTCCTGTAGAAGAATTCACAGAGAGCGTTCAGAAGGCTGGAGGCTCTGAAGGAAAAATCAGCAATTTCCACAAGCCTCTTAACGTAGCAGTGAGTGGACATGAGAGACTAAATCAGTTTAAAAAAAAAAATTAAAAAAAACTGTAGATATGTGAGATAATTTAGTTTGTTTCTAATTGTAATCACTTCAGCCCTTTAGTGGAGTGTCTTTAGTGAAGTGTCTGCAGAAAGACTATTGTTAGGGAGAGTGTGGTTGAATCACCAGCTACTCACGCTCAGGTAGGACTAATGGAGGGCCCTTCTTTTACTGCACAGTGCTGCACCTGACAGGATGAATTCATGTGTGTATTATTATTGCTACGATAGCTTACGGTGCCCGTGTGGATAGGTCACGAATCAGATGAACTTGTGGCCAATGCAGCTTTACTTTGTGTGTGAGGATCATGACAGAAGGAGGATCATCAGGCCAGCTTCTCCATATTCTCAAGGTTAAACCGTACTCATTCACCTTTTTGAAGCGAGGCTCCACTTAAACTAAATATTCAATGTTCTCTTCAAATGTTCAGCATTCATTCTCAGCCATTTGGTTTTGGCTGATTATTACGTTATTTCATGCCATGAAAGTAAGCAAAATTCTACGATTGACAGCCGAGGTCGGCTCGTGCACAAAGGTGCATGTGCAGATGGCTTAGCTTCACCAGCGCTGCTGTGTGGAATCTGCCTACAGATGAGATCACATGACAACCTGGCAGCACCCAAATCTGAGCCTTCACAGGTTTCAGGTTTTTAGTAGAAGATGAGATTAATGGGCTCTGGCATGTCCTCCTATTTCAGGAACTAGCTTCCCTTTATCTCCTTGTCATGTCAGCCTGTGTGCTTTTAGCCAACAACACAGGAAGTTGTACATTCGTAAGAACTTTATTTATTTATTTATTTTGGATTTTGTTTAATCTCAAGGTTGAACCATTTCAGATCTTCATTTCCTTCCTTTACATTATGCATGTAACACAACACACCTCTGCATGTGTGTGTGTGTTGCTGTTGTACTTGCTATATAAAAAGCCTGTTTGAAAGTTAAGATGTAGTTTCAAAGTTTTTCAGGGTTTAAGGTTGGGTTAGGGGGTTAGTAATATATTACGTCTATGAGTCCTAACACACATAGAAGTGCAAGTATGTGTATGTGTGTGTTTGTGTGTGTGTGTGTTGGGGGAGGGTGTCACTGTGAGTTCATTTTGGTGGACAGGAAAGAGTGTGAATGAGGTGTTATCACGAGATGAGGGGTAAGATGTCACCTTTAACACTTCCTTTGGCTCTCTCTGAAAATCACTGAGCTTCCTGTGAACCAATTTTGCCAAAACACACATAATTATAAGAGAAACCTCTAACAAAGTACTGTGGGATGTATTTGCTTCCATTAAGCTCTTCAGAAAAGTGTGTGCACACATGTCAGACATGTTTGGAACAGTGTTATATAGCTGTTTTAGTCTTGAACTGTCTATTCATGTCAATGTGTCTTCTTCTCTTGCATATCAATGACCCCTTGCCCTGACCGTTCCACCTTCAACTCTAATCTTGACTTTCCCCTCCACAGGTAAGTGTCTTAAATGCACACACACGCACGCATGCATGCACTCACTGTTTAGTTGCTGCATCTGTGGTGGTTGGGCATTATGTGCCGCTGTTCATGATCTTAGCAAGGCCACACTCCTGGATAATGTTGCTAAGAAACAGGAGTGTGTGAAAGTGCTCGACTGCCCTCAGTTGCCGTCCTGTTGACACGAAGGTGAAGAGCCGTGAAGAGCTGTGATTACACCGTAAACATGAGGAATATTATTTGGATGCTGTGCAGTATTTGCGTCTCTTGGTGGTGTAGCAGTATGTGATGTCTTATTAGGAGACCCCCATCTTTATATCAGAGGATCTTTGTTCACTGCTGTCAAATCTCTGTGTGTGTGTGTGTGTGTGTGTGTGTGTGTGTGTGTGTGTGGGCATACATTTGTCTGCATGCATGTGTGGTGCTCAGCTGGGCAGACGAGAGTTGTGTAATTGCAGGGTTATTGCTGCTGAGCCTGATGGGTAATGACACATTTGCAAATTAATTCTCTGTCCTGGACCGTGATTAGCATACGGAATGAAAAGCACCTCGCACACAAAGACCGCGCTGCACACATACTCACACACACTCCACGGGCCTCTAATCACCAGCGGGAGGTCAGGTTAAACGGGTGTGTGTGATGGTGGGGGTGCGCGCGGGTCTCGGCAAATGGGGGGAGGGAAAGCGTGACGAGATATCATTTCTCACTGGTCGTGAGATTTCACAGCGAAGGCCCTGTTTTCTGAACGGCTCGGTTATGTGGTTGGTGTGTGTGTGTCTTCGCACAGAGTTCTCAGGTGACACCATTTGATTTTAGGTGTTATTATAAAAGTCTAATTACATCCATCTTTATTTTTTCCGTAAAACAGAGGTAGAGTGTTGAATTTGGACATTAGGATGACGTCAGCTTGTAGAAGTCTGAGGACAAAGCTTGATTATCTGCTTCCTGCTGAATGTGGGAAAACCTTCTGCCATCTTGTTGCTGTCGTTGATCGTCTTTCTTTCTGGAACTTCTGTACCTGTTCTAAAGAATTGACCTGCTTTTTCTATCATATCAGAGTGTACGAGTTTAAAGTGTGTGTGTGTGTGTGTGTGTGTGTGTGTGTGTGTGTGTGTGTGTATGTATGTATGTGTGCGCTCACCTCCAGAGGCCACCAGTGGAGTAGAAAGATTATAGTAATGCCTTATCGTTGCTTCCTCGGCTGTGGAAGAAACAACACACACACACACACACACACACGCTGATTGAAAGATTATTCTTTGCAGGAGGGTTGTAGGGAAGCCGTGTATTTAGTGGGCTGACATTCATTCCTTCTTCCTGCAGCTGACTGCAGAGTAGTTTTCCTTCCCATTTTCATCTTTGCCTTTTTTCAGACCTCTCTTTCATGTTTTGTTCTTCCCCACTTTCCCTCCCTTCTGCTCTCTTTCTGCCTGTTACATTTTGATCACAGTGTTTCAGTCATATACACACTCTCCATCCCCAGAGAGCTTTCATTGCCTTTCAGTTAGTGTGTGTGCATGCGTGTGCGCGTGCCTTGCATCACGCACTTGTCAAATGTGACTCATTACAGTAGGATAAATAACAGAAGAAGATAGTGCTCTTTAGTGCTGCTGTCTTTGAACGAAGACAATGAGAACTCCTGATTCTTTTCCATTTCCCTTCAATGTTAACGTCTGTCACTGAAGCGCTGCTGGGTTGATTTGAAGGCAGTAACCTGGGACAGGCTTTCCTAAAATATGTCCGTTCCTTTCAGCCTCGGATATAAAACAGTTCAGATTTAATCTTTCCTCCACAAACCCATCCTCCTTTTTCTCATCTCACTGAGGTGTGAGATGAACAATGCTAAAGCAACAAGAATAAAAGCATTTGTCTGGTGTGTATGGATGCATGAGTGATTTCAACACAATAGAGGAAGAGTGTAATGGCTTTGCTTTGTTTTTGTTTTGTTTTGTTTTTTTTTTTTAAATAAAGCTTGAAGAGTTTCTGTCTGATTTGGGCCGAATGCGGTTGGCCTGTAAGCAATCTGGTCTCGGGCCGAAACCTGATGCCATATTCTCAGCTCCGCTCTGTCTGCCTCTGTTTGCGAGTGTGTCATCAGGATCAGTGCAGCACCCTGCGGGGGAGACACCTTTCTTGTCTCTTGTCTTGTCTTGCAAGGTGTGAGACTCTTTGACACCAACCTCATCCATGCACCTGCACAAAATGGCGCAGAGGCACGCATAATGTGCATTGTTAGCGTGCCTTCAGGGTTGTATGCACTGTACCACGTCAATGTGCTTCCCTTCATTAATTAAACATTTACTATTTTCCTGTCTTTGAATAAATTTAAGGGTTTTGTTCAGGGAGTCACTCCTCCATCCCCTGGCACCTTTTGCCGTATCTCCCCTCCTTCTCTCTCCTTCATCCTCTTTCTCCCTCCTCCCTCGCTCATCAGTGCCTATTAGCAATTATTTGTTAGCTTTTGCCTGTGAGTGTAGTTGTTGCGTTTCCACTCTTACTGCCTGGACTCGTTCTGGAGGGGTGTTTGCATTGTATCGTGTGCTCTTGCAGAAGGCGTGAGGCTCCTCAGTCTCCCTGCATCCTCAGTAAGCTCTGCATTTCCTCTCTCCCCCACCCAGACAGGGTTCGAGAGCAAGTCAACCCTCTAGGCAAACTGTCTTACTGTTTCTCCATCATTTGTCCCTTTCTGTTTCTCTCCCACAGTGAGTTTTCTGTGTGTGTGTGTGTGTGTGTGTGTGTGTGTGTGTGTGTGTGTGTGTGTTTCTGTGGTGTGTTCAACTGCTCCCATACATCAAATTAACATTTCACCTGTGCTGCCACCATCCTCCTCACCAGTAATGCTATTTTAGAATATCATTGTGATATTGCCTTTGCACTTTCTCTGGTGATAACTGAGAAGAACATCACCAATCTGTTATTAATTGTTTTATCCATACTATATCCATTTTCCATCATTTATGAAGATTAGCTTCTCTGCTAAAGGTCATATTTGTTTTCCCATAATGCTCCAAAGAGTTTTTCTCTGATGCAAAGAAATTAATATAAGAAATTCTGATAGTATGTAAATATAAAACCAGGGACGGAAATTCTAAATAATAATATAAACGTAATAATAATGAAAGGATTGTAGAGATTACCAGATTAATTTAAATTAGCATAATGTGGGTGGGGCTAAAGTCAATGGAAACATCCTGATATGTGTGTGTGTACAGAGGGACTGTTCCCTCTGTAGATCTGTTCCCTTGCTTCTGTGTGTGTGTGTGTGTGTGTGTGTGTGTGTGTGTGTGTGTGTGTGCTGCATAGAGGGAGAGAAAGGGGGAAGTCTGCTGTCAGTGCAGCATGGTGAGCAGTCTGTGCGTTAGATTACACAAGCCAAGTTTCCAAGACGGACACACAAACGCGCCCACACACTCACCAACAGAGACAAGGACGCTTATTTTGAAAGAACAGATTATGGGGTATTTTCTGCTCTCCTTTAACAAACATGGAGCTGCTTTGTGAGCTACCCTTGAAGATCCACAACTCTCTCCCTGTGCTCTTCAGTGGTTTATGTGTTTCTGCTCTCTGATACGGTGTGAACAGATGCTCCCTTGATAGTCGTTGGCCTCTTGCTGTCACCGAGGCTGTCCAATCAGCTGTCACCCATACTCTAAATTACACTGCGGGCGCTCTCCTCCTCGGGCGAAGCATCGGGAGTGGCTGGTGTTTCCCTCTCATCTTCACCCTCGCCTCTTCTATCTCTTTTTGCTCCAACACGCGCGCACACACACACACACACACACACACACACACACACACACACACACACAGATTCTCACTCTCTGGCTGTGTTGTTGCCTGAAGGGAGTTCATTCTACTCTCCTCTCCTCCACCTCCTTTGCTCTCTATCAGCCGTGAAAGAGAGGGAGGAAAAAGGGAGGGCGAGAAAATGGGAGAGCGAGGGCACAGAGAGAGAGAGAGAGAGAGAGAGAGAGAGATAGAAGTGGGTGCAGAAGCGAAGGAAGCAGAGCTGTCTCTCCTCTGATCATCTTTCTAGGATAGAGGGATAAAAGACAGTTCCGGGAATCAGTCACCGCTCTTGTCTGCAGGATTTACCCAGCCTATATTTCATCTTCCCTTCTGCCTCCTCCAGCAGAGCCTACAGCCTCTGCTGGGCACCGGACCACTCGTTTTTCCATCTTTTGCCGACCGTCCCAACTCCTTGAGTGCGCGCTTGTGTGTGTGTTTGTGTGTGTGTGTGTGTGCTCCACAAGGAGCCGACGAAAGCGTGTTTCCTGCTGCTGCTTGGAAACGGACAGCGGGTGTGTGACCCTTTGCCCAGGGGTTGAGGGACAAGAGCAAGGAGGTCGACAGCAGGGGCATTCTCTGTGGTTGACCCTTGCTCTGCTCTGTCTCCGTGTATCTGTGTGTATGTCTGTGTGCATGTGTGTCCTCGCTGGCTGGGCGGTCCCAGCCTCACGCTTGGTTAGCAAGGACCGCAGAGCGGGGATGACAGGCTGAGTCCCATCCCAGCCTCCCCACACACACAGCCTCGTTTCTGGGTGGCTGCGAGGGCACAGACCCTCTCACGCTCAGTCATCCAGGACAGGACGCCTGCCCGAACCTTTCAGACAAGTTGTTTTCTCTTCATGTCACTTAAACTGTAACCATGTTTGGACTAAAAGCACCACTTTACTACTTACCAGGTAAGCTCATCATGATGCGCTGTGGAATTTAACGTGTGTGTTTGTGGACTGAAAGAGTCCGCGGCAGCTCTTCCGTTAGCTCGGCAGCGCTTCTGTCTTTGTGCTGCCGGGCTGGAGGTCTGTAATGCAATGTGACAGCAGCTCTCACTCTGCTTTCCTCAGCTCTTAGCGCTTAATCAGAAGTCAGCAGCTGAAACAGAACACCTAAATGGCAGTGTGTATTTTATTCAACAGTACATACACACAAAGCACGTAGAGGATGATAAATAATGCATTGTTTTGTTTAGATTCTGTGTATTCTTTGTTGAGGCATCAATGCATGCACGAACCGTGTGTGTTTGTGTGTGTGCATGTGAAAGAGTGTGTGCAAGGGCGGCACGAGGTTACCGCCGGTCGGTGCTTAAGTGCGTCTCTCGGCTCACTGAGCACTGATTATGGAGACGGCAGCCGAAAGAGGCTGGCAAGAGAGGGAGAGTGACGGACGTGGATATACAAAGGAAGATAATAAGAAGGGAACATAAGCAGAGGAAATTATCTCTGGGTTGCGTATTTTTGAATAGTAATTTTCATTTCAACATTTGCATTTTCAACATTTTCAAATATGAAATTGTGCCCTTAGACACAATAGTATGGGTTTCACCATTCTTTACATCATCGTTCTCTATTACTGTGGTTCACCTGTGTCTCCTTTAAACATTACTGACTCTTAGCTGAGGACTTTTAACTCCCCACTTTTAACTGTGCAAGCCTACAGCCTGCTCTGCTCCACCTCTCCACCTGCCGGATGCATGTGTTGTTGAACTCACTAAAAGGGATCTTCCTCTGGCTGCTGAGACAACACTTGTTAAACAACCACAATTCAACAGCTTCACCTTTAAAGTGTGTTGCTGACTTGAAAATAATATAGCTAATCCAAACTGATCCTGGTTTAGAAGGTTACAAAGAGGGGGAAGGAAAACACTTTGTCCTTCTCCATCCGATCACCATTCTTCTGCTCTTTACTTATTTGTCTCCTGCACCCGTCAGTATTCATTCTATATACTATATTTGCTTGTATTGACCCCTGTGACTCCCAGACAGAGGAGACACTGAGAAAAGCGTTGAATGTGACACTGGTCAATGCCACTGAGGTTATGTGTCTACCACTCTGTCGCTTTATCCGCTCCCACACACTTCTTTCATTCCTCCTCTGAATAAGCCCCTGCCTGCCTTCCCATCTTAACCACCGTTGCCTAGGAGACCATGTCAGACAGATCCGTGATTATTTGACATCAAAAAAAAGGTTGGGTTTAATAAGGATGAATAGGTTTGGATGGGGGTGTGATGGAGAGGGAGCAAGAAAAAATAGATTAAGAAACAAGGAGGAATGGAGAGAAAGAAAAAAGTTTAACTTGAGGGGTTAGGGTTAGGGTTAGGGTCAGGGTTAGGGTCAGGGTCAGGGTGAGGAACCAAGTCAAGGAGCAACCACTTCACCCCTGGTCAGTTTGTTCATTACTTCGTTCATTCTATAGTTCTGAGATGAATTTTGAATCACCTTTTTAGTTCATTATTCCATAAAGTCATGATAACTTGAGCAGCCCTTTTTGGATTATGCATTATAAACACAACTCGTCCACATTTAACCAAGCATTTTTTTGTTGTATCAAATTAGATCAATCACTAGAGTTAAACAAATCCCAGCACAAAATAATTTAAGTCTTATTTTCTTATTTTTGTCCCCTGGCTTGCTGAAAATCAGTTCTTAAAGAACACAGGGACATGAACATATCTGTTTGTCTGGCTGTCTCTGTCTCAAACACACACACACACACACACACACACACACACACGATTCTTCTGCTTTTTACACGAATCACAGTACTCATCTAGAAGAAGCACTCAGTAATCACGTCATTAGCTCACTCTGATGTAGGACTCCACACCTAGCAGGGTTCACACATACATTGATTATCTGTGTGTGTGTGTGTGTGTGTGTGTGTGTGTGTGTGTGTGTGTGTGTGTGTGTGTGTGTGTGTGTGTGTGTGTGTGGGGCGGGGGGGTGTTGTTCTTGTGCTTGCTACAGACTGAGTACCAAAATATGAATTCTACTAGCAAAGTGAGGACATTTTTTGGTCCTCACAACCTTAAAGGCCTGTTTGAGGGTTAAGACTTGGTTTAAGGTTGCAGTTAGAATTGGGTTTAGGTTTGGGTCAGGGTTGGGGGTGAAAATACTGGTGAAATCATCTCATCTGTATTGTTCCTAAAGATAATGTAGGAGTGTTATTAGTCCAATCAAACACTTTGCCTCCTCTTTTCGAGACCATTCCATCCAATCAGGCCTTACAAGTCTGCTCGTCGCATCTTACTTCAAATTTCACTCTCATCTATCCATCTTATTCCCTCTTCTCTGTGTGCTTTTACCCCACGTTCACTCCATCATTGTATCCATTTATCTATTTTACTCTCCCTCTGCACCTAAGCTCTGCCATCCCACCATCCCTCCCACTCCATGTGCTCTGACAGCTCTGTCATTAGATGGCAGGAGCAGCAGTAAAGCAGTCACTATGATGGACTGCCGCCTCCCCCAACCTCTCCCTCTCCCGTTCGTTCTTTTTTGCTCTGCCCTTGCCGTAAAAGCTCTGACCCATTCCCGGTGTAGCATCTGTTTCTCGCCGGTCTTCAGGTGGCACTGCCCCGGTCACGGCTGTAAAGGTCGTCGGTGGCTCGTTTCATCAGCCGCCCCGCTGACCTCAGCATAAACCCCGGGCCATTAAACCCTGACCCCGCACACCTGTAGCCATGAGTTCTCTCTGGGTATGAGCCACTGCAAGAAAGAGGTAGCAAGAAAGAGAGTGACATACACGCACAATCACTGACACACTTGTGAGGGCCTTTATTGACTGAAAGGCATGTTTTCCATCAAACTATGGTCAACCAATCGAGAATATAGTATTCCTCTGCCTTGCTTGTTTTATTCCAGAGGGTCTGACCTGACGTTAGCTAATTAGAATACTGTTAGCAAAACCTGAAGTCTAAAAATTGCAGGTTTTCACTTAATCCATAATAAAGCTCCAATTATTGACTTTAATAAAAAGAAATTAACGAGAGCATTTCCACGAATGTTAATTTATTCCTTTAAATTAACTCATCACATTCCTTTTATTGCTTATTATTTCTTTCAGTGCATTTGGTTCAGCACTAGAGTTTAGGGATGCACACACACACACACACACACACACACACACACACACACAATATCACACAAAATCAGGGCCTTGCCAGTATCACAGTGGCGTGCAGCTATGATTTATGGACCATAGTCCCTTCATTCGCCTCCTTTCTGTTCTCTCCCCGGTAGTCTTGTCAGTATCGCGCCACAGGAGATGCAAATGCTGCCTGTGTCGAGCATTGTCGTATGTGGGTTTGTTTGTTCTGTTCCTCGGTGGCTGTGGAGGAGACACACACACACACACACAAACAGAGCCAGTAGTGGGACGGCAAACAGCCTCTTCACAGCGGTGGCTGTGCACGGGGATATCAATTAGCAGGTCCTGCGTGTCAGGGTGCTTGTCAAACACCGGGGTATTATGACTGACGCTCACCTCTGCTCGCATACGCCGAATCAGTGTGAACTCACAAAGCTCACGCGAGTAGAAGAGGCAGCGAGTGTGTGGGATCGTTCGTGTTCTGCGGTTGTGACGTGTGCGCGTACATTGTCACCTGAAACATTATTCCAGCAGCTGAATTAGTCTAGCTCTGATTGCTTCCACTAATTAAATTAGACGACAGAGAATTCTAATTAAACCCTGCCTGCCTGTGAGTGTCCTGGGTCCACACACACACGAACACACAAGCAGGAGGAGCTGCGACACTGCGGTACCTCGACAAAGTAGAGGTTTGAGATGCTATTGGTGTGAATAGAAACATTAGGATATTGAATTCTCTCAGGTATCATCTAAAGGACATGGGCATCATGTCCAAAAATATTTTTACTATAGACTTTATATGTAAATATAGCAAAAACCAATCCAGTACATAAATTGTCATTTAGGAAAGGCAGATCAAATGCATCTGTTTTGCAACATTTTCCCACCTTCTTCCTGTTTGAGCACAGTGTGAAGTTGACCAATCGGGGCCTCACATTTGACAGAAGTAATAACCACACTTTTAACACACACACAGACACGCACACACACACACAAATGCACATATACGCATACACACACTCACACACACACACACACACACACACACACACGCACACACACACTAATTACCAAAAAAGTGTGTGAGGATTACTCTGCTTTTCAAGCTAAACTCATCTCTCTCTTTTTTTTGTTTTTTTGTTTTTTACCCACCCTGCATTAATGATGCCATTAAAAGGCTGATGTGCATTTCAGGTAAAGATTTACGAGGAGCGGGAGTGGAGAACGCAGAGCTGTGCCACCCAAAGAGAGGGTAATAAGATTTGGAAACGGCACTCTTCTCATACTCTGGAGCTCTTTGCCACATTTCCGTGTGTTTCTGCATACATAGTGGGTGGGGGCAGCCTAAGCTGACATCTTTCCAATCATCAGTCGATGGGATTTCAGAGCTTAGCCATCAACGCTAAAGCGCAGTTTCCTGGTGTTTAACACGCTCTCCTACTTTGTGCACGTTTGTCCTTCATACATTGCATACAGCTGCTGTCTGTGCACTTTGCATAAGCCGTCACATTACAAAATCTGCCGCCAATTGTCCGTCAGCACGCCATGGCCCTCGGTGGCCTTCCTCCCGACCTAACCGAGGCAGCCGTTGTCTGACATCACATGGCTATTCTCCAGCAAGACTCCCACATGAAGCTGACCGTTTAAGTGTTTACAGATGGAGCCGTAAATACCTGCATCAGCGGGGTGAATCACACAGTATGGAAGCATTTGGAAGGGTTGAGCCCTCATGGCATTGCTTTTCAAAAAAAGGAAAAATTTGGTGGACTTATTTCATAAATCGTGTGTGCTCAGTTACCTTCTGCTTCGGGATGAATAAACAGCACTACTTTGATCAGCATAATCAATTATTAGTAGGTGGTCCACAGATGCTTGTTTGTTTGTCGCAGCATGTCTGATTGGTGAGGCGCTGTCAGCCCCTCAGCACACAGGAAGTGGAAATGAATCATGGGAGACAGATTAGGAGAAGAGTGAGAGCTCATCACATCCTGTTAAATACTTGAAATGACTTCAGGCAAGGTCTGTGTGTGTGTGTGTGCGCGTGTGTGTGTGTGTGTGTGTGTGTGTGTGTGTCCTCTCTCACACACACCACTGTCTGCCGTTCTTAGACAGTGGTTTAGCATGAGGCGAGTGATCAGTGACTCAGTCTAAAACGCCCTATTGAAATTAATGTCACACACTGAATGTGTGTGTGAGTGAGCGAGTGCGAGACACAGGAATGGTGGGAGAGAACGGATGATGGATGATAGATGATGCTTTGACCTTAATAGATGGGTCCAGGACGGTCAGATGACTTCCTCAGGAGACAGAATAATGAGAAGAGGGTGCAGCGTTACTCTCCTCAGCATTCAGTGTTTACTGCGGCCTCGCAGCAGCTGAAAGTAGACTGCGAGTCAGTTATAGCCAGAAAAATCTCACTGTGTTTTCAAGAACACCTGGATTGGCGACACATCTCACTGCACGGCGTCAGGGTTTGCCAGGGAGAGGGTGGTTTCCTATGAGGGACGCTGTGCAAGCCAAGAAGCCAGACAAGGTTCTGCGAAGATCCCTTGAAACACCTTCCTCCTCAATAGCAGCAGGCCAGACCAGCAGATGGTGATACAGCGCACCTCACCAATATCAGAGAAGAGCATCCAGACAACACACAGTGACTAAAAACTCAGCAGAGCATTTATTCAAGTTAAACCTACATCTGGCATATGACTGTAGGAGCGGCAGAGGAGTTATTGTAAACAGGGCTCAAGTCACACACACACACACACACACACACATACACTACACATTGATGCCCTGAATCCAACAAATAGAAAAGTAAAACCCAGTCAAAGGATGATGCATTGATCTGACACGCAGTTGTTCTGCAGCGTGTCCCTGATTGATGTGGCCTGGCTCCTTGAGTGTCTGCACCGGTCTTCTGCCATCATGTCAGTGGGGGCACTTGGAAACAACCTGGACAGCTGGGGGTTGGGTAGTAGACGTTCAGAGGAGTGTAAAGTGTGAGGTGAGGAAAGGTCAGAGAGGGAGGCTAATGTAAGAGAGATAAGACAAGTGGATGTAAGAAGGCGGCTGAAAGTGCTTTGTGCAAGAGAGGGAGAGAGCTGGCAAAGAAAGATGAGGTTAACGGTGTCTCGGGGAGAAGAAAGGCTAGGGGTGGATACTGATGAGTGTGGGGGAGGGGAGTGGGAACAGATTTGGGGAGCCCCGGCCAGATGAATCCTGGTGGGGAATGGCAGGAGTAAGCTGGCACTGCGGAGGCGGGCATATGGAGGGCAGGTTGGCACTTTGGCTGCCACCAGAGCGTGCACCTGCTGATGGGTGGGGGGGTATCTGCCAAGAGAATGGGTGGGGGGTGGGGGTGAGAGCATCTTTGTGCAAGGATTTTTTTTTCTGGGGGCCCTGTTGACAACTGAAGATTTTCATGAAGACTGTCCTTATCAGACCAGAGGAGACACTTCAACACCCCCCAGCAGCCAAGTAGATGCCCACACACACCTTCACACACATTTGAAGCAATTCAGTTCTATATATTTACCTTAATCAAGGGCTGTAACATCTAAGATGCACCAAGTCTGCCTCCCCCCCACCAAACACACACACACACACACACACACACACACACACACACACACACACACACACACTAATTAGACTCAACTGTTTTGTTGCTAACTAGCTGCTAATGAGATCAGTGAATTTCTCGCCTTCCATTTATCTTTTCCTGACTTTATTTGCTATCAGAACATCAGCTGGAGTGTAAAAGGCACCAAAGGGTATTGGGGTTGTTTTGTATTATAGGGATACCTTTTACTGTAATCGTTCGTTAATCAGATTGTAGAGAGTGTATTGGCTGCTCAACACAGACGCAGATGTAAGAGTCAAAGGCCAATGCCCTCGTTAAGCCGCTGTCAGAGAGGGTTTGTAACAGCCCAGTGGAGCCCATCTGTATCCTCACACAGAAATACACTCAAGCACTGTCCAACCGATCGGTTCCTCTGCGTGTCGGTACACCGTTTCACGTCATAACCGAGCATCGTTCGTTTAGCCTTTGTGTCATGGTCCGTTCACATTTGCGTGACAGTTGTGCATGTGTGTGTGCTGCAGGTGAAGGCTGAAGGGCAGTGATTCTGTGCTCCGGCTGTAGCCTTGGCTGAGGATACGAGCCTTTCAGCTGCCATGTTTTCTCTCTGATCTGTCTCCCTTCTTTCATCACAGAGAGCGAGGCAGAGGGAGGCGAAGAGGTTTAAAGGCTGGCAGCAACACCATGGCCTTGAGGTGTTATCTCTGTCCCTCACTGTGCTGAAGAGAGGGTGGGTTGGGGGGGGTGGGGTTAGGAGTGAGAGAAGGCCTGTAGGAGTGATTGCAGTCCACCCCTCTCCTTGTTTTCTTTTTTTCCTTCCCTGTGTGGAGCAGGATAGTTAGCAGATGGTCTTGTTACCAGCAAAATGAAAATGAAGGCAGTAAAATTTGCTTGTGCTAATTTCTCGTCCCCCAGGTGACAATCTGATACGCTTGCATACGCGGGCGAGCACGCTCAAATGCACACATGTCGTCGATACAAACCACACGCAGGACCTTGCCCTGCTGGCTTTAAACACACACCATCTGCATGATGGGAAAAGTGTGCTGAGGAGTGCGAAGCGTGTACTTGGCTTAGAAAATGTGTTTCCAATGTTCATAGCCATAGCTTATGCTGCTGGGGGATGTAAAACACTTCTCATGTTATCAATCATCAGTAACTCAGTCATCCGTCGACAGTTGGTGTTTTGGGGGCAGTCTGATGAAGCTGAACAGAGAGCTGAATCGGTGTTGAGAGGAGAAGAGAAGCAAGTGAATCTGTGCTAAGAGGGAGGAGGAGCAGGCGTGTTCATCCACAGATGAATCCTAAATCCTTTCATTCTCTCCTCAATCTTCCCTCCCTTCCTTCCTTTCTGGCTTGCTTAGCAGCGAGAGGGGCGCTTCCGCTTTGTATCGTCGGCTCCTTCGTGCCTGTGCGTTTGGAGGATCTGACTAGTCCATAGCTTATCCCTCAGAGTATGTGTGTTCTGCGGGGATAGAAGCGCTTTGGACTTCCTTATCGTCTTATAGCAGTGCATGGGCTATTGCTGTTTGACTGAACTTTGAGGAAGAAAATAATGAAGAGAGGCAGAGAGGGAAGAACGTGCCTAGAAGTGTCATAAGCTTGGCTTTTCACTGCCAGTGGTTCAAAGACGCCACACCTGTTCTTTGTGTAAATACGCTGCCATAGCCAGCATCACAGCTATCGCCCATGCTTGAAGTCAGACAACCACAACAGGCAAATGTCAGCAATATAATATTTATTTGATTTCAAACCCCTTCATCAGTTCTTTCATTAAACATATGAGCTGGCAGATGGTGACGCATGAAGCACTAGATGCTTAACAATTGCTATTCAGTTAAAAAAAACAAAAAACAAGGGATTCATGAATCCTGACAGCATCTTTCTGCCTCTGGATATGCGGTCACCTTGGACCACTGTGCTAACAATGCAACATATGGGAGAATTGATTCCCAAAGACGGTTATACAACCTTTCACCACACTGAGCCTGTCGCTGTACGTGGCACATGTTGCATTGGAATGTACAGTACAACACACACTTCCACATAGTTCCTCGGGTAATGGCCAAGTCACATATACTGCCCACGCAACCCTTGGATTTGAATGAAATTTGAGTCACATGTGAGGACACATTCATAAACACAGTATTCACTGCACACGTTTCCATGAACCGGTCACCCAAACATTGTATTTATCACCATGGCGGCGGAGGGGAGGCAGGGATCGAGTCCAGACAAGCTAGCTTGGCAGGCTAACTGTCTGCGGAGACTTTTCATCGTGAACACAGCACAGTGTTGACATGAATTGGGGTGGTCGATTGCCTGCCGGACGTGTTCCAGCCCCAAGCAGCTTGAGCAGACCTGGTATGGATCTTTACGCGAGATCAAACTCCCGCAGCGACATGGCTGGGGCCTGGAATCTTCTCATCCTCTGGAGTGAGGATTCTTTTTCTCCGTTCCTTGCGAGTTGGAGTCAAAGGAGTCAAAAGTGGTAGCTGGTATGCTAACCGTGACCACGTGGCGAGGTTAGCTGGTGTGCTACCTACTCGCGTGCTCGAATGGCCGTGGTGAGGCGTTGGGCTCAGTGTTGACAAGCCGTGTGTGGCAAGGAAAAACACTAAAGACACTAAAGTCACACAAAAGCGTAAACTGTCCAAAGCCAGGTAACGCCTGTCGACCAAGCTGATTAAGCTCCGTCTGTGGACAGTTTGGCTAGCTAGCCTTGGACACCAGTGAGAAGAGGTGTTTGAATGAGGTGGTGACGTCCACGTGTGGTATTTATGGCAGGTGGCACTGCCTGACGCGGATGGATACGTTCACCAGCCAATCAGGACTGGCGTAATGAGATGAATGCTTCTGAGGGCTGCCGAGAGGCGTACATCACATAGTGAGACACTGAGCGAAATATTATGAAAGCGAACATAGTTTTCTGTTTTCTGATTAACCCACATTCACCAGTGGTTGAAAGAAAGTGAACTACGTACGTCTGACATGCACGGATCCACCCCATCTGTTGCTCTCTAACGACTGTGGTGGGTTGCAGGTCTCGGCAGAGTCCTTGATGTGTGCAGAGGAGTGATGATGAGCTTAATGCAGTCTGCCTGTGTCCCGGACGTGACCACCACATTAATATAGTACTAATACAGTGCTCTGTCTGCTGCATACTAATCACAAGCATTCACTTTCTCTCCCTCCCTCCGTGTCTCTCATCGTCAAGCACATGATGCACGAGGGTGAAAGTAGGCATGCTTCTAAAGGTTGAATCCTTTAACCTGTTGGTCATCATGCTGCCATAACAGGTGTTTTATGCATGGTAAAATAATCATGTTCTAATGATCAGCTACAAAATATCTCTGTTATTATAATATTTTTAACACACCACAAGCGAGCCAAAGCACCTTGAAGACACAATGTAAAAATGACCCTAACACTTGTAAGGCCTTGATATTTGGTCCACCTACAAAAGATCCCCCCACCCCTTCACCCCACCACACACAACTGCATTTCAGGCTAGTTGAATAAACAGGGTCACTTAAAAAGCAGCTCAGTGCCCCTGGCAGCAGCACTAATAGGAGGAGAGGGAGAGCAGGAGGAAGGGAAGGATTGATAAACTAGTCGGAATCAGAAAATAGAGGGCTGGGAGGAGGGTGCAAGCTTGACTGTTATTAATGGCCTAATAATGTATTTGGCTGTCTTGGCCAGTCATGAAAGGGGTTAAGGGGCCACAGGGTAGAGAAAAGGGGGCTGACAACAAGTCACGTGGGGTTAACAGCAAGCTAGGAGAAAAGAGAGGCCTTGTCTGTCGGCTTAATGGTCTAAATAACATCAGAGACTGCAGCTAAATGAAAATCAATTCAATTACCCTGTTAGCATGGGCTTGAACTCTGCTCTATCCCCCCATGCTCTCTACTCCTGAAATTCTGGCAACATTTTCGAGCATGGACAGATGAACTTTGAAACACAGCAGCGCATGTGTGTTAGAAAGCTGTCAAGCCGTCCGCGAACCTCACTGCAAGTGTAATGAATTTGTTCAGATTTGCATAACCCTCTTAATCATCCCTGTTAAATTAGCTAACAATTGCAGGGGGAGATTATGCTCTTAAGTGGTAAGTCATAATTGGGTAAATAATTGGTTTGGCCAACACAGTCCCTGTGCCATCTGTTTGAGGGTTTGTGTGTATGGGGGTGGGTGAGAGGATACGGGACAGAGTGTGTACAATTGTGAAAGACTGTGTATTAAAGAAGACAGCCGGGGTTTAAAACGGTTATATCTTATTTCAAGCAAAGAATACAGTTTAAACTCCTCCTGTACACCTTTAAAGCCATTCATGACCTCGCCCCTCCATACCTGTCTGACCTCCTCAACACTGCCGCTCCCTCAGGTCTTCCTCTTCCATTCTCCTCACTGTCCCCCCTGCCCGTCTCAGCACTATGGGGAGCAGGGCCTTCGGTCGCTCTGCCCCCCAACTCTGGAACTGTCTCCCCCCGGACCTCTGAAATTTGGACTCATTCCCACTCTTTAAATCAAAATTCAAAACTCACCTGTTTCAGACTGCTTATCCCACCTAATTTTACCTGTGTCTCTGTAGATGATACTGAAGTCATCCCCACATGTATCATCTGTTGTGACAACTCATGGGATGAAGAGATGCCAAAGCTGACACAGAGACGTCTTTATGAGCTGTTTCAGAGTTTGACTGCTTAGCTTGCTTCCGGGCGCTTCCACACCAGCTATCTAGGAGGTGATTATGAATGTTTGTGTATGTAAAGCTTACCCTACCTCTTGGCGGTGTGTGTCTACTCACATTTTCCCTATCCATCTTTTAATTCATCCATCATCTCTACACAGTCTTTTGTGTTCTCTTTTCTGCTAAAAGTAGCAAGTAAGTAAGTTGACAGTTCTACAGCCTTTGTGCTGCCTTGGTGTGGGTCTCTGGGAGTCCCACTCAAAACAACATCAGATACCCCAGGGCTGTAGCAGAGCCCCAATCACCACCGTATACGCACCGAGGCATCGACAGTTGAATGTCAACTGCAACGATTGTCCAGACGTTAACTAACTCTTCCTGCAGTAGACTCTTACGCACAATAGAAGCAGCGTAAATGTCTGTGTTGGTCTTATCTTTGTGCTCGCACACAAGCAGAGTGTGTAGGTTAAGGGTGCCTGTGTGCATTGAACACTCACTCTGACAGCTAACAATTAGCCGCCGTCAGGGAGGCTAATGGAGGAGTGTACAATGTTAATTATGTCACAGCAGAAAGGTGGGAAGGGGGAATACATTTGAATAATGGCACGTATGATATAACAGTCGGCTTTCGAACACCTTGACCCCTTTGTGTGCGTGCGGAAAGGTGCCGGCAGGCTCGTGCTCTCTCAGATATAGACCTATTCATAAAATGAACAAGCGAGAACCACATCACAACATGGGCTGTTACACATGTAGAAACAGTTGCACTTACCCACCCACTCCTCCCCACGGCCGCCCCACGGTATCGGCGTGAAGCGTGAGAGACGGAGGGTACTTCTAAGTAGTGCACTCGTGCCTGTTTTCCAGATCAATGATGTGCGGTTGTGTGATCGATGCGAGGGCTTAGTGGAGTGGAGAGAGCTAATGGGCAGGTCAGTGGCTCAGACACATCCTGGCTCCCCCCTGCCTATTACCTCCACATCTGTTAATAGGCTTCTCAACACTCCCCTGTTGCTCACACACACAAAAGAACGCTCAGGTGGCAGGAGGATAGTGAGGAAATAATGCAGCCAAGCATGTTCACTCCGCCATCCTACTCCTTAGTTCCCAGCACATCTCCTTCATCCACTCATTCTTATTTCTTTTATCTGCTCAGGAGCTTGTTTTTTGTTTTTGTTTTTTTTAACCTATTTTTACAGCAACGCTTTGGTGTCGCACCATATGGCGCCTCATGTGCATGTATGTAAAAAGGGGAGGGGAGATAAGCAGCATATTCATCACCATGTAAAGTAAATATGAAAGAGATTACTGCAGAACCCTCATCCAATCTGCTCAGAGTCTGCTCCGCCACTAACAGGCATGAAGACGCCCCGTGCCCTGCGTTTGTGATTGGTCGATCTGGTGTCAAGTCTGCTGTGATTGGTCCTGTGTGACAGACGGTGAGGATGTCACGTCTGGGTCAATTGCTGTTTTGGTGTCAGTTTTACGTATTAAGTTTCAGTTTGCGGGTTAAAAGGCTTTTTTTTTTTTTTTTAAACAAAATTAATTTTGTTAATTAATTAATTAATTAATTAATTTTTAATTCTTGCATGACCTGCTCTTTCTCGCCTTTTTTGTGGCAAGTTACATGTTAACCACTCCTCCCGTGAACAGAGGAAAAATGTGGAACCTCCATTCACACACATTTAAGCACACACTCATGTACTGTAAGGATATTGATCTTCCTTTGTGTTTTATTTTTGGGTGTGTGTTGTGCTAAATGACAGAGGTCAGAGGTGAGACTCTGGTGTAGACAGGGAGACCCAGCGTGCAAACGGGAACAGACAGAACGTCCAAAAGGGACTTGAGTCCTTTCTAACCGATCTTTTCTGAATGCGTCTCCCTACGGCGAAGGCTAAAAGCATTGCCACTTGTCGTCCACATAATGGAGGGGGGGCTGCCATTTGTCTTTAAGAGGAGCGACTGCTCAAAAAAAGAAGGTGAAAGAGCCATTCTTCTTACATGCCGAGGGGGAAGAAAGCGTGCATACTTTAGCAGCTCCGGACAATTCATCCACCACATGTCCCCGTGTGCCTAAAAGCATGCACAAGATGTGTGTGCGCTGATACACGCGTGACCACGATACAAACACACTTGTTTTACTGCACAGCAAATGTGCTGTGGGGAGGGAGGAGTTGTCACGCACACACACACACACACACACACACACACACATTTAAATACACTCTGATTCTCATCCATGCAACAAGGCTGTGTCTCTAGTGGCTGATAGATTGTAATGAATGTAACAGCAGTCAGATCCTTCAAAAGCCTCTCAAAAGCTTAAGCTCCTTTATTAAATTAAGCTAACGATGCCTTAGGCCAGGTCCGCTGCTGAGAGGGGAGGTGGTGCACTGTGAAGTGAGGGCTCCAGTGATAAAGAAGAAGAGGAGGAGGCGGCAGTGTTAGGACTGACTATGAAAATGCTAGCAGTCAGATCAATAAGAAACGGAGGGAATCAGGGGTCTCCAGTGTCAGAGTGGACAAGCATGGTGAAAAGAGAGGAGGAGGAGGAGGAGTGAAGGAATACTGAAAGAAAAGAGAGAATTTATATCTTAGTGGTTTTTGTGACTTTATTGTGGTTAAAGCTGTTTCTATCACAATATCTTCTTTGAACAGAATGCAAATTGACAGCATTGGCATGTTCTAAAGACCAAAATATATATTGTGTAGATACCACAGACAGGACTTTTGTGGCAAAACCAGCAATTAAATATTAGTCTGCCTTAACAGCAATGACTCATCACCAGGGAATACTTAAGAGTGGTATGTCATTAAAGACACTATGAATGAGTAATTCAAAGAGTCTTGCTAGCCCATTTTAATAACCATGTGAGCGATTTTGGAAAGAAAAGGAAAATGGCTACTTTGATGGGAGACAGTAAGGTTAGGGTTGTCTGCTTTGCGCTGCTCTCTCCATGTTTGCAGACAATACAAGATCATGCCACTAAAATATCCTTGTACATTAGCAGTCCTCTGATCTTCTGCAAGCATAGCAAAGCTGGCCTCGGTAGGAGACAACAGCTACATAATTACAGCAGCATTTGATCCAGTGCATCTCAGCAATTACCAATTTTACAGCACAATGTAAAAAGGGCCTCATCCTGCTTCCTTCCCCAGCCATCACCTGCTTAATCCTCATATTCATCCTTGGCGTTTGGAGAACACTGTGTCTTTGTTGCTTACAAGCGCCGCTTTGATTTTACAGCCTGCGCAGTCACTGGTATCTAATCCACAGTAAAACCATTGATAAGCCAGACAGGAGCAGAAGCTTTCTGCTGGGGAGGCTCAGTGCTTCTGGTGGTCGCACGCCCCCTCGTGGACCTTTGCTGGAATCACTTTTATTTACATTTTATTTAAACGTATTAATGACTACAATGAAAAATTAGTAATGATTTATTTAATGGGTAGATATTCGCACATAAACTAAGGTAAATTTGTACAAAAAAAGTCATAGTAGACATATATTACTTAATGAATTAATGTGAAACAAAATCTTGCTTTCGAGTCCTGTAAAAACGGGTTTAAACCGATTAAATGAATAAATTAATAAATCCTTTGATAAATACAGAGGGTAACAGATTAGTCTAATGAATTACACAAACGCAAATAATTGGGAAATGTTTTCAAATAATTGCTGTTTAAAATAATTAGAGTGGAACGATCGCTGCGGTCTCCGCGTGTATGTTGTCCATGTTGTGATCAGTGAGGGGGCAGGAAGTTGTGTCTCTCCCCCCAGGTGAGGGGCATTCTTCATCCTGTCTGCTTGGCCGGGGGTGTCTCAATGCGGGGTCAGCAGTGACTGGGGGGTGGGGGGCGTGACGTTGTGGAGGAGGAGGGGGGAGCAGGTGCTTCTACCCCCGCCTCCTTTAGGCTTGTCTGCGCGTCTGTCCTGCCCCCGCCGCGGTGGAAGCTCCACCTCCCGGCTCCCAGCAGCCTGAGCAGCCGGCCGCCTCTCTCCTCCTTTCCCCCGGCGCTCGGCTTTCTGTCCTCGCTGCCTCGATCGGCGTCGGAGCTTCCTGCTCGGCAACAAAAAGTGTCTGTTCTCGACGGAGGGATGGATCCGGGTTTCGACCACTGACGGAAGGGAGCGTTTTTACCGGGTTTTCAGGCCGCTGGAGCAGCGTTTATCGTTTACGGTGAGTGGAAATTCGGAGGCATGTTTTCAAACCCCGAGGCTGGTGTGACCGAGGGAGCAGGCGGCGGCGAGGAAGTCACTACGATATCGGTGGATCATTTTTTTTTTTTAAAATGGGCTGTTTGTATGTAAGCGCATCTTTATTGCGTGCTTTAATTGAAATTTTAACAGAAACGAAAGGTTTGCGATTTGTGTTTTCTGTAGTTCTTCGGCGTTTTTTTTCTGCGGAGTGTCCGACCTCGGTGCATTTTAAATGTAGAAAAGCAGAAAATATAACCTAAGATCGCAAAGTATTTAAAAATGAACCCCCAGGCCTGTGAAATTAAACTAATGGAGCATTATATAACATTATATAAAACACAACCATCAGGGTGTGCAGGGAGCTTTGATGTTAAATTACGTTATTAACTTTACTTGGTTGGTGGTTGGTAAATTCGTTTGCGGACTTGTTATTTCACATTATTGGAAACGGATTACTGATGGGAGGGTGGATGTGACGACGCCGCTGACACATGTTGAGCGTTTGTTCCTCTGGGGTGAAGAGTTTGACCCCTTTGTGTGTGTGTGTTTGTGTGTGCGCGCGTGTGTGTACGTGCGCATGTTCGTGGCAGGTGGACCGTGTTGAATCACGTCCCACGCGCTCCTTCACTTCTCTTGAACTGCAGGCGCGCGCAACAGCTGCTTTTGGTGAGAGAATACGCGCACGTACACACGCACGTCGAGTTTAAAACACGGTCTGCATATCCAGCCGCGAAGCAACAGGCTCCACTAAACACTCCGCTTCGGGCCTGGCTTTGTTTGCAGCAGCCATTGATAAGGTTATACTCGGAACTGTGAGAGCTTCCAGTCAGAGACTCTTGCGTTTTACAGGCCGGTGTTAAACCGCTGCTGCTCGGATGCTGGAGGTTTATTTACCACTTTGGCATCCGTCAGAGGGAGCCGGGTCATTGGTGTTTACCCATTGTTTGAGGCAGGATAGAAAACAATCACTTCCGTTTCAGGTTTTCAAAGTTAGGGTAGATGTCAAGTAACGTCAGTTCTATGCAGCAGAATAAGCTTAAATATTGGATTCTGGACGCACCTAATTGAACATATTTGTCAGCCTATTCTTCAGTTTTGTACCTTAACAAGCTAGATGTGACCAGTTAGATGTTAGCCTGACTAGCTACTTGTTGTAATGTTGCTATTTCTCCTCTATGTTCATTGTTCTTATTTGTGTAATTAAGAAATAGCTTATGCTTATCATTTCCCTATTATTTTTCTGTCAGTTAAATTTATTGGCAAGCTAAATGTGTATTTCACAACTTTAATACTGGCCAATATTATTGAATCATAAGACCACAATGTTTGGTATTTAATCAAACAGTTGTAGAATGTTGAACTGTGGTTTCAACATTGTATGGCCTGGTGTGTGACTAGCATTTGATATATTTTTAATGAAACACAACAGAATGAGAATTACATTTAAAAAGTGGGGGATAAACAGTTTCAGGTTATTTATCTGTCATCACACATAAATGGAGTTTGATCTGTGCATTTTTCCCTACTGTAAAATGTCTATATGTTTTATGAAGTAATTTATCAGTTTTAGCAATGTCACTCCTAATTTGCTCTCATATTTATTTGATGCTAATGGAAATGTGCCGCAAGCATAATGTGGTTATTAGTCAGCATGTGTGTTTTGATGCATGGCCTTAATTCAGATTAAGTTATGGGCACACATGAGCTCCTAGAAGTCAGCCTGGTTGCATTAGGGATGTATTTTCTGCTGAGGTCAAAGTGAAGTTTAAGTAACTCACCTTCAAAACTGATCGCAGACAGTGTCATCAGTATGGTAACTCTCCCGCCAGCAGTTCAACCATGCTCACGACCACAGTGATATTTGACCGAATCTGCATTCCCATCTTAATCTCTGGTCGCCTTCAGGTTGGTGATCTGCCGTGTTTTGGACGTCAAACCTTTACGCTGCTCTAGAATCACCACGAGGCTGGCGTGTTTTTGTGTCGCCATGCTGCTTGTCACGCTGCGGTAGCCTGCTGTGCTGTGAGTGTCTGGGGGGTTTAGACAGCAGCTGTGTTGAACAGAGTGTTGGTGACAGTTTGTCTGTGGCAACAGCACCTGGCTCTGTTTAGAGAGTGATTAGGAGAGTCCCAAGCAGCTCCCCATACTGTTTACACAAGGAGCCTGGAGTTAAAGGTGACCCACTTTGCATTTCCTTATCAACAACCCCCACTGATAGCTTTGAATAGCACAGACTGCAGAGGTCTTTGCATGGGTTTACATAGTGCCATATTAGAGAGAATAGGATGTGTTTGACTGGGCGAGGCATGCATTTGACTATCACTACAACAATGTCCTGAGGTGATATGGAAATGTCCATGCACACACACTCTTTGTGTGCAAACCAGCCTGCTGTGTGGTTTTGCCTGTGTGTTGAAAGAAAAAACAATCCATGGTGTTCTTAAAAATTAAGGTTTTTCTTCATCTCTTGCCCATCTTTCGCCTCTGTCTGGATTTTGGATTTTTAAGAGGGCATTCTGCGTGCGTTTGACTTCCTTTTTCTTTGGGCCGGCAGGGATTAAGTCTTAGCCACTGTCTGTGTCTAAGCTCTAGAGTTCTAAGAGTGATGAGTGGCAAAGACAGCTGAACAAACAGGCCATAAAGTATTTATGTGAAAAGAAAACACACAAAAAGCTTGGTGCGAGCACACACGCGCAGCCGGATTCACGGCTGGATGAATGAGTCGTCTTGTGGACAACTGAAACTACAAACTTGTCGATCGTGACATCTGTTGGTATTCAGCCGCATTTGTCCATCTCTCGCTGATAGAGATGCCTGTGCTGCTGTGTGAGTGTTTTCCAGTGAATGCTACAGTTCATTTCAGGTAATGTTGGAAAGGTAAACTCAGATCTGGCATGCCCTTCTGCTGTGTACACTGGAGTCGAAGCCATGTGAAAATGGCCCTGAATGTGTTGCCCTGCGCTATAGTTACCATTATCTTATTCAACAAATGTGACTTTTAAAGCCTTTTCTTCTTGCAAAGTGTGCAGGTTCCTGCACATAAGAAATGTTTCTGAAAATACTGATTTACACATTTTTTAAGTTCTGCTCATTGTTATCGGTGAGCCGTATGGAATGGGTGTGGCGAGCTGATGTTAATGGTTTACTCTTTGAAGCTGGGGCCCTTTGCTGATTACCATCAGCATACCAATATGTGTATTACATGCTTCCCCCTCTCCTGTTTGTTTAGCTTTGCTTTATCTCTTTCCTTTATTTTTGTGCATTTTGCTAAAATTCAGTAGTTGTTTCCAAACCCTGTTTTTTTGCAATCGAAATATTTCCCAGCAAACTCCAGTTGAGCTGGAGGAGTCATGCAGCTCTTTGCTGGTCGTGACTCCCATGCCTTTAGACCTGCTGCAGGGTCTGTGTTGCAGTTTGTCCAGGCTAACTCCATAATCATTGTGACTGGAAATCATGGGAATGTAAATACGAGCGCGGGAAACCATCCTTGGAAAGCAGAGAATCATCAATCACCACTTTTCAGACAGAAATTCTCGTGTTCCTGTTATATTAACACTTTCTGTCCCAGTTACAGATGGGAAGGACATTTGTTGCCGAGCTTCCTCATTAATGTCAACGGTTTTATGGTTAGCTGCGGTTGCTAGCTAAATGAGGACAAATGCCATAATATTAACAATATGATCTGCATTTGAGGTTATCTTACCTGCTTTGGCTGCTTTACTTTGGACTGAAGCTGGTCACAAATCTGCTCCGGCTGAGCTCTGAACAGGCTCAGACCATCAGATATCTCAAGAACAGTGCTCATGTCTGTTTGTGTATCAGATGTTTGCTGCTGTCGTTGTCATACCCCAGGACCTGATAAGCGTTAGTCAAACACATGCAGCATGATAAAATGCTATTATACACACTCACTAGACTGCTCTGTAACTCGGCAGTTTGTGTGTGGGGGTGTGTGTGTGTGTGTGTGTGTTGCTTGTACGTTTCTGTGCTTTCACCAGTCACACTTTTCATAGGATAACCCAGCATTGTGCTCAAGGCTTCTCTCCCAACAAAGGCCTTCTCTGTTACTATCACATACTCCTTTTTTTCCACCAGTCATGTCTGGATCTACCTCCATCTAGAACGTCTGTTTCCGGCTTCTCTTTCTTTATCGGCTGCATCAGCTGACGCACGTTTGGCCTGTCTGCGCTTCCTGTTGTCTGAGCCGGGTCGCTTCTGTCGCTGAGGTTTTGTAGCGGGCTGTTTCAGGTGAGTTGGCCCGAGAGTCACTCCAAACTGTTAAGTTCTCACGGAAATAGATGAAGTGTGATCTGTTTATGGCTTGTTTGTTTTTTCCTTTGTGTCCTTCATGTGTGTCTTTTCTTATCTGGGTTTGACATCAGCCCTTTGTAATTTAGCCACCTGTCAGAATGTGCCACAGCATAATAGCAAGATAAAATCAATACGCAGCAAAGTGTTTGCATACTTTAACATTCCGCGGTTTTGAACTGCGGTGCACGTCATTAAAAGTGGGCGTTCTGGTTCACCTTGAAGTCATTGAAATATCTGCCAAATATTTTTTAGTCAAAGATACAAAATACTTCATTTCAGAGAGATAAGTGCTGAGGGAAGCCGCAAATCATTAATGCTGCAGTTTAATATATTAGAATACTCTAAAAACATGGTTTTTAAATTTTCACAACACCTTCGCTTCCCGTTGGAAAACTTGCTGCAAAAAGGCAGATGAACAGATAGACAATTTATACAGTAGCTGGGAAAAGGACAAGAGTCTCAATAGAACATAAAACATGCAAATTGGTTGCAGCTTTTTAATTCAGCCCAAAGACAGTAACCTTATCTTCAAAGAGAATATTGACGGTCACAAAAACTGTTTTCACAGCCATCAGTGAGTGTAGCATTAATTTACAGTGCTAAATAACAGGACTGGAGATCCTTGTGCATCGGAAGTGTTTTGAGTCTCTTAAAGTATCAGTTTTAAACTTAAAAATTAAGCTTGTAAATAATGCCATCAATGTTTAAGAGACTACACCGTAGGTCTCCGCCAGCCTTTTCTTTGTGGTTTCTCAGTGTGAGGCAGCAGCCGTGCCCAGAGCGAGTCGTCTCCTGTTTGCCCAGACGAACGAGGTTAACTCATCAGACCACGCAGCATATTCAAACACTAGCGCATGTACAAACAGGAACACACACCAATTATAAGATTACAACAGTGCAACGCTCAACCGCTAGCCCCTGCATGGAAAGTCAACTGAGTCCTGTGTTTGTGTCTGTCTGCATGTGGTGGAGCCACTCGGGCCCATGCAGAGCACTCGGAGTGCTAATTAGGTAGCCGCAGCCCAGCAGAGAACATCAGAGACAGAAGGGAAATCGGGGGCGGGGGTGGGGAAGAGAGGATGTTTGGAGGAAAGTATTAACTTGGCAGAACAATACTGATGTCCTGACAAAACTGGTGTAGTGGGACAGCAGAAGCTGACGAAAGTTGCGTTTCATAATGAACCAGGACGAAAACCAACACAAATGCCTGGGCCTTCAGGGCAACGGGGCTAGCACAGGTCCTCCAGCGTGTAAACCTCTTTTTGTTTTTTGAGGCCATACATCCATCCTACTTTAATTTGGTGCCAGTAATGATGACGACGTCTGTAAGTTAGATTCAAACAGCTGGGCTCAGGATGAGGCCCACCTTCTCATCAGGGGCCTGGCAAAACTGTGACGTTGTCCCCCACCTCGGTAGGATGCCACAGAAGGCAGAGCCATGCAGACAACAGCTTGACTCCTGGGGCAGGGACCACAAAGAGCCAGAGGCTCAGACAGAAGGCTTGTGTGTGTGTGTGTGTGTGTGTGTGTGTTCTTGCTGTCTCTAACCAACATTGTGAAGCGTAACCAGACTGTTCTATCATACGCCCACACTGGTGTCTCAGAGAACGCAGGCACACACTTCTCACATGACATGTGTGCGCGCACACACACACACACACACACCGGTACGAGCTCAGCAACCCTACCACAGCAGCTATGTAATTAACAGACAGAGGAAATGGCACCGCTTGGGTGGGTAAGTCAGATGCTGAGAGGAGAGAAAAATCATCCGAGCTCGTTCCTCCCCTCCAGACACAATCTGCTCCTGTGCGGCTGCGTGTGGTAGAATGAAAGAGAGGAAGGTAAAGCCAGGGAGAGACGTGCCGGCTGGTTTTCTGGATGCACCGTGCTTTTGTTGCAGGCAAAAAATGTGTGCGGAGTAGGGTTCAGTCTAGGGTGAGGGATGGGCAATAAGGTGTGTGCGCACTCACGCACAGCCGCACACACGTCCTTATCGTCACAACCACATGGTGCATAGTCAGGAAGACTGCCTTCTTTGCACAGGTGAGAGCGGGAGAGGTGGGATAGAGGAAGTGAGGGGGAGTCAAAAGGAGATGAACTCTGCCCCCCACTGTAGCTCCAAAATAGAAGCCTGCTGTATAATGACATTCACATTCATGATTGATCTCTGGCTTTTTTCCACCACCACCCCCACCCCTCCTCATTTCTTTCTTTTTCCCCAGTTTTTCTTCTGCCGTTTCCTTCTTTGCTCACTCTTTTTGTAGTGGAAATGTTTCTTTGACTGTGTTGCTGTGCAGCCGCCCTTCTTTTAGGATTCTGGGATATAGGTTTTTGATTTTTGAAAGAGTAAAGTGTACAGTAGTACACGAACCCCCAGCATCCTCTCCATCATGCCTGAGGATAGATGGCGCTGACGTCTCTTCTCAGAAGTCAAACAAACCTGGAACTACCAGAGCAGGTTTATCCGGCAAGGTTCTTGGATTGTGTGTATGTGTATTTGCATGTGAACATGTGCAGGTTCATGTATGTTTAGGCAGCGTGACACGAATATTTGTACAATTTATGAGGCCTTTGAACGATTCTGGCCACCTTTTGCGGTTTTTACAATCCTGAACTGTTCTGTTTTTAGGATTTTATATAGGTTTATGGGTAAAATACAGCTGACTTCCTGTTGTTTACTGGTTAGAATATTATTTCACATCTTTTAATTTTGAAAGTGCAAACATTTATTTTTATAAAGGTGAATAAAACCCATTGCCTATATTTACAAGCAGTCCTAGTCTCATGGCTCCTCAGTCTTTTATATGTTGTAATATTTAACATCACTTGTTCATTGTTATTTTAACATGCGAGTTATCCACGTGTCTGTCGTGCTTGGACCTGTATGCACTGCCAGTGCTTAATCATGTGGTTGTAGTACTTATTAACAGCCACGTAGCTAAGTATACTGTATTACATCCTGTTGTACTAGCTAGGTTGGCTCATCCACTTTGTCGCCTGTCTGTCATATTGTTGACAGTATATGAATTTGAACATGCAGAAACATCCACTTTGTCGCCTGTCTTGAGTTCGATGTTTCTCAACAATGGCATTAGAAAAGCTATTTATTTTATGTCTTCTATAGTCCAAGTTTCTCAGTCTCTGAGGGCAAACAGTTCTTTGGTCTTTTATTAACAACCTCATTTCTATGCAGTATAATAGGATTGTTTTCCTTGAACTCAATGATTGACTCTTAATGTTTGTTCTGTTTTTGGTAGCTATTGTTTCTATATAATTATCCTGCTAACTGCGCCTAACAGCCAGAAGTATTGATAAAAGCAGAGATATCGACCCGACTTTACACAGTTGTTTGCTAATCACAATAACGAATTGGATAAAACTCCCAGCAAAAATCTTTTGGTATGCAACTTTTTGTTTTAGGATTCAGTGAATGCTCTTTTTATGTGAGCAAATACAAATCGGATAGAAGAAGAAATTAGAAGTTGCTGCTTGTTTAGAGCAAAGTAACAACAGGAATGTAGGAGTAGAACAAAGCACCAAAGCAACTGTGTTACACAGAGCAAGAAGCGCTGTCAACGCTGAGCACAGCAAGTGTTTAACGGTGCTGCAGTCATCTGCCTGAGCACACTTGTTAACTCCACCAGTGTGCTTCGATGACATCTCTTTTTGCTTGTTTATTAGAATGTAGAGGCTCTGTCGCTGACCGGAATCACAACATTACACCGTAGCTCAGCGGAGCTCTCAGATCGCTATAAAAAGAAAGGCCTTCATCTGTGGTGGATCAATAATGATGAGTATGGACGCTGGTGGCGGGCGGCGATGTTGTGGGCCTGGCCAAGTCAGGTTTGTGGCTGGATAAGATAGATGGAGCAGCAGCGCTGCTCTGCTAGTTTTAACAAGCTGATAGGCAAATCCTTTCCTGGTTAAAGATTAACCACTTGCCAGAGCTGCCACCGTATTATCTCCCTACTGGCCGGGGCACACAGGAGCCAAGAGGATTTACTTTGTGTGTGCGTGTGTGTGTGTGTGGGAGAGAGAGGCAGAGAGAGAGTAATCTGCATTTCAACCAGTAAAAGGGTGGAACTGTGTGTGTTAGTGTGTTTGCTTTGACTATGGGAGTTAGTGATCAGCTTTTCTCCCTGTGGGGTGTTAAAAGTGTGTGTTTACTGTGTGCCATTTAGGAGTCAGTCTGGGGGTGGCAGCGGGGTGTTTGGGGGAGGCGGGGGTGAAACGTGTGTGGGTGTATGGGTTGGATCATGTTTGTGTGTGGTTTGTTGTAACCTACATTCCTTTTTTTTCAAGGCTTTGTTTTGTTTTCCCTAAGGGTGTAACTGCATTTAAAGGGTTAATTACACCAGGAAGTTTGGTGTGTAAGAGACTCTCTTAATCCTATTTTATTTATTTTTTTTGTAAAACTGTTAAACTCTTGCCAAAAGACATAATGTATCCATTTTAAGACCATTGCATTAGTCTAAATCGTGCTGGTGGAATGAGACTGAGTGAATGAGTGCATTTTAATAATCCACAGCAGTGAAATTTAACTTCTCTTTGGCATATCACTGGCTTAAAGGACATGGGCGGCTTCGTTACAAAGACTCTCCCCTCGTTAACTGGGAGACAGTGCCATCTACTGGTGGTTTGGTAGAGCATAGGACTTTAGCCTGAAAAGATTGAGGAAGCTATGTAACAGCGTGATGTTAATAGGTGGAGACAGACTCACTTATCTGGAAATTCATGAAACATTACTCAATTCTGGCTGCTTGGCTCATGCTTTTTACTGACTGTGAAGAAAGCATCACTTTCTGTGATCACCAGAAAGTGCTGGATCTTGCTGGATCTTGCTAAACTATGTCCTCAAACTGCACCATCAGGACTGTATTACTGTTGGTGTTTTAGACTTAATAGTTTGCTGTAATATTCAGTGATATAAGCATGTCTTCCTGGGGTGGTGAACGTATTAGAGGGCCACCTTGGCGGGTCCGTGGCCTTCAGCATAATGCTGGCCAGGCCATTTCTCTCCTTGTTGTTACCTACATTCCCTTGCAGGTCGCAGAAAATTACGCGTATAAAGATGGAGGAAATGACAAAAGGAACGGCTCATTTTCACCCATACAATGACAGCAGCACTGTCAGAGGGGAAGTTAAACCCACGCGTTTTCTCCTTTCCTGAGTTGTCAACCTCCAGCCTCTGTGACACACAAGTTTCGTCCAACCTGATATCAACTCGTAGCCACTGTCTGCGTCTGCTTGTCCATGCTTTCATATAGTTCCCCTTTTTGTAAAGATTGAATTAGAGGTTGTTACGTTTCACTTTTGTGTTTACAGCCAACCATTTCAGGGTTTTTAAGGACAATTACGCCAAACGGCACAATTATACAATACGGAACATTCTTTTCGCTCTTGCTGTAAACCTTTACACGGGCCAGAACTTGTCTTGCTTTTCTTTCCTTTTTTGCCTCTCTGACTGTATTTAACACCCGTCCCCTCTGTCCATGTGCAAGCACCATACACACGTAAATATACACTCCCCATCGCTCCCCAGTGGCGATGCTGTTCTGTGGTAGCTGGCTGAGCACGCCACCATCCACTTCCTCAGCTGCTTCTTCTGGTCTCCTCTCCCCTCCCCCTTTACAGCTCAGCTTCACGGAGCACGCATGCATGTGTCTGCTATCTACGAATGGCTGAGGAATTATAGGTTTGAGAGAAAGGAGGAGGAGTGAGGGAGAGTGTGTGAAGGGAGGGAGGGAGGGAGGGAGGGAAGGGGTGTCGAGGTCATGTGACATCGCAGCAGCTGCTAGGTTAAGAATTTCTGTTTTCTCACTTAGAGGGAGAGAGAGAGAGAGAGCAAGGAGGGGAGAGATAGGCAGCGTGTGTGGTGTGTTGCTTTGTCAGATAAGCTCTAAACGGTCTTTGTGAGCAGCAACACAAGAGACAGGAAGACGAGAAAGGAGGGAGGGAGAAGGTGCATGGGCAAAGGGAGAACGATAGACAGAGAGAGAGGAAAAGAGGGGAGGAGGAAGATGGTCTGTGTCCTGTCAATGGCTGCCAGTGCGTGCTGGGCTGGGCTCATCGTGGTGATGCAGACGTAGGAGATCCAGGCAGCTCCACTCCTTTGTACAGTAAGGAGCTATGGACATGCTCTTAACCTTTTAGTGTGTGTGTGTGCGCGCGCACGCGCGCACGTGCGTGCGTGGATGTGTACCCTATTTTCACGCATGCGTGCATCTGTTAGGGAGTAGGGCACTTCCAGATACAGTATGTTTGACTGTTCCTCGTGTGTGTGTGTGTGTGTGTGTGTGTGTGTGTGTGTCTGCTTGAGGTGTGTAGTTGATGTAGTCATTAAATTATGTGCACTCTGCCTCCATCATAGTTTAAAAACACGGTTGTAGAGCAGGCAGCTCTATGCCCATTGCTTATTTTGCTTATGTGTGTGTGTGTGTGTGTGCGCACGCGCGCGCGCGTGCCTGTCTGTCTGTCTCACTCCAACCGGACTTGTCACAGATTCCATTAATAATCGTGTGCAGGGTTCACTGGGAGTGCACTGGGTAACTGGGAGGTTACAGGCAGAACAACTTGTGAGGTTTTGAGAATGTTATTCACTCGCTCACGCCTGACTCGCTGCTGTGTGTCTTTGTCCACTCACACACACACGCGCGCGGATTTTTGCGCCACCGCCGTCATCTTCACAGGATAAAACATAATCTTTTTATAGCCCACTTGACTGGTGAAAACCCAGATATTACTCCTACTTATCTGTTATTGACAAACTGTAATCAAGCAGCTTCTGTTTCACCGAGTCTCTCTTGGAAGTTTTTGTATAAGCTGGAAGTTCAGTCGTGGCTGCCTGATACAGGCCGCTCCGGTCTGAGCTGCCCGGGCTTCCGTGTATTTCTCCGTGGGTGAGTGAGGGAGTGTGTGTGTTTGTGTGTTTTGCCCGCGCAAGCAGAGTTATCACTTGCAGTTCTGGCATTTAGGGATTCCACAAACCAAGGGGCTGTCAACAGGGTGTCACCTTTCAACACACAAACAAGGAAAGGGACAGATGTTTAACTGCTTTTTAACTACCACACACCTCTTTATACTCCACCGCTAGAAAAAGCACACAAGAAAAGTCAACCCTTTTGTGGTTGTAGTTTCCTCATCTGAATATTCAACAGGAAACACATCAGTTTATTCAAAAAAAAAAAAAAAAAGAGAGAAATCATCTCTGGTAGGTCTGTTAGGGAGTCAGTAGGTGATGAACTACTCATACAGGTTGTGTTTATGCTGAATTATTTAACTTGCAATCGGTTAAAACCTTTCCTTTGCACATGACCAGACGAGATCTCGTCTGGTCATGTGCAAAGGAAGGGTGACCTGCCTTCCTAACCTTTCACCTCTGACCCTAAGGCATATGACCACAACGCCTCCCCCCCACCGCCACCAATTCCCATCCGCCCCAGCTGTCACAAGCAGATACCGGCACCACACTCTGCCCTGAATATTTCAGCTATGCGCCTTGTCCTCCTGCCCTATTTTTGTCTACAGCGGTCATTTTAGCGATTGTGGTGTTTGTTTGTTTTTTTTGTTTTTTTTAATGCCGCACTGGTTTTTAATACTTCCCCATTCTTCTATTTGTCTATTGTTAGGCATGAGCCATGAGCCAAAGTCACCATCGTTAGGAATGATCTCCACAGCGACACGTACCACGGCGACGGTCAGCCCACTCACCCCGTCACCTCTCAACGGCTCCATCGTAGCCAATGGAAGCCCGGCTACCCAGTCTGCTCACTCTGGATTCGCTGCAGCCCTCCGTAAATTGGCAAAACAGGCCGAAGAACCTCGAGGTAAAACTAGGCAACTGATCTGATGGCTGATTGGCTGTATACAATTATTATTATTATTTTGTTCTGCCTGTGAAGACATTTCTAATTGCTATGAAATTACACATAATAGAACCTTACTAAAACTACCTCCAGTCGCTGAGTCCTTACTCTTTCCATTTTATTTCTCCATTTGTTCTTCGGTGGTCTTATATTACATTAGCCTGTTGCATTACCCAACAGTGGATTGATATCAACCAAATATTGAATTAGTTTGCTTCCCTCGAGATTCTGAGACAAAGAGGAGCCACTCCAGCTGACTTATTAATGCAAGGTGTGTGTGTGTGGGGGTACTCCGCTTGGAACCAGCCGTAAATGTGTGTATGATGCTATTATAGGCTCTTTGTGCAACATACCATCATGAATTTGTCCTTAATATCTACACAGGTCTGTGTGCTGGTAATGAACTCGTCAAGGATGTCAAATTCTGCTATGACCTGCAGTTTGGCATCAAATGTGTTCCTGCAGGTGCTCGGGGTTTGTGTTGTGGTATCATGGTGACTGTTTCATTTCTTGCATGTAGGCTACAGGTATCTCCCAAACCCGTGTGTGCTGTCTCTCTTAATTGCACTTATACACCCTAATGAAGCAGAATGTAGCAAGAAAGTCACAGTAGCTAAATTGCTGTTGTGGAGTTAATTGGGAACATTAGCATGTGCGTATGCATGTGTGGCTGCATGACCTGTTTAAGAGAGCCCCAGCTGGCCCAGTCAGTCCTGACTCCTGAATCAGATAGTCTGAACGCCTCTTCGGGTATCCCCGGACACCTCGCCTCCCTTGGAAAATGCTGTAGTCTGACTTTTCGCTGCCTGCTTTAGTGTCAGTGTGCCCCCGGGCACAGCGCTGCAGAATGTGGTGCAACTGGAACATCTTATTTATAAAAACTTTGCTTCCAGTTTTCCATTAAAATGTGATAATGGCGTGCACTCTTACATGCACCCACATATTTATCTGCAGGTGAGACAAATTAAGTACTGTGGTCCTGACCATGGAGGTTTTTTTTTTGCTTTTCTTACTCTTCCAATCAGTTGTTTGTTACAGCTAATTGATACATGAGACGAAGTCTCTTAATCTTCTTCCCTTAATAACTCTTGCTCTTGCTTTGTCATTGTGTTGTGAGGTGAGAATAGACTTTCTTGACCTGTAAATCCTCTTCTTCAGAGCTCCTGTCTGTCTTTTTTCATACAGACAAGAGCTGGATTCTGTCCAAGTTCTGCCACCTTTTTATTAAAAGCAAAAAAAAAAGACCCTTTGTTATTTTTCCTTTTAAGTGGGCTGACTGTGCCGCCCAGTCGGTATATGCAGCTATGAGTCAGGCATCAGTCATAAAGGGGCAATGCTGCCCGTGTTAGAGCTCATGCTCCTGGGTGGGCAGAGAGGCATGTAGCCTCTGGAGGTCCACTCACCTCTGTCTGCAGAGCCTGGATTTATAGGCAGCGTACACACAGACACACACACATACCCAGACACCCCCACACATGCTAACAGCTGTCTTTGCATCTACATAAGCCTTGTGATTTTTAGCTTGCCACAGCCTGCAGTTGGTTCATTAGCTATTTTCACTGTCATTCTCTCCCTTGCTTCAGCCTTTTAGGTGAGTAGGGCACCGTGGTTGAGGAGTCAGGACTCAGGCCTGCAGGATGTACTCAGGTCTGAGTACTGCTATTAGTGCCGCAAGCCTCTGAACTGACTGACGTCCCTGACCGCGACTGCTGTTCAGACACGCACCCATACACACACACAGACATGTATGTCGTCACTTGTCTGTCGTGAGTGTAATGAATAGCTCTGTGTGCCGAGTTCTCCACTGAAGAGGGGAGGCGACGCGTAATGAGTGTCAGATCAGCATAAAGCACCCACACTCACTCCCGTTCGCTAACACACACACGGATGACATGTTGGCACAAAAAGACGGGCTTGGTGATAGCTGATTAATTAGGCAGAGCTGGGTTGAATCAGATATTTCCACATGCACAGAGGCATAATTTTGCATCATTGTTGGTCAGTGTTAAGGCTTGAAAGAGAATATGGGGAAATAGTCTGCGATTAAAAATATTTTAGCTCAGAAATACAGGAAATCATAGTGATTAGTGGATTAGTGTGTGTGTGTGTGTTCTGGTACTTGCTACCTACTGAGTACAGAAATGCTCATTCTACTAGCATTCTTTGGCTGCTGCTGGCCTGTTTGAGAGTTGAGACTTGGTTTTAAGGTTTGGGTGAGAATTGGGTTTAGATTAGGGTCAGTGGGTTAGTCTTAAAGACATTATGTCTTTAGAAGTCCTCACAAAGATAGAAGTACAAGTGTGTGTGTGTGTGTGAGAAAGAGAGAGAGAGGCTTCCCTTGTTTCTGGAAGCCCAGAGCATGCTGGGACAGTCGGGCAGTGTGTCTCTGACCTCTCCATCTGCTGCCTGCCTGCAGCTCACGCTGCCTCACTGTGCCTTGTGTTTGCACGTGTGTGTGTGTGTGTGTGTGTCTTCAAGGCAAAACCCCTTCAGGCAGTGATTGTCCCTGAAACACACAACCAAGCACATTTGCTTTCCACTGTTCTCTCTCTCTTTCGCTGCACATCTTGCCTACTTTGCATCTATCCCGACTGTTGGGTAGAACAGCAGCATCCAAGCCTAATGTACAGTTTGTATACTCAGCACAAAGCACAGTGGATTTCTCTTCTTATTTCCATCCGCCATCTTGTTCTCTCTTTCTTTGCTCACAGCAGTACACACACACACACACACACACACACAGAGTGCTCTTCTCCCCTCCCCCCCCCACTCAGTGATGCAGATTACAGGCTTTGTAGTGTGTTGTCAGTGCGTGGCCAACACTGAAGTAGCAGGTGTGTGCGGCGTTGCTGTGTTACAGCGGGTATTGTGTTGGGGATGCTTGCCTTGGGTGCTAGGGTGCACGTGTTGAGGCTTGGCTCGCGTCCGTGCACGTTGGTTGTGGTAGCATATGGATGCAGGGTTGGCTGGCCACTGCTATGCACACCAGGTGTGAAATGGACTGTTTAATTAAGTGCCGATGTTGTAATGCGTGCTGGGAGGGAGGAGCCGGGAAGAGTGATGCTGAGTGGGGGCACCTTCTGCCAGGAGAGACGAGGGGAGTTAGTGACGTAAACTTTGACAGTTGACCAAAGCTTTTTTGAGATGAATGGGTCAGTCAGAGAAGTTCAAAATCTCTTCTACTGAATGCAGAAAGACTGGGCCACAACCTCGTGGTTCACTTGTGTGTGTGTATGTGTGTGTGGGTTGGGGGGGGGGAGGGGGGGCGCTCAGCTTGAGCAGTCAAGTGTGGAAGCAGTCTGGGAGAGTGGGGCCAGTAATAGAGGAGGTGATAGAGAAAGGAGCTTCACATTAATCAGGCACAGCTTGGGACTGAGACAGTTTTTGATTTCTTTCTCTCTCTTCTTTGCTTTTTCCTCCTGCCTCTTTTTTTCTCTGTCCTTTTCCGCACTGCCCCAGTGAACACACACACACACATCCTTGTACTTCTGTCTTTGTGAGATCTTTCATAGTCATAATGTATTACTCAAACCCTGACCATCCTAACTAAACCCCTAACCCTGACCTAAACCTAATTCTAACCACAACCTAAAAACTGCATCTTGAGCCTCAAAAAGGCCTTTGAAGTTGTGAGGACCAGCTAAAATGTCCTCACTTCCCAAAAGGGTCCTCACTTTGCTAGTAGAATGAGTGTTTTGGTACTGAGTATGTAGCGAGTGCAAGAACACACACACAACCAGAACAGTTAATGAAGTGCAGGTTCAGAGCTGATGAGCCAAGCTCTGACTCCTGGGACAAAGGCTGTGCTTCACCCCTCAGTTTCACCTCCCCACAGGGCCAAAATGTATGGCCTCCTCCTCAGTATAGACGGAAGGGAATGAGCATATGGTGCAGAAATGACACCAGCTTGGTGCCAATTACATGCCTCATATGAGTTTTCTCCTGTTAGATGGCAACATGGGGAAGGAAACAAATGCACTTGGGTTGGGGGGGGGGGTTACATGTAAATATGTCATGAGCATCCCCCCCATCAGTCCTCAGAGCTGTAATATCTGCTGTAATAGTGTCACTGTAACATGCATTGACATTAATTCGTTGAACCTGACAGAGCTACCTCTTTTTGTAGAAATGGTATTTGGAAAAAACAAGGAAAAGGAAGCAAGTTGGCGGGTGGGTGTTGTTTGTGTGCCGTGTTGTAAAGAGGAGGGAAAGAGAGAAGTAATAGCTGTTTTTTGATGCGTGTGTACTCGTCAAAGGAAGGGGTGCCTGGACGAGAAGAGATTCTTCATATGCTGGAAGGAGAGAATGAGGCTGCCTTCGCCTCATCTACTTCTCTTCCCGCTCCTTTAATTATTCAGCCGGCCCTGCCCCTTTTCCTGTCTGCTTCCCCTCTACATGAAAAAGGAGGAGGAGGAGGAGACAGACGTGGTGTTTTTTTTTTTTTCATTTTTTTAATTTATTTATATTTTTTGTGGTGGTGGAGGTGGGAGGGCTGTATGAAGGGTCGGTTGCTTAGCAGTTTCGAATCAGTGATGTGCCCCCACCCCCCCAGCTTCCCTCCCTCTCTGTCTTATTTGTTGGATCCTTGTGGATGTATGTTGTGTATGCGTCTGTGTGTGCAGGTTGAATAGGCTGTGACACTAGAGCTGTATTAAGTGTAGCTCCATTCCCCAGGCTGAGTGGGCTGCTATTGATTGGCCTAGACTTGCCCGAGAGAGTAATGGCTCTCTGAGCGGTGTGTGTGTGTGTGTGTGTGTGTGTGTACTGCGTGTTTGTGATGGTGGGGGGTGGGGGAGATTAGGCCACTAATTGCCATTGTGCAGACAAGATACCCCCCCCACGCACCTCCTCCTAATATTCCGTGTCCCTTCTACTCACTCCCCCATCTGCACCCTTATCTCCTGCTTTCCTTTCTCCTCCATCTTGCACCTCACCTCACACCTCTTTTGCACTGTACTATTTTTCATCAGTCACTCCCTTTCTCCTGTCATTTTCATGTCACACCCCACATGTATCATCGCCATCTTTTTCACACATACATGTTTTTCTTGTGGTCCAATGCTCTTCACTTACTGCTACTACTGCTACTCTCACACTGATTTTAATCATACAGCAATTATTAATATTCTATTATATATAAGAATTATTATTCAGTTGTATTCATTTGAATGTATTGTTAATAATCAGTCAAAATCTTTGTTCCGTACCAGTGGAGTAAGGTCTGTTAGGTGATGTTGCTAAGGAAACTGATGCTAAGAAGACACATTTATTGGGTGGAGGTCTCACGCGCTAATTAGAGAGGCTTAAAATGGACATTTATTTTAATAGCTTTTTTATTCAGTGTCAGAACGTTTATGCGTACTCAAACTTATATCTCTTGCTGTCTGTGCAGCAGCGCTGAAGTGTGTCCTATTGAGAGGGCCATGACCCACAATGCATTGCTGCTCAGAGACGGTACACTGTACTCTCAGTAGAGCTGACAGAGGTGAAGCTGTGTGAAGGAGAGCAGAGGTAGAGTACAGACAGGTTAAAGACGTAAGAGAGTGGACTGAAATAAAGAAGGGATGGCAGGCAGAAAATGGAGGATGAAGGCAGAGAGGAGGGTGCACTGCCCAGATAGTGGGAGATAAACAACATGAAGTCGGAAATATATACGGTAAATTGCCCATGAGTATATGTGCGTGAATGAGAACATGTCATTTGAGGGTTCTGGAAATAAAGTAAGAAAAGGCTAGACGTGTCCATGTGACCTGACCTTGACCCTGTGCTACTGGAGGCGGGGGGGGGGGAGGGCGCATAGGTGGTTAATGTGACACAGCTACAGCACAGCAGGGGAGCTCATTTGACCACCTGCTGTCTGTGAGCGCTACAGGGGAGGCTGCTGTGTAGCTGTAAAGCCCTGTGCTGTATATACATTCAGCATTCAGAACACACCTCTCAGAAACACACATGGATGGAATGGCAAGGCTGATGAACCCACTCGCTGTCCATGAGGGCAATGACTGTGTGTGTGTGTGTGTATATATATATCGCATTATATTTCCCAGTGAAAGAGTCATAGAACACTACTATATAACATTTTCTCTGCATTAATAGAACAGAACAAAGAATAAATGGTAGTAACATTTTGTCATCATTCTTCTCTCCTCCTCCAGCTGCCTCTTCCATTAGCAGCGAGTCCTCTCCAGTGTCCTCACCTGCAACCAACCACAGTTCTCCAGTCAGTACACCCAAGAGGGGTCCACTCGGACCAGGGCCTGTCCTTGTTCCACCAGTGGGTCACAGCGTGCCAAACACCCCACCCGTAGTAACAATTGCTCCCACAAAAACTAGCAACGGCCTCTGGAGGAACGAGGGACGCCAGGTGAGACCTGCACTCAGACACTCGTGAGCTCTCTGGTTGCTGTGTATTGTATTCTCCAAATTTAAAAGTAACAAATCCATTCATTGTTTATGTTGTCGGTTCAAAAAACAAAGACTCAGAAGGGAGTAACTTTATTATATGGTCTGTAATTCGTACTTTTGACAGGTCTGTGATTGACTGTTGTCACTCTTACCAGCACCTCCATGGCAGCCAACATCTGTGCCACTCCAACCCCCCCTCCCTTTAAGCTCTCTTGCCCTTGGACTAGCCCTTTCCAGGGCTGTAGCCTTTAGTCTCATAATCACCGACTCGACTCCAGCCTCACCCCCTCATTCAAGCAGTCAAATGCATCCTCTGCCTCATCACCCTGGGTGCCTGCACCCTCCTGCTTACTGGAGAGAGGAGGGGGTTGCTTGCTTTGATAAGCAGTGGATTGTGGATTATGGCCTTGCTTTAAGCCATCTTATCTCAGCTCAGAGCTAATAGTCAAGGCCAAGCACACAGTTATGAACAGCAGTCGGCAACATGCGGCAACTCTGAGACATTCTGAGAAAGAGAGAAGGGGTTATTGAAGAGAATGGGGAGATCAGCTTCCTAAGTTTGTGCGGTAGTATCGTCCTCTGTATCTGCAGCTGCTTCAAAATGCTGTTTTGTTGCATCTGCATCCCCTCCTGTTGTGCTGGCCAGTCTCCTGGTAGCTCCTGTGCACTCTTTACAATGTGCCGCAAGAGACGCAGCTGAAAAAAAGAAGAGGTTAAATGGGGTGTAATGGATGAGAGATGAGGGGGAAAAAGGAATGTGTTACTAAAATTGGCATCATAGTATCTCCCCATTCTGGCTGTGCTGCTTAAGCGAGCACTCGGGTATACCTGAGGTCACCAAGAGCCATTGGTCTGTCCATGCAGCGTAAACACACTGTTTGGAACAAGGTCAATTGGCCATGAAACTGGTGTGTAATAGAGGGAGGATGAATGAGGAAGTTTCTTTCTGAGAATCAGCCATGTTAGTGCATGTTTGCGACTGTGTGGATACGTCTGCATACGTCTGCTTCGTTGTCTCTGTGAAAGAAACGCGCGTTTCTTTCAGTCAGAGGTTACAGCCACGGCAGCAAAGGAGAGGGGCCATGGTGCCTTGGCATTTTGCTTTAATGACCACAGGAGCCTGCTCCCACTGCTGCCCGTAATCATCTTTTAATTGGCAATTTGGATTCATGGCTCCATCTGAGAGGTGTAAAAGAGTGTTCTACGACATGCAGGGTCTCCCACTCCACTGGGGGGGCTGACTTACACAGAGAAAGAAGCTGCTGAGCAATATTGTCGGTGCTGTGTGTGTGGTATCTTGCTGGAGAATATTTTATGTTTTGGCTTGTTTAAGAGGGAATAGCAGGTTGAGTGTGTGCCTGAGTCAACGCTGAGTCTCTCTGAAATGGGGATGAGTGGCTCTGTATTTGATGGATGAGGTTTTTTCAAGCTACCAAACATTACATAAATCTTTTGCTAGCCCTGTCCACAGGTGCGCATTGATGCACATCAATAACAAAAGCAAGGACTATATTGAGATTATGATATGCGTGCATGTTCTTAGTAAATGCAGGCATGTCTGTTTTACATCCAGATAGACTGCACGTCTCCTGCAGCACCTATAGAACATATGGGCAGATCCACGACCATCTCAGCATAGGAAGTAATACAAGACTGGTTTGCAACTGAAAGTAACTCACACATTGCCATACCATGGACAGGAAATGCACCACTAATTTACATTTGTAGTTTATGAAGGAAAAAGCTGGTGGTGTACACACACACACACTTCATTTGTAAGTTGTTATCTTAATCAGCAATTTCTCAAAGTATGAAGCAGGATTAGAAGTTTTTTTTATTAAATCTTTCAGGTTTCAACCACATCAGTGGATGATAAACTTAGTACATGATGTGTAGATTCTCACTCATCTTAATACATGATGCATTCTCATCCACACATATGCCTACATATGCTGAACTCCAGTGAGCTTTCAGTTGAAAACCGAGGACCCCTGCCAGTGAGGATCTATGGAGTGTAAATATTAGTGACATTTAAGATTGAACGTTAGCACATCAGTGTCAGCTGGGGTCAGTGGCTGCTGAACAAGATGGGGAGGTAATGGCTCCCGAAATTGGATTTATCTTATCAGAGGCAGCAGCAAATTCTCTTATTACAGAGAACCAAGAGGTAACAATACTGGCAAAGAACCTCCCACTTTGTTGCTTTTCTGCATTCTCACTGCTGTATTCATCAAGTAAGACAGGTTTCACCATGCTGCGAATGCCCTCATAGGTCACAGGTCCTCAGAAACAATGACTAAGATCCTTTCTCTGTATCTCTTTTCAGGCTGACTCTGGGCCTCGTGGGGCCGCCAGAGAACGCCTGGGTGCGGAGGGGACCCTAACCCAGGAAAAGGGTGGCCCCTCAGTCCCTGCCCACCTCCTGGGAAACCCCTATGCCTTCGGTCTCACCCCCAGTGCTGTCATGCAGGATTCACGTTTTCAACCCCTCAAGTGAGTCACACACTGCTTGAAAAATGATGTTTTCCCACAAAAGCTTATTCATGGGTTTGTTAAACACATTGAAAAATATCAGCCACGTCAAATGCCCACAGATTTTTGTCTTGTTGATGCTGTGGAACATTTTTTGTGTTGGACAATGAAAACATGCTGACTGATCTGATCAGACCACTCAGCCTTTCTGTTCCCTTCAGCCTGCCCAGACAGCTGCCTAATGCAGTGCCCCCTGGTCCGGTACCAGAAGAGTACCTCCGTGGTTTCCGCCCCTATGCCACAACGGAGGATGCCCTCCGGATGCCATCTTTGCCCTTGGGCATGGACCCTGCCACTGCAGCAGCTGCAGCAGCTGCTTACTACCACCCTAGCTACCTACCCCACCCTTCCTTTACACCGTACAGGTAACCCTGACCATTGTGCATTTATTTAGTTATTTTACAGCTACCTATTTACTTTGAGAGTATATTGCAAGTCCTTTAAGAGTTTGAGCAGCACCCTTACCAATTTCCTATTCTATTTTAGCTGTTTAAAATTTGGTAATAGCTCCATTTGAGTTGAAACTACTTCCATCTTGTGGTGTGTGCTGTTGGGGTCATTGCACAGGCTGTGTTACCCCTCTGTCTGTCAGCCCAGCTAGATCAGAGGACTGCAGCACTCATCACACTCTAGCCCATAATTCATTTAATGAGGGAAAGGACGCACGCACGGCCCCCCACAAACCAGAACCACTTACATGCATCCACCCAGTGTCATTCCGTGCTGCAGCGTTTGAGCTTAGTTGACATCCACTGCTTCCTTGACAGATGCGTCCAGGAGGATCACGGGTTAATTGACGTGACTATGACGCTGTCTGACTGTTTCTCTTTCCTCTGTTTTTCTCCCAGGATGGATGACCCATTCTGCCTCTCTGCTTTGAGGTCGCCTTTCTATTCGTTGCCACCGGGGGGAGCATTACCCCCTATCCATCCTTCTGCTGTTCACATGCACCTGCCGGGAGTTCGTTATCCTGGAGATTTCACGCACCCTTCCCTTTCAGCACTGCAGTCCGCCGAGAGGTAAAGTTACCTGGCTTTCGTGCTCGGAGCACTAACCCAGTCCAAGTCAGGAGTAAGTTGTGGTTCTGGATTGTCGTCTCCGATTGCACTGACCTTTTCCTCTTCCTGTCTCTTTCTCTGTTTGCTTTATTAGACTTCAGCTGGAGGACGAGCTAAGGCAGAGGGAGAGGGAGAGGGAACGGGAGCGCGAACGAGAGCGCGAGCGTGAAAAAGAGAGGGAGCGTGAAGCAGAGCGGGAGAAGGAGCGAGAGAGAGAGCGGGAGAAGGAACTGGAGAGGGAGAGGGAGCGGGAGAGAGAGCGTGAGAGGGAACGAGAGAGGGAGAGGGAGAAAGAACTCGAAAGGCAAAAGGAGAGAACGCTGAGAGAAAAAGAGCTCCAGGCCTCCAAGGCCATGGAGAGCCACTATCTGGCTGAGCTCCATGCCATGAGGGGAGGTCAGGAGGACAGAACCAAGCCTGAGAGACTCACTCCAAATCGGGCTGGTACGTGCCCGTGCTGCCGTTGAGGTTCCCAAACTGCAGCTTACAAAACACAATTTGTCAAGTTTTTAAATAATATTATCGTATACATTTATTGAATAATATAAAACTGGATCAAGTTATATGCAAGGGAAGGTGCTGAATTAACAATAATAGACACATTTTACACTTTAATCACCAAAACGTGTCATATAGCCTAGCAATTATGTCTAAATGCAGCAACTTCTGTTGCCGCTGATGCTTATTTCACTTATGACATGCAAAACTACATGATTCAGTGTGCTTAGGACGGCATCTCAAGGAGCTCAATTCAAATTACTGGTAGTAACTGTAAACTGTAGTGTGTTTTAAATATTCAGTATCAATGTTTTTGACAAAGAAGGATCATTGCAAATATTTGCCCCTTACAGATAAAACCAAAGAGCTCATCACTCCAGCACCCAAACCAGTCCCACCAGTAGTCCACTCCCCAATCGTCCCATCGCATCACCCTGTCCCTGGATTAATATCGGGCCACAGCCTCTACATGGAGCCTAACGCTATAGGGCCGGGGGTGCCAGCCTCCATGATCATTCAGAGAACCAGTGAGGAGGAGCGGTGGGTAGCACGACAACGCAAGCTGCGGCAGGAGAAAGAGGATCGTCAGTACCAGGTCTCTGAATTCCGCCAGCAGGTTTTGGAGCAGCATCTGGACTTGGGCCGGCCTGGTGACACAGCTGATCACAGGACAGACACGCACAGGTCAGAGTCGGCTTTAAACTTTTAGTTTTCATGTCAACAGCAAAATTCGAGTTTTAAGCAGCTCAACAGAATGTGGGGTGTACTTGACTGATACAAAGTTGTGACCATGTTCCGGAGCTTTAGGCGATGGATAACTGTAAAAGTATAAACCCTGTCAGAAATGTCACATCTGCTCTATTTTTGTCTATGCTCTCTCGCGGGGTCAGCAGCTATGTTTAGGTGTTTTTTGTGGGGTGTCGAGTAGACTCCTGATTGCTGCTGTTCCTTGTCGTAAGTAGGGGATTCAGACAGGCAGTGAAGGGTCCGCTGAGATCCAGCAAGGCTAATTCTGGGCTAATCCTCTCAACCTTGCACAGCATCAGCGCCCGTCTTAACCTTTTTTTGTTACTTTGTTTGTACGAGTGAGTGAGAGAGAGAGAGAGAGACTTTGGTTAATACTGGACAAATATGACGGGATCTACCATCAGTATCCCTCTGCTTTAATCACAGCATCACAGTTCACAGGCTGCAGATTACAGACAAAGCGCACATTTACTCACTCGCTTGTGGACAGAAATGCAAACAGCACCAGAAAGCAGATATGAACAGTGTTGATAAGTTGTTTGTTTTCTTCTGTTCATTTCCATCAGTCCCTTCAAGTGTCCTTGTACCATTGGTTTTCTTTTGCTTTTTGTTTTGGCCATATGGTTTTTCTGATTTTCTTCTATCATTCCTGTGTAATTTATTCCTGTCTGGAGAACATTTCCACTGGCCTCCTCAGGAGTAGAACCTGCTGGCAGTGACACACTTGAAGAAGCTACCAGATTAAAACAGGCCTGTATATCTAGAGGAGATTGTGTGCTTTGGCCACATCCTCACTTTGCTCTGGGTGACTCTGCCTGGCCTTGATAACGTTGCTCTGCACAGATATACAAAGTCCCAGACGTACTGACAGGGATAAAGGGAGCTGGGAACTGTACGTAATATGTGGTGTGTTCCTGCGGGCGTCACTATAAAAGTAGTTATAGAAATAATTCTGGCATTAAATTGGATTTGTAACCTCTCTGTTTTATCTCTACAGATCCATACCAAATCACCATGAACCAGGAAGCCGGGATCTCCACCCTCATTTAGGCGCCCCTCCACCTCTCATCTCCCCCAAGCCTTCTCAGCCGTCACGTGAACACCACGCTCCGCCCCCCACCACTCTATGGAATCCTGCATCTTTAATAGAAACAGCCCCAGATTCCAGGCGGAATCACGAGCCCTCAGGGATGGGACACTACGACCTCAGTCGACTGCCCCCAGGAACCTCAAAGTATGAGGATGGAGTTCGGCGGAGAGAAGGGGGACCTGTGGAGAAGTACGCCCCACTGAGATGTCCCCCAGGCCTTCCAGAGCCCAGCACGTTCCTCGCCGACTTGGAGAAGTCCACCCAGTCCTTCTTGAGTCAGCAGCGGGCATCGCTGTCCTTGTCCAGCCAGTATGAGTTGGAGGGAGCTAGTAAAAACGGTTCTGTACTCAAGAACCTCCCAGGACACAGTAGACATATACAAGGGCTAGGAACAGGGCCAGGGGGGGCCCAGGTAGCCCCACTGGGACTGGGTCCAGACACCATGTTGATCTATGATGAGTTCCTCCAGCAGCACAGAAGGCCTGTGAGCAAGTTGGACCTGGAGGAAAAGAGGAAAAGGGAGGCCAGAGAGAAAGGTACTGGCTGATATCAAACATACTCCCAGTTTTTAACAGCCCCTTTGTTTAATAACGTGGATATTAACAGTTACCATGTTGCCACAGGTTACTACTATGAGCTAGAAGACTCATACGATGAGAGTGATGAAGAGGAAGTGAGAGCTCATCTCAGGAGAGTAGCCGAGCAGCCCCCTCTCAAATTGGATGACTCCACAGAGGTACGTGCCACATCCACACATTTCTAGGCCTCCTCTGACAGTGGCGCACAACATCACACTGTTTCGCTTCTTTACCCAGAAACTGGACTTCCTTCGAGTAGTTGGTCTGACCACCGTGAGCCGGCGGGATGAGCTAATGCAGCAGAAGAGGAGGAAGAGGAGGAGGATGCTCAGGGAGCGTAGCCCTTCACCCCCTGTTTCGCAGTCAAAACGCACTCCTCCTCTGCCCCAGCTCAACACACGTTTCACGCCTGAGGAGATGGACCAGGCCCCAGAACTGGAGGATAAGAAGCGTTTCCTGACCATGTTCAGATTGTCTCATGTCACAGCACAGCAAAGAAAAGGTAAGAGATGCAAGCTGACGCACCAGATGTATGCAGGAGACGCATATCAGTTATTGGCCATTTTGTTAAATGACGTTCACACAGCCTTCTTTGTTCAACTAGCCAACCGGTTCTTGTATATTGTCATTATTCTTGAGCGTTCTGGATTAATTACCTGGCCCCTGCTCCTTACAATGTGCCCAAACATCGCCATTACATTTGGATCATGTCTCTGTTAGACGTCTCATTTCAGCAAAGACAGCAAAGATTGACTGCGCGCTTATTTAGCCTGTAGAGAGAGGTAGTTGTTCCCCGGTGGCTCTACAGCAAGCTGACATTTCACTTCAGCCTCTGCCTGCTTTACATTTGCTGCGTTCACGTTACCATTCCCAGTCAAGCCCGAAAGGCAATCACAAAAGGGTCAAATAGTGTGGTATGCGCTTTATATTTCACACATGTAATGATTTACATTACCCCAGTTAGAGAGGGATGCGGGTAGGTGCAGTTACACACGTACGCTGATGAGGTACTGGGAGTGGCAGCACTGGGCTTACAGTGATCCTCCACTAATCCTCTTGATTTTCCGTTTGCAGCCTACAGATGGCGGCGCACAGGCTGCCTCGCGCTGTCTGCACACACAAGTCGCCGTTATGAAAAGAGTATTACTGGAGCTTGAGCTCGTGTTATTGATGCTGTTTTTTTCTTTCTTAGATAACGAAAAGGTAGTAGAGCTGCTGCAAGCCATCAAAGAAAAGAGCATAACCTTGGATACCATCAGACATGCGCCTCATCCACTGTGTAAGAGTCCTTCAGCACACATCTCTGGTGAGACATATTTGTTAGCGCACACGAAGGTGCTTTCCTGATGTTAATGGCCACGTGTCTGCTGGAGCTCATTGGGAGGATGCATCCTCAGTTGTCCTAATTTTAGTATGCAGATTTTTTCGCAAGTAACACATTGATGTGGTTGCAGATTCTGCACTCGCCTTGCTTCCTTCTGAATCAGAAGACCACCACAGTGTCCGATCACAGAGCCCCTCCTCACATTGCCCATCGTCCCCCAGTGGCAATCCAAAACCCCTCGGGGACACATTAAGACCAAAGGAACCACCGTCTCCAGCTGTCTACCCAGACAAGGCCCGGGGGCCCAGCGAGGTACCAGTCTCCAAGAAGAGCTCCAGCCTGCTGAACAGCTTGCGGCCCCCACTCCCCCTGCAGGCTAAAGATGGCCCTCACGCCATCAACGGACGCACCAAGCCGTGGGACAGCTTCACCCCTGAGGAATTCGCGCAGCAGTTCCACGAGTCCGTTCTTCAGTCTACCCAGAAGGCTTTGCAGAAACACAAAGGTAAGTTACAAAAGTGAATGTGCTGATTTGACCGTGGCCTCTCCTAATAGAGCAGGATACATCATTAGCATCTCAACCAATCAGACTGAAGACAGCCCGGCCTGTCGTTTTAACCAGCTGATGAGAATGTACACGGAAAAATGAACAAGCTGAATTTCGTGGTACCTTTGCTCTTTAGGTGGAACCTGTGGAACATCAGAGTCGTCACACCTCCAAGAGTCTTCGGTTCACTACAACATTCCAGAGCTGCAGAGCACACCTGGCCGACCCCCCCAGACTCACTCACAATCTCACTCCAACGCACATTCGTTTGCCCATCCACTGTCTCAGACACACCCACAGTCCAACGGACAGCACACCTCTGTACCTCCACACCGGGAGGTCTCAGGAACGAGGGACAACCTGTCAGGTCCAGATGACTCAGAGGAGGAAGACGAAGAGGAGGAAGATGAGACTCCCCCCCCCAGGTGGCAGGGGATTGAGTCAATATTTGAAGCCTATCAGGAATATATTGAAGGTGAGAAGCTGCGTTGGATGTTCATTTCTATAACAGTAATTCCTTTGTGTTGTTTTATTAACACTGTGGATATAAAACAGAATGTAATTTCTGGAATATATTCAGAACTTCTATTAATCCTTATTTATTCCTTATTTATTTATTTATTCATTCATTCATTCCCTTTAGTACATTTCAACTGCAAATATTTGTCAGCGGTTGTTCTGCTGCTTCGCCACAAGGTGGTGACATTCTATCTTCATCTACATCTCATTTACAGTATAGGAATGTAGACATTTTACATCACCTATATATGGAATAATTATTAATATTTAATTTAATGAATATTTTCCGGGAATTGAAGGTGTCGTTGAAAAAAAATAACAAAAATCAGTCTGCTTAAATCCTGTAATCTTCCCCAACATTTCAGTTTCTTTTCCTTTTATCATTAGATCAAAGTTTGGAGCGACAAGTGTTGCAGAGTCAGTGCCGCAAACTAGAAGCTCAGAACTACAACCTCAGCCTGACTGCTGAGCAGCTGTCTCACAGTATGGGGGTAAGATACACACACGGAGAGATCCACGAGCGCTTGTCGTCATTCTGGGTACAATGTAAACACAAGGGGTGGAAAGAGTGAGGGAATGTTGCTGTAATGAACTGCTAATGACAGTAAATAGACAACTGTGCAAACAAATATTTGCACTTGAATGGGCTTTTAACTTGATATTTTCTCTCCAGGAACTGATGTCCCAGAGACAGAAGCTGGCGGTAGAAAGGGAGAAGCTCCAAGCAGAGCTGGAACACTTCAGGAAGTGCTTGACGCTGCCGCAGACACCACACTGGCCCAGAGGCAGCCATTACAAGGGCTACCCTACCAGGTGACCCCGACACGCCCACCAAATGGCCCCGATGCCCACAGCCACCTACCCTTTCTGACTGACACCCAGAGTTTATTTTACACGGCTTGGTCCTCATGGCTCCACAGAGGAGACTGGCTGGCTCCGTGAAATGAATGAACGAATCGTGAAGGATGGGCAGTCACTGGGTCGCAGCCCACCAGCGTGTGCCAATGTAGCCGCCCCCCCCCCCAAGATCAGCAAGAGTACGGCGCAGGAAGGCGCACCAGAACACGCACGCACCTGCTTTTCACTGTCGTCAGTCCCTGCTGCTCTTAAGTTCGGTCCCTGCCTCCCTCACCGCCACAGACACACAGACAATCCTGCCAATGAGGGAGCAGCTAGCCCAGGAGGGGCGTGGTCAAGGGGACTTGAACGCTCCGAAAGCTTCTGGCCAGTTTGGACAGATATTTATGGCAGTGGCCGCGAGCTTTTAAACTGGAAATGCACTTAATGATTCAAAGCTGAAGAACTACCTGGTGGTACTGTGTTACAACAAAGAACTGATTTAAAAAAAAAAAAAAAAACTAGGGAAGAATTTAGAAAATGCACATTTTTGAAAAGAATTAAGGAAAATGTTTTATTTCGAAATAGAAAATTTGAGAATAAGAATTTTAAAAGGTGCTTCAGCCTTGTATATATAATATGAAGACTTAAAAGATTTTTGTATGTTTTTATTACGTTATTCATTGTTCTTTTAAAGAAAAAAAAGCTTGCCATTTTTATATGTTTATGCTTTTTTTGGGTTGGAAAACAAGCCTTGCTTTTAGTGTTTGTACTGCTGCTGGCCAGAACAGCTGATCTGAAGACATGAAACCCACAGAGAGATGGAGAGAGAGCAGGATGCACTCTTCCTTACTTTCCCTGCACGGCGCAGCCGCGACAGAGCGCTCTCATCTGGCGCATGAGCTCAGCAAAGCAAACCGAGAAGCTGTGAGACGTGGTTCCTGCTCTCACGTCTCCCTCCCTCACTGCAGCACAGTTCCAGGCCCCGCCCACATCTCATCCAGTCAGACACTGCTGCTGGTGTGACTGGTTCGTGAATGCAGTCATTTACATTTTCACATCAATCTTTAATGCCACAAAGCTGAAGGACCTGCCCCTTTCTATCGTATGATTTGACCTCTACAAAACGGCCGTTTGCATGTCACGCCTTACACGATAACGCCCTTATCAGCAGCCCTCAGAGGACACGGTGCCAAAGTGACAAACGGTAGCATTTGGAATTCAGAACTTGCCAAGTTGTTGTATGGAAATCACACAAACTAGACTCGAGCTCGGTGTTTTCTGGTAGCTACGAGGTCAGGCCGGCCTGTCCGCTCTGCCCTGGGTCCAGCTGTAATGACAGGGTCGTGGGGTCTTTCAGTATTTTCGACACACAGGAAGTTAAATTTCTCAGAGGTGAAGCACAACTTCCCCCCACGTCTGCCGCGCGTTACAAGTGCCTCAAGAATTTGGGAGCATATGAATGAGTCATGGAGAGAACATCTGTACGTCTCACCCCCAAACCCACCTCCACGACCAGAGCAGAGGTAGGTCAGCTCATGAGGAAGTGTGCGTGCTGCGGCGAGCCGCCAACCACCTGGGTTGTACGGCGCAGTGCAGCAGACCCCCACCCGTGCCCCAGCCTCCTGTCTGCAGCCCATGCACGGCCACGCAATAGCCCCATTACTCAGTGGAGGATGTCTAGATGCTGTGAAATCCTGTTTTTAAAATGTACTTGTTTGAATTCATTGTAATGTAATATATTCTTTGTTGAATGTAGTAATTAGGTATTTATGAATATATGGCTGTGATTTCAGACAAAAAATAAAATATTCAAAAACAGTCATCTGCTTCTGTCTGCTTACAGGTAATAAATACAGTTTGGTTTTCATTACCATCACACCAACATTTCCATAGTGAGGTTAGAATGTTTAGGAAATACTTCATACTTTCATGAGATTAATTTTTAAAAAGAAGCCCTTCGTACAGACCCTAAACATGTCATTGACCAGTTAATGTGAGTGAATAAAACTTTTATACAAAAAGTGAGGATTTTTGCTTTATCAAGTTAAAGTTGTTTACAGGCAAATTTGACATATTTCAAACACAGCTATAAATTAAAAAGGCAAGACTTCCAAAACAAAACACTGATAGCTTTAAACCAAAGAGCATAAATACATTTACACCCTGAACGCCTCTAGCATGCACAAAAATAATCCAGCAGCTTCGTTAGCCTCCAGTAGCCATTAATCACCTGCAAGTGGGGGATAGGTTTTGAGTGATGAAGAAAACATCAGGGGAAATTCCGAGCAAAAGTCATCTCGACTGGACGTGGATCTGGTGATTAGTAATCAGTTTGATCTTTACGGGAGCTGGGCTGCAGATTGGAGCGGAGTTTGTACATGCAGTTGAGAGAATCCAGAAGAAACGATCGGATGGTGTTTATCTCCATCAGCGTCAAGTTGTCCAGCTACACGGTGATGAGACGGAGGAGACATAAAATGAGGTCTAATCCAAATTAGACAACAGAGATCTCAAATACCAACGTGAGTAGCATGCGCTATGTTTTAATGTGCATTTTTCCCCCTACTATCTAGTTATAATAATACTACAAATGCCATTAAAAATTGCTCCACCCCCTCTACTGCTGCACAATGGGTTTTTCTTTTATATAAGTCCGTAAATACTATGTATTATAAATAAATGGAAGCATTCGCCAGTGCCACATAAACATGGTTTGTGATTCCTACCCTGGCATGAGCCTCCATCTGACTGATGAAGCTGTCAGCAGAGAGGCGCAGTTTGGCGATCCTTGTGTCCCAGATGTCTTTAACCAGCGTGCGGATTTCATCGGCTTTGGGGATATTGTCAGACGCACTGCAGAGACACACGAGCCACCATTTAAAACCATCACAAGAAAAAAAAAAAAACACATGGGTTTGTTTATTTTTTTAAATTGGGCCTCACTGGTTGAGCAGCAGTTTGGTCAGCTCCATGTAGAACGGACTGGGAACAGCGGTGAAGGCGTGCTCTCTCCTCTCCAGGTCTCGCATCTCCTCCAGCTTCTCTGAACAACAGCAACAATTTCACAAACCATTAACGATAGTAGAACAACTCAAATTTCAGGATTAAGATGCAGCTATTTTTAACACTGAATTTCTATCAAAATGGATAGAAAGACTCCATCAATAAGTCTCAAATTAATAATGCAAAATCAAGAAAACTCAAGTACTCTTTGATGCATCATGTATAAGAGCTGAATATCTTCTTTCAATTAAATCAACGTTCGCATATTTGTATTGATTCAATGTTTTTGGAATAACACAAAACACATCAGCTGTTTAACTGATGACATTTTTACTGTTACATTATATTGTTACATTTTTACATTCCAAAAATGGAAATTCCCACAATCACACCATAACTGCAATACAATATATCCAAATTCTTAGAAGACATTGCCACTTAATTAAAGGAATATGACGCTGAATAAGAATATACTGAGTCTTACCGACGTCCATCCAGGCAGGAGGAACAATCCGACATTTCTGTCTTTGCTTCAGGTTCAGGGCGAGCCACAGAGGGACATCTACAGGCAGGCCGGGGTTGAAAGGTCCTAGATCACCCTATCAGAAACATGTTATTAAACAAAGAACATTAACTCAATCTCTCACGACAATCTAACCAGTCAGAATTGTTTAAATAGACGGAATAATAGCCTTCCAAACAGATAGTTACCCCGATTAAAAAGACCTTGTCCAAACTGAAATTGGGTATTATCTTTATCATCTCCTTCTCGGCGAGGAATTCTGCTTCAGATGGCTCCATAGCTGTATTTCTGTTAGTATGAAGTCCGAATTATTTAGTTTTCATTTCCACACACAACTCCGGTTTCCCGCGCCGTAGCTCTCTCGCTACGTCACAGTAGCGACACAGGACGTCATCAATATGGCGCGCAAGCACTTGTACCTCTCGCGATATTTGTTAAACCCGGATCCTGCAATCTCATCGTCATGAATACTGATGACTGAGACTTCGCCTAAGATACTGTATGATAAAATAAGAATAAGATAATAAAATAAGATAAGAATATTGTGTTGATATCTGTAGTTTTGTGTCAGACCTTTTCACAAAAATCCGAGTTTGTTTTATTCTCTTTTTTTAGACAAAACGATGTCATTCTATCATCATATCAAGAGAAAATATGAAAGAAGTCGTTGTCGGGATAAACGCAAACTGTTGCGAACAATTACCACTAGATGGCAGACTTTACCATGCAATTTAATAGTGACGACACGAAGTTTTTACCTCTGCCAAGGGAGATTATCTGGAAGCCGGTGCCTGTCTATATATGATGAAATTTACTGATATAAAACCATATGGTAATAATAATCAGTTTTTATGTATCATAGGGAACGGCGAAAATTGAAATTTCATTACATAATCTAATTTTAAGACCCTTACCATGTTTATGAGGTGGTACATCTTTGCAGATCTCTTTAAGTTGCCGTTATTATTAGTTATCACAGTGTAACTCAGATTCGTCACAAGTCCAATTCATCACAAGTCCGGTATATCAACCTGTCTAGTTCTAAATTAATACTGATGACAATCAATTTCACCTGCTGTTGTGCAAATGAAACAGATGCAAAGGAGAGGCCATTAGTGTGACAACCCACTTCTGTGAGGTATGGTTTGACAGGTGGTGGCCACAGACCATTACCCTCTTTCTGGCCATCATAAACAGTCTCTGTGAGAGTGGCATGAGGGCACAGACTTCAGACCATATGCTGGTGCAGGATAATGCCTGGCCTCGCGTGGATGGAGTGTGTCAGCAGCTCCTGGGTGATGAAATGACTGATGCTCCTGACTGGTCCACCCTTTCACTAGTCAGGAATCCAATTAAACATCCATGGGACATCATGTAGCATTGCAGCCACCACTATCACATTGCACCACAGACCCTAATCCAGGTCTGGGAGATCCCCTAGAAGAGGAATGTGCCCAGATGTTGACACTGCATAGACCTGGAGTCCAGACACACTACTGACCCACATCATTGTTGTGCTAAAGAAATTCACACAAGGTGTCAGCCTGTGAGCTCATTGGACCACTTTGACAGATTAATTTGGTTAGTCTTCTATTTCCACTTTAGCAGCATTGATTTCTGTCAAACAGAAAAGTGGGTTTTAAACCTTTTTCATCTATTGATGAGCAAGACAATGTTAACACAAAAACAAAATTCAAAGTTGGATTTATTGTACATTCCGTCATTACATTTAAGTAAAAACACTCTTAATTATCTCAGTCACAAAGTTATTTGGCTATATCTACATGAGGCCATTTATTTTTTTTCATATTAAAGACCCAGGATGAATAATTTAAAGGGAACAGCTGCAGAACACGTATTCTCTCATCTATTATCGGTCCTGTTAGAAACCATTCTTGCCAGGCGAAGAGGCAATGGTCTACATTAGCTTTTAACATTTATGGCTGATTCATTGAAATAATCAATATTATCCACAATTACATACTCAGATTATTGTAGAAAGAAATGTTTTGGGAAGAAAAAGAAAATCTTTACATAAAAGCAGATCATCTCATCTCCACTGGTTCATCTTCAGAAAGTCTGGTGTGAGGATGTTTTCCAACAACTTCTTTCTAAAAAGGACAAACTTCCAACTTTTATAAATAAGGTCATAGTTGCACAACACTCATCCAACCTTTTTAATAATTTAGAATGCAATCTCTGTTTTGCTAATAAACTGACATTTTAACTATGGATTAAATCACCGGGGGAAAAAAACAAAAACTTAGTTGCATTCATAAAGTATGACTTCATCACCTTGTGAAGGCTGACACATGCCAACAATGCACATATGGCGATTGCCCTTGACAGGTTTTAGCTTGGCCTGTGCTCCGAGGGTTCCCGTCAAAGACTTTTTTGAGGGAACAAAGAATTGCGTTTTGTTCTTCTATTCAGCAGTTTTGCAGTGTGCTACGCAATAAATAGCATGCTGCAATGGCAGCAGTGTGTGTTTAAGTCAGGGATGCTTCTTCCTCACCCAGCGTCTTAACATAGATCCAGGACAGACTTGTTGATCACTGGGTTGGTCCAGTCATTCCTTAGGTCGTCCAGGTGATTGTCAAAGTCAACCAAGTTCTCGTAGGATCGGCTTTCTAACAGAGCTGAGGTGATCTTCTGCGCTTCACTCCAGTCCTCAAAGCAATCACTGGAGGACAAATCACATCACCAGACTGGTGTTTAGCACTTAGTTATTTACATATATATTTTTAAGTGGACATGGATGCAAATAGGATGTTTCGCATTCAAACAGTTCACTTACGAAGTCACTTCTCTGCTTTTCCATTTAGTGTCATGATGATCATATACAAGCACAATTGGCTCAAAACAGCTAATTGATAATCTGCTGTTATCCACCTGAGAATGACAGTAACAATAGAAAAGGTGGTCTGTAGTGGCAGATTAACCAAAAGCAGATAATCACTGGAACATTCTTGCCCACAGCCGTTTTACCATAACAATTGCTGCTTCGTTGAAGTTCTCAGAAATCCTGGCTGCTACTTTTTCTGCAACTTGGTTGGGTCTGCGAGATAAAGGACAAAAACAAAATAAAACAACAATGTGCAATTTAAGTCAAACATGGTGGTTTGAAACTGGCCGTTATACCGACTGGTACCTTGAATCCTTCGTTCGTTCATTGGCTTGATAATAGCCGGCAATGATGTAGTTGTTTTCTTTACACCAGGTATCAATCTGTTAAGAATGGACACACATAAATCAAAATCTAAGAAAAAAATACTAGATAAAGCCCTTTTTTCTTAGAATGTCTAAAATAAATGGAATACACAATCGTCCTCCACTAAACTGACCAATAGTGATGTCATATGGAGGTACTTTCACTGTCACACACCTGTTGGGTAATGCAATCCACCGTTACACAGCGCCACGACCTGCGGCCTACTAAATGACTGACATTAAAACAAACAGTCCTACCAAAAAGCTTGACCTCATCTTGCATGCTTGTTGTAAAAGTCACATTTAAATAAACCTACCAAGTGGAGAGCAGGGAATAAGTGTCTCAAACTTACCAGCGTTAAGGCAACTTCTAGCATGGGTGCAAGGGCAAGTGTTCCATGAAACAGCGGCACACAGTCGACACACAAGACGGGATCGCTGTGTCCGTCTTTCTTTTTCTCCTTCGTTTTTTCTGCCACCAACAACCCATTAACAGCGCAGTAGGGATACTTGGCGGCATGTAAAAGCATTTTACAGTAAGCCTGACTCGTCAACTGAATAGGCATGTTTGCAAGAAAATCTTTAAGTTATGATGGAGACTTAGATCGCCTGAGAAGTTAAGAGATAACACAAGTGGGACCGCTGCTTTGCTACCTTTAGCTAATGTTCCATAGAAATCACGGTTAAAAGTAAATGTGTTTCAGCAGTCAACCTGTTGACAAAATGTATGGCTAACGTGATGTCTTCTGACGCATACATGTAAGCTCTATAATTATCAAAAACACGTTTTTATCTGTGTTACTTACAAATTGTTACCATATGTAGCCATTTGAGCTAATCTTACTTCCACCTTCTGTTCGTTTCTGCGGCACCGGCGCTGCCGTAAATACACCAGTGGTGTCGTAAAACGAGTCAGACGCGTTTGAAGTTACGCCTTTCCGGTCTCTTCTTCTCGCCCACTTCCTTTCAGACCATCGGCGGACGTGAGCAAGGAAAAGACAGCAGGTTGTACTTTCTTTTTTGTTAAAAGTAATTACAGCATTTTTGAGGAGTCATTCGCATTATAATAATACACTTTTTTAAATATTAGGTAACGGCGCAGAAATACATCCATATTTGAACAGTAATAAGCAACGATTTTTCAGTGACTTTGTCAAAGTGCCTCGGAGGTAGGACGGCTAGCTTAGCGGTTAATGTGTACCTTTTGCATCACGTTCCTGAACTGAATCGTCTTGCACGAACAGCTCATGCTACGGTGGTTTGCCGTGCGTTCATGTGAAGAGTTTTGGTCATTGTGCCATGAGATGTGTGTTACCGTCTCTAAAAAAAAAACCACCTATGTTCCTCATGACCTTGTGTTTGTAGCTAAAGCTAATATTAGCTTGTGCATAGCCAGCGCTTGACCCAAATATGCTCTTGAACACCGTTTCCGCGAAAGCGCTGTAAAGTAAAATTTTAAAATCATAATACGCTACTGTAGTAAAATATTAAATTGAAGACAAGGATTTTTAAATTGTCCTTGAACTGTTCTCTACAATCATAAGTACAAAATAGTTGAATATTTTACTTACTGTTTACTAAGTTCTTTTATTCTAAATAATTTTAATACATTTCAACAGCAACATTTGAAATAATAAAAGTTCTAAAGAATACTTGATTTGTGATGAGAGAATTTGATTATGCACTTACATGTACCTATGCAATTTGACTTTCTGCACAGAATGCTTGCTACCAGAGCCCTGAGCCTTATTGGCAAACGTGCCATTTCCACATCTGTCTGTGTACGTGGAGGACATGGTCAGTATACAGTGATGATTTTTTTTTTGTTGTTGTTGTTGTTTTGGCAAGCAGGAAGAACCCAATAGTCCTCCTTGATATTTTAACACATATCTATATAGGCTTAACTATAATAATGTGTTTTGGAATCATACCATTGTTACAAAGTAAATATTGAAGAGCCATAATATTTCCTCTAATTTACAAAATATCTGAATAATTTCTCAAGTGATCTCGTTGCAGCAGGAAATTAGGCTTTGCATATAACCTTTGTGCCTAAATTAGAGCAGCTAACTATTGTCTTGTAAACATGTTTTGTGGTAAATGTGTTTATGTGGGTTTCTTTTTTTATGCTTAGGGTCACAAATTATTAGAATAAGAATTCATAGTAGAAGTCATTGTAGCAGCAGCCAGTTGTTGACAATATCTGTGGACAGTGTAAACTGACTAATAAACCATTATGTGCTCTTGTCTACAGGTGTTGCGAAGGTAGAGGACTACACTCTCCCTTCCTACTTTGACAGGCGGGAGAGTCCTCTCCCAGATGTTTCCTACGTGCAGACCCTCAGCCCAGAGCAGAAGTCCCTGAAGGAGAAGGAGAGGGGCTCCTGGGCTGCACTCTCTAATGAGGAGAAGATTGCATGTAGGACTTGACTGCACTAGATTATTTTGGAAACTGTTCTGATCAGATATTCTGGTCAAATTGATAATTTTCTGAAAAGAGTGTGGTAATTGAAGGTAACTATGAATTTGTCTTTCTCATGTTTAGTATATCGTATCAGCTTTAAACAGAGCTTTGCTGAAATGAATCAGGGATCATCAGAGTGGAAGACTGTGGTTGGTGGGATTTTCTTCTTGATTGGCTTCACTGGCCTGGTTGTGCTCTGGCAGAGAAAATATGGTAGGTCTTCTATTTGATATTATGATAAATCAGTTATAAAAATATCGCAATGCAGAAAAATTGGATTAGGGTGCTTTTGTACCAGTATGTGTTTTGCTAGAAGTAATTCATCAAGAGACTGACCCTTTTTGATGTATTTGGTGCTGTATATTTTCAGTGTATGGACCCGTTCCACACACATTTGATGCTGAGTACAAAGAGAAGGAGCTCCAGAGAATGTTGGACATGAGAATTAATCCTGTGCAGGGCTTTTCAGCCAAATGGGACTACGAAAATAAGCAGTGGAAAAAGTAAAGTACTCGGAGGATCCCAATGCATACTTGAAAAGTACACCAATTCAAAGATATAACAGAACCAACTTTTTTCCATATTTATCATGTGTCTACATCACTTCAATCTTTGCATTTTTGGAAGAGCTCTTCCTCCTATGATTGTGTGTAATAGACATAAGAATAAAAGTTCTTAAACTGATTAAAATGTCTTTGTTTGTGGTGCTTTTTTAAGATTTCTAAAACAGGCTGTTAGAAAAACAGGAAGGGGTATGTTGCAATACAATCCTAAAATGTAGAATCCATTTAATTAACAAATATTTCCTGGATTTTCACATTGTAGCAATAAATATTATAGTTGAAAACTGATAACAGATGCTCAAAATGTAAAGCGCGAATAAATAAAAATGTACATTCAAGTCAGAAATTGTTAGGACTGATTTATAAAATTATACAGCTTAACCGAAGATCTTCTGTTCAGTTAACTTAGGAAGGATTCCGCAACACGTTCATGGGGTGAGAAATACTGCCATCTACTTTGGCCTTATGGTTAGCCTGGAATGCGGAAACTAGGTGAGATATTTTTTGGACATAATTACGTTTTATTTATTGTATGTGTTTTTGTTTTGTGGGGAGGTTGCATCGTCAATTAAGTAATGTCCACCTGCTAATTCGTGGGAAATGTATTTTATTATTACATTCACATTATGAATATATTTACCGTAATTTATGAACGTCGTAATTTTATGGAGAGTGTTTTTTTTGTTTTTTTGTTTTTGTCTCGGCACAGGCTGCGCTTTTTTGTGAATTTCGGAGGTTTGTGTCCTCGGCGGACGTAGGGCAGCGAAGTTCCCGGATGTGCCGGTAATGACGTATGCCGTTGCGGAACTGTTGTAGCTGCGACTATATTTGAGCTAAATTAATGCTATATATTCGTTTTAGACCTACTTTGCGCACAACTGTCGGCTTTAAAAATGTGGTTGAAAAGAAAACTAATCTAACGAAAGCGGCGACGTTGTTTAGGAAGTCCTTAGACAGTTGGCTGGAGTCAAAGTCCATGTTAACGCATCCTATCAGTGACTTTGAGTCTTCAACACACGCTGATCTACAGTCATGGGCAATGGAATGAATAAGGTAGAGTTTTCAAACTTCTTAATTCAACTGACTTGAATTAAATTGAACTGCTCTCTTCCAGCTAGCAAGCGGATGTATCAGATCCGTCACATGTTTTGCTCTGCCCCACTCACATGTAGAAAATGCAACTATATCTGTTGGGACGTTGTGATCATGTTTAAACATGTGGATTTTTTATTTATTCTTTCTTAAAGCTGTTAGTTATTTGGTATGTAAAAGTTTCCCTGGATGTACAGTACATTTCAAATAGAAATAAGCCTTTAACCATCGAAACAAAGTACACTATTCCTATCCAGAGTTTATATATTACCTATAGAATCAGCTTCATTGTGGACTGTGAAAATAACATCTCTCTGCCTTTGGAGGCATGTCTGACATCTGTGTATGGGAATGTCATCATGTGTCGACAAATTTGTATAAGCAGAACTCACTGAGCAAATAATGTTTGTTTAGTCACATGAATTAAGCATTAAAAGGACAAAGGTATCTGTCATAACACCCTGTAGCATTTTGCAGGGTGTTTCATATTGGCCCTGTTGAATGCAAACGTCTGCTCACAAACAGACACTTCTGAGCAGTAAAAGCTCCAGAAGTGGTTGCCTGCTCTTTGCCTAAACCTGATAATCATGCATCATTGCTTCAGACCTTCTATGGTTGTAGGGAATGTTTCCTTTGCTGGTACTTGTCTCTTAAACCTTAATCTTTAAATCCATCCTGGATTAACTTGGGACGGTTATTCCTTCTCAAGTGAAGTTTTTTAAGATGAACTGTCATGGGCACCTAACTTAAAAGCGACATGTTTGTGAATGTTGCTTTGCAGGTTATTGATGGGCTCTACCTTGGAAATATCAGAGGTAAGACAAACGTGTTCCACTTCAGTGTAAATGTGTGTTTGTGTGGTGGGGGTTTTGGTATCCCTCTTTTTAACTAAATAATGGCTTTATAGTATGTGGTAATAGACATGGTCACTTCTGGAACATCTTCCCATTGAATGTGGCATCTGCATCTGTATCAAATAATGTGTCTGCAGAGACCCGTTATAACATTCCAGGTGCATCAGATTCATTTCATTGTGTTTTTGTCCCAGATGCAGAAAACAAAGAAAGCCTCTCTAATAATGGCATCACCCACATCCTGTCTGTGTACAACAATGCTAAACCTGTGTTTGAGGTCAGTGGATAGTCCATATTGGCCAGGTTAAGTATTTTGCCTTGCTATGAAAATGTCGCCAGCGCATGTAATGATGTGTCCTGTCAGCCAGCTGGAGGCAGTGATGAGTTATGGATGGAGCCAGTGAAGTTAATATGATTTGGAAAGTAAATTATACAGACTGCATGCTGTCTATTGTCAGAGACAGGAGCTAAACAAAGTAGGAGATTTCAGTGCGTGTTTTCAAATGTGTACCGTAAATAAAACAAAAAAACATTTCACATAACACAATTCAGTCACATTTTGAATCCCTAGACCAGCACTGATTGTATCAAGGACAGCATTGTCTTCACCACTAATTTATTGTTGCAATCAGTCACATCAACCACACTAGATAGACCCTTCAAAACACCCTCACAGACCTGGAAGACTGACATAGGAGCTAAAGCAATATACTAATTTGTTGAAATTATTCCGACATGGCCACCTACTCAATCTAGCTGACCATCACTGAGACATTTCTGGAAAAATTACAGCCCAGAGAAGCATCAAGCTGATCGACAGCCCTCTCATCATGTCAGCGACTTAAGTTTTATGTTTGATTTCTGTGTTCTGACTTGTTAGCTCTAATAGTCAGCTGTGTAAACATAATAACATCACATACACAGCACTTACTCTATATCCCTATATTTTATTTTATTGTTTTTCAGGGAATGACATATCTTTGTATACATGCTGCTGATGCTTCCAGCGAAAACCTGTGAGTATACACACGTTTGCATGTGTCGTTGCTTCTTTTTCCTCAAATTCTGTGAATCTGTGAATTTCTCAAGCCGCAGTGAGTCATGGAGCATGATTTCAACACCATCAGGACTGTGATCCCAGGGTGGGACATCTCTGTGCAAACACTTACACATGTTGTACGAAAAGTCTTTTTTGCAGGGAGAATCCAGTGAATTGGACTGTATCACATATATACAATTTAATGGTTGCCTTTTTTCTACTTGTGAGACATTTAAAATAAATTATGATTAATACTAATTCCTTATTTTCTAAAGATTTTCCCACAATTACAACAATACAGTTGAACAATGTACCCACATTCTAACTAAAAGCAATTATTTTTATGAATTAATTAACATTCTTATGGCTGAAGTTCCCTTTACCCTTACCCTACAGGCTCCTCTTTGATAAATGCATATCCTTTTGAATTGTTTTCTGTTTGATTATTGAATATTTGCACAGATTGAGCAGCAGCACAAAATCTTCTGTTGCTGCTGATGTTGGGCACATACAATGTGTCACTGGTTTTTGTGTTGAAAGAGGCACGAGCCCATCCCTCTGTCTTTCCGGATAAATGTTACTCATCCCATTTCTAATCTGGCTAAACGGACTAAGTGCAGCAGCAGCAAGTGCAATAATGTCAGGAGAAATACAATCCAGTAACTTGAAACAGTGTTGTGTGTGAGTGAAAACGCTGACTGGAGAATATTATTTTGGAGAAGACCAGTTGCTTTCAGGCAGGGTTTAGGTCAACCCTGCCTTTAGGTGAACTTATCTCACGATAACCTGTATGAACAGTCCCAGTCTGGTTGCTGCCCCCTCCACAGCAGAGGAACAGCAATAGTAACAATTACTAATGACCTCATGGCAGCAAACTCTGGTTTACTCACCCCTCTCACCCTCCATGTCCTGACTGCAACCTCTGCCACACCACCCACCTAGTGACATTTCTGTTACAAACTCAAGTACTCAAATTGGATGAAGGTGTGCATTTAATTAACGCATGCTATATTTTAAATTAACATGTGGTGTTGCACTTGATTTGTTGGGGGGGTGGGGGGGTTGACCTTTACTTTCACAATCAAGTGTCCTTCCCTCAGGCAGCACAGGAAGGAAACTTAAATGTGACATCTGGCTGTTGGCCGCCACCGCTCTGGCTTTTAATAAAGCCACGCTGTCACAATGACTGATCTGACTGGCAGAATGATGATGATGATGATGATGGTGATGATGATGATGGTGAGGCCAACCGACTCGCCCGCCATCCTCCCCAGCAGCAGCGGAGCCCCTGTGGCCAGGTCTGAAGGCCCCTCCCCTATGTCTGTTGACAGCGAGGACTGTCTTTCTCACGCTGCAGTTGAAGCAACTGTACAACTTCCTGAAAGCTGTTGAGATGAAAAACTGTTAGGATGGAAGTTTGTTTGTCAGCAGTAAGTTGAAGTTGCAGTCTTTCATCACATTTGCACTCCTCCAGGCCAGTACACTGGCCAGTGTTCGGTCAGTGATGTCAGCGCCTCTCATTAACAGCCATTAATACTTCAGCATTACATCAGTGATACTGTATCTAGCGTGCTCATCTTAGAGCATTTTGCTCTGTTTCAGCAAGTGTGCATTGACCATGAAGGTGCAAAACTCATTTGCATCAAACCTTTCCAAACTGACACACGCAGACAAGCGAGTGATGATGCTGTCTGAAGTGAGCAGATTAGTGTAATAATGTCATAAATAGTACCATACAAATGAGGATGCTTTTTTCCATTGGTGCTAGTTCAACAGCTTTCTTTTTCTGTCAGAAAACTCTGAATGCAGCAGGTTATAACCTCAGATCTTTGTCACAAGGTAATTTTCTGCATATTAAACAAGATGACCGGAAACCTCTGTGGTAGGAAGTGCTGAGGAGACATCTTTTGTAAAGGAGTTTGGATCCCAGGAAGGAGGAAAAAAGACAAGTGGCAGTCAGTCTATTTTGGACCCCGTCTGTTAGTCTGTCTGGTATTGAGTAAGCAGCATCTGCTCCTCGGGAGACGCTGCTACCAGCCCTGCACTTCTTGATTATGCAAAGCGCCAGCAGCCTTTCCTGACGGTGAACAGCTAATTTATTTATGGAGCAGTTGCAGCGCTTTGTGCTTCTAAATTTGAGATGAGACCAGTTTGTTTTGCACTTATGTAAAATCAGTTTGACAGGGCTTTAGCTTTGTGTACGGTTGTCAGATTTGTTTGAAATGTTGTGGTGATAAAGCTGAATCAGTAAACGTCTGAGGTTTGGACATTTTGCACATCCACACCGACAGGGTTAGCAACTTCCCTTATCTGTCCATGTAGTCCGTGCTCTGGTTCACCACAGACTCACAGTTTGAGCAGACCTGGGCTTTTAGTCACATGGAGTAATTGTCACATGGAGTAATTGAGGAGATGGTTGAGATTGTGATTGAGAAAATGATTACTATTTAATATGTATGCAACTGAAGCAAATCATCAAAACTACAGGACAGATCGATAAGCTTCTCCAGGTTTCTACAGTCAAAATCTGAATATTATAAAGCTGGCTGGGTTTCTGTCGCCTAACTGAAACTCTAAGTTGAGTCATTGTGATTGGAGTTTCAGTTCAATGTGTCCTTTCTCATATCCTGAAACATAAAACCTTTTCTTATTAGTTTACCTGCTAAGGGAACTTATTTCCCTGACTTTGACTCTGTGACGTCACAGAGAAAGGTGTGCAGCCTTGTTAGAGTATGAAAATAATGCTATATCTTTTCTTTCCAGACGGCAGCATTTTAAAGAATGCATTAGCTTCATCCACGAATGTCGCCTGAATGGCGGAACGTGCCTTGTTCACTGGTAGGTTTTATGTTTGCTGCATTAGCTTAAAGTGAAAAGCAAAGACCAGCCCGAGCAGAAATGAGTCACCCGTCAGTTTGAAGTCTGAAAACCACCAACTTTGTTTAGGAGCGCAGCAAAATCAGAATTTTTCTTTGCTGCAGCCTTGCAGGCGTCTCCCGAAGCACAACCATGGTGGTGGCCTACCTGATGACTGTTACACACTACAGCTGGGACGAGTGTCTGTCTGCTGTCAAGGCCGTCCGCTCGTTCGTCGGCCCGAACTACGGCTTCCAGCAGCAGCTGCAGGAGTATCAGGCCACGCAGCTATCAGAGGTAAACGCGCATGTGGCACACACACACTCACACAGTGACAGTGGTTTTTCGAGTTTTCTTGTGCTTTGTTGGTGACTTTGACCCAACATTTAGCGGAACTGGACAGTTTTCAGGGATTATAAGCGTGGTGCACAATGTGGCCCATAAATACATCAGTAACAATACAAATTCAGATCTTATATAGTCCTGCCTCTCATGCTGAAAGTAGCTTTAGCTTCTTGAAAACAAATAGTGCTCTTCCCAGGCAAACCACTGTCCCAGTAAACAACTCAACTCTGGCTTGTTTCAGCAATTGCTCTCTGTGGTTTACCTGACATCGCAGTAGTTCTCTGGAAGTTTAACAGCTCACACAGATTCAGACTATTATATAATTTGAATATGACAGACACTGTCTCCAGCTGTTTTACTGGTATTTCTCACGTTATTTTTCAGGAAAAGAAAATGGACTTTTTCTCACCATGTCACCAAATAAAACTTAAAAAGGTTCTCCTGACTGCTATTGTTTAACTTTACAAGATATTTAATATTTTAAAGATAACCATCTTAAAGACAGCAGGGTGACGCACCACATAGAAATTCTCTGTCTACTTTCATATCAAAGAAAATCACTTCTTATAGGAAACAGTGATTTCAACTTCCTGTTTTATATCAGCGTGCGTTGTAAGTATTCTTAATAAATTCTTTCAAACTAATTAAATACCATATAAGTTTGCCATGTAATTTTTAAATAAATAATAACTAAAAGCTGTTTCAAGAATGGTTGAAGCCTCCAGTGTTCTAATAATATTTTCACTTAATAATTAAGGACTGTGGTCTTTACATGTGTTTACATGTCTAAATACGTGTTACATGTTTAAATCGCAGACTCTGACCTTTTCATTTTGTGGCGTTTCAGTTTAATGGTGACGGCCGGCCTGGGATTGTGCTGCAGTGACTCTAACCCAGCCGTGAAGCAGGGAAGGGGAACTGCAGGGGGGTTTGCTGCGATTGCATTAGCTTGGTACCGCTCATCACGTGTTTAGCATTACTGTCAGCATCTTGCAACATATCATGACTGTAAAAAAAAAAGGTATTGTTTGTGGACCTTGCACTGATTTCGAGGATTTAAGGGGAAATTGATTTTATTTGTTGGTAGTTTTCCCACATCTGTCTTCACTCCATCACCGCAACTCCAGCATGTATTCTAGAAATGTATTTGACTATATATGAAGAGATCTTTGTCTTGTCCCTGTCCTATCGTTAAGACGACAGTCTATTTTTGTGTGTGTCTGCGTTTTCTAACAAGTTTAACAATGAACTAAAACATCTGGCAGCAGACTTTTCAATATCTATACTTGTAAATTAGCATTGGGTATTTTTATTTTGTTTTAACTTACAGAGTTCACATCATGAGTCAACAGATTTTTTGTTTTTGTTTTTTTTAGAAGGATAAATGTGTTACTTATTAGAATAATCGATTGCATAAATTCCTTTCATGCTCATCTTTGCTCATCATTCCTTCTGTTCTGCTCTTGGGAGGGTTATTTTATGTATTAGCTTGTTTTCTGAGTCATTATTTTAACCACCCCTGCATTGCTTAGAACAACACCGATTAGCAGTGTCCATTTCACACGAACCTTGTGCTTTGAGTGAAGAAATCCCCACTGGTTTATTTGTTGCCAAGTCATCAGCATATTTTCCTGTTTGAGAAAAAGTAATTTCATATCCATGTTATAAAAGGCAGTACGTGAAAGCAGATTATTTTTTTTTTTATCCTGCCAGTGTTAATATGTGTTCCTCAGATCCCCTGAAAGAAAAACAGAAAGTTTAAGTAGAAAAGATGTGGGGAAATCCTGACTGAGTTGATTCTCTTATCAAGAATCAAAAATTAGAAAATTCCTGAGAAGAATTTCATCACTGACTAGTCCTCTCTCATCTGTGAAACACACGGCAGCAAGTTGTTCATAAGAACACACACTCGTAGAGGGAACGGTTCAGTTCAGCTCCACTGACAGTGGGTTGTTGAACGCTCTGCGGTTTGCTCACCTGGTATTTTGCTCTGTCTTCCCAGTACCGAGCTTGGTTGCGCTCCAGTTTCCGTCCCAGTCCGTTTAAGGACCAGGAGCAGGTGGGGGCGCTGCTGAGCCAGTACATGGAGCAGCAGGAGAGACACAGGAGAGGAGCGGAGCAGCGCCGCATCAGTCCAAGTGTTCTGCCCTCCAGCTTCGATGGTCCTGAGAGCAGCAGCTGAAACACGGGTCTCTGCTCCACTCACATGTGTAAACGGAAGTAATTGTTTCATTCTCAACTCTGAGCAGCCCAAGTTTAATTTTAAGGCCTTTGGGTACCCCCCGGGATGAAATTGATCTCCAAAGCATTTTTATTCTTTAATTTGCACACAGCAGAAGTTGTTTCAGAGTTTATTTTTTCCACTTTGGTGATCAGCCAGACTTCTTTACCTTGGGACAGCCACCACTTGGCGGTAAAAGCTCACACACGCCTTACACCAAGCGCCTCAGCGCCTTAGCCATGACTAACCTTCCACTTCCACTACACTTCCACGTGGACTCTTTAGCTCTGCCATGATCAGTGTGGTCTCCTTATGGATGCTGTCTGTGGTGTGCTGGTCTGAAGTCAGTTCCTTTGTATGATGAAGCCATCATAACTTCTAAACTCTCTAATGTTAACTGTATTATTCTCAGATATGTACGTGCTACTAAGAATAAAACACTAAAACCAAACTCTGTGACTTCTTAGGTGATGAGCTGGAAGGCAAGGATGCATGATGTATGATGATGTTGCACATAAGTCACTAATAAGCAGATGCTTGGAAGTATTTCTATTCAATACTCTGGAGTCAACGATCCAGGCTGACCTGAAGGTGACTGCTGGTGAGCTGCAGTTCCAGGAAGTAAACACTTTAACATGGCTCCATCACTGAGCAACAACTGAAATCGGAGTCAAATCCGTTTTTGTACCTGTTCGAAAGCCAACACACATTTCATGATTAGTTACGGAATAATGTTAACTTCGGTTATGGTTTGTTTTCAGCGTAACGTCTATATGTCCAACGCTCTTGAATGCACCACAGGCGTGCTAATGATTATAATGCACCGCACCTGTGTGTTATCATTTATCCACCAGTTTATTGCCGTGTGTAAATGGCAGCAGGTGGATTTGGCACCGTATATTTTTTTCCTCTCAATACGTTAATCGTATTCTTTGCTAATATAGCTATTTATGTTGTCTGTACGCTTCTGGTGAATTGGTTTCCTCAAGTCATTTTGATTTGAGTAGTTAATTTTCATGTCATAATTTCGATAACTTTATAATTAGGTTTGTTGCTCAATTTGTTCAAACCACAGTTGAGAACCTGTATCTTTGCGTGTTTTTTTTTTTTTTTTTTAAACAGGAATACTCCACTCTCTACCACTCACATTACAGGTCTAATTTGACCAATTCCAGGAGAGAATTTCACCATCTGTGTTTCAGTACCTGATACTGGCTCTTCCAGACTGGTCCATGTAAAGAGCAATAGACGCAAGGTTGCTTTCATAAACCTGCAAACTTTTCCTTTAAGTCTTCAATACTTCAGTGTGTAATAAAACACGGTAAAATATTTGCATATTAAATTTAAGTCTGTATTATTTCCTTATTAGGACTAAGTTGATTTATGCGTTGCTGATACAGTTGAGCTTTAACTAAATATATTTTATAAATTGTTTTCTAAATAATTCCAGTGATTAAACATAGAAACACAGTTGGAATTACATTATTGGCACCAAAGTGTCATGTGCTTAGGTAAACATTAAAAATAGAAATAAATGCAGAGGAAAAGAGGCTGAGCACTCCAAACAAATGAAATTATTGCATTTCAGCGTTTTTAATGAAAAGTAAAATCACATTAAAACCTTTTCATTCACATTGCTTCCAAACATTACCAGAAGACTTCTTGGGAGGAATAAAAGTCAACATACGGAAGGTAAAACAAATGAAAAATGACTCTAAATCAGTGTTTATGTGCTTGGGGGTAAAAGTGAAAATGTGATTTAATGAATGAATGCTTCCTTCTGTTTTGCTGTTGGTTGGGATCAGAATAGCGTTGACTCATATGTGACCTTCAGAGGAGAGACCAACAGTTCCACTGATTAGTTTAGATAAAAAAAATACTTTCATCTGCAAGAGTTTGGTTTGGCGTTTTATGAATAAGGGCGGCCATATTTAGGTATGTTCAGAGGTAATATTTATCAAGAAAATGCACATTTCAGTGAAGTTCATGAAGGGACTTTTTTGTTTGTTGATCTGAGCAGATTTGGCGTTAAACACCAGTCTGTCATTGATTGAATATTTTATTACTTTTAAAAGATAAAGTCATTAATCAAAAGCACAATGATCATTCTACTCCGGGGTGATTTATTTTTTAGAGTCGGAGTGGAAATGCCGTTCTTCACTCCAAAACCCGCACGCGCGTTTTTTGAGGTTTCACACTTGTGAGTGGGCGTGAAGGTGCCCAACACCTCCGTCTGCGGCGCAGAAATCCCCGCAGCACAAGGCAACTTGTGACTCTCCGCGTTTGCTCGTCGCTCTGCCGTCGTGCGTTTTTTGGCGTGGGCAGCTTAACAACCATCGGATATGTCAGGCCATTTCTTGTAAATGCCCGTAGTTAGAAGAACACTTCCGTGGTGGGCGGGGTCCACGAGGCTCCGAGCTCCTTATTGGTCGAAGGCAACCAAGCGCTGTCAAATCATCCGCCCGCTAATTCATTCATAACGCCGAGCGCAACAAAGTTGATTGGCAGAGAGAAGGACAAGTAGAGAATAAATCTGAGCCAGCGTTTAAACTCCACCGGATTAAAGAACGCAGCTGTTTACCGTAAGTGCCAACACTTATTTTCTGTTGTTGAAGGTGAAAGTAGACGTCATCGTGTAGTGATTCATAATAGAGATCACTCGATAATCTGCTGTTCAGGCACTTGGGTGGATTTTCGTGGGTCAAGATGTCAAACACGGGAGGTCGGAGACTGAAACAGTGGCTAATGGAGCAGATCCAGAGCTCGCAGTACGCTGGGCTACAGTGGGAGGATGAGAGCCGCACTCTGTTCCGAATCCCGTGGAAACATGCTGGGAAACAGGACTACAACCAAGAGGTGGACGCGTCCATTTTCAAGGTTTGACATCAGTCTTGAAGGCAAAAAGATAACTGGAATTATGATTTAGGCGAAAAACAAACAAAAAAATCTTTCTCACAGGCCTGGGCTGTGTTTAAAGGCAAGTATAAGGAGGGGGACAAGGCTGAGCCAGCCACCTGGAAGACCAGACTTCGCTGTGCCCTAAATAAAAGCCCTGACTTTGAGGAGGTCACCGAGCGCTCCCAGCTAGACATTTCTGAACCGTACAAAGTCTATCGCATCGTCCCCGAGGAGGAGCAGAAGAGTGAGTTTGTTTGGGCTCGTGTCCTCGTGTGGGCTCCAGTGTGTGACTTGACTGACTGACTGATTGGTGTCTGGTGTTTGATTGGTGTTCATTAAACAAGCCTTCTTGTCCTCATCTCCCCTCAGGTGGTAAAAGTGCCGTGATGGCCATGGCGGCCACCACCAGTGGAAATATTACCGAAATGGACTGCAGCCCTGCAGAACTGGAGGAGCTCATTAAAGAGGTGAGGCGACGTCCCACTCCCCCCGCTCTCCTCTCGCCCACCTCTCTTCTTCACCTGCTACATGGCATTTTCCTCCGTGTCTCCGTATTTCCACATTTCTCTCGTTGCAGGAGGACGGCTGTAATATCCAGGCCAGTCCAGAGTACTGGTCCCACAGCAGCATCAGCAGTAAGTCAAGTGCCTTTAAAACAAACCTGCTGTGGAGGTGTAAAGTAGAGAACAACTTTAACTTTTCCATACCGTAAACTTTAAAGGCTGTAATGATAACCACAGTGGAAACTTGGGTGGCGTGTCTGTTTGCCTCGCGGGTGGAGAGTAGACACTAAATGTTGCAGTGGAAGAGTTGACTAACATCCTATTAAACTCTGCTGACTCAAGTGATTATTTGTTTGTGAGACCGTGGAGAAAGAGGATTTCTGATGATGCAGCAAAGTCGTGTCGTGACACCGTGATTGCGTCCACTGTGTCAAAAGGGTCATTCCACTTTTTTCCTCCTGTTATTTACAGCTTTCCCGCTGCATCAGGACCCTTTGCCGCTGAGCACGTCCACGTCAGGTAGTCTCAGATCTTCAATTAGCTGCAGAAAGGACTTCTTCTTTTCTTTGACATTGATTGTTTTGTTTTTTTTTTTCAAACATTCTTTCCAGCTCTCTACCAACTGATGATCAGTTTTTACTACGGAGGAAAGCTGATGCACAGCACAGTGGTTAACCATTCCGAAGGATGCAGGATCTCCCCCCAGCATCACCTCGGCCGCGGCACCTCGTACAGTTCAGCCAGCATGCAGAGTGTCCACTTCCCCCCCGCTGATCTCATCGAGTATGAGCGCCAGCGCCATTTCACCCGCAGGCTCCTGGGCCACATGGAGAGAGGCGTGCTGGTGCGGGCCAATCAGGAAGGCGTCTTCATCAAACGGCTGTGCCAGAGCAGAGTCTTCTGGATGGGGCTGGCGGACGTGGGACCGCATTGCAGCCCCATGCCCTGCAAACTGGAGAGGGACGCTGTTGTGAAGATCTTTGACACAGAAAGGTTTCTGCAAGGTGCGTTTGTGTGTTTAGTTAGGCGTCTGAGTGCCTCAAGTATAGCAATGCCACGGAATCTGTAACTGCAAAAGCCCTTAAAACATTTGTTTTCTTTTGTGTTTTCCAGCTCTGCAGCTGTACCAGGAGGGTCAGGTTCCTGCCCCAGATCCAACAGTGACCCTGTGTTTTGGAGAGGAGCTCCATGACCTCAGCAGCGCCAAGAACAAACTGATCATTGTGCAGGTGAGACCCGTCAGTCATACTGCAGATCTGTGTTGCCAAATAAAAAGCTGCAAGACCCTGCCTCCCCTCCACGACAGATCAGTGTGCTGAACTGCCAGCACCTGCTGGAGTCGGTGAACATGCGACGCTCGCAGCCCTACTGCAACAACCCAACCCTGGATGTGTCTGATAGTGCCGCCGCTGAGCAGGTGGCGCACATCTACCAGGACCTGTGCAGTTACAGCGTCCCCCAGAGGTCAGCCTGCTACCGGGACAACATGCCCATCACTGCCTGAGCCCCAGGCATCACGTCACCGTCACTGATGTGACCCCTGCTGTATCAGAGTTTTCAGCTGCAGCTGATGTCAGGATAATGATCAGTTTGTTTTCATACCACAGTAACTTGCATCTATCGAGTGGCTTAAAAAAAACAAGAAAATTTGTACTTTGACGCAATCCTTGCCTGACTGCAGTAACAGCTTAACATGTGAGAGCCATTAAGTTGTGGAAACCTGCATGAATTTGATGTACTCAACCAGAAATGTGCCTTAATTACAGCTTGTTTTTTCTAATTTTTTATATATATATATATATATATATCTTTTCTTTTTTTTTTTTGCATCTTTTTATGTGACCATTTTGGCCTTTCTGTCAGATCTTAAGATCTAAACAGGAGTTTATGATAATAGATGCAGTCTGGCATCACAATGTATGACAGATGGGTTTTACTATCTGTTTAACTTTACCTTGTGTAATTGGTTTTTTTTTTAAACTGATTTTCTAGTAAAACATTTCCACTGACCTACGCCGGTGCTTCTCTTTACAACAAATAAAACACATCATTGTCTTATTCTTATAGGATTCCATGAGGGTAATTTCTATATTGTGCAGATGTGTGATTATGATGAGTTATAAATTGCATAATGTCGCATTCATATTAAATTTTAACAATTTAGAATTGGGTTTTTTTACCACTAAACTCTTCTGGTGGAAACAAACCACTAGTCTATATCAGATCAGCAGGTCACTTTTCACTGGCTGCACATCAACTCTAACTGCTTTTTTCTTTACTTGAGTGACTTTTTCATGCTTGATTGATGAAACGTTCAAAACCAACACTATTTTAATGCCTACACCCTTAAACAGTAAGTTGACAGTCAAACAAAAAATTTAACAGGACAGTAGTTTCAATATTTGTTTATACTTGAGCTCAGTTCATTAAAATAAACTTAAAAAGTTTTTGGCTAGAAAAGGATTAAAAATAATAACCATTGTGGTTTTTGTAACTGCTCGGCTGCACAAGATGAACAGAATGATGATCAAACCTGCTGAACTGCATCGGACTTCAGTTTGCATAACTAGAAGAAAACAGGAGGACAAATTCAGAGCGTTCTGTTGAGGTCTGGTGAAGATTTGTAGCAACAGTTTACAGACCGACACTCCAGCAAATGATGATGGTAAACACTACAGTGTGAAAGTAAAAGAAGGATCTGATCAAGAAAATGCGAAGGACCTCTTGGACGGATAACCCCACGATGATGAGTAACAGACAGGAAGAGATGACCGGCTGAAGCTGGATGATTAGATCATTCTCAGTGTGAAATCCCATCTGCTTATCCAATCACACGCAGTCAGTCATTTAAAGACAATGTGATCTTGCAACAGTCTTGTTTGTAACACATGTTCCACATGTGAGTTAAAGACCAACATTCTGGCATTTAAATACCCTCAACTTTAACATATGTGATCATATATGTTCTGTATTTATCACCAAATGTAATGGTGGCTTTCTAAAATAGATTCTTATCAGAATTTTATACATACTTATACAGATGAGTTGCTTTTCGCTTTTTTTTTTTTTTTTTTTTTTTTTTTTTTTTTTTTTTTTTACTTTTTCTTCAGTTAAATAAACTGAATCTCAGGATCAGTTTAAAATTATTATAAGCCATTAAAATTAAAATGTCTTGTCTATATGTCAAAGAATCCTCTAAATGGTGTCCTAGAAAAGACTCTCCTTCCTGATGCTCTTTCAGATTTGGGCCAGTACCCACTGAACTGATGGTGGCACAGGTGATAAATGTGAAAGTTTAGAATTTTTCAGAAAACACATCTCAGTTGGTGTTGACAGCAGTGATTCAGTCATGTGCTCTTCACATGATATGTCTGGATAAAACCTTTGACTTAAATTAGAACATTTCATCAATGCTTGACTGACTTAAACACACAGGTGGAATATTGTGTGTGTGTGTGTGTGTGTGTGTGTGTTTGTGTTTGTACATACTGCGTACCAAAATACTCCTAATAAAGTGAGGACCTTTTGGGAAGTGAGGACATTTTGGCTGGTCCTCACAACTTCAAAGGACTGTTTCAGGCTTAAGACTTTGTTTTACAGTCAGAGTTAGAATTGGGTTTAGGGTTGATTTAGGGTCAGGGTTAGCTGGGATGGTTAGGGTTCGGGGAAATGGGCTCTGTAATGCCTAAGAAAGTCCTCACAAAGATAGAAGTACAAGTGTGTGTGTGTGTGTGTGTGTGTGTGTGTGTGTGTGTGTGTGTGTGTGTGTGTGTGTGTGTGTGTGTGTGTGTGTGTGCACTTGCAGGGGAGTTCTGTCTGAGTTCTGAAGAACAGGAACTTACTTCAAAACTGTCACAGGAAACAGGAGTCTAAGCCCTCCCCTAAAACCCCAAATAACATGTTCACCATGGATGCACATGATACGTTCATGATGCAATCAGAGGTTTTAATCGCCACACTGTGAATTTAGGAATTCAGCCTTGTGCATCTGCTGGGTTAAAAACAGACGGAGCAGTTGGAAGCTTTAAAAGAGGAAACAAAGATGGCTAAACAACAGTGATATATGATTTTTACAAGTTGGTCAGGAGCATTCATTTATAATTTTAACCATTTTTAACCTGGGTAATTTCGCAAGGGATTTTTTTTTTTTTGTTTAAAGTTGCATTTTAGCAGAATTTCTAGATCTACAACGGCACCAATGACAACCCTCTCTGAATTTTAAATCCATTCCAGATGGGCAAATGATTTGGTTGTACATTTTTTAAACAATTCAGTTTCTAAAGCTTCCTGTTGTCTCTTAGCTGAGGCTCTTGTGCCCTCATCTTCCTCACTGGGAACCCCTCCACTCCGATTAGAACAGAAACGATCAGGAGATCCAGCACACAGGGAGCATCAGAGGAGGCCCTCATGTCTGCAGTGTGGTTGTCTTTGTGTTGCAACATCTTGTTGCGGTTTGTGAGGCTTCCCACAATAAATCATTAGAGACGAGCAACAAACAGAACTGATGTTTCCATCCTTTTGTAAGGATGACCATTAACTCTGGAATCTTTCAGTCTGCTGGGCCGCACAGACGCATTTCAAGGAAGTCCAACTGATTCTGAGTTGAAATTTAGACTAAAACTTTATCATTTCTTAATTTTTTAAATAGTTATTTTAGATGTAACAGTATTTATTCATACGCCTTTTTTCACGGCTCTTGTCACAAACGAAGCACACGCTCTCATTGCTGCGGACAGAGTTGGTGTTACGCAAGAAATGATGTTGAAGCAGCGGCGTCGCCACTGGGGACCGTGCTGGTTTAGAGTCTGTGTGGCTGAGATGAGAATAGGTACCCAGAGAGGAACTGGGAGATCTGTCAGTGGAGACAGGTGGACAGAGAGCCCACATCCTGGGATACATGGAGAAAGCCACTTAACCACACACACACACACACCCACACACACACACACAGTTAGCCACTGATAGGCTCATATCCTCTAATCAGTATCAGTTCGTGTCCCTGTAAACAACAGCTCCATGCAGCATCACTGCAGAGGCCATCTCAGGCTATCTATTGTTGGTTACTGAGTAGTTTTAGTATTTATGTGCTACGATTCATCATATTCATTTTGTAAAACACAGCTGCCAAAAATCTGAATTTGTGTGAGACTTACATATGTAAAGTGAAAAAAGGGGTTTGTAATGTGACATTTTTAGATATAGTGAGAACATTCTTCTACTCTTCACCTGATTTTTTTTTTTTTTCTTTTTTTTAGAATGTGTTCTTCTGAACGAGCCGTGACTCTGGAGTATGACAGTGATCAGTAATTTCAGGGTTCAAGCACCAGTCCATGTCCAGGTCCCAGAGAAGGATTCCAAACTGTCTCATCTGTATCTGGACAGGAAGCACAGGAGGACGCCCACGAAGATGCCCCAGCACACAACTTCTGCCCTGAAATGACAAACAGTCACAAAGGCCGTCTGTAGATTTAGACAAGATTACAGATTCCAAACTTAACACAATTTGAGGGACTGTTTTTGGACAGAAGAAGCCCATGGCCCAGAGCTCTGATCTCAGGAGCTCCAAGAGAGACTAAAACCTGCCTTTTAATTAATTACCAATCAACCAATACTAGTTGTTGTTGTGTTTCACATTCAGGTAAAACAAAACTTACAGTAGAGAAGAAGGTGAAGGTGGAGGGGAACGCCAGGGTGGGGTGACGCTCCCTGGGGAACTCGAGCCTGGGGCACATGAGGGATGTAATAAGGTGCAGCTCACGGCGCACAGCCTGTGTGTGTGTGCGTGCGTACCTGTGTGTGCGTGTGTGTATGCAAAGAGGTGTTAGGATGTGGTTGACAGAGAGGCGCTAGTTCTGAAAGATCCCTCAGAAAGTGTCAGCAGACTCGATGATGTTTATCATCACGTTTAATCACTGATGACTAACATGATTAAACACTAGGATGTATGAGTGAGCCTGTTGTGTGGGTAATAACGCATAACTCTGCTGATTGAGGAACGGCATCTTTGTGGTTTCAAGCCTGTTTCCATCTATATCGTATCTAGAAGTTACACAGATTACACAAGCACGTGCAGGTGCTGGATGGAGGATGGAGATTATTTTTAAAAAAAAAACTGCTCTAAATTGGTTCTTGTACAGCTGGAAGAGCCAGCGAGGTCAAGATAACCACATGCCTGGGTAGAAAGTACGGCGACAGTTCACACTTCCTCCTCTGAAATACCAAAATCCAATAGTGATCATCACATGTCTGGAATAACCTGTTACCTGAATGGGTTTAAATTAACCGGTCTTGTGAAAATAGGTCACGCTTGACTGGAGGCAGGCAGGAGAAAGGAGCGCCTGAAACAATGCTCAGCTGTAAATTTATCGCAGTATTTGCATTTTACCATCCACCGTTGTGTCCCAACAGAAACGGGAGAAGCACCTAAGGTTGCTGAAGCAGAGCTTCTTGGGTCTGGTGAAGGTGGTTCACACAGGGCTGCATTTACATCAATAGAAAGTGCAGAGGGGAAAATCCTGCTTATGTAAGTTGGGCAAAAAGAAATGCTCATGCCTTAAGAGCAAAAAGTGAAACCTGACAAAAAGAGGAAACGGATTTTCACTGCTGAGATAGTGTATTTCCTATTTTTACTTATTTTTTTTTATTATTTAATTTATTATTTTTTCTTCTTTTCTTTCTTTAAAATATTTTAGTCAGAAACACAATACTATATACGATACCTATCCTGGCTTTTTACACTGCATTGCTGCATTGCCATCTAGTGGCAACTTTATTACGTGACACAAAATTCTATTTTATTTAAAGTGAAAGCAGCTTTGCACTGATTTATTATTATTATTATTATTATTATTATTATTATTATTATTATTATTATTATTATTATTATTATTATTATTATTATTATTATTATTATTATTATTTTACATCATAAAGAATATGTTAAATTGTCTTTTTAACAGCATTCACATAGAGGTTTAGTCATTTACCTCTCAGTGCATGCATGAAAGTTTTGTAGTTTTTATTTGGTTGTGTGTAATTTTCCAGAAGAGCCCTGCTTGTATTGATTTAAAATGAGAAATTAAGCCTTTATCTTCATCACCAATACTTTAGACAATGTTGTGCTTACCGACTTTAAGGTTCGTTAAAATCTGAGATCAGAATCCCATTTTGCAGTATTTGCTAGTCATGATGACGCCTGCTGCTGTGAATTCACTCATGTTCCAAACAGATCTCCTCAGAACAAACAGATCCTATCTATCACCCCCTTCACTTCCAGAGAAAAGTGTTACGATCACTTAATTTTCTTTTTCCTTTGACATAATAATCACGGCAGAAGCTTCTTTAATGCAGAGCTTTGGTGTTGAAAAACGTATGCATTAAAGAAGCTTCTGTTGTGATTATTTCTCTTGGCAACTGCATGTTTTATTGTGATTTCAGCAGCTGTAGTCATGCATGAAAGGAAAGCAAACAGGAAAAAAAATAGATAAGACAAGAGATTGTGGCTGTCAAAAGATAGTTTAGAGTCTCTGTGGAGGTTATTAAGGGAAAGTCACTGAGGAGGTGCAGGCATTAACTAAGGCTGTGCGGAAAATCCTGAAGTTTGATCTTATCTGGAAACCAATGCAAGCTGATCCTGAGACTCGGTTATTCAAATATAGATTTTAACCTTGACTTACGCGTTTGTGGATGAATTCAGTGTGTGGATTTTACAGCCAGGGACTGTGCTTTCCTGTCAGCTTCCACTCATTTTACATTTAAGGTAATACCAAGAGCACACGGTTGAGAAGCCATGGAGAGTGGGAGCGTTTTTGAAAGAAACTCTCTTCGCTGCATCACGAAGACACGACGGGCAGAATTCTCTTCCCTGCTCCATATGTTCCATACACATTTGAAGTGTTTCCACATTCAGCCCAACAGTGATCTCCACCTCATCTACACCCAATTACTCACCCTAATTGAACACTTGGCAGAGAGTGCGGGTGGTGATGGTGCTCACTGAGCTACAGAACCATCAGTCTTGGTCACTGGACCCATTAAGTAGCTCCAGTGACCTATGATGTCATTGTGTGCTGGAGGGTGGATGGTGTGCCGTGAAATAAAGATGCTGCTCACGCTTTTCTTTCCTGTTGACGTTCAGGCCACGCGCTGACTCCAACGTGTCCACTTCATGGTTGCGTGAGAAAAGTGTTGAAGTTGTTTTTCAGTGTTATTTTGGGCGTGAAATTGAAAGAGTTCCTGTGAAGTTTGGGGATGTGAGAGTACTACTTTTGTGGTTCAAACAGGCATGTTTCCATGAGAAAGGGGCTTTTTTTTCTTGCACCTCACGCGGAAGGAGTTTTTGACTTTTGATTTAAAGACACAACACTAAAAAGTGAATGTATACAAGAAGCATATGCTCAAAGCATTGAAGGGATCATAGTACATCCATTCTGAGAGGTTAAATGTAGATTAAACACCTAACAAAGGTACAAAATCATGTTGAAGACTGAATCCACTAACTCTGATGACAAACCTGACTAAACCTGATGACAAACAACATGTGTAAATGTGAGTGTGTTAGAAGTGTGTATTTGATTAAGCTTTGAAGAAACTAACAGTCTGTGTTTTTGACTGCACCATATATGGCCTTTGTGCACATCCCGGCATTGCTCCGCACAGTTTGGAGAGGGGGCAGCTGTTGCTGGAGATTTACTCCACCTCTCCTCAAGGCTCTGCCAAGAAAGCTGAACTCTGAGCCTCTTCATCGCATCCTGGATCCAGGAGAAAGGAGTCCAGAGCAGAAGAGGAGACCTGCTCTTTCTTCAGCCTCTCCCAGGGGCTGAGTTACGATTTCCCTAACAAATATGAACCCAGGGAAACAGACTGACTGGCAATCCATCAGCCTGGCTGTCTGCATCCTCCTGAACAATGTGTGACCCCCCCAGGCACAAAGAAGGTCACAAGAGGGTTTACTTCCACCTTCTAGTGCCCCGCGCACACATAGCCTCACCCTGCAGGAGGAAGTAAACCCTGGGAAACAACGCTCTCAAGGACTGAAAGAATTTTACATTAAAGCAAAACAAATTTCTCAAAAAACACGACCAACCGCAAATAAGAAATCAGCAGTACTGAGGTGCACACTTGAATGACTAGTGGGGTAATGCTTTCAAAGGGCATACACTATTAACTCACACACTTTAGGGACAATTTAGAGACCACCACATGTTCATGTCAGCCATGAGCGGTACTTATGGACACCTGGGGGGCGATTCTGCAGAAGAAGACCTGGCCAGGAATCAGTGATGATTCGCATCTGTACATTTATCGGATCCCCAAATCTACTGCTGATTTCATTCGAGTTTAAATATCTTATTTACAGCACATTTGTAATAGCCTTTTTCTGTAGACAGACCTGCACAGAATAAACTTACAGTATGTAACAATGCATCATTTTTCCAACGGACGGACGGACGGACGGACGGACGGACGGATGGATGGATAGCTTAGTGTTTGGAAGAAAGTTGAGAATGCACTGCTGCACCGTGAAAAAACTTCAGGTCAAGTACCGAATGAAAACTGTGAGACTTAGTCTGAATATATTCTTGTGCGTGATTTATTTTTGAGAGGCCTGCTGATGACCCAGCACACCCAGATGAACTCATCATCTATTGGCCAGATGGTCATTAAGTGCAGCTGATAGGTGGGAAGTTTTATGGCGCTGCGCAGACCAAGTGGCAGCGCGTGGAGGGATGGGATCTATCTCTATCTCTGTCTGGGATCCTGACAGCTCTGGCTTTAGTCTGCAACCAGACCTCCTACATGTCTCACTGTTTACTGCCCACCCCCCCCCCGGTCTCACGCTCATCCCACTCTACGCATCTATCATTTCAACAGGACCACACACACATGCATGACACACACACAAACACAAATACATGCTGTACACAAGTAAAACACAGGGTAAAGGTTAGTATCTCATAAATTTAACCTTGACCCAATCCAGATTCGCCATCGTTGCGTCTCATTATTCTGCCATTTCGAGAATGAGTAAATATAGCCTCATCTCGGAAAACATATACTCACTTTGGATGTCTAACACTTCCTGGTCCCCGGTTCTCACAGGGACTCCAAAAGCACGCATCAGTTCAGCCAGCTCACTCCCTGCGTCATCATTACCCCCCACCCCACCCCCCCATGCAGATGTGTTGCTGGGAGACAGATTAGCCCTGATTCCACACGCAATTTCCTGTAATGAAAGCAGTTGGGGATGATGAGGCCTGAATGAGCTGATGCCGTTCAGCGATACCTGGACTCTGGGGAATTCTGCCCGTCTGAGTGAGTGTCCTCACACAGTCCTTGTTGTTCTTGCTCTCAACCACAAGCCACTGTTATGTTTATTTGACCTGCATATTTGCGGCGCTTGCGTTTGCGTTCACATATCACAAGTGCGCATAAAACTGGGAGATTCTGACATCCCCGGCCATGCCTGAACCCCTCCGCCACCCGCTCTGCTTCTCGCCCCGACCATCCATCATCAACTTCTCTCCCGGCTTGTGCACACTCCGCCCATAACCCTACCTCTAACCCTTAAATTTAGCCTGCCCCCGACTCTCACCTTTCCCACATTAACAGACTTCCTGGGAGAGCTGCTCTCTCTCTCTCTCTCTCTCTCTCTCTCTCTTTCTCTCTCGCTTTTTTTCTCTCAGGAAATGAATTCTCTCTCTGGCTGCATACATGCTTATGACTTCTTTTTTTCCTCTTCATTGCACTTTCTGCTCAGCCTCCTGCACCGTGAGTGCATCCATCTGTTTGGCTGGGGAGTGCAGATCGCCTGGGTTATTTACTGTACACCTCTTATTCTGTGTGTGTGTGTGTGTGTGTTTGTGTATGTGTGTGCAAAAGAATGTGGAAGATGGAGGATATAACATGGAAAAAGAAGTGTTTTTCACCCTTTCTCTGTCACCATGTAAAAACCAAAAAAAAAAAAAAAAAAATGTATTACCACACATACATAATCATCAACAAAAGGCTAATGTGAGTTTAATTAGTTGTGTGAAAAAATCAGGACAAACACAAATCAACATTCCATGTGAGATGTTTGGGAATTCCAGTGTGTTTGTGATTCATCTTCAGTGGAACACAAATGTCTGCACCCAGCTCCACCTAATACATCAAGTCAATGCTGCGCTATGCCTGCAACGTTTCTTTGGGGAAACAGTGTCCCTATTAGGCTCGCAGGAAAATCCACAGAGCACGCTGTCTGTATTTGGTTTTCTGTTGCCATTCGTTAAGTAAAGAGGGGCCTGGGTGACACAGACAACTGTGTCCCAGCTCTGTTTAAACTCAAGGATGTGTTTGGAGGATGCGCTCCACAAATGCGCAAATGTTCCACAGCTTGTGCGCTTGGACAGGCATCGGTCACAGGTAGGGCCCCTCCCACTAACAAGGCCGAGATTCCGGACTTGGGGTCTTACTCTGTGGAGTTTGCATTAGTCTCTGTGTGGAAGTGCGTGCGTGTGTGTACAGATGATCATGCAGCGATGACAGCACCACCAAGCAGAAGCACGTAGATGTGAAAACAGAAAACATCAGCGGTGAATATCAAAATGTTGACAAACCAAACAGTTTGGTAACTTCCACTGTGATTGTGTGTCTCTGTAATTTGGGTGAGTCAACTGGTTTCCAGGGTTGATTCATCCACAGACAACAAGCCTGCAAACCAGTTTTATTTAGTTTCATTTCATTTCCGAGAGCTGCCGTAGCTGTCCCACTGATTTGGTTTTCCATGTTAAAACGATGAAATGTGTAAAAACGTGTCAACATTTACACAGGCTTTATCCCTTTTTTCCCCTCTCTCATCAAAACTCAGTTCAGCTCAGTTCATCTTGACAACAATTAGAATTACATTTAGGCACAACCTATGTGGGGGGGTTGTGGTGGGGGGGGGGTGCTTGGCACAGGAAACAACCCAAAGGACATGTCGTGCTTTAGCAGCATGACAGGTAGCAGCTGCGTCAAACTTTGCTGTCACTCAGTTCGATCCACTTCTCTTCCCACTCACTGCAGCATACCATGCCGGTTCTCTTTGGAAACAGTTGGAATTCCCATTATTAGTTAATATTTTACAGTTTCAGTCTGAGTCTTTAGTTATTACGAACATGATTTGAAGAGTTACATAATAAGCGGACAGAAATATTCTTTCAGAAACGAAATTCTATTGTGTCACGGAAAGTTTCTGGCATTGTGCATCATCATAAACACATCCCCACTCAAGAAAAATCGTCTTGACGTATTTTGTACGTCTTTTCAGTGACTGTCAAATATATTTAATCACTCAAGTACAGAAATTTGTACATTTCCATTTATTAAAAGAGGATTTCCTCTTGTCAGTGGCACCAGTGGCGCCCAGGTCAGAGCTGACTAATTGAGTTTTTCCAACATCTCTTAGCAGTTTTGTATAAAGCAGCCTCCATGTTCTGGAATTATATGAGGTGTGAGGGTTAAGATGTGTTTACTTGCATGCCTCCATTGCGTTGGCAGCTGCCCAGCACTTCTCCAGCCCCTTGCTGGGGCCGACATGTAGGCAAGATCTTCTCGGCCTGATTACAATACTGTCAAAGAATAACAGATGGAGGCTTTAAGGAGCTCTATCTTTAGCTCTGGAGTTATGGCCTCGTCTTCCCCAGCCTCCTTTTGGCTCTTAAAGAAAGAATGGAGGGACAGAAAGGAGGACAAAGACACAGATGGAGAGTGAAAAAGACGTCTGGGCCTGAAAGTCAGGTCTGCCAAACCGAACGGTGCGTGGTATCAGAGGCTCTTTTAAACTGAAAATCTGACCCATAAAATAACCAGGAAGCCTGTGCAACAGCAATATCCCATGTGCATCTCTGACACGGTTGTAGTGCTGTCAAGTGAAGAAGACAAAGCTGTCTTTACCCAGGCCTCCCTCTGTCTGCGTGCCTCCCCTCTCGGGCCTCTGTTGGTTTAACCCTGGCGGGCAGCAGCCAGGCCTGACAGCGCCCAGACACTGTCATGTGATTTATGAGGCGGTACGAGCGAGTGGAGCTGATGACCACTCAGGTTCGAACCCTGCTGTCTTATCAGCCACTCATCACCACGTAGACGTAGACGACACACTCAGGTTTATGGCCGTTTAGTCATTCACAGCCGTAAACCAGGCGGTCATATTAGTTGATTGAAAGTTGCCTCCTCATCCAAAAATATGCAGTTTAGTTTAAGTGCAGGTAAAATTAGTGCGGCTGTTTTACTGTTTATTGTGTTATTTTACCAAATACAGGTTTTTGTTCTGTTTATCACTTTCCTCTTGATCCTTTGGGATAAGTCTCATGGGTTATGTCAGTTTGGATTATATAACTGTAGTAATTATAGAGATGATTTGTAGCATGCATTACTTTACAAAAAAGAAAAGGAAGGAAAGCATGATCTCAGATGTGTGGCCTGTTCCAGCTTATGATGTAAAGATTTTGCTCTCCTAATAACGCACGCTTTCTTCACGTTGCAGCACAGTATGGTAACTCTAGGGGGCGTCCTGCACAACGTTAAGAATCTATAGTGTCTTTTGCAGCGCCCCACTGCAGCAGACAGGAAAGTTTAGTGTCTCATCATCAATACTCTCAACTCAACACCGACCATGACATAAAATCAGCAGCCACTTCTCCGGATTAATAATATCCAAACACAGAGAAGAGGCACAAATTTTGCAAAGGTATGAGAAATTATGCCTTGACCTCATCATGTGAAATCCCAGTTAATTCAACCATAGTGGATATTACTTGGATACCTGGTGATTTCTTTTCCAACCCCAAGAAAAAGAAACATTTTTCCACAGACTTCACCACAGAACATCTTTCAAAACAAAGGCCAGGCTGGGTTTAAGGTGATGTAAACAGAGCTCTATTTCTGTGGCTATGACACACCGTGGTTTCTCTGGAAAGAGAACAGCAGCCCAGTGTTACAACAAAAAAAGGCCACACAGACAGTGGTGGCTCTGGACCCAGACACAGACAGACAAATGGACAGAGATCAGGGGACAGACCACTGTAGCCCCGCACAGCGAATGAAATGGAATACTCTACAGTTATGCTGCACGGCAGATCTCACACATGAAAATGGAAACGTGTGCAATCAGACGTGTGCAACGTGTGCTAAACAGAGAACACAATGTGGGTGTCTGTCGGCAGAGAGGAGTTTGGTTTTCCAATTGTTTTAAATCTCTGAAAATTTCCACAGCAGGGAACAACGAAGTGGGAGAAAAACATGGAGAGGAAGAAGTGAGCCAGATCACTGTGGTAAAGTCACCCTGACACACAGACAGAGAACAGACAAAGAGCTTTCCTCGTAAACACACACACACACACACACACACACACACGCAGAACAGTAGATGGTGCATTGATGCACGTTAGCAGGACTCCTCTGACCACCACTGAGCGAGGATCGATCAGGCGGCAGACAGCTGAGGGCAGACGTCACCCACACACTCCTCCTTTCAGTAAATGCTGGCCCACACAACTCAGCCCATCAATCAATGGATTAGGTTCCAAAAAACTCTATTCCCTCATCCAACAACCTCACCTTCCACCCCAAACACACAAACATTTCACAACTTTATCACGCTTGCTTGCTCGCCGACCATGCTGGTGTCCATCTCCGAAGAGAGTTCAGGGGGCAAGTGACGCATATATGAACCTCTGATTTACTGTTTCACAGCACGACTGTGTTCTGTAAATAATGGTTCACAAATTAGGAAATGTTGTGTTGTGCTATTGACCCCAACAGTTACCGGTTTCTCAACCCAACTGATTAAAGGTAAACGTGCTAAAGTGATAACTGAAAGCGATATATGAGCCATAAAAGGAACGTGGTTGTTTTTGGAATTTTTACCTACTTCAAATCAGATTAAATAGATAAAAATAAAACAGCTGTTGTTTTGCAGACTCAGAAGGCTAAAGTGACCTTTCCTGATGTTGCTTTTCTGTTTGAATATAAAATGTTGATGCCACAAATAAATGTAAATGAATAAACATGTGAAAAGTCTGAAGATCCCATCTCGTGTGGAGCAGCACAGGTGCATCACTCTGCACGTGGGAGGTGGGAGATGTGCGTGCAGATGTGCAGACAATGTGCGTAACCAGGGTACATTTTTCTGAGTGTGTCGGATGTGACGAACTTCGGTGTCTTTGAGTGTTCGTTTTCAGTTGAGTCAAGACCGGGGCAGATATCCAGTCATTGTGTGAGGCTGAACCAAGGCTCCTTGTCTGGGGGAGTTCACAGTCGGCCATAAATCACATCCAGACAGTTTTGTAAAGGCAAAGACAAGATTCAACTGCAGCCGGGTTTGGGACGTTGTGCGTCCGAGTACTCGTGTACGCATGAGATTCGATGAAACTCATGCGTGTTTCAGCTCTTATTTGTTTTTGTTTTGGGTACTTTCCAATGACCAACCAGCAGTAAATGAGGCATTTACAGTAAGGTCACAAAGCTCTTATCGCAAAAGCTTCAAGAGATTTACAAAACGATATAAGAGCAACCATTTTAAGAGACAACATCCCTAAACACTGATGTCATCTCACTTTGCCCTTGAGAAGAATAATTTTACCATGACAGCATTCAACAACAAGACATAAACAAAAGAGAGAAGATTGCTGGGACAGAGGTAGAGACTTTAAAATGTGTCACAGAATAAAAGTGATACAGATGACGATGAGATTACCGGACAAGTGTCCTGACACATGACTTCCTGCCACTACGAGGAGTTGGTGCAGCACATTATCAGATGGCCTGGGATAAATCAACACAAGACAGGGCTACTTTTCATTCTTCCCTCGTGACATCCTTCCCAGCGCGCAGGACCTGCTTCTGGTTTATTTCCATGTTCGAGTCAAGAGTGACGCACATCTGAAATGTTAGAAAAATAATTATGGCCTTTTATTGCAGCGGTGTCATCAACTTTTTAATTTGGGTCCCCAGTCTGGACTCGCTTATTGTGCAACGGCACAACCGGCTTGGCTAAGAAACCATTGCTAACACCACAGACAGGAAAAAAAAAAAAAAAACTTTATTCTGGGCTGTCCGTTCAGCAAATAAAAGGGACAATGGTGAATGAAAGGTCTTAAAGGAGAGCGACATGGTAGTCCTGCATAAAAACCAAAATAATCAAACCATAGAGAAAACTGTATCTTCTTTAATGTCAGTTATGTGAATATCTATTTTTTTAATGTTTATGTTTAAATTTTACTGGAAATACTTTGCATCGCCATTAATATGAAGTATGCAATAAATGACACCATATTTCCCACATAACCTAGGTGAAATTACTCTTTCTTTTTATATGAAATTCCTCAGAAAGCCTTCACCTTTGTGAAAAGTGTTTTCAGAAATGACAAAACGACTTCTGCCTGAGTCAACATAAAAGTCTTTGGTCCTCACGGCTTCACGGTGAGCTCACAGCTCCGGTAAAAGGGGCTCATACATTTATCAGCTGTGTTGTTATTGCACTGACGTGAAGGGTTAGCAGTTCAGATAATGCAATTTATAAGTGCAAGTAAAAGCAAACGGATGCCCGTGCAAACGCGCGTTTGTGTGTGTGTATGCGGCGCTGTGACACACATTTGCGTGTTAAAGTGCAACGGCTTGCCTGCTTGTATTACCCCTGCAAGGGATGCTGATAGTTCTTCAGATAAGCCCCATCTCCATTTACAATTACAGCTCCTGAGATTGAGTCTTTTTTCTCTAATAAGTAAATTACCTCTAATACCTTCTGTGCTGTACTTGGCTGCTCTCCGCCTGCCCTGGCCCTCATGGAAACCAGATGTTTCACCAGCTTGCCAGCACATACATACATACATACATACATACATACATACATACATAGTCTAGTGCATACCGGGCCAGCACATGAGCAGCACTCAGAGGCGTACACAGAACACTCACCAGCATGTGCATTAACTCAGTGGATCTGATAAGCAACTGTCTTCTTTTTTTCAGCCTTCCTTTCGGTTTAAGATGAAGCATCGCTGCTAGCTCGCTGCACTCTCTCACCGCCTTAACTCGTTTTCTTTTCTCTCTGCGTGGCTCCCGTCCTTTTATCATAATGGCCAAGTTTTATCCCCACTAGACTCATTCATTTCACACAATAACAAACACAGGCTTGTTCTGAGGTCAGGGCCAAATCCAATTGGCTAATGAAGGTATCAATTGATCTTGAGGTGCAGCACTTGTGGCTGGAGGGGAACACCTCTGTTTGATCAATAACTCCCCCTGCGAGACATATTTATCCTCGCTTGTTGTTTGACAGTTTTCAAGAGAAGTGTATCAATGATGTAAACAGCGTGAGAATGTAAATGATTGCTGGCGGTGTGTACCTGGTTTACTGACATATCCATCACTGGTTGATGAAAAGTTCTGGTTTTAGACCATCTGACGAGAAGGTTAATCTGGTAACACACAGGGTCGAGGAGATCAGTGCACGGGTGCAGAAGACTACTTTCAGGGTGTGTGTACGTGAGTTGGGGAATGGACAGGGCCGTGGCACGCTCACACCCGTGGATCCTGAGCCACGTGTGTGAGCGAACATGGTGTTTCAGACCATGTGGTTTCCAAAAATACAGCGCTGTGCCCCCCCACCCCAGCTCACCTCCACGCCCGAGCATCCCAGCCTACACAAACACTCAGCAAAGGCACAGTGAGACAGCGCGGCTGACCCTCCGTGTGTGCTGTGGGCTGTGACCCCTACGTGTTTCTGTGGGTTTTACAGGCAGCTTCAGACCACCGTGTCACGCATGGCCACACCGACGCCCCTGAACACTGACCCTTTGTGCAGCCTTGGAGGCTCGTGGGAAGAACCTTCTGGCACACAACACAGGGATCAGTTCAGCGTGTGTGTCTGCATGTGTACGTGTGTGCATGTGTGTTAATACGATCCACGTTTTGCAGGCAGGCTCTGGACAGTGAGATTTTGAATGCAACTTGCTCTTGTTTGCTCTTATTATGCTGGATTTGCTGAAATGATGCAGGAGTCAGACAGATTTCCATTGTCTCATTCTGCTCCCTGTTATTATGTCCAGTTGGCACCACAGCTTGAGCAGATAGGTACAAAACTGACTAACACACAGCAGGCTGAGTTTCTGAGTACAGAAACACTCAGAAATACCGTCACTACAATCGCACAGCTTTTCTGAGCCTTTAGTTTCGGAACCTTCAGCTTCAACCTGATGTGATGAAAACCTGACATATAGATTTTCATCATAACCTATATTTGGTTACTTGTTGCAGCAGGCACAGAGGCAGACACACCTCATCTAGTCTGGTGTTGTCCAAAATTTCTATTTATGATTTTTATAGCTTATTGACTCTTAGTATGGTTTTCTGCAGGAAAGGACATGGAAGTCAGTGTAAAGGCACTTCACAGGAGTTGCGCAAACCTGCCTCTGTGTGTGTGTGTGTGTGTGTGTGTGTGTGTGTGTGTGTGTGTGTGTGTGGACATAGTGAAGGACAGTGGTCCATGCAGTGAAGCAGCAAAGGGCAAATAAGGCCCATCTGGAAACCATTGGCAGAGACTGAGGCCCTGCAGCCACAAGAGCTTCTGCCTTTCTTATCCTCCTTTTCACAAAACAGAACGTCTCTCTTCTCCCCCTCTGTTGTTCTTTTTTGTTCCTCTCTATTCGTCCAGAGAGGTGCATGCAAATGTAGATCTAAGCACACACACAGACACACACGAAGGTACGCACACACGTATGCACACACATGCACGCACACACAGTTGGCAGCATCTCATCCATTCTGATCCCAGAGGGAAGTGGTGGACCAGGCTTGAGATGCCTATCACTGCTGGCTCGGAGACACTAATCTGTGTGTGTGTGTGTGTGTGTGTGTGTGTGTGTGTGTGTGTGTGTGTGTGTAAGGTAGACATAGATGAACCCTGAGGCCACAGGAAATCCACAGAGACGGACAGACTAAGTGAGTGAAGTCTGTCAGAGGACAGAGGGGCAGCGCTACAGTGCTCAAGTTTGTCGAGGTGCCACTTTCTTGCAGGCACAACCCTTCCCCACTTCCATCTTAACCCATTTTTGTCACCGATGTGACCAAAGGCATTTGAACAATTGAACAAACCGACGCACATTTCCCCGCTTTAAATAGTTCTTTGAGTCATTTTCCTCTTCCTGCACAGATTGAGAAGAAATCAGGATCTCGTGACTCAAGGCCTTCTGTTTCACACCACTCTGACCCGCCTTTAGTCGCGCAGCCATTAAAACCTATTGAAAGTTTATGACACGAGACAGCCGACGCATGGATGTTTCTCCATGTGAAAGACCTGCTTTGTAGAGGGAAGCAGCCGGGCCCAGCCCCAGCTTCTCAGCAGGTCTCCACGGGACACTGTTTTCTCCTCCCCATGTCGATTTTTTTTCTTCATTTCGGAATATTGTGTTTTCATTCAAGCTGCTCCTGCGGCCTTTAACAGTTGACTTCAACTTGCAGCGTAGAACCTTCATGGTTGTGCGCTCCTGTTTCACAAGACCACCCACACACACCCAAATTCATCTGCTGTCTCATTTACTCCTCTCCTCTGTCTTTTTTATACGAACGCTGACGTACACACAATACGCATGAATCCAAACATCATTCCTGCAGTTATCCTTTATAATGGAAACAAGTCAAAGGAAAGGAAAAAAAGACAAACACTGGAACGTGGAAGGGTTCTGTCTGAAATGGATCTCCACGTGCATTTCCTCATAAATATATGTTCTGCGGGTCTCTGATTACTCAAGCCGGGCCCATTATTACTGGACCCTTTTTTGGTTCCTAATCTGCTGATGCATCACATGTACGGCCCCTCCATCTCTGTCCTTATCTGCTGTAGGCTGGAACCAGGGCCCCAGGGCCCCAGGGCTTAAATACAGATGCTGGCATGGCTACCGTATGATCACAGCTTATCTTATATGAAGGCCAGGTCTGCCTTATAAATGAGATCATATTATTTAAAAAAAAATAAAATAAAATAAAATAAAAATTTCAATAATAAAAATATGCATCTTAAGCTCTGTGTTTGCACACACATTGTTTGCAAATATAATTTTTATGTGAAAATGTTGCAGTAACTGGTAAATAACTAACTGGTTTAATAGTTTTTCAGGTAGGTTTTTAGGGATATAGATTTTTATTTTCCCACTCAAACGTTTGCAGGACATCCAGCCACCCACTGAGGGTTTAAGAGCCACGCTGGATATCAGATAGATGGCAGATCCTCTACAGCTCAGATCCTCTAAGCTCGCAAATTAGCATGGCCTCCTCCAACCTTTCACATGCATTCATGCTTTTTTCTTTCAATCCCCCTCTTCCTCCTGTCTCTATCCAACATCCAGGCTCTCGTGTTACTCTGTGTGGCTTTTTCCTGCTTTACAAGACCGTTAATGCTGGACAAAAACCTGGAACTGGGACAGGAAGAGGAGAGCTGTTCCTGAAACTGGCTTCTTAGCAGCTTTGTTTTTACTGGCAGTAGAAGGGGGAGGGTATCATACAGAATATTGTATACTAAATTTTTGTCTATAATAATAGACATCAGACACCCTATAATAAATTACATCAGATACAGTGTATATTATTATTATTATTATTATTATTATTATTATTATTATTATTATTATTATTATTATTATTATTATTATTATTATTATTATTATTATTATTGTTATTATTATTATTATATAATTTTAATTGAATTAGTCTGAGAGTAGGAGTTGCTAACATTTATTACTAATTGGGCACTATTGAGATAGATAGATAGATAGATAGATAGATAGATAGATAGATAGATAGATAGATAGATAGATAGATAGATAGATAGATAGATAGATAGATAGATCTAAACTTTATTACTAATTGGGCACTATTAGTAATTTAGGTGTAACAGAGGTCACCCAGTATAATGTCGCTTACGCTGTTTCATCCTGGTTTAAGATTTGCATAATTGAAACATAATTGAAAACCCCTGATTGGTCAGGTGACCCGTCGCCTTCCATTTACGTTGAACGAATGCGACGCCCCGCTTTTACCGGGGCGGATGCGGTGAGTAAGTCTCTCATGTGAACATACAGTATGCAAATGAGTGTGTGTTCAGCCTCGCTACCACTACAGAAGTGGATAAGAGGATTTATGGTTGGCGATGTGGGTGACAGGTGTTGCAAAGTAGGGGAAGATGAAGAAATGTTTGGCGTGTCTGTGCGTGTCTCAGTGCTCAGTAATTGTGTCGCTCCGTCGCACCCACTAACAAAAAGTGATTTTGATCTTCTCACTTCCTGCTTTTTTCCCTCACTCTGGTTGTTTCTCCAAATGATTTTGTGACCGCGTGTATATCAGCGGGTGTGTGTTAAAGTCTGTGTTTCTAGATCTCTGAGAGAGAGAGAGAGAGAGAGAGAGAGAGAGAGAGAGAGAGCGCCTTGTTAGGTAAATTGTTTGACATTCACGTGGAATATGTAATAAACAGGAAACGGAGAGACCCCCCGCGGTGTTCCACAGCCACACGCCAGGGTCATCCCAAACATCCCCAATATAAACAGCTGTGAAACATGGTCGTTTCATGGTTATCCGTCCCGTCAAAACATCAAAGAATGTTGTTTCATCGCATCCAAAAATGAGCTTTATGATTCCATGACCCTGATGGCACTTTGCTTCCTAATATCAGAGCAGCAGGTGGTTGCAACACAGGGGGGTGGAGATGCAACAGACGCCCTTTAAATAGGGTTTCTTTCTCATAGTTCTGTAACACAATAGGTACAGTATAAGAAAGTTATTTTTCTGCCGTCTGAAGTTACAGAGAGAATACATAGTGGAAAATATATTTGAAATGATAAATATGATATCTTAGAAAACCACCGAATGAAGAATAAAGGGCACGTTTCAGTGTGCAGTCTATCATTCTAGCAGTCATCTGGTAAATATTGTGTTTCCTGGCTCCTTCTTAACTGTTGTGGTAATTGGTGTGTGTTAACCCTGTGACCCAGTGACTGCGGGCTCTGAGTGTGTGTGTTCAGTACATGCCCTGTGCCCAATCAGATAGAGACAGGTCTGCAGAAACTGCTGTAAAACCTAAATAGAATGACTTTTAACAGAAAAATAAATTACTTCTTTTTACAATGTTTTGCAGTGCACGTATGTCATTTTCATTTTTTAAAACATGTAACAGGATGTTACATCTACTTGCCAGTACAGTTAGAACCTGTTGACAATGTGAATGTTAAAAATGTCTGAATACACATTCTTAAGTAAATTACAGCTCGGGATGACAAAGTGGAAATGTACTGGCAAAGAATTTGACGTTGAGGTCGCATTAAATGGTGGTTGTGTGACAGTTGTTTTTCTACACGGTTGCCTGTTGGAAGCAGCAGCTCCTCTTCAGCTGTCAAGTTAAACCGATGCTTAGATTTGTGTTTTCACAAGGAGGAGAAAAAAAAAAAATCCAGAAAAATATTTTATTGTTCTTGCACTTTCTGTCCTCCATAATTGCACCTTAGATGCACAATTTTAAGACAATAATAGCAACACTTCACTTGGCTCCGCGGTCTCTGTCTGCAGTGATTTGCATTTTCCATGTTATGTACCCAGGAAATAAATTATTGTAACTAAATGCCATGATTACAAGTAAACATTGACTGTGTGTGTGTGTGTGTGTGTGTGTGTGTGTGTGTGTGTGTGGCTAGTCAGAACTCTGGGGCTCGTCAGCGCTGCTGAGTGGTTGGAGATACAGAACAAAAGAGCAATTAGGGCCCTGCTCTGTACTCCGCTTTTGTCCAGTGAGTCTGTTTGATTGGTGGTGACATGCAAACAGGCAGAATCTTGTCAGGAATCCCTCTCATCGCACGCACACACACACACACACACACACACACACACACACACATATCCAATCAGCTCTTTGTCTGAGTTTAAGTAATCAACAGGCAACAAGTAAATGTATTTTATGTGGATTCAGAATACAATGGTAAGGATATGAATCAAACTGCTTTTATAGATCATTTTGTGAACAATTTAAATTTGATTTACTAGTTTATTAGTTCAATACTGGTTTTATTTACTAGAGACAATTAAATCTGTCTTCTGTATACTGTATATTTAACCACCTGACGAAATATATAAAAAGGGTGATTCAGCAAACTCAAAAAGAACATAACATTTCTTTCTGATCATTATCTAAACATTACTTAATGTTTCATTATGAATCATTTCAGATTATTACATTTGTAAAAATGGACATCCTGTTAAACACTCAATTAAAGAATGCTGTCGTGAGACCAACCACAAAAGAACTAATTTCTCTTTTAAATGATAACCTTAACTTCTTAGAATGAAAACTGTGGGTGCAGCACATGAGTGACTGCAGCTGAGTGCAGCATTGCCTGTTTTTACAGAAACTGGTGTTGATTTGAAAAAAATAAAAAGCCTTTACAGAGCCAACATGACATCACCGCCGGTCCAATCGTGTGCCGTTTCACTCATCCTCCAATTAGCCCGCCTGCACTGCCATTCACCCACTGAGCCCTATATCACAGCCACACATGGAAGTCCGTAACTTCCAGTCCAAACACAACATCTCTTCTGTTTCCACTGGCGCTGTGAAGGCAACAAGGCTCGCCTCTCCTCGCTCTGATCTACAATGCTGTGAAACTAATCCAGACCTGTGTGTTTATGTGTGCTTTAATTTCTATTGTGTGCATGTGTTTACAGCCCAGAGGAAAATTGCTAAAGTAAAATGAAACCGGGATTGCATTTTAACCCCGAAACTCCAGCGTCATCCGAGCAGCATCGCGGCGGTGAAATCCAAAGTGTGTCAATCTCCAGAAATGCTGTGCAACGACAAAACACAATGAATTTTACTGGAAATCGAAAAGAGCTTCCCCACATTTGATGAGTCATTCTTTCTGCGTTGCCATGGCTTCGTGAAGATGGGCCATAATAACGGTCCATCCCCAGAGAGCAGGACACGACGGAGAGATATGAGCAGTATCTGCAGCTCCAGAGTCCATGACCCCAGAGTGTAAACACCAGGTCGGTGCAGAGGATGGAGCTCCGACAACAGCCAGAAAACTGCAGTTGGACAGCCTACAAAGGGAGAGGGCTCTTTGTGCTTTTATATAACAATGAGTGACTTCTATGTGTAACATGCCCATCAAGATGGAAACATACAACAAACTATAAAAGCTGACCTATTGAAGATGTGAGCGGGCATGTGAATATCCATTATTTAACTTCAGGTATAACACTCATCCACCAGCATCCTGTGTCACCCCCAAAGAAACAGAGGAAATCCTTAAGGATGTAGACTGAGGAAGAAAAAAAAAAGATGGTCTGTGTATGAGGAGAGGATTGTATCAGAATTTGCATTAGGAGGTGTGCTGAGTATAGCAAAGACAAAAAGGAGTTTTTAACCCTAACCCTAGAAATCTATTTTTCTTTAGCTGCTTTTTGTTTGTCCATCAGTTTTTGGACAGTGGGGTCATGCTGTTTAGAGCGCCGCAGACTTTCTTCTGTCTTCAGGAGTCATTAATATGCGAGCGAGTCTCACCAGCATGCCGAGCATGTTGCCAAACTGTCTTATTTGATTTGGATACAAAGAGGAGGAGGCTGATGCAGCTGCATCATTCCAGAAATGAGAGCGAATTACAGGGAAAGATGGTGAAAGCAGTGGAAAGAAAATGGGAAAACAGGACCAGCACCGCTCCACTGTTCTTCTGGGTGGTCCCGGTTAGGAGGTGTACACGAGACATGCAAACAGGCAGATGTAAACTCTAAATCAGCTCTACAATTGGCTCAAATGTTGCTGCCACCGGCTATAGAATCAGTCCAACATGGGAGAAAAAAAAGTTAAAAATAAATGTGAGTTGCCTGTATGGGCAGTAGTATAGTGGTCTGTTTAATTCAGATGGTGCTTTCAGATTGCCTCCAAATGGGTAGAGAGTTTCAAAAAGAAGGAAATGACAAAATTTGCTTGTGATTCCAAGTGTCAAACATGAGGATGTTGACCTGCAGCTGAGAGTCTCCACTGCCCACCTGATCTGAGCCGTGGCCCGGCAGTTTTCCCAGTCCACAGCAACACGGACTCATTTTTGTTGATGACCTATGGGCTGCGGTTCAGCCAGAGACCGGTCTTGATGACAAATTCTGCGTCCTCGATACATATGCGTACGGATTTGTTGCCACCTTCTCTGGTTTCGTGTGAAACAGTCACGCTGGCTGGGAGAAAGTAGAGAGCGGAGCTCCGCAGGCGGGCACTCGTCATCCCTCACCGCAGGAAATTAAAGTAAACAATCAAGACCTCACATCCTGTTCAAGAAACCTCATTATGATCCAAAAGTTTGCAACTGCGTGTGTGAATAAGTGCGTCTGCACAGAGGAGGAGGTCAAAGAGGTCAACCACGTCAGATCGAATCATTCATTAAAATAATTGGATTAGAACGATTTTTGTTGTTCAAATCAGAAAATATTGAATTCCACAGTTGCATGCTGGGATATTTTTATGTTTAAGTGTGATGGATAAATGGATATTTTTATACAAGAAAAATAACCGTGAATATGTTGAGGGCACGTTTATGTGATGTGACAGAATCAGGATGTGGGATCAAGTCTGTCGTCAGTTTGTGATTTGTTGATTATCTTGCTGCTTTAAACGTGTTTCATCCATTATGATATCACATACCTGCACAGACAACCTGAGAGGATGACACCACAGGCACATTTTTAAATAATTACAAAACCGTCTTTGTATTTTCATCCTCACCTCCATGTCCTATACTCTTAATCCACCTACTTTTTGTGGCTTTTTCTATTCTCCTTCTTCCACTCTTCCTCCTCCTCTGCCTCCTACTCAGGGCTTCTCAGGTTACCACACGTCACTGATCCAGACAAGCTGGGGATTCTTTCATCGAGCAAATTACAGGCAATTAGGAGCCCAAAGGATAACATTTAGTGTACAGGGGAAGGCTGGAGCAAGAGGAGAGAGGACTGGACTGCACTGGAACACCCAGATCTTGAACTCTGTGTATCTGTGTGTGTCCTCACATTTACTACATACTGGGTAAAAATCTCATTCTACAAGCAAAGTGTGGGGCAATGTTTGCAAAATAAGCATTTTTTTGGTCCTCACAAAGGACTGTTTGGGGGGTTAAGACTTGGTTTTAAGGTTGGGGTTAGAATTGCGTTTAGGGTAAGGTCGGGTTAGTTGGGTTGGTTAGGGTAAGGACCTAGGTAATGTATCATGTCTATGAAAATCAACACAAAGATAGAAATGTGAGTATGTGTGTGTTGTCTTTATTAGATTGATGTATCATAACTCATCCCTCTTGTTGATGTGAGCTGCCTGTGTGGAGGCTGTGCTTTACTCCAGAAGGAGGTAATGGTGAAGAAGTAAAAATGACAACGTCACAATGAGAGTGGCACACACAGGAATGTTTAGAGTAGCAGCATGCTTAAATGGACCACAGACATATAAACTGAAGCTGTCTTCAGAACCTCTTTAACTTCAAACCAGTGTCTCTTGATTCTCTCTCTCTCTCTCTCTCTCTCTCTCTCTCTCTACCATGTGCTGCCATCACACACTGACTGTTCTGAACCAAATGTGAGAGAAGATCAGGGAGATTAGATCTGAATTGGGTGGATAGAAAGGAATGGAAAAATGTATCTCACCATCTCTGCGCGATGGGGTTTGACTTCTCTGAGCATCTCAAATGAGTCCAGTTTCTGCCGGGGGAGCTTTTGTGCTAAATGCACATTTGGTTTTTGGTTTTGTCTGAGCGGAGTTGAGAAGGTCAACTTCATCCCACTGAGCACTGCTAATAAGATATGTTTGCTTCAGAGACGGAAAATATTAAGGGGAATATTAACAAGTGAATCCAGATTTTTTTTCTGTTTTAAGTGTAAAGAGGGATTGCTTTATTCTTGCAACCCTCACAGAAATCAAATCTTGAATCTCACACAAAACATCAGCACACATCAAGTACATGACACAAGGTTCTTTAGCACAGTTCTTTAACACATTGGAAGTACCCCCTTTATTTGTTGAGCCCATGGGGACTGAGAATGATGGTTAATTATAGCAACACCTTCTTAGTGGACTAAGGATTAAACATCTACGAACTATCCCTGATGTGTGTGTGTGATGGTTGGCCAACTAACATACAAAAGTCTGACTTTTAACAAATATGGAAATTTAGAGTAATAACGATAAATGAATGGACGTCAAAGTCCTGGAAAGTTGTAAATGTATTAACTTCTAGAGGAGAGCACCGGGCTTAGTGCAAAAATGTTCTCCTCTCCTTCTGCACAGCTGCAGGATTCAACTGTCAGGCTGCTGGAGCCGAGCGTCCCCAGCCTGAGCTCCGGTTTGCTACCTGCAGTGCTGGACCAAGGATAGTGCTTCTTGTATATTTAAAGGACACCATCACATAAATAAAACCTATATCAGCTCAAACCAGCCATCACCTAACAATTCCTACTGGGGGGTGCAAAAGCGTCCAGAAGGATAATCCTCTGGGATAGGAGTCCCCCAGATGGGGACCGTGTCCCCGTCATATGTGGCTCAGACTCTGGTTACCTTTTTCAGCATTTTTTTGGAGAAAGTAACTGCTTGTTTAAAATGATGTGAGAAAGGAGTGGAGGGAGTGAGAGAGTAGGAGTTCGTGGAGGAGGGTGCACTCCTCTACAGCTGTGAACAAACCTGGGCCTGGACGAGCCAACATCATATTTCTAAGCCTATCACTGTAATCACTGCTCCGTCACAAAATGGATTTTGTCAGGGCATGCCAAGTCCACTAAGAGCTGCTCCAGTTAAACATTAAGCAGCTGCGCGCGCTCTCTCTCTCTCTCTCTCTCTCTCTTTCTCTCTCTCTCTCTCTCTCTCTCTCTCTCTCGCTTTCTGTCTCTGTCTCACACACACATACATGACAAATATCACATATTAAAATACAAATACACTACATGTACTTTGTGAATTGTGAAGGACACAAATTTGTTGAGGTGTGTGTGTGTGTTCAAGTAAAACCTGGAGCTGGTTTGGATTAGCTCTGTGTCTTGTTCAATCTGCCAATCTGACAACAGTGACATGAGCACTGGTGGCCTGCACAATTGCAGCAGTGGGAGTGTGTGTGAGTCTGTGTCTGCTTGCTAGTGAGTGTGTGTGTCTGTGTCTTGCTACATACTGAGTATAAAAATACCCAGTATTACTAATACTAATTCTACTATCAAAGTGAGGCCATTTTTGCAAAGTGAGGACATTTTGGCTGGTTCTCACAACACAAAAGCCTGTTTAAGGGTTGAGACTTAGTTCTGAGGTTGGGTTTAGGTTAGGGTCAGGATCAAGGGGTTATTTGGGATGGTTAGGATCAGAGTAAGGGGCTGGGTAATACATTATGTCCATGAAAGTGCTCACAAAGATAGAAGTACAAGGGTGTGTGTGTTCAAGTGTGTATTTAACCATGTTTGTGTATATTTGGCTGTGCATGAACTTGTGTTTGGGCTCATCTCTTCTGAGGAGGGGTCCAGGAGAACGCTCTGACCCCACCTCTTGCCCCGGTGGCCCAGCCCACTCCAGGGGGACATTTTGGGAGGGGGGGCACGGGGGTGGGTGGTGACAGTTCAGTAACACTCACCAGAGCTTGCTGTCCCCTGCTGCAGAGTGGCATCGCCCACCCTCAATGCCAGAAGGGAGAGTTTATTTTTTTAGCTCCTGCTCTCCCTCGCGCTGGCTGCAGAGGACCACCGAGCACGGGGTCTCTCTCTCCCTCTGGCCTAAGCCTCGTCTCCCCCGGCCGGATGGAGATTTATTGAGGAGGGGGACTGAAAAAAAAACGAAGAAATCTTCTGACCTCCACTTAGCAAGAAGTAAACATGTGGCTGTAGGAGTTTAATCAAAAGTGCACGCTCTCCTCGTACACAGGTTACTGGTTTCCAGAACATCACAGGAGAGTATGGCGGTGTGTCCAGTGGGTGGGGTGGGGTGGGGTGGGGGGGGGTCTTTATAGTAATGTATAGTATTACAGTAATGTAATAATTTTATGTAATACGTATCGCGCAATCATGATACACCACATTACTGTTGATATTCGGATTAATTGATTCTTGTTCAGGATCAGCAAGATGAGCACATATAAAAGCAGCAGTAAAATCTGGTTATTTAGTTACAAAATGAGTGACAGTTTTTCAAATGAAGGAAAAACATTTTTAATATTGAAAGTGAAAACATTTATTTAAGGTGGGTTTGATTTGAGTTAGAAATACAGGTAAATAATTGTGCTGATAAGGAGACATCAGTGTTGAATGTCAGCGATTACTCCACTGTTTCAAACGCTGCCAATAGCTACACATTTTTCACATATCAGTAAATATGACAGTTTCCTCTTCATGATCCACGGCCAAGCCCCAGATCTCCTGCAGCACTTTCCAGAACACAAATGAGCAACAATTATCTTTTATTTCTTGCAGCTTTTCTGGTTTGTGTGCTGATTTCTCGTGATCATCTGACTCGCTGTTTCTTTTCACCTCCTGACATTTGCAAGGGAAAAAAAATGGAAATCTGCTGTGAATTTAAAAACCACACTAACCAGTTTAAAGAAGGCTCTCTGTACGTTCCCAGCTGTAAATAAACAGGCTTCTGTGAAGACGGGTCCAGCCCTCTGACCAGACCCATTCATAGGACAGTGGCCTGGGCTTCCTGTCTAGACCTGGGGAGATAAGCCTAATGAAATACTCAACACTGTCTGAAATCTGCCTGAACATCGGCTGGGGCTTCCATCTTTACCTCATTCCTGCTGAAGCAGACCTTAACATCCCACCTCACACCTTTCCTTTCTTCTGTCCCGCCTCCAGGCTGCACGCACCAGCCCCCGGTCCTCCATGCTCGACCACTAACTTGTCACTTGTCACTGTGGAATTCTCTTACCTCCCCCCCCCCACCCACATGCGTTCTGCGTGTATGCATGCACCCTTTGTGTTCACAAACAGTGAAGCACCGTTAATGAGACAGTCTGTGAATAAATGGTGGTCAGCAGTTCAGAGCGTTGGCTCGTTCACCTCTCTAAATATGGATGCTTGGATCCAGCCAAGGGGAAAATGTGTGTCTAAAACAGCGGTGCTGCCAATGAGAGCACCTGGGCGGTGTTAATCACAGTTTAACATAAACACTGCTCTAAAATGACCGCGCACACAGACACACACATACACACAAGACTGAGTGCACAGGTGCACAAAGTGTCTGCTTCATGTGTGGGTACACATATTCTAGCAGAGCGCCACACGGACACTTGATGATGTAATGCATATGGCTGCTTTGCAGAATCACTCATTATTGTCCTCTCCACAAAAGAACACACCCAAGTAGCCTGATACTCACCAGTTCATTTTATAATCTACCTTCATGTTAAGGTAGATTCTTTTCATTTGCCCATGATCGGAAGGTTGTTGTAATGAGCTGCTGCTTGACCCGTCAGACACAGACAAACAGCAGGCGCATCTATCAATAGTGAGCTCATTCACAACAAAATGATCAATAGCTGTGTATGAGATAGTGAATAATCAGGGAGGCGAGGCTGTCTGGGCTCTCCATCGGAGGGTGCCCTCGTTCCAACGTCTCTATCCAGCCTGCGTTTGTTGGGCAAATGGGAGTACCCGTCTGGCCTGACTGCTGAAAACTACCATGCTTTATTGCCCAATGCCTGGACTGAAATAAACACAGTCAGCATGCCGCAAAAAGTGTGTGTGTGTGTGTGCATGCGTGCGTGTGTGTGATCAGTCAAAATAAAAAGACATATTGTCTGTTTAAACTCCCTCAGCGCAGCCAGGCCACACAGCAGGCCTGCTGCTGCTTTCATTTCAGCTTCTGGCCTTTCTCTCATATTTGCAATACTTAAAATATTTTAATGCATTTCAAATTTCCATTCCAATAAAACATCTTTATATTTGTAGAGTGAATTTCAACCATAGTAATGTTGATGATGCTGTTGTGAGGCTGTGGGCATCAAACTCTGACCCTGATCAAGTCTTCAGCTCGTGCAGTAATGACACTTTGGCGGTATGCTCGATGATTCATTTTTGACTGTTAGCCTAACCCCAAACATCTGCTCTAGCATACGCTTGCCAACAGACAGGAAGTGATGCTTGACGGAGTACATCAGAAAGTCACCCAAGAGTGGTGCATTTCTCATCAGATGTGTTGAACATCGGACCGTACAGTCTTACTACATTGCTTTTATTTATATTAGATCTATACCCAGCAGTTTTATATTTAACTTGTTTGATGTGTACTGCTGTCTGTTGTGCCAATGCAACTGTTGGTGATGCACTTTCTAGTAATAATTGACTCTGGGACTACACTGACCTTGTACTTTATGAACAATTAATCCACATTATGTGAAGTCATTTTGAAAATGACTTTGCTCTCTGGGGCCTCCGCATAAAACCTAGCCATGATGTCAGCGATTTTCCTCTGGTGTCGGGAGTTTTTCTGCTCCTGCCCGTCATGTTGATCTGTACTGCCATGTGGTATATTTCCTATCAAATATATGCCATTCTCCTGATGGTTTGTTTTCCTCCATCAGAATAAGCCCACACTCTGACAGCCACACTGTCCAAAGGCTCAACCACAACAGACTAGGTCTTGACTTTTTAGAACAGGGTCTGATTTTACTGTGACAGGATGATTGCAGGTCCAGCAACACCACTGAAAACATGCATAACTAGTAGCAGATGAAGGAGCATCTTGATCCTTTCAGTAAAAGCAGCAATGCACAATGTCAGATATCCTCATACTTGGAAGTCAACTGAGACACAAACTGTCCACCAAATCCCAGGGAGCCAGTTCCTGCAACCCTGTCTTTGTAACTTCTCGATGAGAAAGCTGCTAATAATTCTCCAGGTTGCAAATGTTTGCCAAATGTATGCTGCAGCTCTGCATTAAGTGTTTTAGGCTCTTGTACTGACAAACTGAGAGTAAACCTGTAGCCTGTACTTTATGGGAGGAACTGTAATGGTCTCATGTCTCTAGTGGAGCCAGCTGGAGTCTCTTCACTCTCAGCACATCAGTATTTGATACTTCCAGCAGAGCGTCAGACAACAGGCCCGCACCAGAGAACCAACACCTCCTGCTTTATTTCTCACAGGAAGGTCAACCACACAAGAAGGAGGTGAGGACACACACACACACACACACTCAGACCCAGCATATGTGTCAACCTGTGATTTTTCTTTTACTCACACCTTGATTATGCTGCAGAGTGTTTGGCCATTAGAGTCTAATCTGCAGAAATCAAACCAATATGTGAACTCTGTGATTAGTGTCAGAACTGTTACAACACCTTTCACTCAGAAATCAGAGCCCCTATTGCATTCCAGCGGCCCCCACCGTATCTCTGGTATGAAACACAAATACTCTACCACGAGGGGGAAAAGCAACGGGTTATCGAGCAGCTACATTTTTTCCACAGCGATTCATAGAACACGTCAAATCCGCCCCCCCACCACCACCGACAGTCAGTTATGAAAATATTTCTCTAACGTCAAATGTCCAGATGCTTCTGAGGCTATGCAAGCCATCCCCAGTGGGAGTCAGATCAGAGCAGGGGTCTGCACTTTACCTGTCCTAACCCACAGACCTCCCTGAATTCCACTGGCTGCTTTTAGCTGCAGCAGGACGATAGAGTCTCTCCCTCAGTGTCGCTTCTGGACACCAGCCAAACACATCTTGTATAGTCAACAGTGCCAAAAAAAAAAGCAGGGACAGGAAAGAAGGAGAGACAGCATGGGTTACAGTACAATGGCAGGGCTGATGGAAGGAAGAATTTTACCACACTGTGTGGGTGATGACGACGCAGAGGTGGCACAGTGGTGTATGCACATGTGTTTTTACACTTGGGGCAAGTTCCGTGCACCTTCCCATCCTCTGAGTCAGCTTGCGGACTGGAAACTACGAGGCCACTTCATTTCATTTTCAGCAGACGTGTCTGTTGACTGTCCAACGGAGCACTCTCTGACCTCCAGACGAGCATCCGACGCAGAGCCCCCGCCTCCCTGGAGACAGGCCTGTCGTGTGTAGCACAATAATCTAAATTGCACAGTCATAATTGAGATATGATATCAATAATGTTCTTTTTGTGCTGCCTGGCTTGAAGGCAGAGGCCATGCAGGAAGTTAGTGATAGGAACAAATTGTTAAGAGGAAGGAAATGTTTAAGTCCAGAAGGATGATAGCTGCTTAGACAGACATTATCAAAGCTATGCATACTTTCACAAAGAACTACGCTTTTTTTCTTTTTTCTCTTGGCAAAACAACCATGATATTCTGGATAATCGCTACATTTAACATGATAATTTTTTTACCTTCTACTGTATTATGGTGGAATGGCAAAAACTCAGGAGTCACAGTATCACCGAGAGTGGTAGAAACTATTTCTACTGTGTATATAAAGGACTTTTTGACAGACCTGGTTTGTGAATGTGAAAAGAAAATGGCAGTATGACTCCTAATTCATCTGGAGCTAAAGTGGTTACATAAAGTTTCAATTATCTAATATTCCAGTGTGATGTCATATTTTTGCACTGTAACAGTTTCAGTGCAGAAAACATACTGTCAAAGCAGGTGAAAAATGAATGGCTTTTGCCTTGAACCGAGAGTTTAATAGTGTTATAGGACTGAGGGGCAACTCAGAACTACATATATTTTTCATAAAAACTTTGTAGAAATGCTTCTTTGAACAGCAAGTAGTATTTATAGGACTTCCTATAACCCTCAGTAAGGGAAGCACAGTGACGAGAAGGACCAGCACACCTAAAATAACTATAGTTCACACATCAAGGTTTAAATAATTAATATAATTATATATTCTATAAATGCAAAAGGATACATAAATGAAAAAATAATTGCATTTTATTTGGGAAAATGCTTTTTGGGCAGATTCTAACCCCTCCCTGTCATAAGTGATGCAACATACCAGACTTGTTGACAGGTTTTTGTTGCAAATGGAGCACATAACACAGCGTTGCCTCCCAGGCTGGATAACACACATGTGGGCTGCAGCTCAGCAGTGGAGAGCTGAGCCTTGAGCTCTTCTCTCCACAGGTTTAGTCTACAGAGCACGAGTCCTCACGTCTGGACTTGACCACCATCAACGCCGCCAGTACTAACACAGTGCTGAATGCAACACGAGGTATTAGAAGACAACACAGTCTATTACAGGTATAAGTGGAAGCATGGTAACAGCTAAGATGGGCTTTTCTCTCTAACAACAGGAGCGTTAGTTACATTCTCAGAATTAAACCAAGCTCAGTCCGATGACCCATCTTCCTGCTCTACTGTGTATGTCAGGCATTTTGGATCGCGCTCTTATGGGAGTCTTGCTGGCGAGAGATGTGTCTCTGCACACTCATGCACACTTGGCATACCCATACACACGATGGCTGACTCACACAGATGCAAAGAGGTATAAATGTCAGGGATCAGTTGCATGGTCTGAATCTGGCTTTCAGTGGCTGTGGTCTGACACCTCACGCTGTCTGTGTCACTGTCAGCCATGGGAAAAACTGCAGCACAGCAGAGCTCTGGGCCAGAGGGTGATGCTGCCGAAGCAGGATGTGTTTCCAGTGGTGAGGCTTAGCCATGCATGTGGACATGCTCAGAGAAATTCTCAGCACCCTTTGCCCTTGTCATCTCATGGGTGTCAGAAGTATTGAGTCCCAGTGGCCACACACACATACAGTATACACACACACACTGTCAAACCAAAATGGCCTTTTTTCCCTGTGTAACATGGTATTTTTATTGCATGGAAACAAGACATAAAACAAGATCATTGCCACTCAAAAGGCTTCTAAAATTATGTTTTCCTTTCCTCTGCAAAATATTCAATTTTCTGGTGAGATCCTAACAACCTTTTTTTATTTATGCTGTACTCCATCTGTTCTTTGGTTTTTCCCTACCTATGGTGTTTTTCTCTCATTCCTTCTATCCACTTTTTCTGAAACCATTTTTCTTGCCTCTTACAGAATTAGGGAGTCCTTGAACCATGGTGATCAAACTTCCTGAAACAATTACAATTAAGCACCCACTGCCAGGGACAGAGGGTGCTGCAGAGGCAGGAGGAAGGAGCCTGGTGACAGTCACTGGAAATGCAGCCAGAGGTGCCTCCACAGCCAAGGAGAAAGAAGGCTAGTCCCACCTGTCTGGATTTACTTAGATGGCATGAAATGTTAAACAAAACCATAATAATAATAATAAAAAAAAGAAAAACCTTAAAAGATCAAGCTTTACCCTGAATAGTCGAGGCCTGGTTATGAGACCTTAGAGGTGTGATAACTCCTCACATTCACTTTTCAATACATAACGAAATGTATACAAGCTATAGTCTCTACTGTTGTGTCAATAATACCACATCCTCACCTCCATCAGTACATCATAATTAAGGAATATTTTATTTGTTTACTTTGATGGTCTGGACAAATTTGACCATAAACCACGTGTTTGTTTTCGGAATAGCCTGCATTTGTTCTAATTTGTTCAGAATGGCTGCTGGAGCCTTAAGAATCCCCTGCAGCCCCAGAGGAGGAAGAAGAGGAATGTGACCCCCAGAGGTCAGTGGTCCCCTCTCCTGGGTTACAGGGGCTCCTGCGTAAGGGCTGGTCTGGGGTCACAGGTCAGCGGGCTCGCTCATTCGGCTCTGCCTTGGCGCCTGCCGGCACAGTCCTCAATTTGTAAAGCGGTAGAAGGTGACCCCAGAGGGCCTCTCTTTACTTCCCTGCCCAAACATAGGTCTTAAACACTACCAGCCTCCCTTGATTCCCTTGACTCCCCATCCCAAAACCAGGACCAACAGTCTCACACATGCACGCGCATACACCAATCCAGCCTTAATAAGAGGAATTACCGCAGGCAGGGGCAAACGAGAAAAGGAGGGGAGACAGGTATGCGCCATCTCTGCCTAATTACTTGGTGGATTTATGTAGGATCATGTGTTTGGTGACACACTCTGGCGCTTAACTCTTTGACCTGAATTGTAAATAAGTTTATTAATGAATACAAAGCAAGGAAGTGTGTAGTTAGAGACACATTGGAGAAGCTTAATACAATAAAGTTGCAGAGGTTGTCTTTTGCTATGGCTAAGCAATTATGACCACTTGATATCAGTGATATCAGCATACCCCTTGAACAACAAAGCTGCAGTGATGTCACTGCTGCAGCTCATTTTGAAAAATATTCCTGGTGGCATGTGATGGCATCCAAATGAGTTGCCAGTCTGTCTGATTCCACTGATGACAGAGAGCTGAGCTGTTTCTGATAGTGACTGTTACAGAGAGACCAATTATCCTGGCCAATGAGGAAAGGTATCTGACAGCATAATTACAGGCGGCCTTGCTTCTCAACAACCACATGCCTAGATATGGCTACCAGTCACCCCGCAGTTTGGAAAAGGAGACGAGAGAAAGGCAGGGTTGCGACATGGAGGTGGGTCCAAAGGTGTCTTAATCCACAAGGACTCAGTGACAAGTCTTGTCCCAGACTCTCGGGCCCTCTCTATGGGCTGTGGGGAGGTGGAGCTGGGGCCTGATTTGGCCCAGCTGGAGGAAGCGGGCGATCAGAGTTCAGTTGGTGCAGACAGAAGTAAAGTAAACAGCCATGGTCACTGGGCAGGCCGTTAGCAGGCTTCGGACAGATGAGCAGGGGGCCGGGAAGACCACACACATACACATACAACCAGACCACACAGGGGCCAGGGCTCTGGGGCCTACGCATGCAAGCATACGCCCCATCGGCAGGGTTCCCCTGTGGACAAAAGCATGCTGCAGGAGCAACACGCAGCAGGGAAGGATCAGAGTGGCAAAGGGCTGGCCTGTGAGATGCTGAGTAACTGCATGTGCCTTTACATGGGGGACATTATGAGGAGACAGAGGCAGGTCTGAGCCGGTGAACGAAGACTGAATCCTATAGTGAACAGCTTTAGGAGTGAGTCAACACAAACAGGAAGAGATTCATAAGTACGCTGCTGTTCCACTGCCAAAACCTAAAGTGCATTTTGGAGAGTCTTTCTGACTGCATGCTGGCGGCCACACGTACTCTAGATAAGCTGGGAAATCACACAATGTTGATAAAACACAACTCCAATCGAAGCTTCTTTTTTTTTTTTTTAATTTGTCCCATGAAATGTCCTAAATGGAAAGGGCGATCAACATTATATTTAGAATTTGTCAGCAGCCACTTTACATCAGCTCCTTCATTCATTTTGGGAAACAAGCATTTTATGGTACAATTTTGTTTGTGTTATTATTTTTTTAAATCTACCCAAGAAGACAGTATGTTGTGAGATAAAACAAATAAATATGTATCATACACTTCTATCTTAACTCAAACAGGGAACTTTTGCAAATACAGAAGTAACGTATACCACCCAAATACACTCAACCTTTTTCACTATCTCCTATTTTTTGCTCTATTTCCACATAACCATCAGTCTCCTTCTTTATCTGGACAGTGTCAGAATGACCCATGGGAGAGCCCGTGAATGTGTGTATGTGTATCACCCTGACATAGGGTGGAGTGAGGAGTAATGCTCTCAATCACAATTACTCCCAAATGCCACCAGTCATGCTGCCTGCCTCGCATCACCTTGCCGTACACACACACACACACACACATTCAAACACAAGGTCAACTTTTCCACTGGAAAGGCATTTAGTTCGGCACCCAGGCCAACGCACCTCCACCGAGGATCTAGTGCAGCTGTCAGTGGGATCAGGCTGGACTGCACCAACTGCCTGCTTAGAGCACACACCCTCCTGTGTATCACTAATCCTCAGCACCCTTCCTCCCTCTTCTTTCATCGCTTATCTCCACATTTAATACCACATTTATGATAACGGATGACAGGTAGCTAGGGCTGTGATCCTTCTTCATCTGGCCTTTATCACATAATGGTACGAGCTGCATTCTTCCTTCTGGAACAGAGCCCTGCAAGCCCTGATAATTCCTCACAAGGTGGGCAAAGAGCCTGTTGAACGATCTTTTTTTCTGCCTAAAATCACGGTTGAGAAATAAGTGTGTGATTTGCTGCTACCTCAACGTGCAGGCAACACATGTGGTAACTTAGTGTGTGTGCCTGTGTGTGTTAATGAGAGGAGGCACGAGAGCAGTTTTTTTTTTTTTTTGTTTGTTTTGTTTTTTTAAACCAATTGTCTGTTGGGTTGAGACAGACTCAAGGTCATCTGGAGTTAAAGGAAGGGCTCCTTAACAAAGTCTGATGGAATTCTACAAACGGTGCTGACGTTAGCTACATTTGAGCTGAGTAGAAATTGACAGTTTCATTCCGAGGTCAAGCCTGACAAGGCTGATTGTGGTTCATTGTCTGGACAGGAGGTTGGGGGTCACTGAGGTGAGAAGTGGCTCTGATTTGAGGTCACGGATGCATGTTTGAGGGGAAGGCATTAATAGCAGTCTGTAAAAAGAATACTGGGTCAGTACTGGGAGGTCAGGACGAGGGCATAGGAGGGTCTATGGTCTGAGTGGAGGTATATATTTTCAGGCCAAACACTTGTAGGTGCCCAGCTGATGTTAGTTGTGGAACAATGAAATGCTGCTATCAGGTAGAAGGATAAAATAACAGGCGCTGTCCTTCCTGTCATGCCACAAGAGTCTAGGTCAGTTAACATGGTGGGGTCATGTCCCGTTTCCAGGCTCAGATGAGAGTCACACACACACACACATACAAGATGATGATAGGTATCCTAGAAATGACAAAAGAAGACAGGATTTCCTGTAAATGAGTTGCCACAGAAATGTTATTACTTTTTTTTAAATGGTGATAATCTAATGTAATTATACATAGTTCAGTACAATTCTAAAGACAAGTTAAATCATTTAAAACCCCACTATTTAAGTCACTAATGTACAATGAAGTGTATGCATCATATTTAAAAAAATAAAAAAAGTTTTATTCATTTTTAGCACAGCTCTTGCCTAAATGTAGACTTTATTGTTTCATGATGCGAACTATTTAAAATAATTAAATATTTTCACTGTAAATGCTATGGATTATTTATTTTAATGAAAAGACTGGACTACATGTTTCAGACACAGGATGTTAATATTCGGCCAGTGGTGAGGCTGCCTGGTTGAAAGTTAAAAGACTTTGGCTCTGATTCCTCCATTGTTTGAGCAGACAGGAGAAGCCCTCAGCTCTCCAAATTGGCTCTTAATGAGACTCGCACGTAGGCCACTTCCCCTCGACCTCCGACATCCCCAGTGCCGGTCCCGCGGTTCCTACTCGGAAACGGAAGAAGCAGAGCTGCAGTAGCGAGAAGCACAAAAAGAGGTGAATAATAATAATAAAAAAAAAAAACAAAATAATACGGTTGGCCTGCCTGCAACGCAACAATACATTTCCCGTCATTTCTTCAGAGAAACGCTGCGTCAAATTGCGCAGATGGCCCTGGGAGAAAAAAAAAATCCCACTGTTCTAGATTATTACATAAGAAATAAAATGTTTTCCTTAAATAAAATAAAGTCAGCATCATTGTGGAGTGAAAAAATGTCAGGCCTGGTGTTGCAGTTGTAAATAAACATTGTATTAGGCAGCCAACAACACAACTGTTATAATTAATTTTGAATATTATTGTTGTTGATGCAAAAAAAAAAAAAAAAAAAAAAACTGATTACCCTTTGACCTAAAAAAAAAAAAAAAAAAAAAAAAATCAGTTACCATTAACGTCGTTTCAAATGACACTTTCCAGGGAAATACATTTAACCTGAAAAATTTAAACCTCTCAAAATACCATCTATTTACTTGTGTCAAAAGCAATTAATTTATTAAAGTGATTGTGGGAAAAAATAGCCGTCAGGTTTGTAAAAATAATTCAATAAACTCTATCAAGAGTGATTTTGTTTAACTTTTATGGGGGTGAAAAATCTATAATATAACTATAGTACAACAACCTAATAATTTAAATGTAATATAACATCATATATAATATAGCACTATGAGCAGTAATATTATCAGACTTTAGTTTTTAAAATGTAATATATTTTCACATCAGTACAGTAGAGCCGACAGATTTTCTTCTTTTCCTGCATTAGTGAAACGTCTCCATATCACATGAAACCCCACTTTGACTGCTGTTTGTGTCTTTACTCTTGTTGGGATCTCAGAGGGAACCCAGTAGTAGTCCAACTTTCCGTGCTTTCAACTTTACGATCCATTTTTATCCTCAATAACCCACAAAAACTCTCGTGTGACCACAGTTTAATGTCTTGGTCTGATTTTGTCAAAATTACATGACATTAATCTGGCGCTTTGTTTTGTCCAACACAAATAGGCTTATAAAATGTTTCCATTCAAGTCTGCAGCCGACAGTTTTATACAAACACAGAAAACAGAATGGACATATTTTAATATCGAACATGCTGGGTGCAGTGTGAGTGGAAGCTACTGAGAACCTCCTCTAGGTGGCGTAAACATGCTTCGACGGCCTGAGCGTTAAACAGTGAAAAGGGAAATTGTTAATAATTCCCTCTTATTTTCCATGAAACTTTGTCATAATAATAATGAATCCTTATTTCAGTCTTTAGTGTCATGAGCATGTGCAGGATATGAAAAAGGTAATAATTAAGTTACTTTGAGTACATAAGTAGAACATAAAAATAATGATAGAATATATTCAAACATGCAAACAAAAATGAGTAAAGCTAATAAACTTTAAAAACTGCATAAACCCACACACACACACACACACAGAGAAAGAGAGAGTCTCCTGCCTTTTCCCCTCATTTTCAAATATCTGATGCAGTAAATGATCATAATTGATGCATCTGTCGGTCAGCTGGTATGTCACGATTGGTCTCAAAGACTCCTGCAAAGTGGGCAGAGGTGGGGGTGGGGATGAATGTGTGTGTGTGTGTGAAGTGGCGTCTCACAGACCCCTTATATCTAATGATTTGGGGTCCCAGGGTCCCGGCTTTTTGACTGTGTGGTCCGAAAACACACAGCAGGCTCAGTGAAAAGCGGCGCTCCTCTGGGACAGACAGCATTCACCCTCTGGATCAAATATCACTGTAACACACACGTCGACATCTCGTGTCATTAGAATACAAAAGAGTGGTTGTATCACTCAATATCAAACAAAGACAAATGTTCACCCGTTTCTAAGGTCTCAGCGCTGTGAGAACGCGCCAATACCACCAGGACAGGATTCTGCCACGGGTGGAACATTTTACTGATCAAATTTCAAGTTTGGATTCCGCATGAAAAAGCATCAAAACAACAAATGGGCAGTATTTCAATGTTTCTGTGCAATCCTTGTATTTGTAAGGAGGGGACTCTTCAATCCTTGGCATTTCTCCTCTGTGGAAGATTTTTTTTTCATCTATATATAGAAACAGTAATGGAATACAATCCAGAGGCATCCAGAGATGGAATAAAAGCCAAAGGAATCTGAGTGATTGCTATAATAAAACGTCTCCCAGGCCTTGTAGAGCTGTAAAGGACTAAAAGAGATAGTCAGACAGGCCTGTTCTCAGGCTGCAAAAGAGGCGTCTGGCTGCTCTCAGGACAGCTCGTTTCTCTGAGTCCTGGTTTCTCTCTTTTTCTCACTTTCTCTTTGTTTCTCCTTCATCTCCTTTTTTGCTGCCATTTTTCCTTATTTCTACATCCTTGTGCTTCTTTCGGTCAATGTCAGTGCACAAAGCATCATTTATCTGACAGGGCTATTTAAGGGTATGTATGTCAATGGTGTGTGTGTGTGTGTGTGTGTTTGTGTGTATGTGGGTGAGGGGATATCAAAGTATTGCAGAGTCCCAGCGAGTTGTGTGTCAGTCTGATGCATCATAAAGTGGAGAATTAAACTCTTCTCACACCCTGCTGTCAATCACATAAACAGCACTCTGAGTTTCTGGAGCTCATATGCATCAAACATTCTACAGCCCCAGAAAAAACAAAACAAAACAAAACAAAAAAAAAACAAAAGGATCAAGTTTCACTAGAGAAGATGTGCCAAACAAACAGAAAAATACTGTAAATGTCAATATCAGAAATGATGCTGATGTTGGAAGTGAAACTGGTTAAGATGTGCACCATAAGTCGCTAAATGGACACGTGTGTGTGTGTGTGTGTGTGTGTGTGTGTGTGTGTGTGTGTGTGTTCACCAGGAGAATTCATGTTAGTCAGCTCTCAGAGAGGTCTCAAATGTCTGTTTTCCTGACGTGTGATCCATAAATATTTGAAGTGGAAAGGGCTGCAGTGCGTTGTAAGACAAATCTAATTAACCCAGAACTTCCTAAGGGGTCCTCCATCTGGGGTCTGGGTCTGACTCCTCATTTCAGACACTCAGCTATGCTCAATCACTGAACTTCCAGCGGCCAGTTTCTGTCCAGAGATGAGGCTTTATTTCAGGAGCCAGTGGGCTTAATTTAATTCTGAATATGTTGTGAAAAAAGTGCTGAGCTTGATCTCAAATGATTGAAACATTTGAATTTTTGAAATGTCTTATAGGTGGAATCATGTGTATAAATAGCTCTTGTTCATCAGTGATGTCAAAAGCATGACATTTGTTTTTATGATATTTGTTGACGTTATTTTATTACCGAATGTGTATTTAATATAAACTTCGACTCACGGCATCTCCCCCTGTCCTGGTCTAAATCCGCTCCAGGCAGGAAACACAGAAATACTAAGGTGCAGCTGATTCTCAGATAGTCTTCCATCCTTTTAGCCAGATCAGACATCAGGCCCCTCACTTCTAAAAAACCAGCGCTGGAACGCTCAATTGCAAAGATGGCTGTGGGTGAAGACGCAGGGAATGGACCAGCCGTGTATGGATCTCATTCCGGAGGCCTGGTTTGCTGATTTCAGTAGAGTGCACCGCACTATTAGAGCTACCTCAGTTTGCTTTGCGCTCGCTCCCCAGCCTCACGTCTCTCTAATGCAGCGAAGGATTGAGTTTCACACGGCTGGGCCACGCTCAAACCAGCTTTGCCATAAACCGCTTTCTTAAGTTATTAAACATTTTCACAATAAATACAATGGGAAATGTGGCCAGGGTCTTGTTAGTGGCGGAAAGCCAGGTCAACCCACGTGGCATTGCTGTTGGCATGTGCCGAATGAAGCTTAGGTAGTCAGAAGTGCTGGAACCATCCTCTGAAAACGCTGCACACTGGGGCAGGTATGGTTTCCTCTCCGGCAAAGAGAAGCACAGCCTGACGAGGAGCCAGAGAGATCTGTTTGAATCTGCAGGCTGAGGACTGCCAGCAGTTATTAGACGCACAGACGGAGGACTAACGCCTGCTCCAGATGTTCCAGCACAAGAGGCAGTGGGGAATTGGATGAGACCTTGAATTAAAAAGCATTACACAGGGAGAGTATAGCACACTTCCCCCCGTGCCTCTTAGAAGTGCGATACCATTTCACTGCATACCACCAACGATGGACCGCTGAGGCAGGGTAATGAGGAGGGCCAATTAGGATCTGTCGGACGGGATAAGACGTTTCGGAACAATAACGCCTTTATTAGGATTTTTCAGTAGCATTGGCAAATTCCTCTGGAATACCGATATCAGGCGACACATGTGCTTTCAATGTTTATTGTTGAAAAAGGTGTTACTTTAATAGTCTGATGTTATTTTATTCTTCCTCTTCAACAGACTTTACAGCAAATGGCTTTATGATTAATTGCAATTTATAATTATAAACAAAGATTATATTAGATTTGATTCATGAATTTGAAAACTCTTCTATATCATTTTCCATACGACTTTAATTTTTGTATTTTTTAGCTGTGATAGCGGTAAACGGTAATGCAGATTCCAATCTTCCAAATGCACTTTTTTCATTTCTAGGAATGCCATTTGTAAAGGATACTCAATACACAAGACAATTGGTTTTTCTGTGACTGCAGACTGGACTTGGACAAACATTTTTATAAAGTCTGATTTGGATTTGATTCTGTTACACAGTGGTGACTGAACTTACTTACGGGTTAACCTGCAGCGTGCAGATTTCTTTTTTAATTGTTTTAACCTCCGGCTGAAAAGAAGACTGGGACAACTTTGAATTCCATCTGTTGCAGCTGCTCCCAAAACATGAGAAAAATCATTTTACTAGCTCACCAAAGTTACCATTAACTTGTAAAGCTAGTTCAAACATGCCAGGTTAGGTCACTGCACAGGAGGATGTCCCATAATTAGAGATTGAGTGCAGTTTTATAGTCTAGTGAAAGCAAATAGCTTTACTGTTAGAAAGAGACACACGATGTGCGAGTGACAATGATGATGTGCAGTGCAGCCTATATTTGTGCAAACGAACGCTGGTGACTCAGACTTCGACTCAGGCTTGACTCCATGGCTCAACTCAACCTTGGACTTTTATTTGATGACTCTGACTTGGACTATTTGTTCTATATTTCACCAAAACTCAGCAACCATTGCTCCACAACCAGTGTTAATAGCAAAAGTAAAAGAAGTCATGCGGCCAAACTTTCCCAGCTCAGACAGAAAGCCAGGCCTGCCGAGTCACCAGTTACCCCAATTAATACACCCTCAACTGGAGAAAATAGTCTGTCTTAAGTGGAGCTGTACTTAAGTTAATTTGTGAGATAAAATAAGATGAAAACATTATGTATGAACCGGATGAGCTGACAAGCATCAAAGAATGTCTTTGTAGATAGTAGTGGTAGAACACTAAAACCCAGATGAATTTAAGAAAAAAAACTGATTTGTGGAGTTTTAAACCTTGAAATAATAGCTTCCCTCTTCCCCTCTTGTCCCTCAATTGGTCTTATCTAGTACTTGTTGGTGAGACAGTGTTAGATCACGGAGGGAAATAGAGAAGAACAAATAAGATAAGAGACATAGTGTGTGTGTCTATGTTTAAGTGCTGTGTGTAAGTGTGTGTGTTTGTGGCATAGAAGAGTCTGGGTCTCTGATTGCTTCTGCTAGTCTTCCCACATTAAAGTGGCCTCTGCCCCAGGGAAGAGAGTCCTGGCTATATGGTAAAACAGAGAGGGGTGGGGTCTACAGCGAGAAAAGATATGGAAGAATGCAGTAAAACTGGGAGGGTCAGGACATTTAGGTAAAAGAGAGCAGCCAAAACAACTCCCAGACTTCATCTGGCCTGTATCCAACTGCCTGACACAGACTCTCTCTCTCTCTCTCTCTCGTTCTCCTTTGCAAACACAAATACTCTCATCACCCCCACCCCCGTCCCCCCCACTGCATGATCCTAAGTGTGGACCGCACAGGGGGTAGCCATCTAACCTCCCTGCCCCCCCGATCCCTTTCCTCTCTTCCCCCTCTCAGCTTTAATTGGGAAGACAAATGGATCTTTCAGAGAACCACTACCACGCCACCATACATCAGTCATGACAATGTTAGCTTTATAACGGAGGGCTCGCCATGAGCCGAACCATATGTTCGGCCCGCGCCACACGCACGAGCAAACACCTCAGTATTATGCTAATGGTGCCCCTGTAATTGCCTGTTGTTTTATTATTAAAGGTAATTTAGGCTGTAATGGAATTCATTCAGCGTTGTGCATCCCACCTACAGCACACAGCCAGCAGACCAGCTCTCCTCTGCAACAGCAAACGCTTTTGTCTCCTCAAAAACAAAACATTACTCAAGATGAAACCGCTACAGGAAGGCAGATAAAAACCCGTTTGTCATAGCTCCTCACTGGGCCTCTTCATAATTCTTAGCTCCGAGTGTAATCTCTACACAGGCAGCTTGCTGTTTGAATTACAACTGTTCACGTGTAAGCATTTATATCAATGTAATGTAAGATTTGATAAAAGTGTTATTAGCTCTAGTTCAGAAATGCAGTGCAGTTAAGATGACGCATTCTTTGTAGTGAAGACAGTCAGCAAAACCGAAATAGCAACCACCTAAATATAACGTAAAATGAGCTATAGTGTGTGTTATAGTGTGTGTTGGCTCGGAAACCAAGCAGCAGTCGTAAAATCATCATTTAAATGTGATATAAAAGCCACTGCTGGCGGGAGGAATTTGTGATTTTAATGACCTAAATTTAAGGCAGCTTCCGGAATCTGCTCTAGATTAATGTGAGTGGGCAGCAACAATCCACTGAGCCCTGATTTGTGGAGGACTGAACAGAGTTATGTGAATGTGATAACTCGGGGTTACACTAAAGCTGTAAAGGAATATGATGGATTGCACAGAAGGGTCCATCCCTAAGAAGAGCTGATACCCTTCGGATGTGTGAGAAAATGTCACGAGAGCGCAAGCAGGCTGAGAATTGTGGAGACTGGTGACTTTTTCGGATTTCAAAGTCAATTGCAGTCAAAGTCCCGGCTAGGTCTTTGTTTCCCAACACAGGAAGCCAGCATGGTACCCAGGGATCAACTGAGGCTGTGTGATCATCATCGCTCGTCTTCCTGCGCCTTGCTCCCATGGATTGTTGTGCCTGGTGTCCAGCATGCCTATCCTCTGACTGGCCTTGCTCTGATCTGAGGCCAAACACATGAAAATAACAATCTATCCTCCCCTCATCTGCCAACTGGACACTGGTTTTACTGGCTGTTCTTCCCACTTTACAGCCCGGAATGTTTGTTTTTTTGCATCTTATCTCATCTTGCTGAACATTTGTGAGGTAACTAGGTGTGTGTGTTTTTATTTTTGTCTCTCAAAATCTCTCTCCTCCCCTCCCTCCCTTTCTCTTTTTCTCTCTCTCTCTCTCTCTCCCTCTCTCTCTCTCTCTTTCCCAGCAGCATGTGAACATTAGCCAGGGATTTTATCAGAGGGATTCCAGCAGCCGAACTCCAGCAGGCCTTCCCAGGAGAGAAGGCTGCAGGAAGTCGTAGGATGATAAAATTGGGCCATTACTTGGCCAGCACAGGACCCTAGAGTTCATTATACCCCCCTCCTAATTTCACTCTGTGAATGCAGCACCATGGAATGGTGCTGAACACGCCTCAAAGTCATTATATTATCAGGCTCTGCTGGCTTATTGTTAATAAGTGGGGTTTGGGCTTGCTCAATTTGTAATTACGGAGGAATAAAATACCAGAATGTCTTGATTTAATTCTCTATTTGAGTCACTAAACATCTGCTACGTGAGAGGATTCAGATGTTAACGACTGTCTGCACAGGCACTGGAAAACACTTTTGCACTAAATCACGAGATAGAGACTTATTTCAGAAAAGGAAGTAAAAAAAAGTTGTAGACAGATAATGTAATTCTGCACAAGCAGGGTGAGAAGTTAGCTGCTACTCAGCACTCACCCAGCTCGATGCGAGAGGGTGCGATGGAGGATATAAAGAATCAAAACAGCTGCCTCCGTGCTGATGTTACAGTATGTAGATTCCAAGAATAGCACGCGAAAACATAAAGCCGCAGCTTTTGAATAGTAACGCGGGCCTGTGGAGAAATAATTGGCGGCCGTGGTCCTGCGCAAGTGATGACAACTGATAGAGCGAACAGCTGGAAATGACAGCAACAACATGTACCACTCAGCAGCAGCAAGGCTGAGATAGAGCAGTACGGATCACCAGCAGACGAGGCAGAAACAGGCTCTGAATGTTACTCAACATTTAATTAGCATTTCTAATTACAATCTGGAAACATTTAATTCATCCTATATTTCTGCTGTTGCTTCTACTACATGCAAAGGGCATCTTTAAAATGTCTCGGGGTGCTGCTGACATTCCTTTGTCAGCCCAGCCAGAGCGGCCAGATGACCCTGATGTTCATGGGACCTCCCGTTGCCCCCCTGCTCATACCAGCAGATCAGTGCAGCTAACTTCCTTATCTGTTCACCACTCAATTACAGGGCATCTGAAGCCTCGGTCTGGAGGTTACATGACACTGAACTGGGAGGAGGCGCAGGCTGCTGATGGCCTTTTCACCCACCCTTCACACACATTTAATAGGTGATAACACGGCGACAAGCGGTGTCAAATGGCAATTAGACGTTTGTTCTTTAATTATAGTAAACCCCCCTGAGTTCGCGGTGACACTTGAGAGAGAGGATTTGTCAAAGTTAAGACAGACTAAAGTGTACCGTTATAATATTTGATAAAGCAGAAGCACCTTTGAGGAAAACTCCAGGGTGTGCTTTAAAGTCTTCCTGTTACACAAACTTATTTAACGCTATAAACCCTGAAAAAAAAAAAAAAAATCATGACATGGATTTTACATGGGAAATGTAGTTCATACACTGTTTGGTATCACTGGAGCCAGTATCTTCTATTAGGACTACAAACCGATAGTGGTGTATTATTTTAAACTCATATTGCATTTTTAATTCAGTTATTTTGGTGTCTGTCCATAATCTGAGGCCGGTCTATCATTTTCTACCTGTTCTGCACTGACCGTGTTCGTCATGCATCCATATTCTGTGCTGCGTGAAGTAAGGCCTCACAGTGCAGGTTTATTTTTAACTGAGATGCTGGTCTCTCCACAGAGACGGAGACGGAGGCAGTGAGAATGTGACCGTGCAGAGTGGAGAGGGGAGGACAGCACACGCAGCTTCCATCTCTCGTCACGCCTGTGTCTCAGTGCATGCAGGATGTTTCCCTCCTTTTAAGGCTGTCGTGACGCTGACGATGTCCTCCACTGCGTAGCTACAGAAAAGGAAATTACAAGACTGTAGAAAAATGAGGGAACACATTTGAGTATAATAATCTTTTATCATCCATTTGCATTCTGCTGCATCCAAATGCGTTCAAACTAGCTCTGCGACTTCCACTGAAGCCCCCCAAGACACATCATTAACATGAGATCAGGTCTTCTCTGTCATGTTATCTATCCACAGATATCTACTTATCTCTCTGTCGACACCCGTGACAGGGTCCCCCTCACCTGTCAGTCTGTCCACTCTCTGTGGCACTGATGTGTGTTTGTCAGTAACTAGTGGGAGGTGATGAGACTGAAACCATCTGTGGGGGACTTAATCCCATTGTCGGGTTCCACCCGGGAGGCAATACTATCTTAAGTAATTGAACATGAACGTTATGAGACTGATTTTTTTTGCCCCGAGCAGGAAGCGAAGCGGCCCTGCAGTGGTGTACCCGCGGATGTCACTCTGAGCAGAAGGGATTTGATCCAGTGCCCAGTTTGTGATGGGGAATTGCTACAGACACCAGGGTTTAAAGCAGCAGCTCTGGTTGAAGGGTGGTCCCTCCACTCACGCCAGCAACGCTCCAGTCTGAATATTATCAATACAGACAGATTTCTAAAAGACTTTGTTGTAGGTTTCTGTGTACCGACGGTCACATGTGGGTCTTGTGTCGGCGTGTGCAGAAATCCACCAGCAGCAACGTTCGCCACTCTCTCTTCTTCTTCATGTGTGTTCCATGTGTTCCAGCCACATTTCTGCAAATATTTATACCGGGTGTAAAACGCTCTTGATCTCTTTCCCCTGTTTACTCTCCTGTTCTTTCTCTCACACTGACCTTTTTTCATGCTGACTGAGAGTGACAGCAGGGACGGGGAAGAAGTCAGGAGAGTGCAGGGTCGGGGGTGGGGGTTGGGGGGGCAAGTTAGTGTAACGGGAGGTCAGGAGAGAGAACCCTTGGTCGAAGGAGAGGGGCAGAGACCTGAAGAGAGGAGAGCAGAGGAGAGAGAGCGTTCACCGTGATGGATGGCTTGTCATCATCTAGAAATCAAAAGCCCAATCTGTCACGCCATCTTTTAGCAAAAGCTCACAGCGCAGCCATGCAAGGAGTTAATTGCGCAGTAATTTGACATCTGTTGACATCTAAAAATATGTTACTAGCAGGGAGGGAGAGAGGTGTTGTAATGATCCCGGCTTGATTTCTAAATGAGCCACATGTCTCTGAAAAGAGAAGAAAAACAAGGGTCCAGTTACAGGATGAGGTCTCACATTTGTGGTCTTTGTCATCAGCACAGCAGCTTGATCAATGAGGTTTGCGTAATTATATTTGGTGATGTGCTGCTCAAATTAATGAGCTCTGTGCTGGGTGGCCCATCGGCTTTGCCCCAGATTCTTTAGATCTCAACTTTTTACCTGTTCTCTGGGGTAAATGGGCAAGTTTTGGGTTTCCACAAAGCACACTTTACGAAATGGCAAAAGCAGATAAATGAGCGAGAGACAGGTTTGTGGTCAAGTTTTGCAACGTTTTTATTTTCATTGTAAAATGTAAAATGCATTATTTAAAAGCACCAATAAAATACATATAACCAAAAAGTCACATGTGAAAACAGACAAAATGAATTACTGCTGGTATTTGATGTCTACATATTGACAAACGTATTACATCTAAAGGAAGTCATCGGTCATATTATTCTTCTTCTTTTGGAAGCCTGTTATCAGCTATATTCATTATCGCTGCTTAATCATTAAAAATCCGGAGACAGCGAAGATATCGAGGCTGTCATGACAGTTTCACAATAGCTAATTCATGGATTATTTTCCAACAATTGACATTTCAAGGCTGCTAACAGGGTGCGAACATACCACCAGCTGTGACAAATCATTTAGCTCTCTCTCTCTCTCTCTCTCTCTCTCTCTCTCTCTCTCTCTCTCTCTCTCTCTCTGCATTCCTTCCAGAGTAAAAGGAAGCTGTTCTCGAACTTTGGAAGGGAAGCAGAGCTGGTAGCTGGATTTGCCCGCAGCCTGTTGGCAAAAGCAGTGGAAGAGACCTTCGGAATATTAGAGAAACTGGCACTGGAGGAGGTCTGCTAACACTCTGCCATTATTCAGCAAGACTGAAGACAGCTCTCTCCCGACTCTGACTCCTGGCTGATCACAGCGCCAGTTTTATTCTCTTTTCAATGGCAGCTGTCAAAATAACACAAAATGGTCAGGTGGGGCGAGGACATTCCAAGTGTGTGCCAAAAAATAATTTGCTACACACCTATGCACCCTCTCTCACCCCCTGGCCTTGGAGTAGATCAGCCGGTTTGGCCTCTTCTGTGAGAAGACTGTGGCGTAGCTGCACCTGCTTCAATCCATTCACACATGGACCGAAAATCTGGTGGGGGTATTGAGAAGTGCTGCATGCAGAACATTAGCAAGAGTGATGCCATCAGAAATCAGAGTGTTAGTTTAAATTTGTTTTGATTTAAGGGAAGATGCCAGAAACAGGTAGAGGGTATGGAGAAGAGGAAAATCCAGGGAAAAGCTGTCCCCTCCATGCACTGGTGCATGACATCACTCATGGCAAACACTCATGGCTTCCATTAATGTCTAATAAATGAAAGGCTAACAAGGCAGAGTGGGTGGGAAATATGCAGTGCGATATGAGTGTGTGTGTGTGTGTGTGTGTGGGGGGGGGGGGGCAGCGGGGGCGGGGGGTTGTATCCTGTCACTCAAAGCCTCTGTCAACCCCACCAAGACGCTTGGAGGCGGGGTGGGACTGGAGAGAGGTTCTTAGGAAAGCATGGGTGGAAGGAGGCTTAAAAAAAAAAAAAAAAAAAGAAAAAACCTCTTGGCCCATTAGAGAAATCAGGCCAGGGCTCTAAAAACACCCTGAGAGCAGAGAAGCCGAGTGGCCCTGGTGTAAACATACAGTGGGTGGCAGCCCCCGAGCACTCTGACAGCCAACAGCGGCCATGATGGATCTGTGGAGTTATCTCATTTTCCACTGTTTTAATTAGAGGCCAGGCTGTGAGCCTCGGCAGCTGGATCTGCTGTACCGACTCCTGCAGCCTGACAGAGAAAAATGTCCTCTGATACTGCTGCCAAGTTCAGCTTGACCAGAGAAAGAGAAAAACAGTCCTTCTGCAACACATAAGCCTGATTACTGAGCAGGTTGCACTTGAATCGATATTATACTCTAATAATTAGACCTGCTTTCTCTCTCTATTTTGTTGTCTGTAACTACATTTGAATGAGAAAAATCATTGCGCGTAATTTGGGGAATATGCACCTATTTTTACAATTAATTAGAGCCAAACATCTTAAATGGAAATGACAGAATGAGTTGAATGTATCAGGTAACCGTCCACAAAACAGGCCGTAGCAGAACTGACGGTGCACCCTGTTATTAGGTGGTGCTGTCAGTCCTGTAATTGTCAGAGAACAGTGACGGGGTAAGACCTCATTCACCTCACATTATTCCCGAACACACACCAAATTAAGAGAAGCACGGCTGTGGCGATTGATCCGTTTCAACAAGGCTTTCAGACAGTTCTAATTTTTAAAAATGATCTAAAATATTCAGGTTTATATAGGTTTAAGTAACATGGAATTCAAAGGACTGTTTTCCATGGTTGTTCTGTAATTTTTGTGGATTTAGTTGGTGTAGTAATCTTGTAAAATTCCCCTTTTTACAGTGTTCTGTAATTTTGACATATTTAGTTTAATGTTTATGGAGATGCAGAGAATTAAAGGCTTTGTGCTGGGAAAGCTCAATAATGTTCCGGGGCAAAACGCTCTTTTTCAGCTAGAGCAATTGAGGGAAAAAAAGAGAGAAAAGATTGTTTTGTGTTTGGTAACAGTTTTTTATGGGGGGGTCAATTTGAAATGTGTGCTTCTCTTTAAAAAAAAGTCTGTCTTTGTACAAATACAGTAGAATTTGTTGATGTTCAGTTGAAAAGTTGTTCCCCTCTTTCGAACGTGGACACTATTCACGTCTTTCTTTCATTCATTGTAAAACTGAAGTACAGAGGTGTGTAGCCACTTTTAGCTGTAGAAACGTTTTAAGATTTCAGCGGTGCTCAAGTTGGTTTTTACATACAAAGTCATACAAATTCTGTTCAGCAAATCTTCTTTTCTTAATTCCCCCCCACACACACACACACACATACACACACACACACCCGCACACACAGCACTGCACATACAAGCGCAGAAGCCTAGACATCTTTTTTTTTTTTCTGGCCTCATCTTTTTCTGGCCTGCCGCATCCATTAGCATTAGCAGTGCATAGTACGCAATATGTTTGGATTTTGTGGGTTTTTTTATTTTATTTTAAAAGTACAAAGAAAATGTACTCGCATAATCTAAACTGAAAGAAAATGTTAAACTGCACGTTTCTTTATGTTTTTCCACATTTCTGTGTAAGATTCCCCCACAGAATCCCCCCTTATAACCCATCAACTCACTGTCCACTGTCATGTGACGTCGTGGATGCGCTCAGAAACACGGACGGCGTCCTGCTGCATGAGTGTGTGTGTACAGGTTACTCATTTACAAATGGTTTGACCCACACGTGGGCGTCTTTTCTCCTAAATATGCCTTGCCTCCTCGAGACATGTGTTTGTACACATGATGAGTTAGTGTAAGCTGCAGCAGGATGTTTGGGACCTGAGCATGTGTGAGCGTCCACATCAGTGTGCGTGGGTGAGTGCTACGCGTGCGTTTCCACCCACACTTTACTGTGAAAGGTTACAGTGGTGGTGATTTTGCCCTAAATTAAAATCACTAATAAAGCAGCCTGAGACCGATTGCTGCAGTAAATTGCACACTTTCGAGCATCGTGTTGTACCGTGCATCTGCCTCAGCCGCTGCAGACACAGTGGAAATAAATGCAATTAAATCTCGAACAGAGTGGGGCCTTGTTTGCACTCTTGCCATCTCTTACTTCACAATCACTTTTTCCACATTTAACATTGGCTGCTTTGATACATGCCCCAGGAATGTGCAGTGACTAATCACCAGGGGGGTGGGAGGGGAGGGCCGAATTACCCTGATGAACTGAAGAGGTGATGGAGACAATTAAAGAGGCCATGGGGTGAAAGAAAGATAGACGCCGAAGAAGGAGCAGGCGAATAGAGAGGGAAGGCAGGGAAACGAAGAAGAAAGCGCATAAAAGGGGCCTCCCTGTTCATCATTACACTGTGTGTGATCATTTAGGTTGATTTGGATTAATGCCTTAATTGGGAAACACACACAGACCGTTAACATCTGTATCCCATAGTGGTGGAGTGGCCGCCAAGACAAACCAGTGCTGCGTCACACTGACAGATTCCCTCCAGTAACAAGAGAGCTCAAGCTAAGCTCTGTGCATGTGTGTGTGTGTGTGTGAGAGAGAGAGAGAGAGAGAGTCATTGGTTTAATGGCAAAATAGTCTGAAATTAGGAACTTTCGGACATTTTGGCATTGCCTACTCAGAAAATACATAAACACACACACTCGCACACAGGCGTGCAGACACCACACAAAGCGCATCTGCTGACGGGCTGGAGGATTACAAAATTAACATCTGGCCTTATGGTATTTCCACACCGAGCACAGAAAAGAAAATGACTCCCTCATTTAGTAGATAATGCCTTCATTTTCTTGTTTGCAGTCCACTGCAGCAGACTCAGCAGGAAAGTTTGAAAAATCAGGGGTCAGTCTAATACTGCGAGGGTTCGTGCGTCACGGCTACGGCTCTTAACGATAATTCATTCATGTGGTCGATGCCAGGAAAACAAGTTTGGGATTTAAGAGGCAACTTTTGATCAGTCATCTCAGAAAAGGGATTCCTGGGCCAGAGTTTAGATGAAGGTTGAACATGACTCCAGCCACAGAGCTCCTCACAGATAACAGCGGTGACACTGGCAGAGCGAGACGCCTGCATGTGGCAGAGTCCAGCTAGGTGCTACTCACACGTGTTAGCACTAGCCTGAGCAGCAGCCTGTGTTAGGTTCACCAGACAGTTTCTGACGACCAATTCTGTAGAAATGACACAATGATTGTCATTTTCCATATGTACATTTTGAATTAAAACATTTATGATGAAAATAAATCATACTGTACCCTAACCCCAAGGATAAAACATTTCATTTTATGTCTTTAATTTACTGCTAAATGACATAACAACCTGAAATGACACTGTTCCTTTGAGAGCGTCTTTCTTCAGTCCACAGCAACATAATTTTCATGAGTACACACATTCTTACAGACAATTGTGAGAAAGTCTTTCACTGTGATACACCGTCATTCAAGCGGCCGGGCTCCCTCAGAACAATGTAAGGCTACACACCCAGTCTGTGTGACTCTGTGACCTCTGGCACCCCCGTCCCCCTGACTGCCTCTCCTACCCAGACTGAATCCCTACTGCAACACTTCAGCGCTGACCCCCATTCATCTGGACCGACCCTCCTTATCAGGTCTGCCAGTTTTAGCTATCGCATGCAGAGCCATGTACCCAGCTCTGCACCCCCCCAAACCGCCTGCCCTCCCTCCACCTCCTCTGGTCCGCTCCAACATCAGCAGGAGAGAAATAAGCCTTATTTCCCCTCTCACACATCTGAAGACGCATTGTTGTGGGAAATATTGCTGGGTCAGAGTTGACGGCACATAGCAACAACCTCAGAGAGAGTGAAGGAGAATTCAGAGAATCAATAATCAATTAATGGTCCCGACATCCAGACAGCATCTCAAACTGAGAGATGATACTCTATCTCTCTCTCTCTCTCTCACACACACACACACACCATTATCATCCACCAGTGTCACTAGTGTTAGAGTACGGAGCACACCCACCAATTAATAATGTTTGGATTAACAATCTTGTCTGTCAGACTCACACCGTTGCTCCACAACATGCGCCCTCAGGCTCTGCACGAGCGTGCTAAAATGAAAATAGGTATTTAAGTGGAAATGACATGTAATGCGAGTAGAATGAGCGAAGAGCCCCAGCGCAGCAGAAGACCCTCACGCTCAGGTTACAGCTCATGAAACACATGTTGCAAATAATCAAGAGCCATCAAAAGGGAAGTCTGATTATTAGAGGAAGTGGAGCAAGATTAGAAATAGAACGCTGAAAGCTTCCTGGCTCGGCGATAAAAGGCCTGTCTTCGCTGCCTGCTGACAAGTTTCACCTCAGCAGACTGCACCTCGCTCCTTCTCTTTAACTGGTGGTTTGGGGGTTTTGACCAAGTTTCCTCTTGTGTGAAAACTGAACATGCCAACACAAGCCAGCATTAGTCTTGTGAGACTTTGGGGCACCTCAGGAAACAGATATACTGTATTTAGCACATCATTCAGTATGTGGAAGGTGTCCTCCCACCACTGCTGGTGCTACTGATGTGAGATATTCTCCATTTTTAATGACGCTGATAGTCATTAAAAATGCCCTTCAGCCCTCCAGGCCTCTGTGCTTCTCTTTAGTTAAGAGTGGCCTCTCCATCATTCAGTGGCAAAACAAAATGCTGAGAGGCACAGGAAGCATAAACAAGGGGTGGGGATGATTATGGGTGTTTTCCTTGAGAACAAAAGGAATCTATGCCAGAACCTTTTATATAAATCATCTTTTCTTCACCTGTGAAGCGTAATGAGCATCCTCAAATGTTCAATTACAGATTTCCTGCTAACGAGGCAAACAAAGGATGAAATGTACCTCAAAATAAAGCTGCTGATGAGGAGTTTGTAGCCAGGTAATGCTGGATGTCTCTGCAGACAGGGGGGTGGAAGGTGTTGACAGTATTAACGTTCATCCAGGGAGAGCACCACTGGTGTTTTCCTGTATTTACGTCACTATTTACTCATGTGTGTACAGGTCCTGTTAGAGGTTTACATATCTAGGGTAATGGGATAGCTCTGGTCGCTGCCAGCAGAAAAAAAGGGTGCTTATCTTGTCAAAGATGTTGTGCTATGGTGACCTTTGACCTCCAGTTAAGAGTCAATTGAGAAATTAAAACAAGAATTCTGCACACCTCCACCCCTCTTCCTGCCTGTGCTTCATTTCGCAGGCATGAAAACACAAATGCACGCTGTCAAGGTGAGCCAGATGACCAATCATTTTGAGCAGTTTCCCAGTCTGATTTACTGGTGGGTTGCAAGCTACAAATACACTGGAAAGAGTGTCTTTTACCAACACTGGATGGACAGTTTGAGGTTTTTTTGGTTTTCATAAGACACAAATATTTATATCCTATTAAATCTTTGTAAGTGATAAAATATTTTGACATTTTATTCCCAAGCAAATATACCTTTAAGCTGCTACATAGAATAGAATAGAATAGAATAGAATAGAATAGACGTACTTTATTTATCCCAGACATGGGAAATTATTTTGTTACAGCAGCAAGATTGAAGTACTATTATATGTATTAACTATCCCAACAGTGGTCATTATTATTGATTTACCCTTAAAAAAGTCGTGTTTGTGCCAGTTCCAGGACCATACTGGACACCACATCCACAATTACACACTGACAAATCAATACGGCAGCACTTTTCCTCCCAGTCTCAATCTAGAGTAAACCGCTGGCAGAGTCACTTCAATTTCAGCCAAAATGAGATTTTTCAAACAAGAAACAGACATCAGTAATAACAATCATAACAACTGTTGATTTCAGCAGTACTTATTTTAGTTTTACCGAGATCTTAGATTTGATTCACCCGGCTCGCAGTTCATCAGTGCGGCTGTATTTGAAGATGAGAACTCGTCTTTATCCGCTTGTGTTGGTGAACACAACACAAACACTACCTTGACGTGAAACTGAGAATATAAACTTGTAGCCGATGCTGATGCTTTGAGCGATATATGCGCTGGTTTAGAGTGAAGCTCAGGCCAATTACCTGTACACAGTCCGGAGGAACACACAAACACAAGTACATCGCAACAACGTTTACAGTTTATATTAGAGACAAGAGCGTCTTCAGCTAATGCTAAAACATCAGTCATGTGCTACTGATGGGACAGATGTTCACTTTAGAATAACACCAAAGTTAAATAAATGAAAACAGGCCAGTGTTTTAACTCCTGACCGATGTGAGGAGAAATATTTCTGCAGATACTGGAGGTCAGAAGCAGCGATGACAGTTTTCTTTTTTTAAAATTGTAAAACTACTGTAGCATCAGATGTGCAACACAGACAGATGGATGAAGAACCCTGTAATACTCCATCTTCAGTTAAGGGGGGAAATACTAAGACTGCACCCAAAATAAGAATTAGCACAATAACACAATCACAATAAGTAAAAAAAAAAAATTTGCTTAAAGTGCGCTAATAAATATCATACATTTGCACACCGAAGCGTCTCTTCTCCTCTGCCGGTGGCCTGTTTGACCCTGCCTCCCACTGAATGAATCTGTCAAGTGTTTGGGGTTAGTTAGAGCGAGCCTCCGTGTCTCCTCTGTAATCTTCAGCCTGCAGAGGGATGTGGATGGTGGAGAGCAGCCCCGTCCTGCTGCTGCAGCCTCGAGGCACGGGACAGATCTGGGACTGAGGTTTATGATGAGCAGGGGGATCAAGTAGATTTATGTTGGTCTTATCACCCTGAGCCCCCGGGTCACAACGAACTGGTGGTGGTCACAGCCTCCAAAAGCATCACAAACCTCGCAGCTTGTGAATGAGACTGCGGATCAGGGTGTTTCCTCAAACACGTAAAGGGGCTCTTTGTGCGTTTAAGCAAGACTTTACAAAACATTTGTATCGCCAAGTGCCCCTCCTGCAGCGGCCGAGGCTCCTGAGGATGTCCTGCCCTGACTTCTGGTCAGCTGAAGTGTGAAAAATGTCGGGTGCTGCACCCAGTCATGGCTGGCCCACTGGGGTCAAGCAAGAGACAAAGATGAGTGTGCTGTGGGGTTACTCAGACCTCAGGCTGTGATTTGTCAAGGTGCATCAGATGGGAGTCGACCAGAATCGGAATAAATCACCTCAGTGGCACCAGTGACAAAACCGTGATAATGCCCTTGTTTGTGCACGTCCACACGGACACGAATTAATGACAATTGTTTTCTCCTCTGGAAAGATTTTTCTTTTTTTTAACAATTTAGAATTTCTCTTCTAACTCCCTAAATAAATATTTAATCTCTAAAATCATCTGCCTTTTCGCTGGCATTTAGTTTATATAACAATATAGAAGCGTTTCAATTTGAATCAGTAATTTTATGCGGTCACATGACAGTTTGTTGGTTTATCTGATAAGTTGTGTCGTCAGATGAAACTTCTAGGATTTCTGCTGCAGCTGCAGGACCGATGCGGACTCTGAGCTGTCACAGCGGGTGGAGGGGGAGCAGGCGTTCAGCGAACATGTAGCATTAGCGCGTCTGATCACAGCCGGGATGACACGGGCCAGTATTGTCTTACCATTATTATTCTTACCCAAGTCTGACCACAGACGGTGCAGCTGATGAAAAGATTGATTGGAGGAGGTTAAAAAGCCACTTGATACTGCTGAGTTTGAGTAAAGGACGTGTTTCGGGATTAAAACATTAGCAACACTCGGCCTTGCAGGAGCAGCCTGTGACAAGAAACAGAGCTGCTCTCTCCAGCTCACGTCCGATCCACTCGTAGATTTAGCATTTTATGATAATAACAGAAGTCATAATTATCGTGCTCTTCAACGCAGATGCCCTGGATTAACAGTTTATCGGCATTTTCATGGCAGCAGGAGAACAGGAGCCCTGCCCTCCTTCTCGTCATTTGAATGTGTATCTCATTATGGCTGTTTTGTGCGGACAGAAGAGCTCAGCCTGCTCACCGCAACTTTATTTATTTTACCGTCTTTCATCTGCAAACCACTACCGATCTGCATCAGAGGGGAATCCACTCTGTGTATCCCATTGGTGTCATTTAGGATTGATTCCCTGGAATTAATGGATGTAAAAGTGGAACCATGTGGCTGCCTGTGTGTCCATCTGTCTGTCCTTGCCGACACCTGTGATAAGGCTCTTAGGAGATGGAGAAAATGGCATATTAATGTCTTTGTTTAGCAGCACAAGTGTTAAAAGAAGGGCCTCCCAGCAACCGGAACAGGACGGTAAATGAACCGATCAGCAAAACAGTTTTTGTTTTCTTTTGAAAAAGTACAGAGGGAGGAACTTCATTTTCCTGAATGCTGGCGTCAAAACCAATCTACTGGTTCAGATAGAAAAGCAGCATGAACAGTGATCGGTGATCATGCCGGTTGTAGCATGAGTGAAGTAAACAAGACGACCACCAACAGCTTCAGTGCTGCTGATTTATTCTCCCTGTGTTTATCATATGAGTCTCTAACGAGACAACAAACAGGGGATTCATCAAGTGCTTCTTAACTATCACCATGTCGTTTCCCACATTATTTAATTTCTCATCTTGAGTATGTCACATAAAAACAGACTTGTATTTTTATTCATCTCATTTCTGTTCATTTTTAATCATAAAAAATAAAGAAATAATTGCTGGTATATATTGCAAAGTGTTTTGGTTTTTATTTATTTATTTTTGTTTTTTTGGGGGTTTTTTTCAAATGAATGAAAGAAAAAAACGTTACAAAACCCAGCAAAACTCCCAAATCTGAATGTGCAGGAAACACAAATGCACGTATTTAACTTATGAAAGAGCGCTGCAGAAATCGCTACAGTAAGTGCAGAACCTGAGTGAAGCCACAGTTGTTTGAACTTGTTTGACCATCAATCACTTTATATATACAGTTCCAAACTTGGTGGACTTTCAGTTTTTTTTTTTTAAACAATTTGGCATTGCTGTTGTTTTCAGCAGCATGAATCTACTTCATTATTACCTTTTAATCATCCAGGCACCCCCCATTGGCTTAAAAGAGAGAGCGAGACGTGCTTGACCGATCCAACATGAAACATCTGCCACCTGATTGATTCCTGAATCAAATTGCCCAGAACAACAGCTCAAACCCCGCTTTTAAAAAGAGCTACTTTGCTCTAATATATGGCCCATTACCAAAGGGCCATTCATCACGGTAAACCCACCTTCAGAGGGCTGACAGTGTCGTTATGGTGCCACAGTGCTCTCTGTCTCCAGTCAGGACACACTCAACAGTGCGTTCCCATCGGCACGACTTTGTTTACCCCGGGAATACACAAACGCAGCCCGCCACAGGTTCTATTAGCAAAACCCGGGGAAATCTCTGCTGATTATAGAGATCATCCACTGCCCTAAACTGTCCCTTTAACAGGTTTGGTTTTCTCTCTGTGCAAAATCACATAAAAAAAGAAATAAATATTTTTACCAAACGGTTAATCATCATGAAAGATGTGAGCTGGAATTAAGGAACTGTGGTGGACCTGATTACTTAATAACATGGTGATACGTTCAATTATCAATCAAAGCTCCTGACAGCAATTACAATTCAACCAAAATAAGAGCTGCTGGCTCTGTCATTGTGGCCGCTTTGTGTGGAGGCGTGTTAAAGGATACCAGCTGTAGATTTAGCGTTGTTACCTGCACAAGAGCCTGAAAATGGGCCTTTATTTTCGACTGCAGCAGTTGTGTTGTCTGAAACCTAAAGTCGCTGTGTGTGGAGGAGACAGAGACGGTGGGTCTGGAACAATAGTCACAGTAAACACAGCATGCAGGCCGAATCCGCTGTTGCTCATCCTCAACTCTTGCTACAGAATCACTCATTCATGTACTGCTCAGTGTTTATAATTCCCGTAACAGAGAGCAAACTCGCGCTGCAATAGTGCGAGACTGAAGCAATAAAGTGTACATGAACCTGAAGGCCGATCACTCACGCTTAAACTAAGCTGATGCACAAAGTGATGGATGAATTTGCTAAAAGTGGAGTGTCTTGGTAGGAGTCTCCTTTTTTTATTTCACCTGCATATTTGACTGCAATTCATTTGTTTTTATAAGGGCTACACAGACAAAAAGGAGCGTGTTTGAACGTAATACAAACAGATACCGATAAAGTATTTTGCTATTGTGGGTTTAAAATTCTAACCGTCCAGTAAACTGGAAAATATCTGTGATGGATTAAATTACAGTTAAAGAGTAGTTTAAAGTAACTACAGAAATACCTTTACTTTGGTCAGTGCTCTGCTGGGTTGCATTGACCATTCTTTAAAATCAATCAAGGAAAAACAACAACAAAAGCTTTTATTTGCTTTTGGATTGCATCAGGACAGAAAATAAAAGCTGCTGAAGGTGATTACAGCTTTAGGTAGGTAGGTGAGCTGCGACATGGAAATATTTAATAGAAAATTCAATTCTCTCGTGATTTCACACCAGTTCTTGCTGCTTCTGTCTTCTGCGTTGCCTTTTTTTCCACGCCGGTGAAAAGCGCCGTTACAGTGGCTGTTTTGTGTTGGTCAAAGGTCTCTGCAGTGGAGATGACATGAGATAAATCCTGCCTCGCAGAGGTAAATCACTGCAGCTCTGGTGCGCTGCAGCTATTCTCCCTCACCTCGCCACTTTTAGCAGACCGTGGCTGATTTCCTTCCTTGCGTGACTCCGGAGTGTAAACACACAGCCAGAGTGACTCATCACTATTTCTCACTTCCACGGCCTGATATAAACACACGAAGGGGTCAGGTGTCATTTTAGGGTAGCGGGTGGGTGGAACGGGAGGGGGGCTGCAGAATATCTCTCCGTAAGACACAGTACGAAGAATTCACGGCTTCCTGTGGTCAAAGCCGCACGCCTGCCCACTCCAGCCTGGAGGAAGGAGAAGGAGAAACAGTCAGAAATGGAGAGAGAATTTGTGTGACAGATTACCGTCTCTGCTGTACAGATCTTCAGGAAAACGGAAAGAATGTAGTTTTGATGATCCTATATCTCTTTTTTTATCCAGAAACATGACAAGGAGAAGAAAAATGACTGGAGACAAGGTAAACAGGATAAACTTTGGTTCAATAACGCATTAATGAAACTCGTGCTGTCTGTCGTAGTGGTGGTTTGATTCATAAGTCATGAAACCATGTTTACGCGCTCCTGCCAACTTGTCTTGTGGGCAGATTGGCACTTGCTTAAAATGGGATGTCTAAGAAAGCCCTAATGCAGGGCCGTCAGTGTGGAAGGCAGGGAAAGCCACTTCCTTTCAGGCCCCAGTCTGTAGAAGGGCCAGAAACAGCCCAACATCAATCACTCCGCTCTCCACAGTATTCCCAGTGCCATTGTTACACAGCAGACCAGCGGAAAGAGGCCGGTAGCAGGTGGAAATATAAAAACCTTTGACAGCTATAGACTACAGCTCCTCCCAGGATCACCGAGTCTGACTCCACGCACACACGCACGCACACGAGCACACACACACATACGCACACACGGCAATAATTTAATGCTCACATGAAGCAGCCACAGACATGCACCTGACAGATAAGAACAGCGAAGGAAGATTCCTCCTACATCTGTTAAAGGTTTTTGGACTTATTTGTTGAACTGTTATGTGGAAAAGATTTATGGCCATTTTTGAGATACGTTTTTATCCGAACTTGATGTAAAGGAATAGGCAGGTGCTGCATCATTTCTGCAGAAACATGTCTTTAGTTCCTTCTGCCACGCGACGTGATTTTAGTTTGCCACGTTTTCTGAAAGTTTTTTTTTTTTGCTGGTGCAAACACTGCTTCATCTTTTTGTTTTCTCTGGTCCAGGACAGCAGCTTCTCGTGCTCCTCTTCATCAGCCTGTCTGTCTTCTGTCACATGGCTGCCTCCTGACAGCATCATTGGTTGTCTCCTCTGTGGTCCAGCCTCTCTGTGTCCTCTCTGTCCTCTGCCTGGCACTGCCTACCGCACGCCACACCGCCCCCACAGCTGCAGCGCTCTCTTTACTGGGGATCACAGGCTAAAGCCTGGCAGGATCACGGATACGCGATGCCTGTGCGTGTGATGCTTCGCTGGGACCCCCTCCGCTCAGGAAATGCTCTCGGCTTTTTTCCCACCCTCGTGTTCTGTTGTCGGGCATTACAACCGAATCCAGTTACCATCCCAGAGCATTCCTCGCTGATTCCAACCACTGCCTGCTATAGGTTCCCACAGACAATGAGGTTATGCTATAATTTCAGACTGGCTGGAGCAGCAAGTATCAAGTTGTGAACTAGCAAAGCTGTTTATGGCAGAACAGAGGAGTTCAAGCTTTACAATAGGCAATTACCATGCCCACTCACCCCCCTCCCCTCCATTCAATTTGTGGTCAGTCTGTAGGTGGGTTCGGTTGGGAGCAGATTAAAAATAGCCAAACCCATTCCAGACAAGAACTGCAAGAGAAATGGAAGACACGTTGCATAAATGATATCTGCCATTGTGGTGTGCTGTTTGAGAATTCTTAATTGCTTTTTCCGAAGCAGCCTGCCACAGGAAAATCCCCCTTCAGAGTGAAGAAAAAAGAGTTGGTGGGCTGTGCATAAACACTATGGATGCTATGTAAACACACATGTAAACATGTACATAAACCCGTGTCACCCCATGTGCACCCATCAAGCTGCCATCAGGGCGAGTATCAAAGGAGGGAACCTGCAGCAGAGCCAGGCATAGCCCGCCTCTGCGTTCCGTGTCTCTTTTGTGTTCTTGGCTGTGGTTTCTGCTTCAGCTCTTATTATTGATGTCTGCCTGCGTCTGACAGGCAGTGATGGTCCGGCCCTGGGAGGTGTGCAGGTCGGCAGGGTGGGGCCACAAACTGGCTCCCACTTGCTGTGTAAGACTGACTCTTCCCAGAAAGGCCACACAAGGGCAGAAAGAAGCAAAGAAACACTTGCAGTATGTATGGCAGCACTTCACTGGCCTTTATTCTGCATGTTTCAATATTACGGCGATGTATTATTTAATAAAATTAGTTCAAATTATTGCAAATAATCATCAAATGAGATAGCTCATGAGCCTTACCATATTCTATAAGGAAGACTCTTTATTCCTGTTTATCTGAAATTTAAAATATATATATATATATATATATATACTTTAATAATTCAGGTGTATTTTGTTACATTTCTATAGAGTTGAAAAATGCACATAATCACACCAGTTTTCCCAAAGTAAACTTGACATTTGACAGTGATGGAAAACAAGTGTTCAATATTTAACTAAAATAAATTTGTTTCATATTAGACTGAAAATAAATCTGGACAGTGTGAACTGTCCAGATTTATTTTATATAACACCCTACCCTACCTTATTTTATATAACACCCTATATAAAGGGTGTTATATAGGTTTTTGAAACTAAATGCAAAATTCCAGCACTCTTTGTAAAGATAAAACATTTTCACTCTTAAGGCCTTCTGTTTAAATCTTGATCAATATGTGATTAAATATTGTAGTGTTATTTTTCACGTGATACATTTTGGAGGTAGACCGATAGCTTCCAGACTTAATTATTCTATAACTATACCAAAACCTCCTGACAACTTTCTGCTCATGCAGGTGCGTCAGAACAGAACACATTTCTCTGTGACTGTTACCATATTTGGGTAACAACAGAGAACGGCTGTACGCGTCAAACTGCTGTTTATGATCACGCAATAATGCAAAAACAAAATTTCCGTGCCTTTCAAATGTTTTTTTACTTTATGAGTCAGTTATAAGGTCGCCCACCGACTATTTTGAACTGACCGTCAGTCCAGTTTTAGATTAACGCGACAAATACCAAAAACTACAGTGTGTTTTTCTGATGTGAGTGGGCTGTTACTGCACACAACAACACAGGGGGACATTTGCGGGAACCCTGCGTGGGCTGCGGTTCTCACTCAGCTACGTATTCTGAAGAGATAAGTGACATTGGGCTGTTTAAATCAATATAGATAAATAATAAATCTCCACAAAAAAAGCTAATCCTCATTACGTTAAAAATATTCAGAGGTCACATAAAATTCAATCCACATTATTATTTTATTTCAAAATGCAGAATAAACCCAATGTATTGAAATAAAAATAAATGCGTCGATAATGATGAACAAACCGGTGAGAGTCTGGTGCATTCCAAACGCGATAAATATGAAAAATGCAAAATATATAGTTTTTTATTCCTGTTTTCTTTCGTTTCTATTTTTTTGTTTGTTTTTGTTAGTTTTTTTTTTTCTTTTCGAGAAGAATTTGCATGGCAAGTTTGAATTTCTCCACACTGCGTCAATAAATTTTAATCTAAATTAAGTTTTAATTTGAGCTTTAAAAAAAAGGTCTTTGTCTTAAAAATGACAGAATAATTCGCTGCTGGTGTGAGATTTCTGAAGCAGAAGTTTGTTGTTTTTTTTTTTTTTTTTAAAGACACAATATTATTAATAAATGCGATTCAACTCCTATCAGCCATGTACTGTAGCGGCTCATGTGCAGTCAGACCGCAGGATCCGGGCTTGTTCAGGTGTCAGGATGGATGTTTGCAAACGTGTGTGAATCAGTCCCCACAGAATATTTCAGTGCATAGAAGTGCAGGATGCACATGACGAAATAAAAAGTCCCAGAGCGCGCTTCTGCTGCAGCTGATTAGTGAGGAGGGCGGTGCCCATCAAATGTACTTCAGATCTGCGACGCAATCAGCGGTCTGCTAGCAATCCCGTCCCTTCTCCTTCACATAAACAGCACTTGAACGAAAATATACACGGCCACCTACAGCGAGAGGAAAGTGATGAGGGGGTGCCCACCTGAGCATCACACTGTTTTCAATTAGCGCGACAATGGCGAGTAGAACAGATAGAAATGTGAAAGTGATCACAATCACCAGTCTGATGAATTTCCGGAGACTGTACGAATACCAGTGTGGCCTTAAAATGTATTTAAGTGGGACCAAATCAAAATCATTTCAGGGCAGATGAAATCCAATAAATTAAATCCTAAAACAAAATATAAAATACTTTAATTCATTTTTTAAAGAATCCCTTGGGTAAATTTTTTAATCATTTCTGCTGCAGAACATTTTCTGTTAAGCTATCTGGATTATTTGAGCGGATCAGTTAGTCTTAATCATAAATTCAACCTGACTTTTCTAATGTCTTATTAAATTGTAAAATTCAAATATCCTACAACAGTCAAAGCAAAAAAGACAGTATACAAGAAAGTTTACTATTAGATTTCGGAAGGTTAAATTGCCGTAAGAGACGTCTTGATTCTCACAAGAAGCGCTGATGAATCAGAACGAGTCAAGTTCAAGGCGGATGAACTTACGGCCATTTGATCGATCACTCTGTCGCTCTGTCCTCCAAACAAAGTCCCCGCGGCCTCCAGGTGACCCTCTGCGGCCCCTATACCATCGGGGAGAGAGACACATCTTATTTGTAACACGTAACCGCTTTAAATAGTCAGGTTTAACGCTTTTTCTCCAAATCAGGCCTCTCTTTACATTCTGGGAGCCCAAATTCACTGCAGCGCTTTAATTTGCAACCCTCAAAGCGCAAGCAATAATTATGATCTTAAACGTATTATTATTATTATTATTATTAGTAGTAGTAGTAGTAGTAGTAGTAGTAGTAGTATTGTTGTTGTTGCTGTTGTAGGAAAATGTCAGTCGACCAGTTTGAATATGAACTGATCTATATAATCCTAAAAAAATAAGTCTAAATACTGAAGTAAAATTCTGTGGACTATATAGAAAATAAAATGCAGGCAGCAAACTAACTTAATTTAGGTCCATTGTTTTAGTCAGAGTCACTGGGGCGCAGCGAGTTAGCCGGAGAAAGAATGTTCACCACTTGGACAGGACTTTGGAACAGCGCGATTTTATAGGGGTCCAAAATTGGTCTGAGTGCATTAAATAACGCCAGGACGGGCCGGAAAGGCTGTCAGGAGCGTGCACTCTGTGGTGCACCTCCACCTAAGTGGTCGAGCATTCCTAAGGATGCAGCGCTGTCAAATATTTCATGATGGGACGTCATGGAAAAGTGCATGACTTTCTTCTGTGAAGGAGAACGTGAGCTTTGACCTCTGACGACGAATTCTAAAATGAGTATTGTATAAAGTATTGTCCATTGTGACATTAAAACAATGTATTTTAAGAAAGATCACCCATTTAAAGCGTTTTAAAAAAACAATGCAACCTTTGCAAAAAACTTCTGAACTTTTAATGCACATATATGTAAAAAAATATATATACACGGGTACGTGCAAACAGTGAGGAGAGAAAAAATAATAGAGATGTTGACGAAGGAGAAAGAAAGCGCACTAATCAAATGAAGTCATCAGCGGTAATTAAATGCAGTGGGCAGAGAGCGGTACGGGAGCGCGCCTGTCTGTGGTGCGCGCTGGGTGGTCCGCTTCGCTGATAAATGTGTGGCCCTGACTCCAGGCGAGTGGCCGAGCAGGCACTGGTTAAAACAATACGCACATTCATTTATCCGCGCTTTTAAATCTCCTGCGCACAACAAAAACAGCGCTGCGTCCGTCACCAATGCCTGCGACAGTCTGATCAATTATGGCTCCCCCTGCTTAGTCCACGGGCTGTTTAGATAATAAACAGCCCCGATCAATAAACTACGTCACAACTGAGTTTTAACTTCAAAGTACTTTAGGAGATTACAGAAGGTCATTTTAGCGGGGGGACGACTGTGAAGCTCTTAGTGTCTTTTACGCGCACAGCACAGAAGCGTCTCCGAGCCGAGTATTATGTGCGTAAAAGGCGGGGGGGTGGACACTTAAAATAAGACGTGCCAGTGTTGTCCAGGGCCTTTTTTTACTTTATTAAACGAACGAAGAAGTAACGTGGAGCCCGCAGACGCGCGACAGGCTCAGTTATTTCAACCCATGGTAAGGCAAAATGCTGCAGGCGGCAGCTCCCAGGATCTCCGGGGAACAATAAGCCTACTCCTGTCAACAGTTCTGGGTTATGGACTGATCGTCTGTCAGTAGCTCTCGCTCACAGCTGCATGAGGAGCAGTAAAAACAACTAAAGCGAAGCTTTGCGACGTTGGAAACACAAACAAAATAAATCGGTGCGCATTTGAATTTACAATGGATTCCAAATCATTCTGTGCAGTATGCATGATTTAAGCCTTGCTTTATTTGCCCAAACATTATGTGTCAATAAATGTAACAAAGGTTCCAGACTTTCACATCTGAGTCTCACTGACGTTGCTGATATTATGATTTAAACAAGAAGGGGGAAAAGAAGAAAAGAAATCAATTTTACCTCAGATCCTGCACCATTTGATGAAAGTGCCGGGAGAAGTGGAACCCTGATCCACAGTCCGCGTTTCTTTGCTCAGTTCGGCAGAGCTGCCACCTCTCTCCTCCTGCGTCCACGCGTAAATATTATGACTGCATTACACAAACAATATTCACGTGTAAAAACGTCCCACGTCCGCACAAGACGCTACGAACAGACGGACATATCACATCAGATGGAGTATTAGCTCATCTAAACGGGACTTTTGCTTGATTTTTTTATTTAAAGAAGGCCAGAGAAAATGTTTACATTCTGCTGTATAAACATCCTGCCCATGTTCCTGTCAATGTTTTACAGAAAAACGGGAGGGTGGTTTTAAATATGAGGGGCATGCTCTCTGCTAAATGCTTTTCATGCTCCAAAATGTTTTAGAATATATTTTACAGCTTAATAAAGAAAGAGGACGCGGCCTTCTGAGCGTCCTGGTATGCCCCAAAAAGTGGAATGATTTTTTTTTTATTATTATTTTGTTTAAAAAAAAAAAGAAGAAGCTTTTGAAGCATTTTTAGCACAGTGTTGACTTTAAATGCTGGGGAAAGGAAAAAGAATAAATGTATGTCTTACTTCATTACAAAATGCTATGAAACCTTTATGTGTACCTCCACGTCTTTTTTCAGAGATCAATGCGTGTTTATTATCCACAACATGACGTCATAGTAATATAGCACATATAGTGTTGGACTGATTATTGCATTCTGTTTGAACTGATATATTCCATGTTTCAGTATAAAGATGGGGAAAACATTTTCCTGAAAAGTGAAGGCGCACAGATGTGCGTGCTCACAGCCCACCGCTGGAGTAGGAGGGAACTGGGCGGGTCTTAAAGTTTGGATGGCAAAGACAGCGGCTTCCAATGCGCTGATGGCAAGAGATAAGTAAAAAGTGAGCTCCTCGGACGCACGACAACACACCAACTGAAGTGGAAAGCGACTCCTGTTCTGCTCCTTATCCCGTTCGGACCTTGAAATCGGTTCTGCTTCAGACTCTTTTAAAAGGAAGGAGGGAGGAAGACAGTCTCGCCTTTGACTCCTGCGTCAGCTTGCCAGCACGCTGCCGATGGTCATTTTTATTATTTGGCCCTGTATGCTCAGGAAGCAGTATCCGGCTTTTTGTTTATAAGTGGAAAACGCTTTTGTTTGTCACTTCGAAGACAAGGTTGAACTAATGACGGCAGAAGTCCAGCAGCCCCCAGCGCAGACGCCTGCTCAGAGCAGCCCGATGTCTGGTCCGGAGAAGCCGCACGGACAGACAGCGGTGATGGAAACCGCCTCATCCACCACAAAAGCCAAAAAGACCAACGCGGGGATCCGCAGACCAGAGAAACCTCCATATTCATACATTGCTTTGATAGTCATGGCGATCCAGAGCTCTCCGACCAAGCGGCTCACGCTGAGTGAAATCTACCAGTTTCTGCAGAGCCGCTTCCCGTTCTTCAGGGGCTCCTACCAGGGATGGAAGAACTCCGTGCGTCACAACTTGTCCCTAAACGAATGCTTCATTAAACTACCGAAGGGCCTCGGCCGGCCAGGGAAAGGCCATTATTGGACTATCGATCCCGCTAGCGAATTTATGTTCGAGGAAGGCTCCTTCAGAAGGAGACCCAGAGGCTTCAGGCGCAAGTGTCAGGCGCTGAAGCCCATGTACAGCATGATGAACGGCCTGGGATTCAACCACATCCCCGAGTCCTACAACTTTCAGGGGAGCGGCGGGGGCCTGTCCTGTCCGCCCAACAGCTTGTCTCTGGACAGCGGGATCGGGATGATGAACGGACACTTGGCAGGTAACATGGACATGGGTCTATCCGGACACACCATGTCACACTTGTCGAGCAACAGTGGACATTCTTACATGGGAAGTTGTACGGGATCCTCTGGGAACGACTATCCCCATCACGATAACTCTGCCTCCCCCTTGCTCACCAGCGGAGGAGTCATGGAGCCTCACCCCGTCTACTCCAGCTCAGCTTCGGCGTGGGCTCCGGCTCCCCCGGCCTCACTCAACAACGGGGCCTCCTACGTTAAACAGCAGCCTCTTTCCCCTTGTAATCCAGGGACAAACCCGCTGCAGCCCAGCTTGCCCACGCACTCACTGGACCAATCGTACCTGCACCAGAACGGCCACAGCACTACAGATTTACAAGGTAAGCGCACTGGAATTATAGCGCACTATTGTAGCGCGGACGCATTTACTGGAAAATGAAATTAGAGGAAGAAATGCTGCAGTATTCAGCTTATAATACAAATCAAATTACATGATGCTCTGCTCAAAATGTTCTGCGTGGATCAAGTACGGTTAGGCACAGATGTTCAGGCCAAACGTGCCACATGGAAAGTTTGCGCACATTACTTTTTTAAATATATAAACTCGTTTCACCAAACACTCATATAATGTAAAATTAAGCGAGGAATGGCACAACTCTAAAAAAAAAAAGAAATAAAACATATAAAGCACCATAAGAAAAGCATCAATAAACCGGCTTCGTCAGTGTCCTGTTCAAAATCAAACGAGCTTTCCAAACTCGCACGCACTTTCTGGAAGTGATAGACATTAAAAGAGGTACCGGGGGCAGGGAGAGTCTGAGAGCTACGCCAATCAAGAAAAAAACAAGCGTGGTTTGAAACCAGTCTGCCTTTTACCCCGAGGCCCCGAGTCCACCGGGACTGGCGTGCAAGAGGGCCACTGTCAATTAGCCTTGCACCCCCTCCCCCCTGCACCCCCTCCTCCCCAACACACACACAAACACACACACACACAAAACTTTAATCGTGCTTGCTAAATGGACTGCAAATCCAGAGACTATCCGCGTTTTAGTTAGACAAACAGAATCAGACTAAAACCTTTAGACAAACACATCTCTAAAATCCATTCTAAATAGTAAATAGGTTCTGTCAACATACATGTCAAACACATGCTAGTCACTATTTTATTTTTAAATTCTTATTATTGAACTGAAACTCTCTTCCTTAGGTATTCCTCGGTACCATTCCCAGTCTCCGAGCATGTGCGACCGTAAGGAGTTCGTCTTCTCCTTCAACGCCATGACGTCCTCGGCGATGCATTCGCCGAGCAGCGGCTCCTACTACCACCACCAACAAGTTGCCTACCAGGACATCAAGCCCTGCGTCATGTGAGGTCTCCACGGATGATCTGCAGACCAGAACGCGCTGGAAAAATCAGACGAGTGAAGAGGGAGGAAAAAAAAATAAGATACATAAGTGACAGAGAACAACAGAGAGGCCTGCCCCGGCTGTGGCGAAGCAAGTAGAACGGACTACTTTTACTGTTTTTACGCATCAGCTACAGAGGCAGGGAGCCAGGCCCCAACAACCACATGATAATAATAATAATAATATATTCTAATAATAATAAAACCTCTTTTCTGCCACCAGCATCGACCAGCGGGGTAAAGACTGCCTGTAATGCCCGCTGTTTGGTACTATTTTAGTCCTGCAGAGCGGATGACTACCACTTCACTCTAAGTCCTGTTCCATAGGCCAATGTAAAAATGCACATCTGATATTCTTCGTCTGATTTTATTTTATTTTTTTTTTAAACTCAGTTTCTCTTTGACAAATTAGGTCGAGGCTCTTCTTGGACTGACGTATCAGAATTATGAAATGAAAAAAAACCCAAAAAAAACAAAAACAGTGGACATTACTGTACATACACATGTCCATATATACTGTGTAAAATTAATGAAGGCACTTTTTGAATAGCCTATAAGCGCAACGTTTTATTTATTCTGTAGGCCCTATATATATTTTAATTTCAGGCGAACGGGCCAAGGAGGTATACGCTTTATTGGCAATATTTGTCAGAACGCTTGTTGGAAAAAAAAAAAATCGAGGATATATTGTAAGCACTGTCATGTCGTTTGTGTTAGACATAAGTAAATAATTTCTTTCAGCACTGTATACGTATGTTGTTAGGAAAAATAGTGACGATCCATCATTGAGATCCGATTTTAGGCTAGTTTACAACAAATCATTTAGAATGAAATAAAGTATATATGATGGGCTGTTGAAGCCCGAATCCACCAAAACAAGGGTTTTTTTAAAATTCCACTTTTATTACTCATCTGCAAGGAAATTAAATGTGATTCTTGACCAAACTGATGAGATCGAGCTCTTGACCATGGAAAATCTGCGCGAGTGGAATTGATTATGGATCCATAAATGGGGGTTTTAAGTCTCATGTTTAAAGACGTGAGAGATCTTTCTTTGGCGAGATGGTGGAATTGTTCAGATGAGCTGCGATGAAACACGCGCGACGAGGCGCACAATTCTTCATGGTGATAAGTATCAAAACTGTTTTTCGGGGGATTATTTCTATCCCAGCGTGAAATTTTAAAAGTAACAGGTGCTACTGTGATAGAAAAAAAACACAGGTCATCCAGCTTGTAAGAAAAATCTACATTAACATGCTTCCCCGCTCATTTCACTGTAGGAATAAGATTGTTTAGGCGTCTTTGCCCGCAGTCATCTGTACTTGTGGCCCTAAATATGGCGTTTTAATATTTGTATAGCTTAAAAATCTCAAGACATGACCAGTGCCTGAACCCCCGTCCTGTAGCAGAGGGATGAGAAGGCTCAGCAGCAGTGGAAACAGCGCATTAACAAACCGATGACATTTGCCGAGCTTCAGCGCTGTGGTGGGGCCGCTGGGGTGAGTCGGGGCTCCGCAGCTGTTGCCTGCGCCAGGCTTGCATGACAGCTCCATAAAAAGCCCGAGAGCTGCTCCGTGCAGACAGACACGCTGTGCACTTGTGTCTCCGTACATGCAAGACATCAGGGAGAACAGGACACTTGTGTGAATGACAAAGGAAGACGAACCTGGCAGCTTCAGGCAGGATCAGTGGCCTTTAAAAGAGGTAATCGCTCCTTCTGTTACAGACCAGCGCTTACTCCCATCAGACTTTCAAATCAGCACAGAAACGTTAGACTTATAAATTGTTAGGCCAAAAACAAGTACATAATATTCAGTCAGATGACTACAGTTAAAAGTGCGAATTCACATTTCTCCTATTGCTTTATGTCAATTTCCTTAAATAATTATTTCTGACGGGCAGTTTAACATGCTTAAAAAATAAAATTCATGTAAGATTTGCAAAGGTCCATACTCTGATATCATCAATAATACAACTAAAAGGAATAACAATAATAATGAAATATTACTGTTTCAAAAACCATTTAAATTTGTTTTATAAAGTTTTTCAGATTTACAATGTGCATTTACAGATTTTAGACAAAACACGTCAACAAAATGTTTTTCTTTGAAAATACGCAAAAGTTAGCAAATTTAAGCAAAAAACTTGCACAGATTCAACAAATGAGCTCCATACAAATTCATCCTTTATCTGCTGTTTCCCTTTTTTCACTGTTTTTGTCATATTTGGAACATTTCAGAGTCAATAAATGCAGAGAATCTCATTAAATACTGATACCTTATTAAATACTGAATCCTTGGGCTGACAATCAGTTTTTCAGATCTTTGAACATACTGTATAACACTGTTTTTGAAATGGACTGTTTGCAGGCTTACAGGCACTGAGAGGGTTTCAGAGTGTTACCGTTTGTTGCTGCTGCTTGGTCACTTCAGTGGTATTGCTCTCAGCGTCTGGTGGTGATGTGGTTTCTGGTCTCCGTCTTTGACGGGACTGTCCAGACCTTTTGTCTCCTCGCTGACTCTTGGCCACTTCAGCCTGCAGAGTGTAACCCTTCACACTGAGCTCCTGCAGGACCTCCAGGGCATGCTCTGCAGCCTGAGAGTCACTGTAGTCCAGAAAGGCCCTGTGCTGAGCTCCCTGCCAGGTTAGCCTCAGCGGAGCGGCCTCCCTCTCTCTGAGGACACTCTTCAGCTCACTGACGCGCAGGCCAGCTGGAATACCCCCCAGGTACACAGTTGTGAAACTCTGAGGCATGACTTCACTTCCACCTTCCTCCTGACTCTGCTCCTTTCTGTTCCCTCCTCTTCTTCCCTTACCTCTCTCTTTACCTGTCCTGTCCTGTCCTCTGATTTCTTTTGTCTCTGGCAACTGTCTGGCTTTCTGTCCCAGCTGGGCTCTTCTCCCCTGTTTGTATGTTCCCTCAGGATCCGCTCCTATTTTCTGCCCTGCCAGGCTACTGCCGGTCTGCACACCGTGCTCTGCCACAACGGGCGTAGCACCCAGAGTTACATCCTTCCCAGCCTGTTCCTCCAGAGTGCGCAGCCTCTGTAGGATGGGGATCCTCTCCAGCTTCTCTTTGTCCAACTGAGAAGACACAAACCTGGATATGCTCAGTAAAGCAGAAACAAAGGGACTCTGATCAAATGATCCATACAGTTAAAATACAGTTAAATAAATGAAAAATGAACACTTACAAATTATTCTTGATCAATGCTCAAGTCATTGGTATGACTATCGTTAAAGAAAGCAGGACATTTCACTTCCTAAGCAGTTAAAAATAAAGACTGTTCTCTTGATTTGTTGGGCCTGTAAGTGTCTTGGCAGCCTTTGATGCTGGCCAGTCCTGTAAAGGATATACGGGGCTATTGTTTTTATGTTGGCCTGTTTGACCCGTTGTTCCCCTGCTCCTGCAGAGCCACGCTGGCTGGGCAGAGGAGTCTTTGATGATCAGACATGGCCTTCCTGCCAGTGAGGTCACTGGGTCTTGTTTACTTACGGGTATGTTTTAAGGAACCCACAGGCTACACTCACACACTCCTCACATAACAATGATGTCCACAAGACAAAATATGGGGTGAAAAATTACACCAAAAACACAAGACAAAACTTATCTTTAAAGTACAAACATTTTGAAATAGACATATTACACATTTCCATTTTAAGCCATTCTTTATCCTATTAAGTCTTAATAAACATAATGTATATGTTCTGCACCTTGCTTATACTATTATAACTCACCTGACCGTTACTTCTGATTAAAAATGATTGTCACTTTTGTAGAAACAACACAATAGAATAACCGAGTCAGTCCTCTTATGATATGTGGTGTCGCTTGAAGTCCACTAGGGGGCATTGTTGAGAAACGGAAAGTGACCCGGGTGGTCAGGTTAAAGTCAAGTTGAAAAGTGATGCAACGTCTCTGATCCTATTTTGTTAAAATTAATACAAAAACAGAAAGACTTACCTTACTCCAGATTATCCCCTGTGGTTTTGGGTGCTGGCAATTGGTTTTAATAACTTGGGTGGGTGTCAGAATGTAATCCACTGTCAGGTCATGACTTTCTATTAATTCCTCTGGAATACTGACTACCTGAAAAGATATATAATGGACTAAAACAAAGAAATAAGAATAAAAAATTGCCTGAATGACATTTTCTTTTTGAAAAAATATATCAAGCAGGGAAAGTAAAAGCTGATTATGCTAGGTGACATCATCATTGATGACAAGATGATGATGGAATAATAAAAAAGAATGAACCTGGCAGTCGTGCACAATCGTCACTACCACAGTGGAGTCACTGACAGCACCCATGGATGCCATCATTCCATACTCCATGTCAGCGAAGCCCTCTCCTTTTCCAATCCGAAAGCCTGCAGAGCAAAAGAACAATTTTAAGGGCAGGTTTGATTTAGCACTGTGCTACCGACATAAGCAGCATAAAACACTCCTCTGTTTCAAAATTAGACGGCATCTGCATCAAATCAAAACAACATTCTTTTAACATTCTACGCGTTATTCACGGTTAAGAAGTGCAATTTAACACAATGTAAAATCAACAAAACGCATTACCATGAATATATCTGCCAAATGGGTGAAAATAGCTACAGCTACCTTTCTCTGACACCGCCACAGAACCGGCCACCACCAGGTCCACCTTCACTTTTGCATCTAGTCCAATCGGGATGCTGAAATCTTTCACACCCTGTGAGAATTTGGGACAAGGTTGATATAATAATAATAATGACCTCTGTGTGCAAAATGAAATGAAAGTCAGCAAACTGAAACCTGAGAGGAGGAACATATACGGAGCTGTTCTTTGCTGGCACCCTGTGGAGGTGTAATTTTATTGAAAAGTCCAGTCCGGAGGCGAGGAGTTGGGACCAGTAAAGTTTTCCGCGCCTGTGAAGACAGAGTGGTTAAAAAAAAGTAAATCAAGAATAGTCATAAACCAAGCATATGCAATTTACAGTGATGAGATGAAAAAAAGAACATAATGTTTTGTGACACTCTAGTTTTGTGTATTCTTCCTCCACAGTGCTACCTGCAGCACAGCCAGCCTGGCACCTTCCAGAGGTTTATCAGGATCCACCTTCACCTCAACTGTCTGAGTGAACACGTGCAGCTCTGACACTCTGGAACAGGCTGTGAACGCACCCTGGAAGAGAGGAAAGGAGGGGCGAGGGCCAATCATAGCTGTTATTGAACTCAAAACACTTACTTCTAGAGTGGCAAAGCGAGCCTGCTGTTGCGGCCTGTCTGGGTTGACTTTGACTGTCTGGCTGGACCTGAACTCCTGGAGGTTTGCAAGCCTGTCGCATGCCTGAACTGCACCCTGGCCAGTAATTACACAGCAGATGAGGCACAAAGACTCAGGAGAAAAGGCCGCTGTTGGTTTGGTGTTCAAGAAAAAAAATGCTGTTTTGCAAATGAAAAACTGTTGTAATCATTGTAGCACTGATTTTTCCTGTCTTTGCCTCAGTTTTTATGTATAACTAACATACAGAATACAGCAGATTTGATCATATGGATCATCATGCTAGACTGTAGAGAGGAAACATGGACTATTCATCAAAAATATTTGTCTTTGAATGAAGCAACTGAGCTTTGTAATAAAGCATTCGCGTTATTAAAATCATTTCTCCATAAACGGCTTAATTATTTCTTGTTTTATGTCTGTTTATTCCCATATTTCCTATTGTCAGCGGTGATCAGTGGAATGATCAGTCCAATGAGCCCTGATCATTCCACATATACTTGCCTTGAAGTTGGGGATTCTGTTGTGAACGGGCCTTGGAAAGTTTGCCAAATTCTTTCCTTCAATGTAGTCCCACACTTTTTGACGTATGTCCCATTTCGATGCTCCTGGAAAAAAAACAACAACAAAAAAACAGTACTAAATAAATAAATAAATAGCGTCAAAGGGGAAGAAGACGAAGCAATATTAGCCAAACGGTTCCACGTTTCGTGTTTAAAACAAACGTCACAAACACAAAACCTACCCGGATTTATCACTATGACAGGCTCCATTACGCTATTTTTTATAATAGGAATGAGTTTTTTAAGTCAACACAGCGTGCTCTTCTATGAGTTATGAAATGTAAATGTTGTGAACAGCTGCGGCCTGTCAGTGTTTATCATCTCTACGGAGGCCCAGGAGGGACAACCCGAACCAAAGAAGAGGTCGGAAATGTTTTCGGTGTTATAGTTCCGCCTTTAAAAGTTGTTGGGGCATTTTTTCTCCCCGTATTTATTTGTCCTAAACAATAATGTCAAACAATTGAACCCAACTACGATAAGAAATTCAATAACACTCTCAAAGTTACATATGTTTTTATTTCAGATAAGTACGAAACTTTGACTCATAAACGTATGTGCAATATGCAAGCATATTTAGTTCTGTTTCTGTTTAGAATAACTTTATTTCCGTTTTGACACAGTGTTGAAGTCTCTAAATCTTGCAGTTAATATTATGTTTATGTCTATGTTTTACAACACTTTGTTGTTATTACTGACCCACTCTATTACTAAACATACTGTAAATTAAGTCATAGGTTTACTTCACTTGGTCCCTGTGAGAATGTGAGAACAGTTGAGGATGCAGCATTCCTTAGAACTTGAGGTCTTTGGATGAAAGGATTTTAAAAGGACAAAAAAGATTAAGTTGAAGAAGTGGCCAGTGTTCCTTTGAGCCAGACACCGATCCATCTTGATCATGTTTGATTTGTATTTGAAGGAAATCTATCAGCATATTTATACAAATTTATTATACCCAATACTCAAGATAGCAAAAGTTATTTTTTCCTCCAAAGGAAGGCTTACATTCTTTTTAGAGAATATAATTTGAAAATCTACAAATATAGCCAAATGTGTTGCAGGGGACAGTCCTAAAGAAACAACATCAGACAATGCCATCCCAGGAAAATGACACACAGAGTTTATGGTTGCAAATTTATATTGTCAGAGAAGAGGCTTTACTGAGGTTTTAGGAACGCTATTGTAATTCATCTATAAAAAAAATATTTTTTGTAGCTATCAAAGAAGGCAAATGTATCTAATTAAAACATGAATCAAAGTTAAAGAAGAGTGGAGAAGCGTCTCCACTGAGCTAGGGTGCAACGATCTATGAGAAAAATGGCGTTGTTTTACTTTTCACTCACTTCTATTGTGTGCAAGGACCTCACAGAGAGGGTGAGTGTCCTGCCTCTCTGCAAGAAAAGGAAAAACAGACTACCCAGTTACTAAATTAAATTAAATAAAAATAAAACAGGCCTTCTCAAACCAAACCAATGATGAAAACAAAATCATAGAGGGTAAAACCTACCTTGTATAAGCTGGTCCTGATTAGAGAATTGTTTGGGAAAGTCGGACCTGAGGCTAGCTTCATAATCACTGCAAATACTCTTTATCTCCACTGGAGGAACTTTTGGCCACGTAAGTGAAGAACATGTTGGATGTAGTAACCAAAAATGTCATATAACCATGAAGGGAAAGGGGTCCTAACCCTAACCCTAAACACACCATTGTTAGGATTTTTTAAAAAAGAGATTCGAACCTGTCTAAGTCTTGGTGTTTCAAAGTCCTGCATCTTTTTATCCACAATACACGAGCTATTGATGTATACCCTGATTGGCTGTGCTCTGAGGTTACACACAGAGAAATAAATAAAAAAAAAACAAAAAACACAACAACTCACTTAAGTCACTGCCAGTAATATTATATTGATTTATTCTCCTCTCCAAGGAGAAATCTTCATTAATCGGCACTAATGTGCATTTTAGTCAACTACATTTTCAACGTATAACCAGAAAAGTCCTTCAGCAGATCTGTAAAGTTTCACTTGTGTGGTGCTTTTGTGTGCGTTCCGTAAATGAAACTGAGGAGCACACCGCTGCCACCTCATTGTCTGTCTTCACATGGGGTCATTTGGTCATCTGCTGGTATTAACTACTCATATTTGAATCACTAGTTGTACGTTATTGTGCACTACTTTCCCACAATCCCGTGAGAGGAGCTAATCTCTGTGCCGTGCCCTTCACCTCCCTGCAATGACCACATTAAACCTCTGCATATTGTGCTTGACTCATACTTGCCACAACCATACTGGTCAGGATTCTGCAGTGAAACTGTAGTGAACTGTTGTGTTTGTGGCAGTTTTGAAGTAGTATCAGATGGTCTGGAATATTCTGCTGAAGACAGAAATCTGGGAGAGATCTGTTTGACTGTCTTCCTCTGTGAAACTGAGAAGTCCTCCACGGATGGCGAACACTGATCTATACAAGGAGCTACCAGAAGTAGAAAAGTATTATATGTGAATCAAGATCCTCCATTTAGATATCAAATTTCATTAAATATATAAAATGTAGCATGCACAGTTCCTATATACAGACACCGTGACATGAATATCTGTGCCAAATATTCCTGCAGACTTATGAAACACTTTAGTTAAAGCCACAAATGTTATTGTGGCGCTTGCAGGAAATGCCTGAGAATCACCAGGGTTGGTAGCATTTATTCTCTGGTCAATGGGATATTATGCTGAGTTTTGCAGCGGTCCATCCCATAGATGTCAGGAGATGCCACAGCAGTGGAAATGTTCCTTCACAAGCCACTTCTGTGCAAGAGAGCATAAACACACTTTGGAGGCCAAGCCCTGTGCAGTTTCTGCAGAAGTAAACAAGTTCAAATCCTTTGTTATGAATGACGTCACACAAAACGGCCCATCTTTGTCAAAGCTTATACCGCATCATGCAGGTCTGTTATCACATGTTGTTCCTCTAACACGCACAATAACTTTCACAATAACAAAGTCAAAGAGGAAATGTAATTATACTTGTGAATAATCATTAAGTTTAATTGTGGACTATATTTTCATGATGATTTACAGACACACTTTTGTCTGTTAAACTTGTTAGCTACTTATTCAACTCGCTCTTTTCAAAATTTCGTTTGATGTCTGAAGTGCGCGTAAAATAGGTATTCTAAAACAATGCTGTTTCTTTTCACAGATTGTAATCTGTTAAATAAGGGCCAAATACAGTACTGTCGGAGTAGCACTCATATTCTACCACTAGAGGGAGACATTCACCAACAGATTCACATGAGCGCCTTTGAGCATCATTTGGTGCTTTTCTGGATGTATGGAATTGAGATTTAAATCACAATGCGTGCTTATTTAGCAATGCTTATCATATGAATAGATGTTTGACCATCGCATGCCTTGCTTTGTATATTTGAGGTTAACTGTCCATAGACTGTGCGCAACTGACCTGTGAATAGGTTTAAGTGCACCACATATCATCCACTTCACACGTGGACACGTATTGATACACAACAGGCATTTTCACCCCCTCCTGTGGCACACGAACCCCCTGATTCCCTCAGACTGGGCTCATAGCCAGCTCCCCCGCCCCCCTCTCTCTGTCCGGTACATACCGAGCCTGAAGCCTCACTAGAGCAGGCGGCTCGGAAATGTGCAGCGATGCGGCCGTCTCTGCCTCTCTGCGCTGGGCTGGGCCCTCTGTGAGGCGGTGCTGCGCTCAGACAGCTCCGATGGAAGGAGAGCCGAGCAGGTGGACTGAGCAGGACGACGAGCTCACATCACCTGTCTGGGAAATCTAGAGCAGACGAGGAGGAAAGGAGGAGCGGTCATTGGAGGGCTGGTGTCTGGCGGTGTCTTCTCGTCCCACCCTGCACACTCTCTCTCTCTCTCTCTCTCTCTCTCTCTCTCGCTCTCCTCGCCTCTCCCTTTTTCCCCTCCGTGGTTGTCTGCGATGCCGGTGTGCTGAACAGCAGGACACTCTCGCCTGGGCTGCATGGAGGCACAGGGAGGGGCAGGGAGCCCAGGTAAGAGACATTTCTACTCTTTTCTTTCCTCTCTGCAGAAGCTGTTGCCACAATGCACAAACACGGCTGTTGTGTCTTTGTCTTGTGAAATTGTGCTCCGAATGGCGAATATATTTCTTTTAAATAATATGTGCACCTGTCAGCATTTCGGCCCCTCTGCTGTGATCAGTTTCCTCTGTTCAGTTAGCCAATAACCAGAACAAAGTGAAGCAACAGAAATTGCAGTACAATAGAGATCACCAAGCGGAGAATCCTGCACCATGTGGAGGCTCCACTCACCCATTTTACAACCATATCCAAGGGCTCCTGATTTTATTTAACTACAGTTGAGGTAAATTATATAAGCAACACTGTGTCTGATGCTGGTCAGATTGTTAATCAGGATAAGTAAGAAGGTAAATCTGAGCACAGAGTGGGAATTCACCCGCAGACCGCTGCCCCTGGCCTCAAACTAACCTCTGTAGTCAAAATCAGTGAGAGCGCTTTAAATTTAGATTGTTTCAGTAAATCAAGACTGCAGATTCAGGATAATGTCAATAACTATCTGCCCAACTGTCGTGATGGGGTATAATCGTGGTAAAGGTCGGGCTAACGAAGCTTCGCAGGGCAACAAAGTGTGATGTCAGGGTGCTTTGAGGAAATTATCAGACAAATAATTCATCAGCAGCTTGTAAATAGAAGTAAAAAATGATTCAATCTATTACAAAGATGGTGTTTATTCCTCTATTCCAGTGACGTGCGCTACTTTACCACAGCTCTGGTGAAAAGGGTAATTAGATGTTAATCCGTACAGCCTGTTCTACAGTCTTTGATTGAATTATTGATCAGATAACTTTTTTTTAAAAACTACGTCTCTCATCCCCCTCCTACCTCCTCTGACCTCAGCCTGTCGTAGTTGGAAACACACGATCCACAGCAGCAGCAGCTAAGATGTGTAAATCACCTGTATTTACCCAGGATTCTCTGGCCTGGATTAGACCATCTGTGTATGTGTTTTCTTTTGCATGCAGATTACACTGTGACTTCTGTCTTTCTCTGTGGCTGACTCAAAGGTTAGAACCCAGTGATCAATCATACCCGTGTGATGCTGAGGCATGTGCTATTGCATCTTTGTCTGACTGTTGTCTGCAAGAGTTGTAGGAGACTAAATGACATCACTGCAGCAACACTAATCCAGCAGGTTTTTGACTTTTCAACCACATTGACCAGAATATTTTATTATCATAAAAGCATCAGTAGCATTGCTGCCACTTTGCTGGATAATCAATCAACAGCATTTGAGGGTGAAATCAGAAAGTTTGTTTTGCTCTGTAGGAATACACTGCAGCAACCATCTGGTCAGGCCCATCAGGAATCTGCCATCCTCCCACACTGCTCTCCGTCAAATCTGCACCTAATCTTATGAAAAGCTGAGCTGATGTCATCGCTGCCTGCACGCAGACACGGTTTTTGCCGTCCTGCCTTGAGGGATTTTGTTCAAAAAGGAGAAAAAGGAACTTTATTGTCGAGAGAGTAAACTGTGCAGGGTCTAGCATTTCAGAGCATTCTATTTTAAGGGTTGTCTATTTTCAGACTTTGTTAATAGGCTGTTTACACCTGCTTGACTGTTTTGAAGCAATGTTTGAGAGGCCCTGGGAATGCATTTCCTCTCTCCGTGAAAAAATGCGAATAATGTGACAACTGTTGAATCACAAAAACACTTTAACCCCGAGCACGAACGAGTCAGCAGTGTAGCCTGTGGGAATGAGGTCAGGAAGGCACGAAAGGATTAAAAAAAAGGACAAAAAGAACAGCGAGGCATTCAAACCAGGTTTGGGTTTTCTGAGTGGGAAATGAACAGCGTTTACACAAGCATGTTTGCAACTGAGCAGCTCCGGCGCTGTGTTCAGGGTCATTTTCAGTGATCCCGTTATCCGTTTATCTGAGTTTAGATAGTGTAGCTCTGTGTGGTTTTATTCCAGAGACTACAGACGCATGCGTCTATTAATCTGCTAATTATATTATAATGGAACAACTGTGGGAAAATGATAATATTTGACACAAAATTATCCATTATTATCCCCTTTAAATGATTTTACATTAAAAATGTTGGCTTCTGCGGTAAAAAACGCAAAAGCCAAAGTGTCTACTTTTTAAATTTTTATCTTTTACTCTGTTTTTGTTCTGAAAGAGCCCAACAAGGACATCCAGAAGCTGCTGAAGCCCTCCAGCTCAGGTAACCTGTCTAAAGAGGTGTTCCACAGCCCTGCAGGAGTGGAAGAGGAGGAGGCGGAGGGTGGGCTGCCTGGACACACCGCAAGTCTGCTGCACATCGCCGAGAAGAGACGTGAGTACCCGGAGCAGTTGAAGAGGCGCTGAAATTGACTTGGACGGATGGAAGGATCCAAAAATGACTTTAGACATGTTAAATAAATAGGAGAATCATATGAGTGGAATCTAGATCTCAGGTTTATTCTCAGAAACCGATTTGCGGGCGGTCTGAGTCCTCATGCAATAAAATATTCCAAGTTGATCCCATTTGATACACTGAGTGATCAGTCTCCATTTTAGATATTCTGTTCTGATGTTCACAGAGGGCACTGCAGCCTTGGTTGAAAGGGCTCATTGTGCATCCGTCTCATACAGAGGCCCCACCCAGAGCCCAGTTTACAGAACCACACAGTGCTGGTGCTACACGCATGACAAGGCAACCTTTATGTGCCTCAATTAACACACGTTCTCAAAGACAGCAAATACGGTCTTCAACATTATTTACAAAATGCTGTTTTGAGCAAACATATGATCAGAAAATATCATGTCTTCTTATCCTGTGTTACTGTACACTTCTCCTTACCTCACATGTAAACGTGTCCAGTTCTTTGCTCCTGCTGTATGAGCTGAATTGTTGTTGGCTGCCTGAAGTTGGATTCTCAGGGCAAGTTGGACCTATGTAAAGGAACAGAGAGCAGGTGGTCCAGGAAGATGCTAATGAGGATCAGAATCTGTAATGAATGTGTCTGACGGTTCATCCTGGGGTATTTGGTCAGTGCCTGGTGGGCCCATTGTCCCTTTTTTAGGCCCAGGTTGAACCTGCATTGACAAGAGTATCTGTCCAGGAGGGTCTAGCTGCCTCTGCAGCCCAGACCTGGATATAATCACCTAGGGCATGAGAGACTAACTCTGCCCTTTGATTTTTATGGAACACAGATTCTTGTCGCACTGAATTCCAGACTAACAGATTTCAAAATGGCTTTTCTGCACATTGATAAAACCTGTTTCAGAGGCATTAACTACAAAGGCATGAACAACCCAGTGTGGGAGGGGGATGAAAATGAAAAGTCTAAATGCTTCTAGAAGCACAGAACTGATGCGTTAGGTGCTGCTGGACCATCGTCACCTTAATTCTGGATTGTGTGTCCTCCCTGTTCCTCCCCTGATGGGCTTCTGAGATGAAGGCAGTTGTTTCTGTGCGTCTGCTGTGGAGAGAAAAATGCACTGATCAATTATTCAGGCCTAAAGGGTGTTGTAGAGGAAGAAAAAGCTGGGAGAAGAGGTGCTTTGAAAACAAGCGCAGCAGAATTTTAATAACCTTGCAAACCTTTAAAATGAAGAGCAGCAGTAGTTTAGGAACAGCTTTGCTTTCCTGCATTTTGCTTTCCTCCTGTCATCCCTCTTCTCCATATCTTATCCTCTGCCGTTTGCAACCTTCCTCTCTTCTCTGGCTCCCGTTCCTTCATTCTTCCTGAAAAGCAGGTCAAACAGCTGATCGCTGCGAGCAGCCAGCCACGAGCCTGAGGGGAATGTGCAGTTTATTCACAAAAATAGTCATGAAGCATTCTGAAGTGGTGAAATGTGACAAAAATAAAGGCAAGCCTCACTCCGAGCACTTCCTTTCACAGCTGAGTGTGGAAGTGAGGAGATATTTATCCACATATCATATTAAAGAACATTCAGCAGTCTGATTGATAAAATCTTAAAATCATGCTCCAGTACAAGAAGCTCAAAGTTTGAAGAAAAAAAGTTCAAAATTAGTTTTTTTTTGTTTTTTTAATTGTAATACCAGCATGATCCCTTACTTTTCCTTATCTTTGTTGTCCTTTTGTAATTAATTATCATTTTGTAAATAAATGATAGATCGATATTAGATGGATTGTTAATATTCCGGCCAAATGGCTCTGTAAATATTTATAGATGTCATATCTGCTAGGCCCGGCCAGCATGTGCGCAGCCCTGGCTATGATCATGACAGCGAGGCTCGACTCTGCATTTAGAGCAGAAGGTTTGGGGTGAAATAGGGGACAGGTTGTGCTCATTCTCCTTCATCTCTTTCTTTTACATGAAGTTTTGTCAAGACGTTCATTTGCACAGTTTCACAAAATTTGCTGAGAATTTCTCTTCTTTTATTTTTTGACATCCCCCGTCGCTGGGGTGTCTGAAATCAGTGCAGAAGCACCAGTGAATTCTTCAGCATGATTGTAGCCTTTAAAGCAGCGTGTTCTCAAACAGCAGGACGCTAAAGGGAATTTCAGCGGCAGGCGCTGTGCAGTCTGTAGACTTGGGCGTGCGCTTAAGCTTTTTGAGATGTTTCTTTCCTAACCTGCAGGGAATACTGGTATTCCACCAGGAAAAAACTGCTCTGCCTATCTTCTCTGCGACATTTCTCACACCTGAATGCATCGCGCGAACAATTCTTCTACTTCTCCACATCCATGTGTTCATCCAGTTGAACTTTGCGCGGAAAACAAAAAAACAAATCTCATCTCTGGCGGCAGTTTTACTGGAATGCAGCTCCAGACATGTAGACGCACAACGCATGGAAGCGTCGACCCAGCAGCATCGCCGCCAGACTGCTAAAGAACACAAGACGCCGGTGAACAAACGAACAGGTGCCGCACACCCAGGAGGAAGGTGAACACAAAGAACCAGCTATTTTCAGTTCTGGACCCTGTCCTCTGCCAGTTGTTTTGAAAAAGGCATTTCCACACTCAACTGTCAGCAGGAGGAAGAAAACTTTCTAAAGCAGATACAACTTCAGCACAGCTTTAATTGAATTCAGTTATTTGGTAAACCTCCAAAAACAAAATGCCGACGTAGCCAAAGAATGAGCACTCGCTTTTGGAATTGATTAGCGAGGTCTTCTGCTCATAATCTGTTTTTTCTCTTTTCAAACAAGAACTGACGAGATGAGAGACAGAAGAATGTTTACAGTTACCGACCGTTTAATCCTCACTGTTCTCTGTTTTCTCTGCCTTTTCTGCAGAACCTTTGAGTAGCGTGTCTTCTCTGGAGGTCCACTTTGACCTCATGGATCTGACAGAGCTGACTGACATGTCTGACCAGGAACTGGCTGAGGTTTTTGCTGATTCTGATGAGGAGGCCCACAGCGAGTCTCCTGCAGGTAACGCTTGGCTGATTAACAAATAAACTTCCTGACTGTCTTACTGTGAGAGAGTTTTCACAGAAATTATGCAAATGTGGAAAAACAAATGCAAGAAGGAACATCGTCATGGTTTGTTAAGGTCGTGAAAGTTTGGTTTTTATACTTTTTTCAATCATTTTAAATGTAACAGAATAAAATGATACCTTCTTTGTTAAAACATGTGTATCAAAGGAAGAGAGGGTAACATGCCTGCATTAACAAAGTGACATCCTTCAGGTTTTATTTATGATCTGGGAGCCTCCAGCGGACTGTTTTTTTCTCTCTTCTGCCTGTTCAGTTACTTTGTTCCGTATTTGTAGGATCATACAAAAACTTGTTCCCTGATGGTCTTTCCTGTGGGAATTTTCCTGGTAGTCTTTTCAGAAATGTGGAAGATTTTATTGCTCCATATTTCTTTTCTGGATCTATTTCTGACATCTTGCTAATGTCAGTGCCAGAGAGCCATCTGGTCTATAAGCTGCTGTCTGTAGTTCCACAGCCAAAGATTTAAATTAACAATGTTATGCAATGTGCTCAGAATAATCATTTCTTAAAATACAGATGAAATAATATACAGTATTATTTGATCCACATTGATTTGCTGGTTGGGCCTCCCACCATAGAAAGATTTATCAATGTTTAGTTTTGATATTAGCTTAGTTTGATTATTAGTTTGATACTGTTCTTTGGGACCACAAAGCTAATTTCTCTGATTTTATCAACACACAAGGAAACACAGTTATGGCCGTCAAACACCATATCTGACACCAAACGTCACACCAAAATAAGATGGTGTATTTGTTCTCAGGGTTGATCACTTCACCATTGCATCGGCATCCAGAAAACTGCATAAAAACATAAAAATAATGTTGCAGATTCAGTGGTGAGTATGGTAGGTGCGGGCAAAGTGAAGGAGAAAGAGAAGCAGTGAAATATTTTGAGTCAAAGCTTGAATTGCAGTGAATGTCCTAGTACATGGTTCCAGAGGAGGGGAAAGCTGGGTGAGGAGAAGAAAGGATGGGTGAGGGAGTTCATGCTAAATGTAGGCTTCTGAATAATTCACTGTTCTCCACTGGAAACCAAAAAGCCTTCAAAATCTTTTTTTAAACAGTTGATATAACATGATTTAATTCACTCCCACATTATTTCCTGCTCAGCGGAACGTCTACGTCTCAATTGCTCTGTTAACCCTGCTGTCTTCCTTTTGATTGTCCACTCCCATCTTGTTTGATTGATTTCCAGTTTTAAAGCATCACCTGCACTTCTTTTGAATTAACATCTCTCTGATGAGCAGCTAAGAGACACAGAGGTAAAGCCAGGTCTTGGTCTGCAGGGCAGAATTTTATATAAAGAATTTGCAGACTGTAATCTGACTATCAGGAGGGCTGACAGTGGCTGAAAGCAGGACACAATAGACCACATTCTTATCAGTAACTATGTGTTGGCGTCTGTATTTTGATTAGTGGATGTTTTTATAACAAGGTTATATTTTACAGATCTTCTGCGAAGTCCCTTTACAATACAGAAGGTAATGCTGTGCCTGAGTATAAAGAGAAGGACAAGGGAGAGAAAACAGGACACTCTAGCGAAAATAAGACAATCATTATTGCATGAACACACAAAGGGTGCAAATATCAAATTCACAAAGCCTGTGTACACCAGAGGGACACACAATTATCATGTAACATCACATAGGAGCTCCTATATTCGTTAAAATCCAGGCACACCATCAATCTTCTCAGATCAATATGTTTTCCACCCACAACCCCCTCCTCTAATGGGAGAATATGATGACCTGCAGCTAAGAGACTTTGGACTGATGGCATCACTCTCCTCTCTCTGTTGTGTCACATTGCCACCAAGTGGTCCGATTCGGAACTGCAAGATCATATTTATTAAATACATTTTTATTATATTGTAAAAAGAACAGTTTGCATCTGACACATAATCCTCTTCCTCACATGCCACAGTTGGCAGCACACATTAGACCAGAAAGCATAATGTTACCTCAGTGAGAGTCAATAATAATATCTTCCATATTTATCCTTCTCAGCGTCATGCAACGTATTTTATTTTTCCCAGCAGGTTCCCACCAACCTATGTTAGCCAGAGGTGGGTACATGCGTTCGCCTTCATGGACACGCTGCAGCAAAGTTGAGCCCCCCCGAGAGAGGAAGCACCACAGTGACTCGGACACCCCCGACCCATTAATGAAGCTGGAGAGGCCAAAGTAGCCGTGACCTTCAATATGAAAGAGGGAGAAAGAGAAAGCCCAGAGGCAGCCAGAGCTGGAAGACACTGGACTGAGAGGCCTCCCGCCTGCTACTGTGCGCACCAGAACCCTTCATGGTGCTCGACAAACAAGTTCAGCCTGACGTGCTCTGTTCACTGCTCTTTTACACACAAGCAACACAATCATTCGTACAAGGAATTTCTAATCCAGCCAGGTCTGCCAGACAGCCAGCAGGGTCGTGACAGAGCCTCCATCCTCGCAGCCTCTCCGGGCGGTGAGATTGATTTTCAAATTGTGCCCATGACCCTTCCTGTGAAGTTTAGATACTGGGATTCACCTTGAATTACCAGCACAACTGGAAAATAATTCTGAGCGGTTAGAAATGCAATACGCGCAGGCCAACGCTGAATGTGTCTGCTTGAAAATGTGACATTTTATAATGGAGGCTGTGATTAAAGTGAATTCATCTACTCCTGGCACTCGGTTGTATTTACAGTCTCCCCCTTATTCAGTGGCATTTGGTGCAGAAAAGCAGAAGGAGTAGCTGCGTTTGTACCACACTTTTCAATATTCACCTTGCTTTTTTAATCTGGTTAATTACTTTCATATTTATTGTTGCTGCTGAGATGTTAAGTTATGTAGAAGGTCAGATCTGGTGCAGAGTTACGGAGTTTACTTGAACAGGATCCAGAAGAGCACCACAGGCATTTCTCAGCATCAATGCCAAAAATACAAGAAAGTGCCAACAGTTTTGTCATCATCTTTTCAAGTTGATTTAACCAGTATTTCGATTTTTCACCTCTTGCTGAAGCTGATCTGATTTCTGATCTCTACCAGGAGTGCCGATAACTCTGTACACTGTGGCACAACGGAAATGAGACTGGGATGAACAGAATAAACTAGAATTAAGAAAGTGCGTTTCCTGTCATTTATTTCTTACTTTAACGAGCACTAATACAAACCTGGATTCACGTGTAAAATGTATTTGTTACCGATAATGTGAATAAAACTACATTTTAATTTTGTTGCACCCGTATTTTAAATCACATCTGATGTTTAAAAGTACATTATGGAAGAAATGGACTCATACTCAAGAGGGCAGCATTTAATCAGAGTAAAGTAGTAAAGTAATGTAGCTGCTATTATTGTAACTCAGATATGCTCATTTTCAAGTAAATGTGAGCAAGCTTCTAAAACGTCTGAGACAAATCTTATTCACCATTATTGCCATAGTTCTAAAGAAGACTTTAACAAATTTTATCTGTTGATGAATCTTTAACAACTCTGGGAGCTTGGAACATCCTCATTCTGAGTTAAGGTTCAACTCTGTCTGAAGGTTCTGGAGAGGCTTGTCTTGGCCCACCTCCGTCCACAGGTGCGATCTTCTCTGGACCCTCTGCAGTTTGCTTACCAGCCCCATTTCCATCTACCTGCTGCAGAGAGCTCACTCACATCTGGATTGTGCTGGCTGCACAGTGAGAATCACCATCTTTGATTTCGCCACTTTTACTGAGAGATAAGTTGCTAACGATGATGGTTGACTCACCCACGGTCTCCTGGGTTACTGACTACCTGACAGACAGGCCGCTGTTTGTCCGTCTTGGCACTGCTCTCTCTGATGTGGCGGTGAGTGACGTGGGAGCACTGCAGGAGACTGTGCTGTCTCCATTCCTGTTCACCCTGTACACCTCAGACTTTCAGCAGAACTCTGAGTGGGCCCACCTGCAGAAGATCTCTGATGACTCTGCAGTGGTTGGGTGGATGGGAGAAGGAGTACAGAGCACTGGCGAGTGACTTTGTGGAGTGGTCTGGGAGGAACCATCTGCTTCAGAATGTGGCAAAGATCAGAGAGATGGTGATCGACTTCTGGAAGAAGAGGACGGCCACACAGCCCCTGAGAGAGGTCATGGAGGTGGTGGAGGACTACAAGTACCTGGCGTGCACTTCGACAGCAAACTGAACTGGAAGACCAACACCGAGGCTGTATACAGGAAGGGGATGAGAACTGTACTTCATGAGGAAGCTGAGATCCTTCGGCGTGTGCAGCAGGATGCTGGATATCTTCTACCAGTCAGTTGTTGCCAGTGCGCTGTTCTATGCTGTGGTCTGCTGGGGAGGCAGCATCGGAGCCAGCAAACTGATCAGGAAGGCTGGCTCCGTGATTGGCTGTAAACTGGGCACCATGGAAGCTGTGTTGGAGAGGAGGACTCTGAACAAACTGTTATCCATTCTGGATAACCCTGACCACCCTCTCCACCCGCTACTGGACAGGCAGCGGAGCTCCTTCTTAAACAGACTGATTCAGCTCCGCTGCCACAGGGACAGATACAGGAAATCTTTCCTGCCCAGTGCAGTAACACTGTTTAACACCTCCGTTTGACTGAGACTCCCAGCTCTTCATGTTCTGATATGCTCTGTTTAGCACTTTCATGTTGCACATTTGTCATGTATGTCCGAGTACTGTACTTCCTAGTTGCACATTTTTAATGTTGCACATTTTTTTGTACTTTCAAATTGCACATTTGAATATTGCACATTATCTTGCTGTAAATATTATTGTGATTATGCTGACGATGCTGCTGGAACAATGATTTTCCCATGTCTGGGATGAATAAAAGTACTTCTATTCTATTCTATTCTATTCTATATGTTGATCATTTATTGAGCTGCAGCTCAACCAAAGAGCACTGGAGGGCAGGTACGATTAAAATGTTAAAACACGAACCTGCTGAAGGCAACTTGCTCCAGTGAGTGTGCTCATTCTAAGTAAAAAACTACAGCCACATGACAAAGTCACGTGGGCTCCCGAAGCTGAGGGATGGCTTGTTGCTGTAGAGGAAGCCTGTAGAAGAAGCCTTGCAGACTCTGACTCCATCATAGGAAAACTGTTGCTTATTTAAATCAGCTGTTGCCGCAGGTTTCCTCCAGTGCTTGAGAGCTGCTGCAGCAGCTGAAGAGGCAGTGATGACCTCTAGAATGACTCTGGCTTCTTCAGCTAGTTCCACACACTGTTTCAGTGGGTTTCTCTCATCTCTCAGCTGGTGGCTCCAACACTGGCAGCCTGATGGTAAAGATCAAACATCTTAAACATCTCATCACTGTTGGCTCCTCATGATGATGGTGAAGAACACACCTGCACTGATGTTCCCAGGCCAGTCTACCGCCACCACTGCCCAGTCCTGACCTTACTGTGGATCTGCATCACGTGACCCTTGAATCGTGTCAAAATGCTGGGTCACTGCTGTCACTCAGTTGTGAGTAATTTATACAGTAAACAACACAAACAAAGCTGCTTTATCCACCATTTGGTGGTGGATATTATTAAATTAACTCCAAGTGAAGGAAAGAAGTGTTGTCTTGTTATAGTTGATACACTCAGCTGATACAGTCAATAAATTTTTTGTTAAATGTGGGAATTCCCATTAGAACCATCAGCTATAATGGTGCTACTTTATGAATGAAGCTATTCAGTAAATGGGGGATTAGTGAGGATAATCTATTCCAGTACTGTAAGGACCTGTCTTCTGCTCTCTCAGATCTCCCAGTGCTCCCATTAGCAGCACACAGCATCTTAAAGCGGATCAACAGTGAAAAGATCCACACCAGGTCACTGACTGGTCACACAGCTGTGAAGGAATCTTGGACACTCTGGTCACTCTCAACAACAACTGAACTGGGGCAGAAGTGTGGATATGACTGTTCATCATCTTAGTATTTGGATTAGGAGACACCGCTGGTTTGAGCCTAGCGCCACTCAATGGTGAAATATGGGAACTACAGCCAACAATGTGCCTGCACAAAGAGAGTGCACCAGTAAGCTACACTGGTGGGTCAGGTTAAATTCCATTACAGTGGAATGGAAATCCGAGGCTTACTTAATGGCTCGAGTCAACGTTTGGAAAATACAACACACTGATGATGTCCTGTTTAACGAGAACTGTCAAAGCTACTGCAGGGCCAGCTCTCCATATTGCAATCCTTATTGTGTGTTTAACATGTAATAAAAAGAAGCGAGTGTAATGGGAAAAACAAAATAATTAAATGAAATCACATTTGCTTCTTTCTTTTTCTTGCCTTTCCCAAGAGAACCTTTCTTTAACCTCTCATCTGCTCAGAGTGTCTCAGAGAGCTATAGGAGACTTAATCAAGGAAAAGACAAAGACTACAGACAACTAAACAGGCCGGAGATTCGAATTTTAAGCAGAGTTCAGGGCGGTGCCTCTTTGTCTTTTTTTTTCTTTTGAGAGAATTATCAGAATCTCATGGTGTCTACAGCTGCTCTAGATTAGTTATGCAGATTAAATATAAAAATGTTTTTACTAGGACACTAAACTCTTTGACATACCTACATTTTAACAGTTCAACCCTCAACCACTCCACAAATCATTTGTGCAAATTAAAGCCAGATTTATTTATTTTGTACTGTCAGAGATGCTTAACAAATCTTCATGGATTTACTATTATGTAAAGCTGGTTTATAAGATTTACAACAGTAAATCACAGCCTGCTGCAATAACCCGCCTTTTAAATGTTTGATTATAGCAACAGAGGACTGCACACAAGCATCTGAATGACTTTAAAATGAACTACCTATGCAGTTAGACCAGAGTCGCCCATTTCCATGCAAAGTTCCTTCAATGCCCAGTACCAAAGGCAGAGAGAGAAAAAAGTTTTATTTCTACCTCTTTCTTTATTCAGGTTGCTAGCAGTTCAACACCGCAGACAGAAGGAGCGTTCACTCAGTCTGTGTAAAATATTTACTCTGGACCTCAAACACTGCATAATGTTCAGTTGTTAACATTTTTTTCACTTCAGAATAATGTAAAATATTCAAAAACTTACTTACTTACATGTCAGGAAGTAATTGAGGTCTTTATAGTAATTAAATGAATTGAACTGCGGCTACTTAATTGTATCCAATCCATCAACCACTCAGTGCCAGCCACTGTAACTCACCCTGCAACTAAATGTAAATACACAGTTATTACACAGTTTAACATTAACAATAACAAATGAGTGGAGATGATGCTGGGAAAGCAAGCACACTTTCACTTTTAATGCACTTTAATACTTTTTTCATGCGCAACTTCATAACTTCCAACAGGACACAGCTATTTTCTATACCGTGTCAAAAAATAATAATCATGCTGAAAGCTAGCACCCTGTCATCCTAGAACAAATACAATAGTTCAACATTTACAAATGACCAAAACTGTCACTGGACATCTTTGTCATGTGCCACACTTAAAGGCAGAACATATTCAGACAATCTGAGGCACACAAATATCAACATCTACGTTATTTTATACACTGCACTCCACATAACTGCACCAAGCATGAGTCAATACCACGACAGAGAGTTCACAGTTCTGAATATAAAAAATCAACTGTTCGTCTGGCACAGAAATGTTATGCTAATGCACGTTCCATACATATGTCATATTGCATATGTGCTGTGAGGTAAACAAAAAAGGTCCTTTAACTAAGCTCATAACTGTAATTGAATGGAAATCCATGCTCAAACTTTGCAATGTGTCAATTATGTGTTGAAATATCACATAGTTTAATAGTTTTTATTTACTTTAGAGATAAATTGAACTGTGCCCCAAAGAACCCTGTGTTATGATAATGAGATCGAAAGACCAACTCAGTGCAGCAGCGTGGACTTTGTCTTGTTCCAGTTGTCTTGTTCATTTCCAGTTAGTATTGTTAAAATTTGCAGCCTTGTTTGAACATCTGACAAGACTGACAGTTAGCTGTAGAGGTTTACGCGTTTGAGGCTTGTAACACTTATCGTACATATCTGCATGCATTATCACCTGCAGGTAAAGTGACTTTTCTCAATCTATCACACACACACACGCACACACACACACACACAAACACACGCACGCACACACACACACCTTCAGTTTTCAGAAAATCCAATTATAATATGGATAAAATACTGATTACAAAATACCAGTTTTTTGCTAGAGTTTCTAAATAGATCCAGCTCATTAAAGAGATGAAGATAAAGACACTAGTATAAATATATTCACAGAAAAACCTAAAGGTCAAAGTTCAGAAGCTCAGCTACTACCTTGATCAATTACAGTCAAAGTGCATCATCCAGTAACATCTGGTGTTTCCTCAGCAGATTCATGAATCTTTTCCATCATCATCTTGTTTACGCTCAGTCATCCTGGCACACCGCGGACAAGTTGTGGAGTTGTCATAGTAACAATCTCTACATGGATACACAAACACAGTTAGTTCTGTTAAACCATGTCTGCCTGAGAGTATGATGTTTGGTGGATGAGTTTTCATACCTGTGGAAGACGGCTGAGCACTCGTGGCAGACGGAGGTGTGACTGTCGAATGGGAAGAGGATGTCTCCTTCCTTACACAGCTCACACACAAATCCTTTGGCCTGACAACGCTGCCCACACACACATGAACACCGTTATGAGCTTAAAGTTAGTGAAAGACATTTCCACAACACTGTGCAAATGTAAAGTCCCACTTAGGTTTGTGCCGAACGGACGAGCTAACCTCACAGTCTAGTTTGATGTGCTTTGCAAATGTGGTGTGGATCTCTGTGAGGGAGCAGCTGAGTCTGCCACTGGAGATGTCGATCAAATCCTGAAGAGAGTACATGTCATCATTCTCCACAAAGTGCTGCCGGTCTTGTAGCTGCCGAAAATAAATGCAGGAATGAGGACAAATGTACAGAAACTATCCAAAACCTAACCCATCCCAGAGAAAAAAATCTTTATTTTACCATCTATTTCAATTAACCTTTTAAAGAGTTCAAAACCATATGATGATAAACAACAATAACCGAGTCTATAGATTTTTTTACACATTACTGCCATATTTAGCATCACAGTTTCACACACCAAAACAACACACAGCATGTCAGAGAAGATGAAACACATCTGTCACATAATGGGGCTGTTGTAATACACTGGTCACAAGCTTTTATGTCGGTGGACTTTACACAAGCACAATAAACAATAAACAACGCTGACCTGCAATAACAGCCGAGCCTCCATGGCCTCTTTACATGTTATAAAGTAGGGTTTCATCAACAGAATGTCTTGACGAAGCTTCTGCAATCACAACACACACCGCAGGTGATCTCACAGTAGCGATCTATCAGAAAACTGTCTCATGTTCAGCATAACTGCAAATGATAGGTGGTGTATAAAAACTGGGTCATTGCCCAAATCCTCCCAGGAAAAACACCCTGAAAGACATCATTTTTCAGTAGAGTGGGTCCTACACATCTCCACAGCAAAATCATCACGCTACTGCCAGAGGAAATGACAGTGAAGCTTCAGTAAAGGTGACGCAGCTAATTAGTTAATGAAGAATGCTGAGTAATGGCTTAAAAAGGCTACCCACCCTAATCTCAACTAGCTCCTCCACAAAGTTGAAGAGGAGCGGGTTGATCTCCTTCAGCTTCAGTACAGGCCGTGACATCATCAGGGCCAGATAACGCAAAGAGGATCGACAAACCTGGAAGAGAGAGTGGATGTTAGAATCAGACCCCTTTCAAAAGCATGCACGCGCCGCTAAATGGCCTGGAGAGGTCAGTGCTCATCATATGACAAGGAGGCACCACCCTGAACTCTGCTTAAAATAAAAATGGGTCAGATGCTAACCAACTTTCCAAACCAGGCACTTCTATCAGAGCTGTGAATGCCATTTGATCGTACTAAAACATCTCTGCAGTGTCAAGATTTTAAAAAAGTCCAATCATGTTCAATCTACCTTGCTGTGGGCGTAGAGCAGTGTTTCTCAAACTTTTTCAGACCAAGGACCACTGAACCCATAAATAAACACTCCCGGACCACCTGACTCTAAATAGCCCCCAAACCAATATGCATAAGTAACGATCGGGTGCTCGTATGACAGATGCATCAGGAAATATACAATACAGTGAACTCTTTAAATATTTGGAGTTCAAGAAACAGCGATTATACACTGAATTTTAAATATTTAAATGTAAAATTTTAAAATGTGATTTGTTACGTGTCACCTCGCGGACCACCAGGGGTCGCCCGCGGACCACTGGACCACTCTGAGAAACACTGGCGTAGAGGGTACCTTGCGTGGTTCAAACTCCCAGTTGTGGATGACACGTGCTGGGATGATGGCCGTGTCGTTCCAGTGACATGTGCTGCAGTAATATTGGCCCGTGTAGTCACACTGTCTGGCTTCACTTGGCACACCCCCTGTCAGATAAATTTTCTGTCAAATCTTGAGCGGACAAGACCTTCACTCAAACCTGACTAAATTCACTGCAGGTTCTTCATGCTTTGTCATTCTACAGAAACGAAACACATTCTCACTCAGTGAAATTGGCGCGCGACACTCTGCACAGCGGTAGTCCTGGCGGTCCAGCCCTATCTCAGGGCAGATGCTGAGCTCGTACTCCGATTGGTGGCTGACCTTTGACCTGACGCATGGCTTGGTGATCAGGTTCATGCACTTACTATGGCAACGGTAGTAGCAACCTGAAACAAGACAAGGATCATCACTCATGAATTCAACTCTAAGGAAATGAATGCGATGATGGAAATCTGAAAATAAGAAGAGTAATATTAGAAAAAATATTGGGACAGATAATTCGAATCAGTAGAATAATAGATCAGATAAACGCACACTTGCCCTCACTTATGAAATGAGTCACCAATATAAAACCAGCCTGAGATGAATTCTGTTTCATACAGCTGTCTATCTAGACATGTCAATTTGCAGATAAACAGTAACTGGTAGGAAGCTGTGTTGTTGCTGCCTCCATTTCTCTCTGCCAGGTGGGCTTGATGTTTGTTTCATCATCAACACTTTAAACATTGTTGCATTGTTGGAATTGGAAGGGTATGAACTTTGAATGAATCCTGCCGTAAGATGAACAAGGATGTGGGAACATGCGAGAGTTTGTGTTTATGTTCAGAGAAGTGAACATGTTTATGAAGTGAACATAAGTGTTTATGTTCAGAGAAGTGAAAGAGTTAGTTCAATGTCATCACATGAACACTTTGCTGACCCAGTCAAATGTTGTTTGGTGAGAGGCTGTATTTAGATGAGGTGTGAAAAATGTGAGGTGGGTCTCACCTGTGCAGGTATACCATGTCTGGATAAGCCCCCAGATGATTGTGCTGCACTTGTCACAGGTCTGTTTCACACTTTTGCTCTTTTCCTTGGAAAAGCGGTGCTCCAGTACGATTCTTAAATTTGGTTCATCTTCCTCTGGGTCCTTCAAAGGGATAAAATATAAAAGCAAAAAACAAACTAAAATTAAATGAACTGTAGATGTATTTTTATTTTAAAATTAGATAAAGAACAAGGTGACTACAAATATGTAGTATTCACACTTTCATAGTTCTTTGGTTTTCATCATATGATCAACCCTACAGCAGTGAAGACAAAAAAAAACAGTTTTCCTTAAGGTATATGAAAGGAAAGAGCTGTCGTATGACATATATAAGAACAAACGCCCTGGAAATGACCCTACAGTGTCCATAACTGCATCACAATACTTGCCTCAAAGTAGCACAGTGTAGGGACGAATGTGAAGGGAATGTGGATGCCAAGGTATTCACTTCAATTCAGTTTTGTTTTATATAGCACCTTTTACAATAAGAATTGTCTCTAGGTGCTTTACAGAGGCAGAAACTCAGAGCCTGAACCCCCCCAGGTAAGCACAGGAAAAACTCCCTTTTAACAGGAAGAAACCTTGAGCAGGACCAGGCTTACAAGGAGGAACCATCCTGCTGAAAGTCAGCTGGGTAAAGGAGGAGGAGAAGAGGGAGACAGGACAGAGAGAATAAAAGAGAGAGAGCGAGAGAGAGAGAAAAACAAACATGCAAACACAATAAACATAATACAGCATAGGCAAGTGTTGAAAGTGGACACTAGTTTTGTCAGAGGCCGGAATGATGCAGCATGAAGGTCTGGAGAAGCGAGACCTGCAGAAAGATACAGAGCAGAGGGGGAGACACACACAAAACAGCAAGGAAGACTGGAAAGAGGAGGAGAGGAGGTGAGGGGATAGAGATGGTGGTTGGTGTTGAGGAAGTGGGGAACTGTTCAGTGGATCATGTTTGTGTCCCCAGCAGAATAGGCCTACAGCAGCATAGCTGTGCTAAAGACTGAAGAATAAAAGTTTGATGACCCTATTCTACCTGTAACTGTGAGAACTGACTGTAACAACATCTATCAACCCTATACACTTTGTTTGAGGCTAGCTGTATGCTTTACTAAACAGAAAGGAATGAGATGATAATTACACTATACATACTTGAGCTCAATGTAATTATATGGAAATGTGAATTTCTCTTGGAGATTAATAAAGTATCTATCTATCTATCTATCTATCTATCTATCTAACATGTTTGTCTTTTACATGTTCCCATTTCCCTCTCACAACAGAACTAAGTTTAGTTTACATAAATGAGGGTGAAAGAAATTTACAAGCGTGTCTCTATATCATGTTATTAGTGACGCAAAAAGTTATGTAAAAGAGAAGAATTCGCAGTTCTGATGATGATGTTAGATGCCCCCTTGAGATAAACTTCTACTACAAGCACAAAGGTGGCATTATCTGAGTGCTCTGCAAGATGACGGTACTTGTTATCCTTTAAATATTTCACTGAGAATCTTACCCAACATGCACAAAAATTCCCAGTAAAAAGGTCAGCATATTTGATATTTAATTTAAACCTTTTATACCATATAAACCTCCAGGGCAAAGAAAGCATCAAAAGGATCACATTTGCACAATAATGCATATGATTGAATAATTTAATAAGTTCCTGCACAGCGGTAGGAACTTATTATATAAGTAGAGAGGAAAAACTGTTTTTTAATCATGTCTTTCGATAAGCCAGCAGCTTTGTTCAGTCAAATTATCAATTTTCACTGAAGCTACAATACCAAGTGATTTCTGCATGTAGTACATGTGTTGCACAGCTCCTCAATACCAACCTTGAGCTCCTGCAGTTTGAGGCGGAGGTGGATCAGTTTGACCACAGTGTCCTTCTGTCTCTCCGAGTGCTCTGGCAGTTCCAAAATCAGTTTTTTACACTCTTCTATGGCAAGTTTCAGTTGTTCAATGTCAGACGCAATTAATGAGCCCTGGAACGGATCCGAGAACACAGGCTTAAGAGAAGGTTCTGTGTGCATATAAAATGGTTTAAGGTGTGTAAATAATTACTGACAGAAAAGCACACTTACCATCGGCCTGGAGAAGTGATCCTCTGCTAGACCTAGGTCCATGGTCCGATCTGAATTGCTATTTCTGTTCCCAGAAAACAGCTCAGGTCTTGCCTCTTAAAACAAAAAGAAAGGTGCAATGTTGCATGAAGCACTTTTCTTTCGTTCAAGTGAGCACACACCCCGCAGCCTGGTCAGTGCACTCAGGCATACGTGCTAATTTCACACACATGACTGAGGGCTCTCAAGAAAAGCCAATCACACTGACTCCCGTCAGAGTAAGAGGATAAAGATTCTATGGTTTTATCAGTTCTCACAATGTGTATTTGAGTCAGCTGATAGGCCTGTAAATCTGAGGTTGTGTGTTTTAAAATATATTTTATTACACTATAAAATTACAAAAGGTAGTTAAAGACTATCTAAAGGTGAAAATATGAGTTTAGTAGCTTTTTTTTGTCAAGTACACTCAAAAATCAGTGTATCTATTAACAAAGGACCAATGTAAGGATGGTAATGGCATCTGTATAAAACATTATGATTTTAAAAGTAATGAACAAAAGTGAATGACGAAAATTACAGTAAGTTTAAGACATTACCTTATACTCAACATTTTTCAAATAATCTAGATAGATAGATAGATAGATAGATAGATAGATAGATAGATAGATAGATAGATAGATAGATAGATAGATAGATAGATACTTTATTAATCTCCGACAGAAATTCACACTTCCAGCTGTCCGAAAGTGGAAACACACAAAGGCATGCAAGTCTTAGCAAATTACTAAAACCAAAACACTAAATACTAAAACTACAATGTGCTAAGACTGTAACTATAATGTGCAGAAACTCTAAAGTAACTATAATAAACTATAATAAAAAAAATAACTAAACCACAAGTCACATACAAAATAGAGAGGTATTACCTACATACGCATCAAAACAAAACATGATCAGATTTATCAGTCGAGCCCTGTGAAATCTGTCACCAACACAACTTTGTAATTTATTGTAAGCTGACAAAGTGACATTAAACCACTGAAAATATAGGAAGTGTTACTGCTTACACTATTTTTTTCCCTCTAGTTCTCTGTTTCTAACTTCCTTCTACATTTATCAACTCAAAATGTGCCTCCTGAGAAAATAAATGTTCAGGATTTCTGCCCTTCCTGAACAAACCTGCTCAAACAGAGAACAGGAAATCAAATAGTATTTAACTCAAATGGAAATAGTGAAGGGAGGTGGTGGCCGGGTAAAGTGGACCTGGACCGAGGTAAATGGAACAGAACAACTGGATCGCTCTATTTTTAAATTTAGAATTCACATCAGCACATCATTTGATTCCTCATTTCCATACTTTTATACATGTGTTTTGCACGTGGAAGGTATTTCTAGCTGTTTTGCTTTTTTGTGACTAACTGACCAACAAACATTATCCTTACTGCTTCCTGACACTGCTTCCTATTTTCCTCTTTGAAATAATAATTTGGTCTACATGGACCAGACTCACTTACTTTGAATGAGTCTTAACAGTACACTTGTTTAACAAATATTACCTTTCTGCGGGGGTGTTTTGCCTCCTTGGGGACCATCTTCATCCTCTCCCCGATCAAAGGGGTTGAGTCGGGTTTGGCGGAAATGTGCTAGTCTTTCATCATACTCCATTTCATCAGCTACATCTGAAAAATGAGACAGAACATTATGGTCAGACTGAAGGTTTACTTTGCAAATGGAAACAAATGGGTCAGTGGCCCCCACCACTGACTCTGGCCCACAGACTCTGTCCACGTAAAATTCACTTTACCCCTGCTCATTTGCACTGTCGTGTCTATATACCTCATGACTGTCATATACTGTTTATACTGCTTTCTATATACCTCATGATTGTGTCATATTCTTTTTATACTGTTGATATTGTAAATTGTAGTTTTTTTAGTTGTAGTTTTTAAGGTAGTTTTCTTTCTTTTTATTTAGTTTAGTTCGTAGTTTTATTTATTTATTACTTGCTGCACCTGTGCTGAGGACTAGAATTTCATTTATGCTGTATGTCGAGCATATTTAGCATATTTGACATTAACGTTGACTTTGACTTAGAAGTGTGTCATTGGTTAATAGATCAATAGATAAAATCTGATATCTAAGTAAAGATATATTTAATCTGACCTTTTATGCAAAATGCAAACATTTAGGCTTTTGCTTATCGCGCTGGTGGGGGGGAGCCTCGGTGAGACTAACCAATCAGATATGCTGTTGAGAGTCGTCAATAATACAAAGCCAATACTTTTATTAATGTTAGCTGTTCCACCCAAGACATCCTGAAATATAAAACACTAAATATAACCTTTGGTGAATAATAAACGGAGATGTCAAAGGCAAGCTAAGATTAATGTTAGCTGCTAGCCAACTAGCTTTAAAAACAACGCAATAATGTTTTGGTGCTACTGTAAGGTACGGCGCAACCGTAAGCTTACCCCGTTCTTGACTTTAATTATAATCAATAAATCGAGACACGTATAAAATATCTGATGCTCTGGAAACATGGGAAAATCATGGACAATTGTTTTGTTCTGTCATTGCAACACTACCAGAAGAGTAAGCGTTCAGTCACCCATACTTGTGTATGATGTATTTCCTGTTTTGGTTTTCAAAATAAAACTCCTTTGTGACTTTTTTTACGGTGTGTATTAAATACGAGAAAAATCATGAATAATCATAAACCAAATATCGGTAAATATAAATGTCCTTGTCAAACTTCATTACTATCGAGAATATTTATGTATATAATTGATATTTGCTTTTTTATTTTGAAGGAAGCCAATTATTTTTCTACGTGTACTGTTTCCGTTTCGATTTATTCAGTAATATTAATTTTTAAAGGCACAAAGACATAACTTTTATAAAATCCCAGTATAAAATATGTTTTTAAACATAACACAGGTTATGTTGTCGAACAGTGTCTGAAAGAGTTAATTAAAGTACAAAATATACTGAATCTAACTTAGAGAAAGCAGCTTGCTGTCAATTGAGAAGCAGAGAATAGCTTCTCAAATGACAGAGAATCACTGGCTCCAAAAAAATTGTAATTGCATTGTCACAGTGTTACCTGTGCCTATCAAAAAGACATTATGATGGTCAATAACCAACAGAAACAGTGGTGATTAATAGAGAAAAAAAGTGTCAACAATTTACCAGAAAGAAACCTGACAAACATCAAGAGCTGATTAAGGAACTGGAGAAGACAGGAAAAATTAGGCCAACACTTTTGACTGACCCTGAAACAGAGAGAATGAGGAACCACAGTTGTGATGTGGATTGATTTTCCACACCTCCAATGTCCCTATCAGGGCAGACCACAGAGATATCATTCATCAGAGAGTGAGTCCAGCTCACTGTCCTGTTCACTCATTATAAACGTGGGTTATGGTGGAGGATTGGACCACCTTTTAAAGGATTAAGAAAGTTTGATTATTTTTTAATGTGAAAAGAAAGTTTGATAATTTTTATTTTGATTATTTTTAATGTGATTGTACTGATTTGTATTTGCACTGCTGCTCTTCCAAATCATAGGTAGTGTCCTAAATAAGGATCATAAATAGCCTAAAATAAGCTCAATTATTCATAGATTTGTTTAAAACAATTACACCTTATAATTTCTTCATTTTTCTTCATTGAGAACAGGATATGTTTGTTCCTTCTGGAAACCCCCTACCCTGCAACACTTTCATTTACAACACAGTAAGTGAACTTGATCATGTGGGGGGGAGTTCGACCTGAACTCTTGCATGACATGCATTTTTATTTTCTCTTTTATATTTAGGCTAATTGGAGTCTAAAAACAAAGAATTATCTTTTTCACATGATGTGGTTGTGGTTGGTTATAACGTCCACATATGAAGCCATTCGTCCTAAATTTTAATAAAACACAATAGCGTCATTGTCCTCGCAAGTGAACACCAGGCCCTTGTTGACCAAAATTTAGTATTGTGAGTATTTTGGTATTGACAACTAGAAATGTGACGTCCACACATGTGGACATCAGGTCCTAGGCGAAAAAAAGAAAGAAAAAGCAACATCTCAAAAATGTCTTTCTTGCTTTATCAATGGCTCTTCTGTTTACTGGGTGGAAATTTTGTGTGGTAGTTTTGTAATATTTTTTGAAGAAACAGATGAAAAGATAAAGTTTTTTATTTTTAATTAACAATTTTATCAGATTGCTACAGATTTGTTACATATATTCAGACAACCGTACAGCTAACATACAGTACTTTACATTTGCAGCAACACAAAGAAATGTACAAGTTCATCGAATACAGTCTTAAATAGTTTTAATTATTAATAAATCTCAACGATCATTATTTAGGTAGCATACAGTAAAATATGTGATTCATATTATATTTGACTTTTATTTTTGCTGCCAATCCTGCGCAGTTTCTTCATTAGCATCAGTGATTTAAAAAAATCACAAAACGGCTACATGTAAAAATTGCGTTTGGATGAATTTATAAAAGCCTTTTAAATCTACAGGAGGCTAATATCACACTGTACATTCTTTAATTATTCTAGGACCTAATTAAGTGGAGTCGATATGCACTAAATAAAATAAATTTAAAAAAAGTTAAAAAAAGAAATCTCATACCAATAACCTAATCAACTTTTTCAAAGACATCCCCAACATTTTAGTGATCAAGACCGCCATGGTTTGAACTAATCATCTATTAGTTCAAACACGACACGACTCAAATGAAAGATTTAACTAAATTTAATTTTGATTGCTTCTTTTTCAACCATTGCTCTTGTTCTTTTTTGGATAATCGATGCGTAAATGTATTCAGTTGAAGTTAAATTATTATCTTTATTTTCGTTTGGCAAATGTATATTTGCCTCAGACATTCACGAAAACTTTACATCCTAGCATTTATTTCAAAAGTTTTTATTTTCAGGCCTTACATTCATTTATTCAAGGCGAGGATATAACGGGGAGGTTAGATTTTTACCTTATGTGACACAAACAGAAATGCTTAAAACGCACAGAATTTTCATCTGGGGCCGTTAAGTCACAAGGATACCTAAGCTAAATTACAGAAACATATTTATTATTCATTGTTTGTTTTCAATATTTGAAAAACAATACTGCGCATGTCAGTGACACTTTTATAGTTCTTTATTTCTGAGACTTTCACTAAGCCTGAGTGGTCATGATCTGTCGACTGGCAGATCAAATGAAATAATTAATGTGGTTTGTCAGAAACGATCCTCAAATCCGTGGTGCGCCACTCATTTGCACACTGTCCGATTCAGCGCGGATTGGAAACAGCTTATTTCAGCTTTTGTCTTTTTTTTTCGATTCAGTGACAGTTTGTAGTTAATGTTTTTGATTCTGAATTGTCCTCACATCAACTATATTGGCCACTCACAGGCCGAGGCACCAGGAACACAGAACCAGCTCCTGGAGGGTTTTACGCAGCTCCTGGCTCCGGTACGCGTAGATGAGTGGGTCGATGAGAGAGTTACAGATGATGAGGATGAGAAAAAGGTTGAAATTTCGAAAGTAACAATTACATAAGGGATTGGTGGGGCAGGTAAGGATGAGGATCAAATGGAGGAAGAAGGGACCCCAGCATATGATGAATACACCCAGGAGGATGGTGAGCGTGATGGCTCCCTTCATGCTCGTGGATTGGCGCCCGTTTTTGTGAAAAGCCATGATGCGCCGAGAATGCACGTGTGCCAAGAGGAACATGTGTAGGTACAACACGGCGTTAAACACCAGGGTGGTGCAGAAGAATGTGACAAGGCACACGATGACGGCGTTATCAGTGTGGTATACAATGAAGAGGGTGCTGGAAGTGATGCTGGCGCACCACACGATCACGATAATGGTGACTGCGCGCTGCGTTGTCACGATGCTGTGATAACGCAACGCGTAAAATATGGTGATGTAGCGATCCGCGGCGATGGCGCAAAGGAAGGAGAGCGAGGACACCACCGAGCTACAGATCATCACGTCAATCACGTTGTCCAAGTGGCGCAGAATGCCGGGGTACATGTCCATCAGGCCGTGGTCATTCAGAAGCATGAATATGGTCTCCACCACGTTACTGACACTAACCAGCATGTCGGACACGGCCAAGCAGCAGATGAAGTAGTACATGGGCGAGTGCAGGTTTCGGTTTTTGATGATGGCCAGAATCACCAGGATGTTTTCCACCAGGCTGATAAGTCCCAAAGTGAGGAAGAGTTCCTGCGGGATGCGGATCTGCACGCACCCCAAAGAGTTTTGATCTCCGTTGGTTATGTTCGTTTCATTGTCCTCCATGAATTCCATTAAAGGGCTGAATTCCATGTGGAGGATATGGGAGCCGTACAAGGACCTATTAGAACTCTCCATTGTTGACAACTAGTTTACAACGCCTGTGTTAAATGCACAAAAGATAAAAAAAAGCAGTAAAATCTAAAAGTTAAAAAAAAAAAATCTAAGACCGGTTCCAACGGTTGCTCTTCTGCCTATTCACCATCTGAGACCTGAACTAAAGGTGCCGTGCGCTCAGACTTGGCGCTTCTGCCTTCTGCGTAAAGTGCGTTTCCACGACACAAGGGGTCTTCTCACACACAAGTTGTCCGGCACGGTGATCCATTCAAGGACTCACATCAAAACAACGCATTAAAACCAGTTCATTACTCTTCCAGATGACTCACGATCAGCGCCGGCCATGGATCTGCCGCATTCGGACAGTTTTGATTCACACCGGACAGAAGAATATGTCTACAGATAATGCTGGTTCCATAAAGTGATGCTGGAAGCGCTCCAGACGGCTCCTCCTCCAGCGTCCGGGGACTGCAGCCCACTCTGGTGCGTGTGCGTGTTCTTGTACTTGCTACGTGCTGAGTACCACAATACTAATTCTACTAGAAAAGTTAGGACATTTTTTGGGAAGTGAGGACGTGTGTGTGAGTGTATGTGTGTGTGTGTGTGTGTGTGTGAGAGAGAGAGAGAGAGAGAGAGTGTGAAATATCCGAAGTACCTTATCTCAAAATCGCATATCTATCATGCTTCCTGTCTGTGCTATATTTGGAATATATATATAGATTTAGGGGGTGTTGATCATTTATTTAGTTAAAACATGATGTTTCCTTTTAAGACAGTGATAAGAAAGCCTTTCTCTATCAACACATCACATGAACACTTTAATTATAGCTCCAGGTAAACTAGGAATAATGACACCCTTTGACAATCATGTGACTCACTGAGAAAGAGAGACAGTGTATGGCAGTTACAGCACGTAAAGAGGCTTATTTGTTCAGTTTTTGAACAGTTGTTTTTAATGTTTTCCGTCTAAGAAAGCCCACCCCCAAGCTTAACTTTGCTTTATCACTGATGACTGATTTCTTGCGTCTGAAATAGAAAATGTATTGCTACAACAAAGACTCTAACTGGTATCCTTACTGGGCGTCTTTGACAGGAAAAGAAAAATGGCACAAATTCCTCCAAATAAAAATCAACAACAAAAACAAAGGAGTGAAACACAGACAACTGTCGTGCAGCTGACACACCATGTATACGGTTTGCGTGTGTGAGGTCATGTGGGTCAGAGCACAAAGACAATATTCAAGTCAAACATGTTTGTGTGGCGAACGTGGCTGATCTGGCCAATCTAAATTAAACACAACAGTTATAAAGTGGTTTTATAAAGGAGGAACATGAGAAGAGGAACACTGAAGAATTAAAGGTCTTTCCTAAGCTGAAAAAATCTGAAGCCTCGGTCTGGATGGAGGGACCCTTCTTGAGTTATCGTCACGCAGGGTATGGTCGGGTGTTGTTTCTTTCAAAATGCTGGGCTTGAAATCGATTAATTTAATCAGACCATGCAAAAATTAACTCTACTTATCAGAGATCTACTCATGAATGGAGGGCTGCTACTCTATTTCAGGCAGTGGGAGGAAGTGAAGATACACTGCCCAACCGTGTCTAACAGTGAATCCCTGCTGGGGTCCTGATAAGGGCAGCGTCTCAGACATGTTTAGACGCTGGGGCCTGTTACTGAGCAGCAATGATCAGTTTTATCCTTTGGTTCTAGGTGCTCTTTCCAGCTGTCTCTTCTTGGCAAAGGTGAAATAAAGGATTGTGGTCTTCCATATTGTCTTTAATTGCTTTAATTGTTACCGTCTGCAGCTGCTGTGAATTAAACAGCAATGACACAAAATGATTGGAAGCGTTAATTGTATTAAACTTCATGGGTGGTTCAACAAATCCGTCATTCATAGATTCCTGAACAGCTCTCACAAGAAATGTCAAAAATATAAAGAACAAACACTTTCTTCTGTTATCATGAGAACAAAAGCACACGTTTCATCAGTGTTTTAAACATTTAATATCCCTATTTGTCTTGATAAAATTACATTATTTCTTTTGATGCCCTCATGTGTCAAAAATCAAGCCGTCTTCCTCCTCTCAGTCCCACTCTTCATCATCTCTGTAGGGGTTGTCTTCTCTGGGCGGCTCTTGAAACCTGATGTTTGCCAGCATGTCCCTCATAACCACCATGAGACGATTCACCTCCTGATTCAACTCCCGGCCAGCCTGAGCCACCTCCCCGTCCTCTAGTCTCGGCTCGTCCTTCACAACAGAGCAGGTGGCAGCTGATGAGTGTATTCTACACTTGTTAATATCAACTCACTCTAACAGGAACCCAAAAGGGCAGCTCTGCCCAACTCTGACAGCTTATTTTACCACTCTTCCCATTATTAGTTAAAGTGTGATTTTAAATGTAACCACATGCACAAATCTAGCATTACTGTCAATGATGAAGGAAGACTCAACATTAACGCTGACTAATAAAGACCATAAAATGTTTACTGAACTGTGAAGTGACATAATATAAATACTACTTGATAAGAACTGTTTTTGTGATTGCAACTAAATGATCTAATAAATGGGTAGTAAACACACACATGGCATGGTTAAAAAAAGAAGACACACAGACACACTTGTTCTCCAGCTATATGGTGATTTAGCATACAGAAGCAACTCTAATGAGGCCTATAATTACACATTTCTCAGTTGTGAGCGGTTCAGGGTGGCCATGAGTCTTTGGAGGAAACATTGCATCAATCAAGGGTGTTAGTACAGAGGATTTCCCCTTTTAGGCCAGCATGGCTCCTTTCTGCCAGTTACTGGAGTGTTGCTTTTAGACAGCTGCTTACTTGACGATGCTTCAATGAGCTTTTTTTCGTTTATGCTTGACTATAGGGCTGATCACATGATTTTCTGACATGAACCACGATGACTGATATGGTTTTAAGCAAAGGGTCACATATGAACACAGACTCTTCTGTGTTTCCTACACTGTTAGTAACTGTTGGAGATTCAACACGTGAATTCATGGATACTGGAGGCATTGAAGTCCACCTCAAGGGTAACCTTGGCAATATTAGAGGCCACCCCCCACAAAGAACAATAACATTAGTTAAATGACCAAATAAGAGAGCCAGTGATCAGTCCCTATGAGTAAACAAGAACATAAAAAGATAACCATGAAAAAAGGCAACCCTAGCAAATTGCAGTTGCTTCATGATTATTTCAGATTCTATTTTTGTGCATCGTGGTTACTGTTGCTAATTTCAGCCCCCAGCACTTTTTCTTAGATTTCATCCCTTAAATAGTCTAAAAAAAAAAAAAAAAACTGACCTGAAGGTTGAAGTTTGGCAGCAACGACCGGAAAAAGAGCGATAGTGTACTCTCATTGGATGCACCAACGTGTGGCCTGTAACGATGAATTGTCAAATTAATCCATACTGTAGACGTGTGGTGACACTTAACATGCAGAGATGCTCGAGTTACCTCTCAGGTTGTGTGTATGATATGATGGAATCCGGTGGTGGGAGGGGGTCAAAGCCCATCAGAGGCTGGCTGGTCACCTCCTGCAGGTACAGAATGTCAGCAAACTTGCAGAAATGTCGCTGTCTTTAGCGAAGCCAGTGCAATACAAGGTTTAAGGTGTGAATTTGGTAGCAATTGGTGGTGAGAATAATGAAAGAGAGAAAAGCGATATTTGTGATTTATTGAGATTTGTGGTGGGATAGTTAATGTAAGGTGACAAAAGACAACGCTTCTGGAGGGTTAAATCTACAAATGCACATGGTGTTTATGTGTTGTTGGTGTATATTTCTCACGAGAGGCAGACTTGAAACGGCCTCTTTGATTTCTGACAGAAGAACGTGACGGTGGATGTTCCTCGGTGCACTCTGGTACCGCTGCTTCCTCCTGGAACACAGTAACGAGAGTATGTACTACTTATGCAGACAGCAGTGCTATACCAGAGTGCTTCTTCCGCATCCCACTTGTTTTGGCAGTCCTCCACCAGAGGGTCGGAGGCATCTACTCGACGCAGCACCTCTTTGACGGACTCCTCCAGCCACAGCATTACCGCTGCTTCCTTCCACAGGCTGCAAGTCCTTCTCACATACAGCACAGTCAGTTCAGCCAGGGCGGGGGGCTGTCTAGAGACAGAATATAGAGAAAGCTTTCAAACATGCACGACTACACAAGGTACAGCAGCACACAACAAAGCAAACAAAGATTACCCAATCTGGCTTTTTGGACCAAAGAAGGTGTGTGTGGTGACACTGGCGTCTGGCTGCACCGAGCACAAATCCAGCAGAGGCATCAAGACTGTATCAGACACATTTACAAGTCGGTTAGAACGAACGACAAACAATTTAGAATTGAATGATGTGACAGCGATGAAAATAGGAGGAGGTGACTGATGGGTAAGTGCATCTTCATGTCAGAGCTGGATTCAGCTCCCCTAACACGAACCTCCTGGGAACATTATGAGCGTGTTCTGCAGCATCTGGTCAGCTATGTGTCTGTTTCTTTCTTCATGATCTCCACCCTCCTCCTGGCTCAGACAGAATTTGCAAAGTGCAGCGGAGAACGAGAAGTTTGGCAGCTGGGACAGATTTCTGTAGTCCTGCAATGCAGAAATAAACAATGTAAAGGGAATAGTCACACTGTTGCATGTACTCTGAAATGTACCTCCCAGTCCTGGTACAGCTGGAGGAGCAAATGGTACTCTCTGGACCGCAGCGCCAGGAAGTCAATGAGCAGGAGCATGCACAGTGGGTCAGAATCTGGGTCCAAGCTAAAGAAGAGTTCAAAAACAGCCAATCAAATACTCTTTTTTTTTTTTGTCCCTTCGTCAGCCTGCCCCATACACAATCCACAAGATGATTCCAATCAAAAACAAAACAAACCAAAAATATTTTATTAATAGTCAAGAGACATGTTTCTATCACTCTGGTCTACGCAAACGTTCCTGATTTCCATTGAAAGTGCCTGTAATACTGTAGCACTACAACAAACATAAGTTGTGCTGAGAAAAGGGAAAAACACGGAAATAAACATTTTTCATCAGTGAATTGGCAGTAATAATGCAAGAGTGCTTTTTAATAGTGCCTTATCAAATCACAAAGGCATTTCAAGCAAACAAGCGGTTGGAAAACAGCCGCCAGCTTTGATTAGCATGCTGCTGCTGAAGAAAAGGAAGTCAGGAAGTGTGATGGAGATCAGGGATAAGTGTTCAATGTCATGTACACACTATAACTTAGAGACCATGTCACAGTGATGTCAGCTGCACTTTTCTCTGTGTTCTCTTATGTAATGTTAACATGATCCAAATGTTTTGTGTTGTATTATTAAGTTTAAACACCTTAATCTGATTGTTCAGCCACTCTGTTACACAACAATATCTCATTTCAGCAGTCGTCTATAAAACAGCACATGGCTAAAATCTGCAATCGTTTCACTGAGATACGCTTGGGTTGTTTTTCACTTGTAAAATACTTCTGAGCGCCTCAACCGTTACATGCAAGAGGAAAAAGGATCAAACCTTGGTGAATATAAACATTCTAAATCATTTTTGATCATTTGACCTTTGAGTTCAGACAGATTTTTTTTTTTTTTTTTTAATTTACATCGTCTTACATAGTATTTTGTGTAAGCCCCCCGCAGTACCTCAGGATCAGTTTGCAGTACTCCAAAGCTGTCCGGGGACATCCTCTCTTCTCCAGAAACATCATGTGCTTATACAGCGCCAGATAAAAAGCCCTGCCAACAGACTTTATTTAATTAATTAAGATGTTGATTCTTGCAGTACGGTAACTGACGAACCGAACACAGCCTGCAGACTTTTATTGACAGCCTGTACAGAAGATGCACACAATCAGCAGAGTTTGAGCAAAACTACACTCATAAATACGGCACTTCTAAGAAAGCTGCAGTCAGGTAAGCGGGAACAGATTCATCCTCTGGTCCCTGTAGCATCACAAGCAAGCAGGGAAAAACACTCACCTGTTCTCTGGTCTGCGATAGTCAAGTCTGCAGGTCCCTGACGTCAAACTGAACAAAGGGTGAAAAGCGGACTCAAAAGTGTACAGGGCTCTCTCTGGAAAAACAAAATATACATGACAATTTCAGATATGGAGCTGACAGTGTTGAAGGTGCCCCTTTTAGGCTGACCATGGAGTGGTGTGGCTCCTGGGTTGTTCTTATAGATAAATTCAGCTTTTTTTTCCTCTACAGACACCAGTTTAATGCAAGAGCTTTCAAGTTCTGCATAATGAATCTGTAAAATGCTTAAGTTTGACCAGCACCAAATTATTAAACAAGCCAGAAAATAAAACTGTTCAATTATCCACCAGGCTTTCTACTATATGTTAAATATTTACAGTAGAATACATTATTATGTAAAATACACTGAGTTGATTCTTTTCACGATCCGTCACTGCCAGAGAAAAGATTTACTGGCCAGGCCTCCTAACAATGACATCATACAGACTTGGGCTTAAAAACATGAAAACTTAATAACGTTTGCAGGACTGTGTTGTGTCACATTAATGCTGAGTGTTAAACTGAACTAGAAAGATTGTGCTGATACAGATGTCTGCTTTTTAAAGATTTAAACATGAGAGACGTGAGACAACACCATCACAGTTCCTGACATGCTGCTTATGGATCCGACATCTTGATGGACACAATAAACATAGACCTGGTCATATCTACTGGAGCTGATGTTAGTTTTAGGGGGAGGAAAAAAAAAAAAAAAGAAAAAGCAACCCACCGATGAGATCTCTGGCCATCTCCTGATCTTCCTGAATGCGGCACACATCTGAGAGCTGCAGCAGAGAATCAATGTGGTAGGGATTAAGCTGCAGGAGAGCCTGGAGCCAGATGGGAGAGACACAATTCCAGTGTAATTAATTGTGCTGGCACCTTTGTTGATGGCAGGGAAATCTAATTCCTATTCTACAGTATTTAGATGTTACTACTCTGAGTCCTAAAGTGGTGCAGACACATTAGCTTTGACTTACCACAATGTTGTTGGGATCAATGGACTTGACAGCATCCAAAAACTTGAACTGTACTTGCTGATAGTCCCGACTATGCTCGAAGGTGAAGTACTGAATTCCGTTCTTTGACTCCAGTAAGGTCATTGAGATTCCTAAAATGAGGGAAAATATGGAGAGAAATATTAACTAATTATACTAAATGAAAATATAGCCAGCAATGCACACCTCCAACAGCTGCATGTGCAATTGTATGGCTAAAATCTATATACACCAATTAAACAAAAACGTCCAAAAATGTTTTTGAGTTACAGCCAGTTTTGATCTTGGATCTAGATCACATGATAATCAGTAGGTCATGTTCAAATCCCAGGGCTATATCAAAATTTAAATAATGACACAGGCACAAAGGTAGAAGAAATACAATGATTTGCAAAACATCTTCAGACTTCTGTTAGACTGAAAATCTCACAACAAAGATAATAATATTCAACTCATGACCATTTTAACCTAAAGTCAAGTCAAGCTATTATTACCCTCAAGTATTCTAATAATAATAGTATTTTCCAAGACAAGGCTTGTTTTTGGATTACCAAATGCTGATGCTCTAAGGTTTGAGTTCAGACTGTCCTCCAATCCCAGACTGACCTCACTGCTTGTGTTACAATGTGCAGAACCATTTAAAACTGCTAAAGGCAGTTCATGTGCTTGTCAGGCTGAATTACCTACAATGAAGTCCAGAACGATGGATAAAGGGACATGAGAGGAATTGAACATCATAACCTACTGGAAGTAGTTTGACTCATAAGAATCCAGTGTTGTTGTGTTTTCTTCTATGGAAAAGTTTCTTCATAAGTCAAAATGGTTGTTCACAAACTTACCTTGGCGGCTAAAGCGAGGCCAGCTGTCCTTTAGATTGGTCATCCAGGTACTGCGGTGAAAGTGTCTGTTTCTCTGACGAGGCCTGTCAAAATACATGCGGTGAACATGCTAAAATCCTGCGTGTACAGTATATTATGTCCATACATTATGGACACACTGTTCATATAGAAAGTGTGAAACACTCACATTCAAACAATCAATCAAATATTTCTTTTACCTTTGTTCCCCTTGAACAGCTCGAGCACCAAAATATCTTTTCAGTTCTGTTTCTGGGTTGAGATTCCTGATAAATTGACACAGAAAATTACATTAAACTGGACGACAATGTGGGCTAGATGGGAAAAAAATTGGTTAAACAAAAATTAGGTCAACGAGGACACACAAGCAAGAACCAGTTGTCCCAAAGTATAACGGTAAAGCTAAGACAATTAGCAAAAGAACCACATAATCAATGTAACAAAAAAAACCCCACATATATCTACTAGCATTTTAGTAAACTATTATCTTTAGTAAATTTGCTGACAAAAAGATTTGTTTCTGAGATGTTTTCTGATGTTTAATTTTTTGTTGTTTGTATGAAAACACAACAGCCCAAATTTTAAATGAAAATAGCTCAAGTTAATGTCACCAAATGAGCAAAAGTCTTCAAAGAGGGTTTCATCACTGTAGCCCAACTGGGTCAGCCTCCTAAAAAGCAGATCATCTTCTGATCTTCTTATGTGAGTGCCACCGCATGGAACAAATTTGTATTTATGATCTAATATATTCAGTTTTCATCTCTTATTTGTTCACATCTCATCACTTTACCTGTGCTCCACATGAAGTACAGATCTTCTGTCACAGCCTCCAAAATCCTCATTTTGTAGTCTCTGATTGTTGGACCTGTCCAGGTTCTCCAGCCATACATCAATATTATCATCTTTTACAGCCTCCTGAAAGGAAATCATTTATTGTCATGCCATTTCCAAAAGCTGACGCAGATTTGCTGTGTAGTGTGAGATATGAGACAGTGATGATCATCAGCAAATTTACATTCTATTAACTGAATTACAAATAAATTAAGATAGTCTAACAAGGGTGTTTGGTAAACAAATAGAGAAAACCGTTCTGAATGTACTTACCTCTCCAGCCTCTGACATCATGTTTGTCTTCTTCTTCTTCTTCTTAATTTTCTTTTTTTTTTTAACTCGGTCCTCAGAAACAATCTGTTTGTGGTAATAGTTTAATATGGGACTATATATTCAAATTACCCAAACCAAAAGAAAAGTTTGATCATTTTTAGATTCAGGTTAGATTTACCTCCTGCTTCTGACTGTCAGTGTCCGTGTCACTTTTGGTTCTATTTGTTTTTTCAGCCTCATCAGGTTTGCCATTCTCTGCATCATCAGCATCATCACCTATCTAATGAAGAAAAGCACTGGTTAAGGATAGATAGCTAAATAGATAAAGAAGATTTAAATATTGATGTCTTGATTCAAATATGGCTTCACAATTATACACGTGTAAACACTGATCAATAAAAGGGAAGATATACAACAAATCTGATTGATTAAATACTGATTAGAAAATATATTTTGAAAAATAAATCTTATGTCAAGCAAGTCATATATTTTACTTTCGTTCACTGCAAACTAAGAATTTGGATATTTCTAATATTTAAAGCTACATAATAAAAATAAAAAAAAAAACAGCCAAGTCTTATGTCACTTTAACAACCTTCCAGCTAGCCTGTGATAACAATGTAGTGCAGCCAGGTACACACAATAACTTCACTTCAAAAGTGACGGATATTTGTACCGTTATCTTACCAGTTCATAAAGATTGCTAAAGTTTTTCTGAGCCTTGTTTTTCTTTTCTTGCTTTGTGCCTCTTCTGTCTGAAGGAGCAACAACGTTAGCTGTTACCACCTGATCCTCTTCAGCCTGCTCCTCCGAGCTGTCGCCCAAACTTAGATCAGTGGGGTCCAAAGCTTCCTGGCCCCTCTGTTTCCCTCTCAGTCTACGTAAAGCCCGCGTTGACATTATATTTTGACTAATATACTTCAGAATTCGTAATGTACAGTGTGTAGTTTGCTGATATGGCTGACAGACACCAAAACTACTGCGCTAACAATCTTCTTCGGTTGCTTAACTTGATATTCTGGGTTTGTTACTGCCCTCAAGTGGCACTTCCTCAGTAACACAAGAAGTTATTTTTTTAATCCATGATTTTGTGTTGAAACGAATTTTATTCAATATGTCATAAAGTTGTGAAAGTTAGTACTGTATTATATTGTAGCATAATAGCTAACTAAAATAAGACAATCCAAGTATGTGGTTGACCAAGGTACGTTTTGGTCGTACCTTGTCGTGGTTTATTTTTCATTCCTATCACATTTCAATAAAAATAACATATCACGTTTGAAACAACTGAATCCAAGCTTATATTTTGTGCATTAATTGTAAGAGGGATAGAAATAAATAAACAAATTCTTGAATCCAAGATCATGTATTAATCTTTTTTACCACGAGATGGCACCATTAATCAGTAAAAATAAATTTCAACATACTTTTTCTGTCTGCCTCTTCGGTGCACAGGCTCTTTTCATACGACTGTTCCTTAAAAATAGGAGGAAGTATAAGTACACCTCTGTTGTTATTGTGACAGCTTTTTGCAGCTATTTAAAGTGGCATTGTTAGCAGCAAAAGATCACAGGAAGTAATCTTGTTGAACATATTTTTTTAACCAGAAGTTAATTCCAAGAGCATTACAGAGCATAGAACAAAGAATTTCACTGTGCGAACATACACTCGGGGGATTTGAAAGGGAAATTCTGATGTATTGAAATTCTATGAATGTTTAAAGAGGAAGTTGCACGTCATTACTAAATTCGTCTTTTTTTTTTTTTTTTTTTTTTTTTTTTTTGTTATTTACTGTTCAAGTGAAAATCTCTAACAGGTCTTGATTCAGACCATGAGTTTTATCTATAAGATTTCAAAGGAATAACTGAAAAATAGATATCATCAACTATCAAGAACAATACAGGAAAGTGTGCTTTGACATAACAGTAGATTTCAAGAAAATACAAAACTAAAGATGTTTAAAATGTAAAAACAATATTGTAAAATCCATCTTGGCAAGACAATTAAAAAAATGGATTCAGCACAGCTGGATCAGCACTCCTGTCCTGGTTGAACCTAAGATGTCACTAAGCAGCAATAATGGCATGAACATCTATCCCTTTATTTTTTCAAGATTATTTATTTTAGGAATCCTTCACTTTAATGCACCTTCATTGATTTATCAGTGCAGGTTTTTTTTTTTTCCATTTCCTCATGTTTTTCTGCAGCCTGAAACACGTTCCAGGTTTCACCTAACTTCAGGTAACTATTCACTGGTCTGGTACCAGCCCACGCTTGACTTTGTTTTAATGGTTGTCAGGCAGGAAGTGCAGGGCTCTGGGCTGGCTACTCGTTGGCAGTGGCAGAAATCGGGTTGTCATAGGCGGCTGCCTCCAGGTCTTCCACACGTTTCCTGCGTGTCTCTGCTGGAGGCCTTGGCGGTGGATTCAGTGGAGGATTCTTGATGCTTTCCGCAACAGGCTTTCGGATCTCCTTATTTGGGAGAATGGGCTCCCAGTGCTCACCTCGGATGGCCGCCTACAAAGCAAGTCAGAGATAAGGAAAGCAAGATTGAGTCAAACACTTCCCTGAAGACGTACATTTCACAACTATAAGGTTATGTCTCCACTAACTAAACATCTTCCTTCTTGCCTACAGATGGCTGCTTTCTGCCTCATGTCCCCACTTTACATTTCTTACAACATTTAAACTGTTCTTTTTCAGATCATAGCAGGTTATAAAAAACAAAACCTTACCACAAGATAAATGATGCTGGCAATGCCAAGGCAGACACATCCAAGGACGGTGGCAAGCATGAAACCTCCAGGAACACAGATTCTAACAAAGACAGAAAAGGACCGTGAGGATGACGAGCTTTCTGTTGTGAATGAGAAGAATGTTGTCCAGGAAAAGAAATGTACAATAGACTCACGCAGCGTGTAAAACTGCTCTGACATAATAGTTCTTTGTCACAGGCCCGAAGGCTTTTACACACACAGTGAAGCAGTGCTGGCCCCTGAAAACAGAAGGCTGGGTGATAGGCTTACATGAAGCTTAACAAAGTAAAACAAAAAACATTATTATATAAAAATAAAAACACTTACGGCCTCTCCACACTCGTACCCTTGGACCTTTTACTTCTGGGATATTCGAGCAGACACACAAACACTCCAGCAGCACTGGCAAGACTGTCAAGGATGTGTCATGGCAAATATTGACTTATCAGGGGTCATTTATGTGAAATTGATTCAAAATCTGTGAATTTTTGCAGCTTTGGTGGTTCATGGTTAACAAAATGTTTCAGATAGAGGGAATGGTAGAAATACAGTTTAAAATACAAATAATATAGATTACAATATAGATTACAATAGATGATTGCAGAGAGTGAATTTAACATGAACTTTGACTCTTTGCGTGTAAAATAAATGGTCAAAATGAGGAAAATTAACAAAACGGTGTAATGTGAGATTTTTAAAGAGGATACACCGCGTAAGCTGCAAACTCCCAGCCTCTGAACCTACCGGCCACCCCAACAATACCACCAGTGAGGAGAACTGCAATAAGGAAGCAGGAAGATGAGTTTTCAGCACCAAACAATCTGATTTAAAGACAAATCTCATGTATACACCAAGCAAACTTCTGGAATTATAATTCCGGATGATGTATTACCCGTCCATTTAAGACCAAAATCTATATTTTCCAGCAGATAGTTTTCATTGACGTTTTAATTAAAGAGCGTGTGCGATCAATAATAAAACAGAAAAAACTTTTTTTAAAACAGTTTTACTCACTGAGACCCGACGCCAGAGCCTGCTCGTTAGCCCACATTGCCCACTCTATTTTCCCCATCGTGTTCACCTATCCGACCCCTCTGCACACAACTGTCAGCGTCCACAAAACCGCTTGATTCTTTTATGAGGAAGCAAATGTATTTACTAGATTTGAGAAACGCAGGTTGATGGGCGGGGCTTGTATTGACGTCATTTCCGATTAGTGCAAGACTTAAGGTATCATTAAAATAAAACATTTGGGGGTGTCGTCGAAACACGTTTTCTAACCCTAACCCAGTTTCATTGAATTTAAGTAACGCGATTAAAAGAGTGCCAATGACATTTGTTGTTACATAAGCTGGTTTTCTTTCATAAATTTGAAAAACCACTTCACAAAAGCGCTAATACCTCAATAAACCAGTCAAACCTGTGAAACCAAGATTGTGTAAAATAACTTTAATAAGAGAATGTTCTGAGAATAAACTGATACAATATGAGCACACTATGTGTCCCAAATTATATTTTTCCCAAAACTGCAAAAATATATATTTTATTTACAATGCACAAACACATCTTTGTGAAGCCACAGGTAAGCAGGTCATTTACAGATGCTGCAGGGAAATATACAGCATATATGATTCACAAGGTTCTTACATACATTACCTTAAAATTTTCCTGATTTCTCTGTAATCTAAGGCAATTTAATGTGTTAATAAAATGTTTTTATAATCCTACTGTCACATTTACAGGTGACATTCAGTGTGTTCATACAGCCGGAAAGAGCCAACAGCTTAACACCTACAAATATCAGAACACACACAAAAATTAAGCTAAATAAAGGCAAATTATATTTGTAAAGGAGAAACCTGCTGCTGTGACTCATAAAAGCTCATCTTAATGGTCTTAATGGTACAGTGGTAAGCTGTGCTCCTTTGTTCGCCGCAGCAGAGTGTCAAACTGTCCTCTTCGGCAAACCATCAGAACCAAGTAGATGTTCAGCAGGATCGTCCACAACACAAGGACCTGGTCCAGCCTGGAACACAAAACACAATAACAAAACCGTCACTGATTGATACCAAAGGAAAAGACTTCTCCTGTGTGAGCCTGTGCATTAACGACAAATGGTAGCTTCAGGTGAAGGCAAAAGCTTTCCTCAGGGAAAGGAAAACACAGATAAAGACTCTTTCAGTGGAATGCTCCTGTGTGAGGGTGTTTGCCTGCTCTTTAGACCCACTGCCTTAAGAAAACAACGGGATCGCCATTTTAATTTCTAAATGAAGATCTGTAACTGTAACAATACCAGACAGAGACAGCAGAAGTGTATACTTTAAGAGGTTAAGAAAGAAAAATACGAATATTTGTACCTTTGTACTTATCACGTAGCTTATTCCATTTTGCATGGGCAGTAAACCAATAGACTGTTTCAGCTCTTCAGGAAGGGAGACAGTCTTGACGGGAAGACCCTTAATAAAACTGCAGAGAAGGAAGAGGGAAAAGGAACTCAGTGATTCATTTTATAGAGGTGAGAGAGCAAAAGAGAGAGCGAAAGGACATAACTTCTTCCATTAAAAAAAAAATCCACATTATCAATCAACATAAAGTAGATTAATGTTGTCAACTCACTGTCCTCCATTGACCTCTGGGGGGAAGAAATGTTGGACCACCTGCAGAAACTCAGAAACGTGCTGCTCTAGAGTGAAGATGACAGCATTGGGACCTGCATCAAACGTGTAGCTCGCCTAAAACAAACAGAGCATGATGGGCTTCAGATGGGCTAGACCTTTCTGTTACTCTGCTTGAAAACCACTACAGTGGTTTCACATCTCCATTACGCCATCTGAGAAACTCAGAAACGCCTGTGGAGGCAAATGTCTCCATAGGCATTTATAATCTTTCTACTACAAGCAGCAAGCTTTCAGTTCACTTTATTCTACCACATTTTATAGAAAACATATTTAATGGTCACCACTTCTCTTCTGCTGTCTTTCCTTACATTATAGCCAAGTCAAGAAATATTGAGTTTCCTCTAAAATGTAGCAAATACCAAGCTGGTCAAATGATTAAACACTATAGCAAAAACACAGCTACATTATTTTTTCATATAAATGGAAAAATACTGTTACTAACCCTCATTTCTCCATAATGTCTGTTGTAACGATGCACCAGATTAATGACCTGTTGTGACACACTGCTGAGGTAGAAGATGGGAGGGTACGTGTCAAGGCAAGCGGCGTGGAACTGGTTGCTGTCCTTCATAGTTAGCTCGGCAAATGTGGCAAAATCCTTTCTTTGTACTGCTTTGATCATCTCTCCCATCCGGCCAGGGACAACAGATTCAGCCCGGTACTGAGCACAAATGGAGATGCTCTCACAAACTCTCAAATTTTTATCTTTCTGTACAATCGCCCTGAACATAATCATCAACACTCCCAGTATTGCTGATAATTACAGATGTACCTTTAAGAGGTAACTGGTCTCTACACTAGTCTGCATCCCAGCGGTGCTTCCCACTGGCTTCTTCTCAGCACTAGCCTGTGGAAAGAGTCATTATTAATGCCTAATATTACTATTGTTTCCAAACCCAAAGTCTGCAATTCCAGTTTAAATAAAAAATGTGCTTCTAAAACGCACACAAAATGACCTACCACAAGTACAAGAATTCTGAGCTCAGGCCAGTGACTGTCTGGCTCCACCTGTTGGGCAATGCTGTCTTTGCCATCTTCCTTCTGTCCCATGATCCACTGGACAAATCCTCCATACATACTCCGGCATGCACTGCCTGAGCCTTGTCGTGCAATTGCAGACAACTCCCCTTCAACCCCAAACACCCTGGCTAGTGTGTAAACTGAAATGCAGTAAGTACAAAAAAGAGTGAGCGTATATATCGTCATATCAAAGAGCATATGGCCTGGATCGTCTTCTTTAACAAAACAATGCTGTTCCTGATGATGTAGTACTTGTAGTACTAATACAATTCTTACCCAGACAAGCAAATCCAGCAGCAGAAGAGGCCAGTCCAGCAGCAGTGGGGAAGTTATTAATAGAACAGATGTGGACTTTGTGAGACAAGACAGGTGAATCCAGACTGGGATTTCCGTCATTACGTCTTTTCCTTGCTAATCGTCGAACTATATACAAAAACACAAAAATGCTGTGAGCTCCCTTCAACCCACCTTCATCACTAAATGAGGAAGGCATGTAGAAAAGACAACTCACTCTCTCTCAAACAGGACTGTAGTCTTGGATGACTGATGTCCTCCTCTTTGCCATTGAGCCATATGCGATCTTCTTCAAATGATTTGCTGGTGACAACTGTTGTGGTTGTTTTCAACTAGACATAAGAAAAACACAGGGTTATTTTTAAGACAGTTTTTTTTTTTTTTTAAATGTTTTTCGCTAAGACAAAACCAGATCATAAATGAAAGTTATAATGTTCCAAATATTTACAGGTCTATAGTTAACAGGTAAAAAATAAACCGCTATTTCTTGTGTTTTTTTAACGTTTAAAATAATAAAACGTTTATTCAGCGGCTAATATATACAGAGCTGGATTTAAAATACCTGGTCTTGATGCAGAGTTACACTCAATGACGAGTTAATTGGTAGAATTAATTCTTCATTTCTCTTTCCCCCTGAAATTCAAACAGTTAATTGTACTTGAATTGTATATCTCACTACATTTAATCATTCATATACAATATACTGATACACAGAACAGCGTCACCACAACAAAAGCACATGCACTGGCGATATGACAGGATTTAGCTACTTTAGGTGAATTAACCTGTATCCTAGCATTAATGTACTGCTACATACTTACAGTATTTAATGACAGCTATATTCACGGGAGCTGTACATGTGACTACATTAGGCTTTTCCATAATCGACGTTACTGACTACCTTTGAAACCTCTGTTTGTACGTAAAATGTGGAGCTTAAACTCTCCAAAACACGCCAAACGTAAAAAAAAATCCTCTGATGCTAAATAGGGTTAGCCTACTTCATCTGTCAGCGAGCCTCTTGGAATCACCGTCGATTGGCTGGTGGAGAACATGTGATTTCCCCTTCCACCAATCAGTGATAAGCAGCATGGCCGTTGGAGAGGATATAACCAATGATAGATCGTCTGACCACCGTCGTACGAAAATGGGGCAAAGACACGGGAACTCGCTCCCACCCCAGAAGTCGCTCTACAGTATACGTTTGTAACACAGTCGAATAATATCACAACTAATGATATAATCACAACTATTTAATTTACGCACTGCAATTCACTCAACGTGTCATTGCCCATCATTTCCAGAAAGCTGATTTTAAGTAAATGTTTAGGATGTTCTTTTCACGCAAAATGTTTTCTGTATATATGGCGATGTGTAACAATGTTATACATTGTACAAGCATTAGTGATGCCACTAATGATACCAAATTCAAGACAGTAAACTGTTACCTATAAAAATCACTAAGTTTTACCTTTATGCATTTTATTCCAAACAAATCTGTAAACAAAAACAGGAGGGCAGTCAAACAAACCAATTGTCCTGGAAGCAGTTTACAATTGACAGGTTTATTTTAAGGCTTTTTCACTTTTTTTGCAAACCTTTGAGACACATCAGCAAAGAGAAAATATCCAAGTGCAACATCCAACAATCTGTTCATAAAACAGTCTAGATAAAAATGTACAGTATCTTTGGAGTACTTTTTACAGTTTATCTAGTTTCTTGTCTTTAAAGATCAGATGTCAGCATTAGGAGCGTAAAGAAGACAATTGAAAGCAGGTGCCACTGATCCAGCAGAGGGGAACTAGAATCACTGAACCAGTATACATTTGTAGAAAGAAGACACCGCGTGTATTTTACTCCTCATTACAAATGTCAGAATTCTGAAGTCTCCAGGACACAGCTTGTCAAAGATGCCGTTGGACTCCAGCAAAACATAACCATGTCTGACCAATTCCACTGGATCCAATTAATGGTTAGTTATCATCATCATCATCATCATCTGAGTCCATAACCTTCCGTCTGTTGAACTGAAATGCAGACAGTAAATGAATAAGTTCTACATGGTGTTGATACTAAACACAGAATAGGTGCCACGAGTCAAACTTACTTTGACTGTTGTCTTTTTTTCTGTTTGCTGATTCACTTTTTCTAAAATCTCAATCAAGCCAGACTCTGAAATCTGTCAGAGGAAGACCAAAAGATTGACTGTCATGCAGTCACATGGAAGACGATCATACTGTATATGAACTTAAGTCATCAGAATGAATAGAATAGAATAGAAATACTTTATTAATCCCAGACATGGGAAATTGACTTGTCCCAGCAGCCTCGCTAGTATTAACATATTTACAACATATACAATGCAATAAATAATTATGACAATGTGCCACATGAAAGTACTACTGAAGCACATCACAGCACCAGGGCTGTGAGTCTCCGTCAGACGGACTTATTGAACAGCGTTATTGCACTGGGCAGGAAAGATTTCCTGTATCTGTCTTTGTGGCAGCGGAGCTGAATCAGTCTGTTTGAGAAGGAGCTCCGCTGCCTGTCCAGGAGTGGGTGGAGAGGGTGGTCCGGGTTATCCAGGATAGCTAACAGTTTGTTCAGCATCATGAGTTCTTCTTACCTTTGCTCCTAACTGTCCAAGCCGAGCCATTTGAATAAGATAGTTTTCTACAGCCTTGGCCTTCTCTGGTTTTACCAATGCAAGATTGCTCACTGAAAACACATTAATATAGTATAATGTTCTTACATTATTACTCTAAAAACAAAAATTACACAACGAAAATAGGACAAATTACCTACATTTCTTGGACAAACCTATAACATATCGTCGCTGTCCGATGAAAAACACATATCTCCACTTTTTACGTTTTTGACTTTTTACCGCATTCCTCCCTAACGACTGATGTGGTCTGTATTTATCCAACCAATTAAAAAAACTTTTATAGGTTAATTATTTAAAATGTATCTCCATTGGACGTCAGGAGTGTCAATGTGAAAATTGTGATTTCATTTGTGATTCATGAAATGTTGGCATATGACCGATCCCAGCGTACGAATGATCAGGTCTTGATAAATGTGGCGGCTGAAAACAAGTGTCATTAACATGTTAACCCCTTAAATATTAGAATGATTACAGCGGTGGAGAACAGCGTCGCCGTAAACGAGCTTACGTGTTGCTGCGCTCCTGCTCTGTGGCAGGTTCACCAGTTACCAAAAATTAATTTCTCAGGAAAAACAAAGTTGTTATTTTTTCAGCTGAATGTAATACGCTTCCGTAAAAACGGACAAATGTATTTATTTTATTGCATTTGTTAATTTTTATTCTGTACGGAATATGTGGCTGCCTGTGCTTACACGTAAGTCCATTTAAAATAATTTCAACAGTTTACTGATACATGTGTCAACATAGTTTTATTTCGGATCTTAAATGTATCCATTTAAACTGTTTTTGGGTTTCCGTTTTTGAGAAAAACAGTTTTTTGTCATGCTCCTGAAAAAAAAAAAACTAATTTTGGAGATACGTGTTTTTCACGGGGCAGTGGCGATATAGTATATATTTAGTGCATGGCCATTTTTAATATGCAAAACAAGTTTTAAGTTTTGCAACTCAAGTTTTCTTTTCTTGTCCGTTAAAAAAAGTGAAAATAATATCTTAACATGATATATTTCAGATGGGGATTTACTGACATTTTAAACAAGGACTTTGAAGAAAAACACTTACATCTGGCACGAGCAGACTGGTCAAGAACTTGGGCCAGTATGGAGTTTCTCATGTCCTGTTCTCTATGAAAAAAAAATTAAAACACTCTCTAAGTCTATGATTGTTTAAGAGGAAAACTGAAATATTAATAGAGAGGAAGTTTTTATTAAATTGACAAGTCATTTTTATAGCCCTGTTTTAAGATTTGCAATCAAGACGCATTTATATTATACTGTTTGTAAGCATCTGGGCAGTCTATAGATCATGTAAATTATGTAACAGACATATCACTTTAAAAATTCTAATAATTTAAGTTCCTAAGATACTGTACTTCATTGAAATACCTTTGTTTGGCCTCTTCCTGCTGATTATTGGAGGCGTCCTGAAAGAAAAGTAGATGGTGCCATACAATTACAATAGACATATGAGTAACAAAGTAGGACGAGCACAAGTTATCCTTATAAAGTTATACAGGTTCAAAACATGAGCACAGCTATATTCAAATCACATTTCTATACTGAAATTACTACTCACACCTTGTTCACTTTACATATTACCATTCATCAAATATATTAAGATTTGTTTTAGGCAAACATAGTATTTATCATTTTGTGTGTCTTCGTTGTCAATGCTGATGTAAAATACAAGACGTGATTTACAAATATCAACTGAAAATATCAATTATCTTTAATAACTCCACAAGTTTCATTCAACGCGTCACTTGCGTGGTTATTTATATCAGAGGGGTGTGTGCTGTTAGCGCTAGCCCATATAGAGCTATCAGTATCCGCGGGCTGTTAACCTCTCTGATTTATTTCCATCGAACATCCGAGTTAATCGCCCCTAATTTACAATAAGCACACTTTTATGCTAAAGAAGTTAAACCTAAAAATGGTGTCTTCGTTAACCTTAAATAACTCAGCTAGGCAGTTGCACAGCGAACCTAGCACCCCGTTATAAAGCGGGCGCATTCTAACCGTTCCTTACCCCGTGCTTTGCTTGTAGCTCTGCCATTCTTTGCCGCCTAATTGCCTCCAATTCATCGTCTGCCATCGTTTACCTAAATAATATGTTTTATTGTCAAAACCAAACAAGAGCAGAACGTAATGTATGACACAGAAAACTATAATCGGAGTCAGAGAAAGCTAACGTAGGCCCAACCAGGGAAATATAATCGATACCGAAAAATCAACCGACACAGCACTCAGGCTGAAGCAATCACACATAGAGCAACAACAACAGGCACAGTGTGTAGGACTTTTTTTTTTTTTTTTTTGAAAGTTCCGGCTGGAAGACACTCCCCAGACGTCTTAATTTAGATATGGTATAAACCAGTTCGTTTGATCGTGATTTTTTTAAAATTCGGGGTAAATGATTAAAATTTCATCTGTGGAAAAGGGGTTTATTATTCATTCTCTTACTTAAAACATGTAACACCATGCCATGTTGCGACACTAGGATGTGGTCGACATAATTTCTGTTTTCATTCAACTAAACAGTTAATCATCATCCACATTGTGCCATCCAAAAAACCAAAATAAATCCAGATGCAACTGTTTTACTTTTATTTATTTTATTTTTTACTATGTCCAACGTAACAAAAGTCATTCCAATTAGCACAGTAATTGTGCAATTTTGTTCCACTCCATGCCATACCACCAAATGGTATATGTGACATTTTCTTGTTGCAGTACAATGTGGCGGCATAGACCTAAACAACAGGCCCCTATCAGAACTACATAATAACCATAATGTTAACCACAATAACAAGAACAAAATTAAAAACAAAAATATATTAAAAATAAAGTATTGAATTGATTTCTGCTTATTTTTTCCATTGAAAATTGTAATGAATTCAGATATTGCTGAAATGACTGCGGTAAAGTTGCCATGCCAGGGTGCTTCGTAGCCAGAAGGATGACAGCGCTCTAGCTTCCTCTGTATGTACTGTAGGAAAAACGACTCAGCAGCAGAGGAATGTGGTACTTTTGTCCAGGGTCATTTATAATAAAGACAATCTGCAACATAAAAAAAACAAACAAAATAAAGACTGTTATTAATTAAACAAAAGACTAACAGCACCTTTATTTATTAATAGATAAATGAGGAATATTGTACAGTAGAAAGAATAGCAGTTTTAAAGTTAGCCTGTCAAAGTAATTGGCTGTAGCCTCACCTCTACATATGGGTAAAAGCTTGTCTGTCCTATACTCTCCCAGTACTGAGCAGTCTCAAAATGGATTTTATACACCCCAGATGTAAACATTTGTGGTGTGATGAGTCCTGGGCAACGACCATCTTCATTAGTAGTCCTGTTGAGACAAAAAAGTTATATGGCAGCAAATATACACATTTTGCGTAGCTGAGATTTTTCCACAACTGCATGCGGTATTATGACCGTGGCCTTACCCAGTTTTTATTAAACTCCAGGCATTAGTGGAAGGATCTTTTCGATAGAGATTGAGAGCCATGTTTGAGGCAGGGATACCCATCCCTGTGTTCAACACATGTGTTGTTAGAGGACTAGGAGAGTCTGCCATTGCAGTGATCTAAAAAAAAAAAAGGAAGACATGTTAATACCTTTAAAAGTATAAATTATTTAATCTTTTATCACATATGACCTTTTGCAAAATCTACTGTCCTGCATGTGTAGATATTGCAACATATTAATTACAATTTATTCGAATAAGGCTTTATAACGTTACATTTGCTTTACCGATTTAAAAGACAACCATTTGTGTTTTGCACTTGCCTTATTTCCAGCCAACAAGTGACCCTCTATTAGCTGCAGTCTTTGTGCACTCATGTACTGTCGTGTGTGGTCACCCCAGTCAGTCAAACCAAATCTACGTATCGCCCGGCCCATTCTTTAATTCGAGCCATTTTGTAAAACCGGCTCAGCTCATTGCGCAATAACAGATGACTCTTTTAAGACAAACTTTCTAAGGGGATGCAAAAGAAGAAAAAATAAATAAATTCCACGTTTACTAAGCACACACATAACCCTTTCAATATATCAGTGGAAATCAATTTATATATTGTTATCATTAATTTTTGAAAGAGTTAGTTCTTATTAAAGCCAATTAAAAACACATTTGTAACTTTTAAGAGTCACCCCACTGAATGATTCACAATGGTTCAATCCTCAGTCCTTGCTTCATCAGCGCGTTGCCTGCAGGAACCGGTTGGGTAACCTGTGGAAGTCTGCGTTTCATTACACCGGCTACTACGCTAGATTAGTCTACACACAACATGAACTTAATCATGTAAGTTGTGTTTCGGTGAGAGCAGATGGAAAATTCCTCACTGCTTTCAGGTTTTAGTATTAAAGTCATATTTTCTTGTTTTTCCTAACTTTTACCAAGGATTTAGTTTTTATTCCCACCTCTACAGACTTTACAGTGTCATCAGTCAGGAGCTCAATCGGGAAAAGGGAAAGTCTCATTGATTTTTCTTTTTGTCGTTGTTTGTTTAACAGCTGTTCTAATGAACTCTGAAACCACAACCCAGAACATCCTGTAAAATGTTTCACATGCATCTGCTGCCATCGCCGCACAAGAAATTCTCGTTATAATAAAAATCAGACTAATATATTGTTTGCATGAAACCAATTATTATTAATGTGGACTGTAAAATATATTATTCAAGGTAAAGTAATAATGTGATGGGCTGTAATTTTATTGGCAAACCTGGCTGAATTGCATGAGGTCAGGGATGGTGTGCAAATTTTTCCCTCAGGGCCAGAATGACTTTAAATCCATTTATCCACACACTGAAGAAAAGAAAACATGTTCTTGTGACAATCACAAGACATGCAGATCTAATCTAACTGCCTGAAGCAAATGATCAATTCTCCTTCCTCTGTTCTGATTGGCCTTTTATGGACTTATTGTACAACATCAATATTTACTGTAAGTTCTGAAGTAAGCCGTTTCACACCAGAATTTTTAATAAACACATTCTTTACATTTATCAATATGAAAATACTTTTACTACAACGACAATGAGTATTTCCACTTGGCTTATTGAATGCAAACCAAAACAACACCATAACATTTTAACATGTAACATAATATCATTGTTTTCCTAAAAAAAAAAAATAAAAAAATAAGGCATGGGAGTATCCTAAAGTTAAAAACAGTTAAATTAGACAGTTTACCAGTTACAATAATGTTTACAATAATACACAATATCACACGCTGACCCGGGCCTTTTCACTTCACAAAGCGCCAAATAAATGTTGGAAGAGTTTAACCTTCCTCGAGGACAACTGCACAGCGTGATGAGGTCATCAACCCAACAGTTCTTCCATAAAGACCGAAAACAGCCTGCTTCCCTCCTCAGTCATCACCGTTTAGAGATTACCATCATTTGCAGGCTTCACGGCTGAAGCACAGCAGATATTCTGAGATGCAACAGCAGGAAACTCGAGGTTGTGTAAATTAACGCTCCCAGACGAGGTCCTGCTGCTGTGCACTTTGGAACACTTTAGCTGTTACTGTGTCACATAAATGAGCAGAGCGGCTGCAATTATTCATCTGCGTTTTCATGCTGCGTGAAGTAAAATTGTCTGCTGTGGTGCATGTCCATTCAGAGAGCTAAGAAATAGGTTGTACATACTGATCCCATACTGAAACTGAAGATCAAGTTTTTAAAAATTATTAAAAATTCCATAATGAATTTTCTTCAGCTCTGTATCCATCTGCTGTTGCCTTGGCTGAGAAATTAAACCTTTTGTCTGATACTGACGTGTGCTACTGGTTTTAGTGGGATCCTTTTAATTAAATACAGAATAAAATCTTTAAGCTGCTTACACAACACTTTTACTGTGCCAACCCATCTCCATGTACATCTTAGAAAAATCTGACTGTGACATAAAATGCTCCTGTAATTATCCAAATCAACCAATATTTATTTACTTTTAAGATGCAGTCATACAATTAAATGAGTGATGTTATCTAATGTGTACACCCTGTTGGTAAAGCTCTGATACAGTTCTGGTGTTGGCTTCATGGTTGTTGTTCTCTTCCTCCATTTTTGACACTTCATCCACGTCAGTGTTGTTGCACCACCCTCAAATTTCTTCATCATGGTCGGAGCTGTGGCTGCTCATCTGTGACAGTGAGACAGAAACAAAAAAAGCCTTTATGCAAATCCTGCACAAACTACAAACAGAACTGAAAAGTCTCTTTTTTCACCCTCAAAAGCTTGACCTTTTTGTGTCATATTTTAACGCCTTTGTAAATAAAAAAAAAAGGAAAAGGTACCGTGTGGGGGTCATCCTCTGGCTCCCTCAGGTCATGGTCGTTCCTGTAAATTAGATGGCGAGTGCTTGGTGAAGGAAAAGAGGAGGGGGAGTGTTCAGGGCTGCTGACAGACAGGGCATATGGTGAACCAGCCAGACTGTCTTCTTGTAGTGGTGACCCTGAAACGCAGCAGTAGATGATGGTTACTACTTCTCATTGATTCTACCTGGATCATGTATCAAAAAGGCTCCATTAACCTGCAGGGAACTTATATCGCAATGTCTCAGAAAAATTTGACGGATGCTACTTTTCTGCACTCCATCAGATTACTGCAGGGATGTTTTGGAGGCAGCGTGTTTGGTCTAATTTCAGACATATTTCAGGGTTGTGGTTTGTACAGAGCAGATATAGTAACAGGGCTACATAAGATAAGTTGCTATGTTGTTTCGTGATTAAATCGTTTATTGTTTGTTTGTTGGTTTTTTAATAGTAGTGTTCAGGAATGTTGACCGGCTGAAAAGTGTTTTTCATCTCAATTCTGATGTAGATTTGGAATCCAGCGAATTCAGCTGTATTTCAAACAATTGTCCACATGAGGGCAGCAACAGTTCTCCCTCACATGTAAACTGAGCCGTTTAATAACCGATATTTAACTATTCTCTGTTTCATCTATTATCCACCAATGTTTCTCCTTTACTGACAAGCATAAATCAAGATACCAACACCCAATCCTATTCAGACTGGTCGCGATTTAGCTTTGAATTGTCAGAGAGACTAAGGGAAGCTCTGATGGTGGTGTGCACTGATCCTGGATCATTATGGTGAAGCTAATAATCGGATGTGAGGAGAGATGGTGTTATTTGCTCTCACACCCTGCTGCCTCCACCCTCCCTCTGAATGAGGGTCTCACCTTTGTGGTCGCTCCTCTTTGTGTCCATCCTGTCCAGACTGTCAAGCAGCCCATCGATCTGTGTCTTTATCAGAGTCAGCTCCTTTTTAATCACCTGCAACTCCTCCATGCCCACTGCAGGGAGAGATCATGAAACACATTAGGAAATTACACAAACCTTACCTTTCTGAAGGAAAGCTTTAAAGGAGTAGATTATAGTATTTGTAAGGATTAACCAAGCAGATACAAATGCGTTCTCCCCCCTCTTCAAGCTACCTGTTTCTTTTATGCTAGTTTTAAGCTGGATGTTGGATGTAGGCCTACCTGTATTTATCCTCCAGTCTTGACATGAGCAAAACCTGAAATTGCATTTTTTTTTTTCAAGGTGCGACTCTTAAAAGATGCCCTTAAAAATGTGTTTCTTTAAAACATGGGAAAATACAGCACGTTTCATATCTTTCAAAAGTAAAATTAGCATCTGGATCCATCTTGAATTTAATCCATATAAACCAGCGCTATTGTGCGCTGAAACAAACATACATCACAATATTTCCTGGAGTCTTTTGTTTCCTGGATCTTTAAAGCGGTACATATTACTCACGCTTGACTGTGGAAGATGTAGTAGAGTGGGCTCTGGAGCTTTTGGAGTGAGTTCTGTCTCGGCTTTTTCTGTGACCACCAGAGTAGGAGGAGGAACGGGAACGCTTAGCCGGGCTGGGACCCAGGGGAGAGAAGGAGGCTGGCACGCGTTGGTAGTCGTACACCCTAACAAACCAGGTAGAAAAATATAGTTTTGACAATATAGTTTGGAAATATTCTCTGAAGATTTTAAGACAAAACTGTAACAGAAGATTCAGGTTAGCAATGGTGACACTGGTGGAAAATCAGTGTCACGTAGAAACACACACACACACACACACACACACACACACACACACACACACACACAGACACACAGGGTTCAATGTTTCTATCTGTCGCTGAATGTAATTGGTTCTGTCAGGGCTGGTCAATAGCTCCCCACCAGGCTCCTGGTGCAGCGACAGGGGCTGAATCACACTCAAACTCAGGGGTGCTCACAGAAACTATACTGGGCGCATGTGCGGTTTCAGGAGAAGTGGTGTCAGCGTGACAGAATCAGAGTGATTCAACCTCACACCTCAGCAGCCACTGAGCAAATGAGCCAGTGCAACAAGGCTGCAAGATACACACCTGCTAACACGTGGGGGAGCTGACAGGAACTAAGAATACTTCTGATGTTTTTCTTATATTATTGTGATTTTTAAAAAAAAAAAGTTTCTGGCTGGTATCACTCTAACCTGAAGTGAAGGATAGGTGTTGGAATCAGTGTTCTCGCTATTACATGTTGCCATATCTTGTGCAGTTTAGCTTTAACTCTTTAAACCCTGATTAAAAAAAAACAAAAAAATACTTTTCTCCTCTCCTAGGACTACAAACATGACAGAACTCACACCAAAGCCATTTATTTTCAGACTTGTTTTGTGAGTATAAATTAAAAAAAAAAAAAAAAGAAAATAAACATTAAATAAACATTTTTATAGGGGGTGAGTATGTGTGCAATTTATTTAGATCCGTAGATGGTCCGATAGAGCTTACATGATCATGATCGCCCAGTAATGTTTGCAAAAATTCTGCCATGAAAATATATTTAGCACCCACAGAAAGTTCAGAATCATGGCTATAATTCCAGCTTCTTGCAGCCAATCAAAGTAGAACTCAAACTTTATTTGTAATGTCAATAAAATAGCAATGCTCATAAGTTGAATTTCCACAACACTGTTTTGTGGAAAAAAGTAACACTATCAAAAGACCTTTCATGAGATTGAGTTGGAAGTAGTGTTAAAAAAAATGATAAACACTAAAAACTCTAGTTATAATTTTCAGATTATCTCTTAGAGAACAGACTGGCAGGATTATAGCTGCCATTTCTAGGGTGTCTCGGTTTGCTCCTAGAGGAGATAAAGTTGGATAAGAGTTGATCTGAGTGTCCAAGAAGAAGATTGGAGATGAGCTAAAACATTATTTTATACAACTCACTCGCCAACAGCAGGAAACAGAGCATCAGCTGCCAGGACTTGGAGCTGTTTGCTGACGTAGATGCACCGACTGAGCCGTTAGCCAGACAGACAAACACGGTCTGGCCCCCTGGAGAGTTGAGCCTAATGTTTCCCGTTTTATCATATTCTGTAAAGCCCCTTGACCTGATGTGGAGATATCTGCACCTACTTTGTCCTGAGCCCACCCACATTCATCACAGACACACATGCATCACAGTGTCACATAAGGATGAAGTGTATTAGGCCATAAATACGTAAGATTATAGGCTTTGAGCATTGTCCATGTGTGGAGACGGAGACCAAAGATCGGTGACAGTTTAAAGTCCTTTTAAGGAGGTTTGCAGGGACAAACCAGACAATGTGTTGTTACACCAGCTTTGAAGTGTCATCTCTGAAAATGGAAGCTTAGACAATGAATGACTGCAGACGAGTGAGGATTACAGGAACGTGTGAGTGTGTGCGAGAGGGTGTGTTTGTGTCTGTGGATTAGACCGCACAGGGAAAGCCGCTTTGTCAGCTCAAGCTGTTATCTGTGCGCTGAAAGACACTTTCTCTCCTGCGTTCACACAAGACAGCGGACAAAAACGCCTCTCTCCCCCAACATAGTGATGTGCACAAACACAGGGGGACTACAAGGGGACTACAAACACACTGGCGTGCACACACAAACACACACCAAAATATTCATTCTTCTAGCAAAGTGAGGACATATTTGCGAACTGAGGACATTTTGGCTGGTCCTCACAACTTCAAAGGACTGTTTGAGGGTTAAGACTGGGTTTTAAGGTTGGGGTTAGGGTTAGGGTTAGAGTAAGGGGGTTAGTTGGGATGGTTAGGTTTAGGGTAAAGATAAAATATAGAAGTACAAGGATGTGCATACTCAGTATGTAGCAAGTACAACAATAACAACAACAACACACACACACAAACACACACACACACACACACACACACACACACACACATACACCCACACACACACAGCTGTGAGCAGTGCTAGCGACCAGCAGTGGAAATAATAATGAACTGTGTTAAAAAACAAATTGAAAATCAGTAGTGAGTGTTCCCCCCTGAGCAAGGACAGCAAAATGCAGTACAAAGCAAAAAAAAAACAAAACAAAACAAAAAAAAACAACAAAAAAAAAACACAGCGGTGAATACACAGAGCACCAGAGCATCAATGTGTGTGAGAACGAGGCGTGTGTGTAGGTGTAGGTTCTTCAGATGTGCTGAGTGAGGCGTTTATGAGTGATAACTGGGGAATGTGGGGACTAGGAGGGTTTGTTAAAAGCCCCGTTTTCTGTTAGTTTGGGAGTTTGGGTTGACTTTTAGCTTTATATTAATAAATCAAACTGTTTTTCTGTAAATTTAATTTCACTTCTAAATCCCTGTTCAGTTACAACTACAGTCTTTTTAAAGGCTTGATAAGCCGCCTGTAAAATGTAAAGGTCTCCATGATGGATCATAGCAGTTCAGATCTCCCAGAATAATAACTTATTTCTCTGTTAATATTGCCAATCAGCTTTAATCAACCAATTTGTAACAATGTGTGATCTACAAGTTTCCCAGTAAGTGTTGCACGTAAATGCTGTATTCATCATGTGATTGAGCTCCTCACTCTTCGGCTCCTGACAGCTGTGAAGCAGACAGCAGACGCGAGTGGGGGGGTGGGGGCCACCTCAGGGATGAAGAATCCACCTCCTGCACCGACACACAAACAAACGTGAGCAAGCGGCCGCGGCTCTCTGACAATACCTGTCATAGTAGTCCTCCTGGTAGGTGTCACAGTCCAGGTCCAAGTCAGAGCTGCAGGAGAGGTGGAGACGGAGACAAGACAGGAGGTTAGAGGGATCTGCAGCTTCAAAACTGTGAGCTCGCTTCTGCACTGTGTAAATGTTGCATGGCACGATGGCTTCACGTGAAGCCATCGCAGCTGACAACATCAGAGAGAATGAAATAAAGGACTCGGAGGCAGTTGATTGATGCATGAAGAGCAAACATATCTGGGCTAGTGTGTACCTGCAGAACATCCCAGAGGATACTGAGGAGAAAAAAATGTGACATTAAGCCAGAACGAGAACACATTGTGGTGTCAGATCAGAGCATTCCTCTCTAATCCCCACACAGACTTGCTAATAATCCCTATATGTTGCTCACCCTCCCTCTGTCTCTCGTTGTCCCGGACGTTGATTCACTCTGTCTGTCTCACCTGTGCTTTCCATCTTTGGAGTTATTTCATGTGTCACGCTGTGATTTCCTTTAACTCCCTCTTACCCGGCTCTGTCTGTGGCAGAAAAACCATTTTCATACAAGGTGAACCTGATCAGCCACACATCACTTCTTCTGGAGGCTGTTGGGTGTGCTTGAAAGCCCAACAGCCATCAAGTACCGCTTGCAAAAACATCTTTTTGGACCTTCTTCATCTGGTTTTCATTCTCCCTGTATCCCATATTAGTGACATATTTGGTTTGACTAGAAGTGGTGACCTTAAAGGTCCTCAAACCCGGCTGTAAGGCTGCATATAGGACACAGAACCATACAGACTCACATTCACACCTTAGGTCAATTTGGAAATGTCAGTTCAGCTATTCCCCAAATGAAACGTCCTGCTGTGAGGCGACAGTCCACCACCGTACCACACTTATTACATAAATATTATATTAGCCCCTTTTCCAACTTGGGATTTTATTATAATTTAGCATTTATTGGGAAAAATCCTCGGCATGTTTCAACTGAAATGGGGGGAAAAAAACGCAGGAACCATTTCCCTGAGCTGTGTGTCAAAGAAGACTGTTTGGTGTTGTTTGGAGTCAGCTAAATTTTTGTTTGTGAGGTAATGTGCTTGCCTCCATCAACTTGCTGAGACTGAATGACTGAAGTCCAGATAAGCAACTAACTTTTCTCCAGCAGACAAATTCAGACAAAAGACAAAATAACAGTTATTCAGAGTCCTCTGTGAGAGGGGGCTAAGCTGCCATTTTCTGTCTTTGTCAGCCTTTTGTTTGAGTCCTCTCTGGTTTACTACTGTCATTAAAGCGTCTGCGGCGCTATGGGAAAGATAAAGCTACCTTGTGCAGGAAAAGTGTTCACTTTCAGGAAATAATACGATGGAAGGTCGAACGGGTTTCACACACAACTGCTGAAGTCTATTAAAGCTTTTCTCTGAGAATCATTACATGGTTAACAATGCTCATCAAAGAAATACCAATAATACTTGAATGTATTTAATTTATTTTTATTTGAGCTATTTGGCAGAAAGTCTGAGTTGAGAATGAATCAGATCGAAGGAAATATCTGCAAAATAACTTAACATGTTATACCTACCTACCTTTAGAAATGCACAGTCATTTTACACTGTCATTATGCAATGTGCTCTGTGTTTGTGTTAGTATGAGAGAGTAGGAGAGAGAGAGAGAGAGAGAGAGAGAGATATGGACAGCAGGGTCACTAAAGGCTAATTAATTTCTTTTCATAATTTCTCAAGTGCCAAAGCAATCCATTAGACATGGTTGGCTATAAATCATCATAAGAGTCCCTCTCGCACTGTGTGTGTGTGTGTGTGTGTGTGTGTGTGTGTGTGTGTGTCTGTGTTGAATTGAATTGAATTGAATTAAAAGCCTTTATTATCATTGCACAAGTTAGAAAAAGAAAACAGGTATGAGATTGCAGAGAGCCTTCCTTTAATGTGCGTGTAATAGGATAGATAAATATAAAATATAAAAATAGAGGTATAAAATACAGGATATGAAATGGAGAAACATAAAGATAATACATAAAACATATAAGAGATGTCGTATGGAAGAAATATATATATATATATATATATATATATATATATATAGTGTGTGTGTGTGTGTGTGTGACAGACAAAACTGAGTTGCTTTTCGTGAACCGTGAATTTTAGAGATATGCACAGTCAACAGTCACCAAAGGCAGAAATCAGTTTCACAGGAGCTAAATTCGTAAATCCTCAAAGGTATGTGTGTGTGTGTGTGTGTGTGTGTGTGTGTGTGTGTGTGTGTGTGTGTGTGTGTGAGAGAGACAGAGATAGAGACAGTGAGAGAAAGTGTGAGAAAGAAATGAATTATTACAGATGTATTTCAATTGACTTTGAGCCTCGACAGATTTAATATAAATCTCACTGACAATTGATCACAACGACGTCTTCTCTCAGATTGTTTTATTTTGTTGACATTTTACTTGATAAATCATAACTGCTGCAGTCTTTGTAGCCATTTGTCCTTTATAACATGCTGTTTTTGTTAATAATTCACAACACTGTCAATCATTCCAGCTGCCGGAAAAGGAAAAGGAAGGGTCAGTGTTGGTTCTGTGCATAATTTTAAATAAAAAGGAATATTTAAATATATATATAAATGTATGTAAACACTGTTCTCACAGTCCTCACAGTAATCAATTTTCCAAAAAATAAGATGTTATTTGATATGAGTAACGTGGACAAAATTCTCCTCTCAGAAAAGAAGATATGATTTTCAGTTACCTCATTTCCTCGATTATCATCTGCTCCGTCTTTCATTTGGACCAAGAGTTTGAGACAGGACAAAGTGAAGATTAATGCCGAAATGGCAGAGACAAATATCAGTACAAATAATGTGAATTTTACTAAATAACATGATGGGATTTTTATCTGGCTTTGCAAGATATCATCAAATAAAGAGAGGATGGTTTGATCTTCTGTCACATCATTTAAGAGAACAGGGTACAAGGAATGTTTGGTTTCCCTGCAGCTCTCCAAATCATAATCCCTGTTCAGGTTTTAAAAAGGAAAATCCACCCCGGTTTACAAAAATGTGGCTCTAAATAGCAGAGGGCAGTTTTGAACTGTCTCGGTTAGAGTGTTTGACATTCTCTCAACCTCCTCCAAGCTCAGAGCATTTGCATAGGATTCATTGTTGATTATAAATCCTGAGATGTTCGAGTTGGCCAAGTTGATAAAGAAAAACAATGTCAAAATGATGAAAAAGAAGCACCCGGCAACTTCGCTTGATAAAGACCGAAGACGAAAGAGCTCATTAGACCCTGTCGTCTGTTCCAAACACGTCGATGATAAGATGTCTGAAGTCATCTGATGGTTGAAAAGCCCTGATAAAGTTATGGCCGTGACTTCTGCACCTTTGAAATATGTTGGCTGTGGATAAACTGGTAAGGATGGCTGTGATGGAGATGAGCACAGAGGAGCTTTGATCAAGGAAGATGAGGAAATAAAGAGCACCCACTGCTCATTTTCTTGCTGCCAGTGCTAATCTGCTCTTGCTTGCCTTTTTACTGAATCAGCGTCCCCGCCTGAGCTGAATTTTGTCTCAAACCTCAGGAGTTTGAGCTAGGTTACGATCATGTGGAGCAGACATAAAGGCAGAGGTGTTGTGACGAGATCTGCTCCCTTTGGTCGCCATGTGACGGAGAGATTTCTCAGCCGGAGGGAGGATGAATAGTCCAGGGCTGATGAAGATGTTACCTGAGTGGTCTCTTCCTAAGCACAGCAAATGCTCTACCACATCGGATCGAAATCAGACATATTCTTTCTCAAAGCCGATTACGTCGGCAGGTGAAGAGATGACAATTATCAGACTTTAACTCCAGCGGAAGAAAGAGATGGGCAGCACAGTGGGTCTGATTTTGGCCCAAAGTATGTTACTATGTTAGTTAGTATGTTGTTTAAATGAAAATTAAATCCTTTGTCTGTATACTCATCACACGGCAGAAGTCCAGTCTCCATATAAAGGTTACACACACAGATTTACAAGCAGTAGCTATGGGACGTGTAAGATCATTCATAATGGCATATAACAGCGAAGCCACAGTAAATGGTTCTACACCGTTAAGGCAGCTTTCATCCTCATCCTGAGGGACAATTAGCATTCACTAAAGAGCATTTTTATTAGTTTCTGAAACCCTACTGAAAGCTGCAGTAGTCACATGCTCAGCTGCTTTAGTCGGTGATGCACACAGCCGATCAATAAGACGTCAGTGTGCAGTCTGCTCCTTGGCAACTATTACAGCTGGGCCCACAGGTAGAACTTGGATATGCAGGATCGTGATATGAAATGGGCCTTGGACCAGAGGAGATCAATGGTAACTCAACAACCCTCATCAATTTATATCCAGCATGTGTCGAGGGGGAATCATCACTGGGAGATATTGAGGAACACGCGTAAGAATTATGTGTCAAATATGTCCCCTCTTTAGGAGGACTCAACCAACCTGGTTCCACTGCAGCTGCTGCTCAGTAGTAGAAGAAGAGCAGTGATTGATAGGGGAGACCCAAATGAGTGTCACTGCATCAATAAACCATTGAGTGGAAACCAGAACTGAGGCTGGAACATAATGGACAGACGCGGAGTGTCTCTGAAGAGGGTTCATGGCTTCCTTTTCCCACTGGACCACGCATCCATCATAGCGGCCTCTTATTTACCCATCGCAGGTAAACTAACCTTCAAATGTTGTCTGGAGGAGACAAAAATCTGTGATCTGTAATCAGTGGAAATAGGTGTTTGGCTGCGCAGAGACAAGAACAAGGACAGGGGGAGGAAAACCGACAGATAGTCCCCCCAACAGCTGTCAGGGTGTGGACATTCCTGATTGATACCATGGGATCAGCCACGGTAGGGACGGGGTGTGGCGTATGGCCGAATGGTTAAAGAATTTTACTGATGGAAATGAGCAGTCTCACAGTTCAGTCAGTGCTTTTAGAAGCAGTGCCAAAAACATTGCTCCAAGTGAAGGCGTGGACATCAAACCTGAGTTTGTCGTAAATTCTCCTTTTGAAGGATGGTCAAATACATGTCAGAGTGTGAAATCAACTAAAGATTCAACACACAAATGATGCAGTTGGCAGTGAAAGTGCCAAATTGTGTACATATTTTACAATTTGAAGCAGCTTTAAATTGTTTCCTGGTAACAGTGTTCACATCACGCTCCTTCCTGCTCAACCTCCTGCCATCATATCTTCTAATGCAACCTTTTTTATTTATTTAGAATGTATGGGAGTCGACCGGACTCAGCCAACGCATCAAACGTCCTTCGTGTGCTAGCCGAGTTACAGCGATACCTCGGTGTAAGTGTGCATGTAAATATTCCAAATTATGCTGCAGATGAGAGGAGACAAATGCCAGAGGACAGCAGGGGACAGGGGCAGAGAGGACACCTGAAATAAACCTGGACTTTCTAAACAAAAGATTTCCATAATCTGGCTTTAAAATAAAGGCCTGTTACAGGCGTGTGAGCCGAATCCCTGCTTTTAAACATATTAATCATTTAGCACTCTTGCAAAACAGACCATGAATAACTGAATAACAGTTTTTAGGGAAGAACATTTAAAGTAGGTACTTGAGTTTGTCTTGATTTTGTTTGATAAAGATTCACAAAGCAGGGCTTAAAACGAATTCTTAGATCCAAAAATTTCCATGAAGTGTGCAGAGTGCAGAGACGACACGTTGTACAAAATGTATAATAGGTGTCTGCGGGTGAAGGTGTGAGGATATGCATGTCTGTATATGCTGGATAATAGCCAACTAAAACCAGCATGCTCACCACAGCTTGGTCTAATCCTCCTGGAAGCTTGGCTTTTGGAATGGGATCATTCACATTCTTCTGCACAACTTAAGAGCATTTGCACAAAAACTGAACCCACCACAAAGTGAGAAAACTATTGTACTTCAAAGGGATTTAGATTTTTCAAGTGAGGTGCTTATGACAGACTGCAAGACAGACACGAGTGCATCACACTCTGGAGAAGAGGAGTAGAAGCAGAATGTTATTCAACCACATGAAAAAAGAAATGGACTAAAACCATCAATATTGGTCAACAGCCTGACTAACATATTTTAGTGTTTTGTTTTCTTCTGTCTTCGGTGGCAAAACATGATCTGTATTCCTGAAAGAATAATGACTAAAAGGAAAAACTAAGAAAAAAACTGTAAAATGGAACTCCACACAAAGACAAGGCAATACTGTAAACTTAAAAAGGGAGTAAGATGAAAAACACTTAAAGAAACCTGCTAAAAAAAAGGCCTCTGTGAATAATGCCAAAGCTGCATTACTTCAGTGTCCTTCAGATCCTTTACAGAAGGCACAGTGGTGTCCTTCACTAGGTCTGGAGGCTTCTGCTGAGGCCTGAATGGTCAGATAACGTCCGCAACTCTCAGGTTTTCCACCAACTGAACTTACTGAATCGGCTCTGGTGCCCATGAGAGGACTCTGATTAGCTCTTAAGCTCTAGCAAATCGGTGAAGAAGCAAAAGCCAAGATCTCTCATCTGGAGATATATTAGATCTGTAGTGATTAAGGGATGAGAGAGTCAGGTAAAAGTGAATAAAAATCATCTGTAAATGCTGCATATACCTAATTAAGGTTGCTGGCAATTGTGGAGGTAGAACATCACATCACATCAGGGTCTCACACAGTGCACACACACACACACACACACACACACACACACACCATTTACTCATTTTACTTCTAACCGTGTCCCCATTACACTGCGCAATATCGACTATAGGAGACGCCGTGAACATGGAGCACCAGAATTATGACCTAAGGCATCCTACTGTCTGTAGAACCAAAGATCTCTTTTTCTAAATGAAACCTTTTGTCTTCAGACCTTATTAAGCATGGTTTAAACTGAGGACTAGCTGCTCATCTTGACACATCCCTTAGTGCAGAAGCACATGTATTTAATTGTAAATGTATGGCTTCTCTCCAGGAAGACCAACTGCCACGGCTCCATGCCATTCATCAAAACCGTGGCGTCTCGCTGGGAGAGCTAATGGGAAATTTCAGACTTCTGTCTACTTAGTGGTAAATTGTGTCATTAAACAGCAGCGAGGTGGCAAGTGAAATCCAGGGACTTGATCAGACCTCCTCCTCCATTCATGCCATGGGTACTAAAAGTGAATTGAGAATATTTTAAGATACTTTCCATCTCAGACATTCTCTCTCAAAAAAAAAAAGACTTATTATTTGGTCAAGTTAAAAGCCTACCCTTGGGCTGACTGCAGTAAAAACTGCAGTAATTCCCAGCCCATTCCTTTTGTGGAATGAAAAAGTTCATCTCCACATAGAAAATTAAAAGAGAATCATAACTGATGAGTGAGTAGCAGTAACTAGTGTGAGTATGAGGCTGGACACACCACACACTGTCCAGTTTCAAGTGCTGGTCCATCCATTCTATACACAAACCATGTGCATCACTGAAGCAAATAGCTGTGTTTTTCTAATATACCTGTGTTGTAAGGGAGACATGCGTTTGTCTGATCGAAGGTCTGTTTGGTGTCCAATCAGGTCGGCAAAAGAACAAACGCTTACAGGCCTGTCCTCCGACAGACAAAGAGAATTTCGGCATTTAGAGGATGTTTAGCACAAATAACGAGCCACCATTCAGAATGCACTCGAGGGACAACTGTGTTTTCAGCCTTGATCGACAGGACTGACATTTGCCGAGTCTCTCGGAGTCTGCAGTTAGAGATTCTCACCGGGCACCGCTAACATTAGCTATGCAGCTCTGCTGAGGCAACAACCGACAGATATCTGGCACAGTGCTGGCAGATGTGCACAGTTTACTGTTACTCAAACACATGTTTGTCTACATCTACGGTTTTCCTTCTCACCTTCACCTGGACCTCCTTGCTAATAGAGGTCAAGTACAGGGTCATAAAGCACCTAGAGATATTCTTGAGTGTAACAGATGCTATATAAATAACACCGATTTTTATGTTAGTTGGGATATGACATATTATTTCCATTTACAACAAACATGAATGCAGGGTAAAGACAGGACGTTTTCTGCATACAAAAACATTGAGAGTACAGTAAATGAGCCTTAATACTCGTTGGGAAATTCATTCATCTTCGTGCAGGCACACACGCAAACACACAAACACACACACCTCTACTCCTTTTCACCTTGCACACCCCAATTACCCCTCCATGCTGACAGAGAGCTTTTCCGGGCCAGGTCACTCAAAGCGGTCTCCCGCTGCCCAGTGTACTTTCACCCTGCCGCAACCACCTCTGTCACTCTACAGCTCTGTCGGCAAAATAAACAGGAGGCTGCTTTTGGCTGGGTTTTGCTTTGTGATGTGATGGAGTTCTGTGAAGGTGTCATCACCTTTGATCTGACGAGATCACAAAAAGTTGAATTTGGTGGAAAATCTACTGCCGATGTGAAAAATAACCGGAACGTACAGCACGTATGGGTCTCCATACCTTCGAATTCACTCTCATCCTGTGATCTTTATTCTGTGTGAGGGCTTTGTGTGGTGAAAGCTGCTTCTCAGCTATTGTTTATTTTCTTTAAGTTGTCACTGGGCTTGGAGAGGCATGTTTCACCCTGAAGCTGGCTGACCAAGCTGCTATTGATTGTGGGGTTCCTCGGGCACTTCTCACAGCCTCGCAGAGGACACAGTGAATGCATTATAAGTCATTAAGGGCCCCAGGCCTCAAACCTCACCTCCCAAATATATTGACATATTGTGCTCTGACAAAGTTTTTATTTTTGACATAGCCTCTAGGTGTGTAGTGATGCCTGCACAGCATGTGTCTTTGTAAGCTGGTGTACACGTTATGCCCCTGTGCCGGTGCACAGTACACACTCTCCTTTCTGTGCTGAACACTAGGGAGCCTTCGCCAGTGGTTGTGTTGGGTGCACACAGAATGAATCTGCGTGAGGGTGTGTGTGTGAGCAGCAGACGCGTCCTCTTGCTACCCCGGGGGCTCAGAGCCCATTTCCTGTTGTGCATTGTGATAAGTTTCCCTGTCAGATCCTCCCAGCACCGCTATATTTCTGATAAGCTCCACTGCAAGTTTTCCCGACCTCTGGCACAGAGATCAATTTGAGATTGATTCAGAATGCCCTGCTGGGCCGAGCTGGAAGATCAATTTGAGATGGATTGTTCATGCCAGGGGGCCAATGACACGCAGTGCTCACTTGCTTTTCCTCCTTTGCTTTCTTCACCCCCTCCCTGACTGTTATTTCTTTCTATCCCTGCATTTTCTCCCCTATCTCCTCCTCTCTCTTTCAATTGTTTCACACTTGTCCTCTGTAGTGGTGTTACTCTGTCTAATCCTGTGGGCCTTCCGCATTTTTTTACATCAGTTCTTATTTATGCGTCCTTCTGCCCTCACCCGCCGGCCTACCTTTCCCTTCCCTTCAGCGTGTTTACCTCCCACCACCCAGCAGCCAGGGAGGACAGAGATGACTTTATTAGTGGAGGGACGAAGAATTGTAGTGTGATCGACCTGCACTGAATAAGATAGATAAGTCATCTGGTTTGGAAATGCATGCAACCACAGAATATATGGATCCAAACACACAGTTCTTCCACAAATTATACACATCATTCACTAACCTGGACCCAGCCTGGACTTCTCATGAAATAAATAAATAAATAAATAAATAAATAAATAAAAATATTGACGTAAGTCTGCAAACTGTTTAACTGGCTAAACATCTTGATGATAACAATACTCTTTAATTGGTGATGTTTTATTAATTTGTTTTTTGTAATTAGATTTTGCTTCTAAGGTCATCTTGTATCTCAGCTAGCCAGAGTTACACACTCACACACACACACACACAACCATGCTTGCCATCATATTCTGAGCCAGTTGAACCACTGACTCATGACCTCTCTGACAGAGCATGATGTCTCTAGAAACTAGATCATTGTCCTCTCGCTCTCTCTCACTCTCTCTCTCTCTCTCTCTCTCTCCTGCTCTTCCCTGTAGCCTCAGAGGACTAGATGGTGGCCCTGAAACCGACCGATGCACTTTCCACCCTTGTCTGCACAGACTGACCTTTTCCCCAGCACATCCATCTACTGTCTGCACTGACCTTTACCTACAGTAAAACCGTTGACATCTCTCCCAGAAAGGGACGTCAGACAGCATGCCTGTGTGCAGCCATGCAGGGAGAAGGCCAAGGAAAGGACAGAAAAATGAAAATGGCAAGCTCACCAAATTAATGCTGGAGAAGTGGATGAAGAGAGTGTTTAATAGTGGCTGAAAAATGACACCTTGTCTACACTTTTTCTTCAGCCCTGCTATTTTGTACCTTGCTATTAATCTTAAATATCCTTGTAGCCTGTTGTGGAAGATTCCAAACAATAACACGCGCACAAATTCATCTTTCTACGTTAGTAGCATTTCCATTAAGTAGAAATATTGTTTCTATTCTATCCTAAATTTAAGTTATTTTCTGCCATCGGCTGCTCATTACGAGGACCCACAGCTGCATATTATTTAGCTGATGATGGTGGTGCAGTGTGTACGGAGTCAAAATGGGTGGCTATTACAACAGCTGGCAGTCAGCTGTGCTGTGAGCGGAGCGGGAACTTAAAAAATGTGTGCGCTGTAACATTTTAGGCTTGTCAGAAGGTTTCTTGCAGGCATCAGTAGCCCGAGCCTGTCACACGTGACCAGTGTAGATGAAATGAGGAGGAATTCAGTTCAGTGCCACATTTCTAGTGTAGAACTTTAAATTCTGCTTAAAACTCATTACACATGACAACATTTGCTTAATATTTTGGTACTTTCTTTACATCTAAAATAAACAATTGTGCTACCTATTTCCTGACACTCTTGTGTCTTGACTAAAATATATGACATCAGATTAAATTGTGGCAGACATTTTCACAAAGTCATCCACCATTGTTCAGTGGGCATCTGCAGAATTTATGGCCTGAAGCCTCCACCTGTCCTGCCACAGTTAGCCTCTCTGAGCCCACATGACAGATAGGTCATCGTTTCCATCTCAGCTTAAACTCCTCCATGACAGACTGCTACAAGAATGACATGCATCGAGAAAAGCAGACAAAAATACCAGAGAGCAGATGCTCAGCTGGTCTGCGCGCAGGCCAGAAGCCACTTCACTGAGATGCCAAATGGAGCAGATGATAAAATCAGCGCTAAAACGAGCTCCACGCTGGCTGGATGTTTATACAGAGGAAGTTCCACTTGAAGCAGTTTGACAACAGAGTAATTGAAAGCATCAGTTTGGTTGTTGTTTAAGCTATTTTGGAGTTATGCCTTATCTTAGGAAGCGCACTCGACTCAAAGTGCAACAGCAACAGGCTGTAACCTTTGTTGCTCCATTTGTAGTCTTCCAGAATACTACTTATGTCGAATGAAAAGTAGGATTTCTGTCAGCATTTGCAGTTTTAATATGTAGTCTTCCTGTCTTTTCATGCTGTGCAGAGCAGATCTTAGTGCAGATGCAGTAGCAGTTTAATGTTTTGCAAGCTGCCATTTTCCTGCTGTGCCCCGTTGGAATAAGCATTTGCGTATTTTTCACATTTAAGACGTGCTGGTGCATGCCACCTTCGTACGCGCTGTAGTAGCTGAAGCTACACTTGCCCAATGCGGGTGCGAGAGCACTGCAGGCAGTGGGGGGCGCCTTGTGTTGACTCGGCATTCAAGAGCCCAATATCAAGTAGATTAATCTGAAGTGCCACAGATAGGCCAGGTGGAGGACCTGACAATCATTCACATCCTCCACACTGTCCAACAACAGCCCGATCGATCTTTTAATTTTGATTTGCTGTCTTTCCAGCTTAAACTGTCTCAATAGGTGCTGTGTGCCAATAGAGATTTTCGTTTATGGCAGAACATTTATGGCAGACGCTTTGAAAGATGCGATATATCGTCTAGCAGTTACTCCAGTAGATGTTCAGTGGTTGAACTATAAACCCTGTAGAAGCGAACAAGATGAAAATGATGAAGACCCGTCTGAGTCAAGGTACCTGTAGGAAACATTCCTTTTTCTGTGTAAAGGCATCTATCATCTATCTGGTCACCTAAACTCTCAAACTGAGAGTTTAGAGAACAATGGGCACCCAGCCAATCAGAAGAGACTGCAGGAATTCCTAATCAGATATTTAAAACCAAAATGCTATTTGGGTTATTAAATAACTGTACGAGCCACACAGGTCAGTGAGCTTTCATGGTCGTGCACAGCCGAGGCCACAGCTGCAGCATCTGTGCTGTGAAATGTTTGTCACTTCATTTACCTCATCCCTCCATCCGCAGCTGGAGCTCATCAAGTTAAAAGCGACCTGTGATGGTCTGAGTGAGCAGGGACGATAAAGACTAAACCTTTATGTTGTAAGAATCGATCTAGAAGAGCCGGTCTGAGGGGCAGACGTTTGAAAAATCTGCAGTGGGAGAAGAAAAAAGAAAGAGAAAAGAAATCTGCCACCCAGGATACGAAATAATTGTGCAGCGGCTGAGATGGTTCAGAAGATTAAACATGCAAGACAGGCTTGTTATAAATGAAGAAAACATGATAGTTTCAGTCCTCAAAGCCACCTGACTCCCTGTTCAGCATACCGAGACGTCCTTGTTTCAGAGGCATCAATTTAAAATGACAGCAATTAAACAAGATATGCTGCACAGCTCCTAAATCCATCCATTGTTGTCAGAGGCTGCTAATCTACTTTATTATCTCTGCCAGATGTGCATAACAGCACACAGAGCAACTTATCTGGTTCATATTATATCCTGGTCGTGGCTGTGCAACAACTGCACCAATAGGCAAAGAGTTGAGTACACATTTGATATCACATAATTAATGAATACAAATGAAAGGCATTTCTTCCAGAACCCTGCTCCTGTCAGCATTTTGTAGTTTTTAAGAAATAAGATATTCATGAGGATGGAACTCTGGCTTGATTAGTATGACATCAGCAGAATGATGTGGGCGCAATATGGTGCAATATGGAGAGCCTCATTGGTCTCAACTCTAGCAACAACACGCGCATCTAAACTGTGTTCAGTAAATTAATGTCGTGTGAAAACACTCGGCACTTCCATTTGCTGCTTTTGCATCAGTTTTCTCCAACGTGAACGTTCAGTGGTATTATGTGTGTTTGCATGAGGTTTTATGCAAATACGCTCTTTCTCTTAACAGTACAGAGAGATGTTTCTTAAGTTGATTGTTACATAATTTCTATAAATAATGACAAACCATGCGACAAGCTGCACAGGCAGATTACATTGCTTTAGAGACTTAAGCGTGAATTGGAAAGTTTACTCCCAGAGCAAACTAGGCCACAGGCAGTTGTGTTTGTTGGCATGCTCCGAAATCAGCGGCAGGAGGGAAGAGGCGGAGCAAAAGGCAGCCGACAGCCCAGAGCGAGATTATCAGAGTATGGACAGAGAAATTCTGCAATTCACTTTCTATACAGTGTTATGTAAACACACACACACACACACACACACATATCACGTGCACAATAGGAGAATGGCAAATGGAATGACAGCATATCAGTACGTGTACGCCCAGCACAGCTACATGATGGATTACCTCCAAATGTATTATAGACATAAATCATCTTCGGTGAGTCATGTAATCATGTATATAATTATCTCAGCATGACAATAATGGTCCCCGAGAGCACAAGCTTGAGCTGTTGTTTTTCCAACATGCTGACTTCAGCATCAGATTCAGCACGTCTTTTGTGAGAATGGCTGTTGACTCATAATCACAAAATAAAATTAGCCTCATTCAACTGAACGCAGCAACAGAACCTGACTTGGTCACGGTTTAAAGTTATTTCCCCTTAGGTTTCCTCTGTTTGCTGGTACATTGTCCTCTGTGTGTGTGTGTGTGTGTGTGTGTGTGTGTGTGTGTGTGCCTGTGTGTTCTTGTTCTTGCTACATATGTGTCGGCAGGGGGTAAATAACCTCATTAATGCATGGCTGCACACTGTTAAATAGCGTCATGGAGCAAAGGGCAAAACGAGCGCAGTCAAACCAGACTGAACTGAATGTGTAATGTGCGTACCATACTGCAACATTCATACCTAATGATAGGATGGCACCTACAGAGGGGCAGAAAATTGAATGCCAGGAATGGAAACATATCGGTGTATTTGCTGGAGCTGAGGGGGATATATGAGTCCTGGGGTTTGCAGAAGAAAGATGAGATTTACTGAATAAATCGGGATTAATATTGTTACCCTTCTTTTATATCCCTTTCGCGCTTATATTTCTGGCCTATTTTGCCTTTTTTCCAGACTGGGTGCAGCTCACATTTTTCAGCTCTATAACTTATATTTATTTCAGTACTTGCAGTGCCTACACTGTCAGCAAAAAGCCACATGAATGTACAACTATGTACAACTTTGTCATTATTACTTTTTTACCTTCTTCTATTTAGGATCTATTTCTACACATAAGGTAAAAGTGTTAAAGGAACCAGTTTTCCTACTGTAACACTTTCCTTGTGATTAGTCACAGTTTTATACATAGAATGGTGCCTTTATTCTGAACATGTGATACTAATTAAGCATGAAATTAGAAGATAAAGCTTTACATCACCTGCTCTAATCAACATGAATTCAACACTTTGGATATAATGTAAAAGGGTTTTTACTTCTCCGGTCATCTGATCAAATCCGCTTATGTCCCAGACTTCATATTAATCTGCTAACCACATTAAGGACATGCATCTCAATTGGTTAGTAATCACAGATGGAAAAGCAACACCAAGGCAGCTCCTGTGTTTCCTCAATTAGATAATCTGGGAAAAACTTGGGCAGGTTTCCCTACGATGCTGCAATTATCAGTAGTTTGCTGCAGTGATGTGGCACCATATGAACGCTAGCTTTATGGGTTTTCCTAAAATGCACTGTCAGGACGAATAGACTTTACACAACTGCTCCCCCCTACTCATTAGAGAGGCTTACACGGCAGAATAAAAAGACATAGTTTTGAACAGTTTTGGGATAAAAGTAATAACTACATTAATGAATTTAAACAAGCTGTCCTCTTGGTTGCATCTGTGGTCTCTCTTCCTTTCATCACCTGTGGCGCATGGTTATTATTAGTGCAGCTCCCTGGTCCTGCATTAACCTGGCAGCTATAGCCATAATCAGCTCCAATCATGTGTGTGCACTAAATCAACAGAGAGATTAAAATATTGACTGATGGAGACAGCACTTCTAGCTACAATCAATAGCAGCTTACGTACGCATCTGGTATGAAGCTAATAACGGCTAATGTTGCATTGATTGAAGTGCTGAGGTGCAGCTATTGAGTTACACATGAAGGGTTGCAGCAAATAATAGCGTGCATGAATATCCCTTAAAGATGTGTGGGATTGTGCCTGGAGTGGGTGGGTGGATTGGAGGGTGTAGGGTGGGAGGTGGGTCGTCTGTACTCACCCGTAAATGGTGCTGCTGGGCCTCTTAGTCATTGCCCTGGAGCGGCTGGACTTCAAATCTCCACTCATGCTCATATCTGCACAGAAGAGCAACCAGATCATTTGAAAGGGAATTTTGAGCCCTGTGTCCTGCGCTGCATAGCCTGCATGACGTGCACTTTCCTAAGAAACATAATTCCGCATGACATGAACACAGACCGCAACAGCTAAACGTGATTTTCACTCTTTGGTTTTTGCTTTCTAGAACCCTGAATCCACCTCCTTTTTATGGTCCCTACAAATGAACATTGGAAACATGACATTTTCCATGTGTCCGAAAGAAAAACTAAAAGCCCTTTTTAATACATTCCTCCAACAACCCCCTTTGGTGTGCTAATAAACAGCGAGCCATCCTGATTACAGGATACTCTGACAGCCCGCTGATCATGTGGGTTGCATCGCAGCAGTGATTTAGCAAAGGTGAGACTACAAGAGAGGAAAAGTGATGCATTAAAACAGGAGGAGGTGAAGCGGGGATCAGCCTGACATGGACAGATGGATGGTCAATGGAGTGTGACTGGGCCAGCTGCACATACACTCACCCAGCATGACTGTCAAATAGCTGTGGGCTACTATAATTTAAGTATGGGTTTAAGTGTGAAAAGTGATGAAGACGTGTTTATGTTCTTTACATCAGAGGGCAAACACAAATTTTCGACAGCTTATAGTTACAGTGTGACCAGTGTGACTTCTTCTTTTCAGCATGGTGAGAAATCAGCACCGGTTTTTAACTCCCTTTAACGCCTGTGTTTTTCCCAGTGGTGTCAAAGCTGGCACAGCTACGGCTGCCCCTCAAAGAGATCTGACCTGACCTGGAAGCTGGTCTGAGTGCTGTGCGATAGCATAAGAATAAGCACAGTGTAGTAGTATATACACAGGTCGCTCTGATCTGATGGGTGTCAGTTCTGAAGCCCGTCATGTTCCAGAGATAAGCAGGAACACGTATCAACAACAGAACAGATTTCAGCACAGCAACAGACTATTTTTTGGTTGTGAATGTCCTTTGAATGTTCCTTTTTAATTCACCGTCGATCAATATTTTCTGCAAACACTCAAAAACATTTGTATATCCTGTTATTATGCTTATTCAGAGACCCACCTTTAGCAAAAAAAAAAAAAAAAAAAACACATTTATCTCAAGAATGTGCTTCAAGAAACTATAAATGCTACTGAAAGGATTGGAAGGTTAAATAGGAGCAGCAGTTAAAGCCTCAGCCTCCGCCTTCGCCTTTAGCTGGTAATGGTCCTTTGTCTTAATGAGTGTCAGGCTGTCGCATGAGAACAAGTCAACTCCAAATCACACAACCTGGGTGCAAAAACAATACAGTGACAAAACAAAACAGGATTTTTACTGCAAATTAGGCTGACAGAGACAGTAGATAGACGCGCCTGACTGCAAGGCCTGAGTCAGTCAGGATTCCCACTGATAAAGTGTCCATCAGCTCCACAAAGGAAGCTCACCCTTTTCCATCTCTCATTACAGATTCTCTCAGCATCTTATCTTAGAACAAAACTGTCATCAAGCGAGATGAAACAGGCACACGGGGACAGGCAATTGACAAATTCTGTAGTGGATGTCACTTTTCCGAACAATAGCTCGTTTCAACCCTCAGATGTATTCAGTTGTGTTTCTCGTTAATTACACCATCTAACGGCTTGTTGCGTTGCGAAAACTGCATTGATCAGCCCACAGATACCCCACACGTGATGGCGGCTGGTTCCACCAACTGAAAAATGCTTGTTCAATGTGAACACATGAGAATAAAACCAGACGAGTAGCAACAGCACCGTTAATGAACTGGGTCACCGAACCTCAAAATCTATATCCAAAAAAATCATCAAGAATTTTGCTGCCAGTTTAGCTTCTCCTAGGAAAGTTGTGAGCAGATGTTAGGTGCCACATCTGTGCATCTACTAAGTAAAGAAAATGCACTATTCACTCAAAAGCTGATGACACAGTGGCTTAAGCTCTTCTTCAGAGGCATGGTGTCGTGAAGCCGATGGGACGCTGCTGTCTCAGACCGCCGAGGCTGACCTTGTGGATGCGAAAGGGGGTTAATACTGCACTCTCGGGTGTCAGCGATGAAGTTCTCAGCATCACCTCTGAAAACATCACCGACTGATCCGAGATTGAGACTGAAGATGAAGTGTGCAGAACAGTAAACACAGCCTGAGTCAATGAACGTCAAGAGACGGCAAAAATGATACAAAAAAAATCTCTCACTAATACACACACTCGTATGCACACACACACACACACAAACACACATGCATAGGGATAAACACTGGTACTGTATACTTACATCTGGGGCTGAACAGGGTCATATCAGGAATGTCGAAGCACCAGCTGAGTGTAACAAGAGGGGCTGAACGAAGATCTCCTCGCTTCTCTCTCACAACTCTCTTATTACGTCCTCACGCACTGTCTGCTTGTGTGTGTTCACGCCGCCGTTTGGCTGACTGCTGTGATTCTAGTGACTCAGTAACAAACCAGATAGAGGAACACTGGTGGGATGTACCAACCCTTTTCCTCCAGCGGGGGTGGACGGGGGAGCAGTGAGCTCTCCCGTCAGGGGGAGTTTCTGGAGGATGAGATAAGTGTGTAGCTGACTTCCTCTCAACAACTAGAGCTAGGCTGCAGTTCAGGAGGGCTTATAAATGTCTGCGGCGGCGGGGGGAAGTGGCGAAAATATCTGTGAGTGCGTGTGTGCTCGAAGAGACCGGAGAGTATTGACCTGAAGCAACAGTCATGGACTTGCTTCACTTCACACAAAATACATAACTATATAACAGATTTGTGGACGATTCCATTGCATTTGACAGTAAGATTCTCTGAAAAAAAAGGTCTGCAACGCAGCCAGGTGCTGTACAAATAATTATTGTTATAATAATGATGATAATAAAATATAGAACAGTACTGTAGGAATTATATGCATTAACACTATACACACAGAGAGATCTAATTTTGGATTAACACTATATATTTTGCACCTTTAGATGAGGTCAATTTATTGTTACTTATCACATCATTAAAATGATCAAAGCATCTTGATACTATAGCTTCAGTGGAAAACAGAAAGATATGTCTGTGCATATGAAAGCTGTGCTGTCTGATTGTTGCTGTGCTTTTGTTGTGTATTAGTCAGAGGGAAAATGCACCTGAGGGTATTTAATCTTTCAGGCTCCTGAGGAGATGCCTTCATGTCAGTTTAATTAGCTTCTTAACAGCCAACACAGGGTAAGACTGGCTGCGAGCCAAACCTTTATCGTTTTTCAGCTCTAAAATGATTATTAGCTCTTTTCACACCACACTTCACCCAGCGCATTTGCATTAGTCACCTATTAACCCCTGAATGGCACTGCATTACACAGTGTGACAAGAAACCTTATTAGTGCTGAGCTCTCTGTCTACAACAGAATAGCCTTCAGTCAGAAATAAATACAACATGACAGGTAATGTGTGATTAATTACGTGGAATATAGTCTGACAGAATGGCCACTGAAGCAAATTAGCACAATGCAGACATGGTATGTTTGTATTAGAAAGAGACTCCCTCCCTCTGCTGACATCTGCTCAAGGTTTCTGAAATTTAAAAGGAAAAGCAATGATGAGTTTGGTCTGAAATGTGTCATAGAATGACTTTTGTTTCATTTGAAAAATATTTTTTAGAAAGAATTGAAATTGAAATGTCATGTTCCTTCATGTTTACCACCAACAGGACTGACCTTGTTGCTCAGAATGCATCAGTCATTGCGTTTACATGGACTCGAGTGTGGCTGCTATGAATTGATTTTTCAAGTGTGCTGTTTTTCTTTGTGTGCATGTCAACATCATTTCCCACTTTATGAAATTGCTTTTTCTACTTTATTTAAATTTAAACAAACTAAAATTCTGAATTAAATTGAGAATTGGCTTGACAATGAAATGCTTGCATCCATCCCTCCATCCTTCCATCCATCCATCCATCCGTCTTTCTCCTTGATACTGAATCCAATCATTTTATGACAGGAAAATCATTTTGATTTGTGTCATGGAGATCAATACCCTCAAGGGTTCTGCCTGCTGTTCGACCATGAGAACATTCTTGTTTCAGCTGTTTGGACTTGGACAGCACATGATAGGCCTACAAGAAGACTGATTGTCACATGGTGACATGATTTTACATACAGATCCTAACAGACAAAGGTGTTGTCCTGCTAGTATAAACACACGGTTTAAAGCGTAACCCCAATATACACCGATGAGTGAGTTCACTGCCTGTTTCTGGCTGAGTCTGCTAACAATGAAAAACTGTCCGCGTATCCATGATGTCTGACTTTGACTTTTGAGACACTTTGCATTAGTTTTTCAGTCAATTTTTTTTAGGTGAATTTTTTTAAAAAAGGGGGCAGTAGGCAGAAAGAGCAGGTGGAGCGGAACCCAAGTTGGAGCTGATTGACTCACATAGACAGGGTGAGGAGGGGGGGAAGAGGCCGGCAAAGGCTGCAAGCCGGGGGAATAACTAAGCTTCAAGTTCAGGCAACAGCACAAATATAATGCAACAAATGTGAATAATAAAGAAAAATGGAAGCTCATCAGGAAACAGTAAACAGTTATATGTGTACAGGTTCGCTGTTCCTGGACTCATTACTGTGTATTTTCTGAAATCGTGCGGATTTTAAAGATGTGAACACACACGTTTGAACAACTCTTCATCATTAATGAAACTGCCGGCTGGCCTAAAATTTACTAAAATGAGTTTTTTCACAAACGATGAGCCGGATTAAAGGAGGTCTGTGTTGCTACATTTACTATAAAAATCACTTTTGTTCAACCTTTCATCACGTTATGCTCTGGCTCAGGCGCTGGGGTTTATACAGAGAGAACAAAGGTACAAGGATGTAACTTATCGAACTGCTGGCCCTGCATTCTATAGACCCTAGCTAAATGTCAAAGAAGAATTGGCTGAATGAATGCAGGAAAAACACAGGTGCACACGCTTAAAATGTGTAGGCAAAAACAACATCTTCTGTGTGGAGCTGACACAAATTTGGTCGTGCTGCTCTTTAATAGCACTAAAGGAAGAATTTAAAAGTCTACAATTCCATATTTGATTATTTGGGTTCCTTAAATATTCAATAACTTAATTGGCAGGTTTTATCCTTGACTAGCTGTTTTGAAAAATGGTCCATGAAGCTTGGAAAATTACATAAAATGACTAAAGCATTGATTTTTCTGTATTCCTGAAGTAAAGACAAAATGTGTTTATATTGAAATTATAGGCAATAAGGCTGCAGAAAGGTTTGTTTTAGCTGACGTGCTCAAGCTGTGCTCAGCCAACTGACAAATTGACCACAAAGCAGAAAGGCTGCAGGCTGAGCTCTTACAAGGCGGCAAACAACCATGTGGAGGTTTAGCAGTCACACATTATTAGGAGTTTAAAAAAAAAAAAAAATAACAGCCTGGGAGCATATCTGCCAAATATTTTTCACTTCACTGTAGAAGGTGTTTTTGTTGTCACTGTTGAATGATGCTGACCCTAAAACTTCAAGGACAACCCTCCATGACCTTGATTTAATTCCGCTTCTGCGGCATTTAGAAGAATTTAAAGACAAGTCACAACATAAAATGCTGAAATGTCATTTGGCTAAAAAAAAAACCCACACACATCAGGAAACAGTTCAAAAGGCATTTTAATTTCACATCATAATTGCCAGTGTTGCTGAGGTCGTTGTATGATTGTGGTGGCTGGACTCTGTGTATCAGGGTCGCTGATGTTGTGAAGGTGGAGCTGAAGGATGTTGTTTTAGCTGCAGGCTATCTTGGGTAACCTCTAACATCTCCCTGAGGAACAGACAGGTGCAACCAAGACACATAACAGAAGGAAATCCGCATGAATCAATCACGTACCCGAGGATGCACTATCCTTGAATTATCTTTGCAGATCAGACTGAATATATAATAATGCACATCCCAGCATAGAGCCAACAGCTGTGGTCATGACAAACATCTGTCCATTCTCTCTAGGCAGTAGCTTTTATTCGTGTGCACAAACATCTGCATGGGGTCTTCTTCTAGCGTAAAACACGCGAAGTAGACTCAATTGTTCCACAATGAATAGTCCGCTTGTTCAATTCAGTTCAATTCAGTTCAATTCAATTCAATTTTATTTAAAGTGCCAATTCATAACAAAGTTATCTCAAGACACTTTACATGTTCAACAAAAGAGAAACAGCTCCCAGGGCAAAGCTCCACACTGAGTAAGCCAATTGGTATTGGCAACAGTGGCGGGGAAAAACATCCCCTTAAAAGGCAGAAACCTCAAGCAGAACCAGACTCAGTGTAGACGGCCATCCACTGTGACCGCCTGGGAGGGAGAGGAGGAGAGGAGAGACGGGGAGGATAGAGAGATTGAGCAAAAGCTGCAGGATCCAGGCAGGGCCATGGAGAGGGTTCTGGATCCAGCAGCAGTACCAGGCCTCAGAAGATTGGCGATAGGAGATCCAGCAACAGGTTCCAGAAGTGCTGTAAAAAAGATGGCGCACAAGAGCTCCAGAGGAGAGGGTGGGTTAGTGCTGAGCCAGGCATGATGAGTGAGTCCCCTCCTACTCTGAAAGTTCGGTGTCTATAGATCTCCCCCGGCAGAGCCCGAACAGTCCTAGCTATAGGCTTTGGCAAAAAGCAGGAGAGGAGTTTTAAGTCTACTCTTAAACACAGAGAGGGCGTCTGCCGTCCGGACTGATGCTGATAAGCGGTTCCACAGCAGAGGAGCTTGACAACTGAAGGCCCTGGCTCCATATCTACATTTGGAGATTTGTGGTGTAACTAGTAAACCTGAATCTAAGGAATGTATCCTCCTAGAGGGCTGATATGGTTCAATTAGATCTGTGATGTACGATGGCGCCAGACCATGCACAGCTTTGTAGGTTAGGAGGAGGATCTTCTTCTACTCTAAATTTAATTGGAAGTCAATGTAGGGAGGCCAACACAGGTGAAAAGTGATCGCGCACGAAATGTGATTAAAGGTCTGTGGGACAAATGAATAATGTCTAGTAAGGAGGTGCCAAGTAAAGGGAACACTTCCTTAAATAATCTAGTAGAAACAGGATCTAAGAGACAGGTTGTGGATTTAGAAGAGGAAATGATAGAAGCCAATTCTTGAGGGCTAATGGGGAGAAATGAGTCCAGATCCGTATCTGGCCTAGTGGTTATCTCCAATGCGACTGTATTGACGGACAACTTTGTGGTAGGTGATGCTAGGAGGTCTTGGATGTTATCTCTAATGGTTATAATTTTTTCATTAAAGAAGTTCATGAAATCACTGCTACTTAGATGTGGAGGAATAGATTGCTCGATAGAGTTATGACTCTGGGTCAGCCTGGCTACAGTGCTGAATAAAAACCTGGGGTTGTTGTCTAGCCTGGGACCAGGCTTGACAAGAACTCCAGAAATTCAGATAGGAATTCGAAGTATGGGCCTGGAGGACGATACAATACAGCAAATAAGACTGGCTGGCCAGTCCTCCAAGTGGGATGAGACAGGCTAAGAACAAGACTTTCAAATGAGTGTTTACTTTACTAAACCAGACCTGTGTTTGGTTTAGTAAAGATGGATAAATAAGAATCAAAGATCGCTGCAACCCCGCCTCCTTGACCGGAGCAACGAGAGGCTTTGGAGTTAATATGGCTTGTTCTGCTATCATCTTCCATGTGCATCAACGCTCACTACAGTCGTTCAACCGTAAATTCTGATTTATTATTGCATTTCCTTCAATTGTTGCATTTCCTAGAGCCAGTCAGATCTGGCAGCAGATAGAAAAATAAATTCAGGGATGAGTTTATGTCAGTCCAAAGTTCTATCATCCAGATCTCAATCCTCCAGTGTATTAGTTATTCAGCGGATGGCCCCTGAGTGACATGTAAATTTATATGCACTCACAGACAATTTAACATGATATTGATCAAGCTTTTTACGTCGGCAGAGTGTGCTGAGAGGCAGAGGCGTGACCCAGGTAGAGGGTTTTGAGGGCAGTCTGTAGGACCTGAAGGAATGACAAAAAAGTGTAACTCAGTTTTTCTGGAAATTCTCGAATTATTAAAGAAAATCAGTAACTTCACACTCGAAGTGCTCATATTCAGAAAGACTGAGCATCGTCAGCCAATAAAAATCTGTGTTCACTGAGGTATTCCTGTATCCTGACATGATAATCTTCTTTTTAAATGCACCGCTGCATTCCTTCCTTATACCACAGAGCAGAGCAGACAGCTCATACATTATCATTGAGCGCCTTTTTTCTCTCCCTCCTACCACTTTCTTACATGATTCCTTCCTTTCTGCTCTCCCAGACCACTCTCTGTAGCTGCCCCACTGTGAAAACCTTACTGTTTTCTGCTGCTGAACCTGTAAACTGCACTGGACAAAGAGCAACAGTGCAGTGAGAAGGTGGGTATCAAGGGGGCCGATATCTGGAGGTGTTTTCAGTGGTGAATAAATCCTAAAAAAGTGCTCCAGGAGTAACGACCATGTGGATTCCCTCTTTCATGAGCATTAAGCATCTGTGGGAGTGGTGATATTTGGTCAGGCTTATAAGACGCTTGCAGCCAACTAGGCATTTCCCCAGAATTTAACTGGCACATCCTTCACTGCGCTGAGTTGGAGGCCACCAGCTCATGCACTTTACAGGCTACTTTGTTCGAAAAAAGCATTAGCTCCACCAGACAACACACTCCCACCACAGGAAATTCCGATTTAAAAAGATCTTAAAGCTTTAAAACGTGCCTAAATCACTGCAATATTAATAATAAAAACAAAGACAAAACATTTCTGACCGTTACGGTGAAAAATGACTTGATTGGTGGAAGCTTTAATTGCATTGTGACAAGCGATGTGCGCTAATCCTCGTTTCATTACTGCGGCATGTAAATACTACGACTATCTCCATTTTCACAGCGTTTGTTGTGACACACGCCATGTCCAACCGGATGCAGAATGGATTTAGAAAAGAACCAGATACAATGGGAAATAAAATGTGATCATTCTCTCTGGGGATTGTCGGGAACAAAAGAATTGTTGCCAGAGAGTTCAGCTGGGTGTCCCGGCGCGGGGTGTCCCCAGGTCATGGCTGCCTGTAAACGCCACTAAATAGAACACGGCTTTAGAGCATTATCTCAGTTTTGAGGGAGATGTCTTCCATTGGAGCCTCTCCTGGATGGAGAACACACAAATGGCTTCAGAGCGTGTTCATGGGATGATGATCCAGTTTACAGTGGTCAGGTTCTGAAGACCGATTAAAGGAATTCCTTCATTTGGAGATTGTGGGAGTGTAAAAATCAGTTAGTTCTGCATTTCTTCTCCTCATACATGGAGGGAAACGCAGCGATGGAGAGACTGAGCTGAATGACATTTTGAAGCAGCCCCATTCATCATCCTCTGAAGCCCAATCTCTCTGCGTCAAGAATGGGCTTGTTCACTCAAACTGCCCATCTGTGACGAGGGGAGAAAAAAACTCCTCTGTAACCAGATGCTTCAAAGTCAGTCAGAGAGTCTGACAAAAGTTGCAGAGAACCAAATAAACGCACAGACAAAACAGAAACATAAAGATCTGGACATTTTTAAAGGACATGAGCGAGATGTTTGCTGTCATCTGTTACATTCTCACGATTAAAAAAAAAAAAAAAAAAAAACATGCACACCCTCAGAAGACAGCTGTCTGGGCTGCTTTTGGGTTCCCCGGAAACACGAGATGAGAACTAAGAAGCTTCCTGCAGTGAGGCAACAGTCTCAACCACTGCACTGCCACTGTAAGCTGTCTCTAACAGTGAATGACAGCAAAATTTCCTTCTAATAATAATTCTTTTTTGGTTGTATGATTTCTCACAATGTGCAGAAAAAAAAATCAAACAGTAGCTGAGGCCATGAGTCAGGAGCCTTTGACTAGCTCCACCAAACCTTTCATCACACCCTCGAGGATGCTAGCCGCGGAGCCGGGGTTACGCTGCGCTATATTTTCACTGTAGAAAAGAATAAAAAGACCCCAGAGGCTCAGGGGTTGCGCTGCCATTTAGTTCCTGGTGATTCTCTGACAATTATTTATAATTGCTGGAAATTATTGTGATTTTGAGTCATTTCTCATTTCTCTCTCTACAGAACATGTTTTACGCCAGATGAAGGTCAGTGGCTAATGATGCACTTCCTGTAATGGTGGTGAAAAATCAAGCAGAAATGATGTGAGCCCAGAGCTCTCTGTACAGTGTATGCTGTGGAGGCTAATTGCTCATTAGGAAATGTTGCTATGATTAGTTTTTTCTGTGTTCATGTGTTTCAGTAACACCAGTGATCAACATACCTGATTAGAAATCACACTGAAAGACAGTGTATATTTGAAAAACAAACTTAGAGTGCTGTAGGGTTAGAGTGCTGTAATCATGTGTGCTTCATGTGTGAAAATTTCCCACAGAATTACTTTTACAACAAGCTGCTCGGAAAAATTGTAGCAGAAACAGTTGCTGGTGTGGCATCTCTGCAGGAGCGAAAAACAGAGTGGTAATCTGGTAATCCCCACTTGGTCGGCTTCAGCCGCTCCGACTGTGGGTCTTTTGGTCAAACGACATCATCGTTTACCCTCTCTCCCGCTCCATCTGCAGCACCAGTTCTCCGCTCGCTCGCTCTGTCTCCGCTCGATATTTGAATCACTCTCTCTCTCTCTCTCTCTGTCAGGCTTCATCACTCTTTGAAGTTAATGTGTCAAAACTATCAGTCGTTTCACTTTTAATTAGAAAATGCTCGGAATGATTACATTTTTAATTGAAACTGTCATTTTCAATTAAGATATGACATCCTTGAGAAGCCCTCTCCTCTCTCTGCTCTGTATTTATTCATTCATCAGCAGCCTTCTCAACGTGTTGCCTTTTCTTTGGCTCTGGCTGTCAGGGATTCTTCTCACTGGTGCAGAATGGCCTCATTGTTGCAGAAGAAATCCAGCCAAGTTTAAATATGAACTTGTCTGTGATGGTCACATGAAAAGAGGAGTCTTTGCTTTTAAAGTCATCAGATAAGGTGAAATCTCCAGGCCAGCCTGACGCACGCTAAGGCCAGCCTGACGCACGTGTGTGCTTTAATGCGCAGAAAGTCAAGAACCGCGTCTTTACAGGAAATTATCAGGAGCCAGAAAGAAAGAACATCACATCAAAATATCAGTAGCTGATGTTTTTCATGTCTGACTTCAAAAATGGAAAAACTATTAACGGAGACTTTATCACTATATCAGTTAAACTAATACCATATAATACCATACCATACTAATACCATCACACCATGACAATACTAATTTCCATCATCTTTGGGAACATTTTCAGTAACGTTCTCGGTTTACTTTAAGCCCTGAAACCTGTGCAGTCTTATCCTGAATATTTACATCTGTCACTATTTATGGAATATGAATGCTCCGTTTAAAGGCCACTCTGCATCAATCCTGCACTCTACATATGTTGTGTACATTAGGATGATGGCGATCCCACACAGCCTCCCACGCAGTGTCACGGTGATGGAGAACGCAGCAACTTTGATTGATTTGCTCATTTGCTTTTTACTTCCTCCCAAGCTTTATCTTTCCCGCTACCCCTGGACTGATTTGAGAGAGACTGATCGAATTTGGACCACAAACGCAAACATTCTGCGACCCTTTTTTAAAGTGTTGCGTCAAATGTGCGTCTGTGACACAGCAGCGCCAATGCAGAGGAACTGGAGTATAAATTGTTGCCAGAGCAACGGTGGCTGTGGTGCAGAAGTCTGCAGTACAGCCATAAATCTTTCAGAAATATGTGAAATGTTGGTATTTTCACATTAATGAGATTCTAAATGGTTAGTCTCTGTGCCCTCACATTAGGGTTTCACATGTTGTAATTGTACCAGAGCTGAAGTAAATGCAGATTTAGATCTTTAATGGGAAATAAGGGAGCATTTTCCTGCATGAAACAAGTGCACTAAAGAGTAGTTCTCCTTGAGTGAAGGGTACTCTGAAGGTTATCTACCTCTGCTTGCCTGAAGGGCACCTTGTAGTACACAAGAATGGTTTTCTATTACTGCACATTATTATGTTTTCGTGCACATCTTTTCGTTATATAACTGACCAAAATATTTGGTTTGGGGCCATTTACATATCACAGCTGCCTTAAACATCATATGCTTCCTTTAATTCCATCCTTTAACCTTCACTCCCATGCCTCTCCCCCGCGTCACCGCTCTCTCCTATTGTCTCCCTCCGATCCTCTAATCGTCGTCTCCTCCTCACCAAGAGGGGGCTGCAGCTCTTTTCGGTCCATTTCCTGGCGAAGAGAGGGCTCTCGAGTGCTGCCCAAGCCATTCTTCCTTCTAACAATGCTGTGTTCTCATTAACTCTTATCAAAGTTCATCTCGCATCCAAATGCTGTGGACCGCTCAATACCGACTGGACTGAAAAGAGAAAATGAAAAAAAAAAAAGGACAAAGCTACTGGTGGAGACAGAAATAGCTAACGTGTGTGTGAGAAGAGGAATCGTGGAGATAACAGACAGAGAATAATGGTTTAATGGTGATTGAGGACAAGCAAAACAATCACAGTGGACTCTGACTAAAATGAGCAACTGTGTGATGTAAAATGAAAGTGTATTCATGTCTGAATCCTTAATAAAAATTTGCAAAAATTAAAATTAGAAAAGCTCTTGTCAGTCTTAACCAGAAAACAGAAACATAATTGCCTTGGACAAACAAATAACCAGTAATCATAATTCAATCTGGGACTTTGCTCTTTCACTGCTCATCCTTTTTATTTAACCCAATGCAATGATGAACTCAGCACGGAGACACCGGGAGGTGGAGACGTGGCGGGAATGCTCACCACCGTTCCTACTCCATTCGCTCAGTCGATGAGAAATCACCCTGTAATTCTGTCTGTGAGTGTGTCTCTTCATAAACATGCACGACTCCTCCTAACGTATCATCAGATCTTACATGCAGCTGGATTTCCATATTGAGATGTAAAGAGCGATAATTAGGGGCTGATTGCAGCCTCCAGGGGTGATCACGGAACACTCCAACACAGAAGAGGCCAATTTACAGTAGGAAAAAAGACTGACTGTCAGTAGGAGAGCTTTGAATCTACTGTATCACCCAATCAATGCATAATTCATACTTCCTTGTTTTAGCTGTTTTTATGCCCTGTGGTACACTTCTCCACATAACTTGTTACCTAATCCTCTTTTTCATTATTTTCTAATGAAAATAATTCCCTCCTGAAAGCATTTTCGCCAGTGAATGACATGATGGTGGTGGCTTTCTTTGTCGACCACAGAGCAAGTTAATGACGCATCAGCTTATACAAATCATGGCTGAAGCTCAGAGGTCATTATCTGTTATGAGCACAGTATTTAGTCCAAATAGGAACGGAGGATTAGCAGAGGGAGTGTCTTTGCTGTGTTGTTGCAATCAAGAAAAGCGCAGCATCAAAAAGGTTGCTAATACCAAACGCTTACATTTTTGCATATGTCTTGGAATTAGTTTGCAATTTGTCCATGTTGTAACTCAGACAAGCGGACATTTATAAATAGTTTAACAGTGGGAAACTGCTCTATCCCCAACAGGGTTTTCTGAGCTCACCGGCAGGCTCATCACCCATCTGATCAAAAATTGATGCTGTAAGAGCCTTACATCTTCTGCAGATTTTCCAGAGGGGGGACAATGCCACGATGCCATTGTTAGACAAGCAAAGTTTTACTCTTTTTTTTCTTCAAACAGAAAAAAAGTGGTTTTGTAAGCTGGCAGCTATTTGCAGCCAGTGTATGTAACTTCTGGGAATCTGACCTCACTTCCTCTCTTTTATCCAGAACTCTCCAATAGGGAAAAGCTTTGCTAGTCTAACTTTGTGTTTTTCTTTACTGCGGAGCACCTCTCTTCCTCTAACCACTGCCCATCTTTTCCTTTTTTCCAGATATTTTGTGAGTCACATCTGATGAAAAAGGTGACTCACTCCACAAAATGAAACTGTGACACAGTTTAACTGGAAAAGCCATTCATTCCGTGGAATAGCTGCCATCTGTCCTCACCCCAATCTGTTTTTTTAATAGTAACTCTGATTTTATTTGCTCACCTCATAGCGAGAAGGATCGAGGCCCCATTCTGGGCTTGGAGTGTCTTTCTTTCTAGCTCACATGCTTTAAGTGTTCGCTGGGGTGGGAGGGGGGGCTTGTGTGTGTGGGTGTGCAGTGGGGTTCAATAGGCCACAGCAACCAGGAATAAGGGACAGTTAACAGAGAGCGAGTGGACATGTGTAGTCATAGAAATTTGACAAAAAATATATTTAAAGCAGTAAAGTAAGAAGTGTGAGTAGCTGTCCCAGCAGATGCTGGGCCCTTGTGACACATTCTGCAACGATTTCAGAGGTGGAACAACTCGTTGGTGTGTGAGAGGATGCAGAGATAAAAAGAACACTGGGATAATTAGCTATGGAAATGAGAAAAAAGGTTTCTGAGGGAAGCAGGGAAATGAGGCGCTGCTGTGTTTCAGTCTGGGGACAATCTCTGAGCAATCATCAGAGTGCTGGATCATTAGTGGTGTTGTTACAAAGCAAATCTATGGAGAATGACGGTCTTCTGCTGCAGCCTGTAAGAGTAGAACAATTTAACCATGATGGCTGAAAGTGGACTGTGTGCCATCTCTGACTGTGACATGTTTGTATTTTGATAACCAGAGAGCTTAAGCTAGCTCAGAATGACTCAAACCAAGTCAAGTCTGAGGTGTAAGAGATAGGGGATTGTAAAGGTCAATTGCACTGGCTAATGGGTGTGCATGCTGTGTCCTGGTGGTGCCTGATGTGTGTGTTTAGAGCCAGCCTTGGGTTTGGGGAAAGCAGTGTTCTGCTGCTCCCCCTTTAATTGGCCACTGGCCCCTCAGCTTTGCCTGAATGGCGAGTCATTTAGGGATCTTTCAATCTCAAACAGGATTGTCGGATGCTGCTGCAGGAGAAATTGCATTCCTGTTTCCATACAATAGCTGGTCTGAGTCAGAGATGGGGCAAGAGTATCAATGTCATTATCATGACAATGGAAGCTAATTCCACTGCCACCAGCACTATTCTGAAACCCTCTGCAGCACCGGCTTATCAGGGGGCACCATGAGAGCAGCGGGAAGCCGCGCGAACGAGGCAGATTCACACACACACACACACACACACACACACACACTCACACACACACATACACACGTGCGGAATCATTACAGATAGATGAGTACGCACACTTGGGTTATATGGACGCACACATCAGCAAGAAAAGTTTATTTGCTTTTACTGAAACACTGGCAAGAGCAGGAAATCATTATGGAAAAACAGGACGTGATGCACGCAACCCCGCTGATCCGTTCTTCACAAATTCACCGAGGACACGACGTCAGTCAAAGGAAGAGCCATGTTCAGTATTTTCATAAAAGTACCACAGCAGATCACAAAGAAGCTGTGATTTCTCAAACCAATCATCTGATTTCAGCACGTTTCAACTTTCAGTTACTTGATACTAAGGACAGTGTCACAGAAGGTGACACAAAAGGCTTTTTTTGCTTGGAAGCTCTTTAATAAATTGTATTGATTTGATCTGTGTGCACCTCACGGAGGCCTTCATGCTGCTCTGAGACAGATGAAATCTGTCTAATGCTGATCCGGCTAGTTATTTTAGTTTGGGGGAAAAAAAGTTTGCTATTCAAAAATAATCATAGAACCAAATTTTAGACTAAGGTTTGACTTTTATTTGTGTGTTTTCTTTTTCACGCTTAATGTGAAATATCAATTAAAAATGTCATTTAAAAATATGAACGAGAACAACGACAGAAATGATGAAGATACACTGAGGCTGGTGCACAGTTTGAAATCCAGTGTACACTTATATATTATAAAAGGTAACATATGGAAGGCGTAACTTTACTTCAAAATATACTTTATACTTCAAATGTAACCTGTAATAAGAAGCAAAAGCATAAGCAGCAAAACAAGCTATTGCAGTTGTGAGCTGTCAGCCTCCCACTGGGCGATGTGCTCTGCAGCTGTGAAATACAAAGAAGTGACAGAAGCAGTCACAAATCTGTCAAAGTTTGCACATTAATTCAGGATTAATTCATTCTCATTACCCACATTTCTCCACTAATATGACTATAACAAACTCTATAATCCATAAAAAAAACTCTCCGAGCTGAGAGTTGCAGCAAATTAAAGGCTGAACATTGAGTTAATTTGCTGGAGGGATCTATAGCGTTATAAGATTTTATTATTGAGGGGATGGAGTGAAGCGAATTGACAAATATTGGTTTCTGCCATTATCCCACCGTAAACCCGGTCGATCCGCACTGACTGGTTTGTTTGCGAACCAAAAACTCCAGTGCTCAAACAGTATTATGAATCAAATAAACCAGATTTGTTGCGGATTTTATGAAGAAAGTGAAAAATCATCAGCATTCAATTTAAAGAAGGAGAGAAAAAAATGCAACGGCTCAAATGTTAAAAATGTTGTCACACTGACCACACTGACCGCTCATTCAACAATGACTGATCAATACTGAAGTACGCACCAACCGCTTACAAAGGCGCAATCAACTGTGCAAAACTAAGCATCTGTCACCGTCTCATCTCTCAGGATCGATGGACGTGGTGTGTGTGTGAGTCTAAACGCCGCCGTTCTTTGTGCGGCTGACATGAATTGATTGTTTTAAGAGTCTTGTTGGCCAGCTCTGAGAGTCATTGATTTAGACTGAGCGCCGTGTTTACAGTGTGTAAGTGGGATCACACTGACGCATTGTGATGTGGTTGAATGTGCTTTACGCCTCGGCCTGCTGTGGTTATGAGTGAAAGATGCTGTGAAATGTGTTACCACCAGGCTGGATAATAATCCCAGAGCAAATTCATGGTGCTATCCGCACAGATGACACTGAGGAATATGTTCGTCTTTAACAAAATCAGCATTTATGCTCCTGCTGAGTTTTTTAAGGAATCACAGTTTTGAACTGTGACTTCGGAGGTCAGTCGCATTGCTTAATTGTGCAAGAACAAATAAATAAATAAATAAATAAAAATAAAAAAACATGTTCCTCGTGATACCTCCTGCAGCAAAATGAAACCTACCGTGCATGCATATGTAACGGTTCTGTGTTCTACAGCGCTTGTCGTTCCAGTTGAAGGCGCTTGACGCGTGCAGCTCCACACAGTTTCCAAAGCTGAACACACAAAAAAAAAAGAGTAAAGCAGCCGTGTGATTAACTACACGGCTAATTTTATGTAAAAGATAAGATGAAAAATTATACATTTTCAGTCATTCATATGCAAAGCAGCACGACTGAATTCAGTCTGAGAATACAGAAAGAGAGAGACATCTAGTGGTGGGACCGAGCGTTGCATGCTTTTGTTTTCTGTCCTTCATACTGCTGTTCTCCATGTGAACGTTCATAGACAAGCGTCCGCAAAGCAGTGGTTGATAACACTGTTTTAACCATGCGTTGTTACCCCTGATTGTCAGGCTGTCCGAAAGCAAAGCTGCTAAATTGGAGAATTTCTCCTGAGTCCCAGCGAAACGAATCCTTCAGAGGCTTAAACGTCAAACCTGCAGAGCAGTAATACTACTTTAATTCACTCTCACAATATAGTGTTAAAGATCAGTATAATGTTTAATTATTGGGCATGGAAACATACCAATCCAGAAGTTTTGTGTCTCAAAATCATTGTTAGTGAGCTCATTTTTTGTCCCAAGCTGACCGAGATAAAAAGTCAGAATGTCCTGAACCTTCTGATTATGGATGTGGGCTAAGTTTCCCCCTCGTTCCTGAAGAAAGAAAAAGACCACTTTTAAGCTGAATGAATCTGCAGCTGAAAACACATTATTTTTTTAAATGGTTGGACCTGCAAAGCTTGTTTTTAGAAACACACACCTGACAGCGACTCCTGGCTCCATAATACGTGTCAGCTTCTGAAGAGACCACAAAGCAATCACCATCTATCACGAGGTCACAGCTGTGGAGGGGAAACTGCACCTTCTCTGTTGATAATAAAGAGCAAAATCTGTAAAATATGGATCAAATTCATTGGCAACAGGAAATGTTATCTGTTGGAAAATGGCTCCTTATATTCAGAGTTCAGAGCGCTTATTTAGAGAAACTAATACAAGAGCATGTTTTATTTCCAGTTTTACCATGGTTTTCACAGATCATTTGATTTGCAATCCCACACAGTGGTAGAGGAAACAGAGAAACAGACCTGTGCACGCTGGCCCACCGTAGCCTTCATCACAGATGCACGAGCATTCTTCCTCTCTGAAACGACCGTGTGCACACTGAACCCTGCAACGCACTACAGGAACACACAACACAGGTGGGACACTGAAATCTGACTGTTCTTGGATAAACCAGACGCACCAGCCCTGCAGCAGTGAAGTTAGCCAAGTACCACACATTTGTTCATGTTTAACCACAGTGTTGTGAGGTTTGCACAGTTGGTACCCTGGCAGAGCCGTCCTGTGAAGCCGGGGTCGCACTTGCACTTGCAGGAGGAGAAGTTCAGATGGCCGTGCTGACCGCAGCTCATGCGACAGCGGTTCATTGGAATTTCTGACAACAGACAGTGTTGCTGGATAAATAACTGGGTCTTGCACAGGCTGTATTTATATCACAGCATGTTGCGTCCTAGCTCACCGCATAATCCACCTACGTGGTCCCACAGTCGAAAGCAACCGGACATGGAAGAAGTGCAGAGAGTGCAGGAAAGCCCCGCCTTGTAGGGCGCCACCAGCTGACCTTTCACCTCCCAGTTACCCCTGCAGAGGAGGAAACACCAAATACATCATGTGTGAACACGTGTGAATGTGTCATTTTGGCCGGGGGGAGGGGGAGCAGTGTGGTTTACCCAGGGAAATAAGCACAGACAAACATTTCCCAGAGTTCTTCTTCTCTGGGACACAGTTGAGTGGCGCAGCCCACCTGACTGGACGTGGCCCACACCATCTACAGAAGAATGTCAGAACATCATTAATGGACCCGGCAGCAGCGTTTGATCCTGGTGGTCTGCTGGTCATACCTGCGTATAATGTTGGCAGGTGGCGTTGCCTTTGCATTTCCCACTCAGATAAAGGAAATCTTTCCCCTCCTCAAACCAGGCTTCTATAACATCTGAAAAGGAGCTGGCCCCAAAAGCAGAGATATTGGTGTTCCAGCCAATGTGACTGTGAGATGAGGAGTTTTGAGCCAGAGGCTCCGAGTTACACGTTGATGCTCTTTCGTCTGCAAGTGCCGCCAGCTTCTCATTCCACTCCTAAAACGACAATAACATTGTATAAAATAATAAACACTACTAGAGAACAAACAAAAGTTATTTGATTCATGAAAAGTCAGATGTTTATTATTATATTTTAATAAAGATTATTAAAATACTATGTTCTCAACATTAATAAGTTAAAATTTACACATAAAACATCATATACGTCTGTGATTTACGACCTTAAAATCTTTTTTGGATTCTGAGATCTTGTGAGTAGGAGAGAAGGAAAAGGGCTCGTTCACCCATAAAATATTGGCATTTTATCTCAACCTTTAAGGAAATTATGATATTATCATTTCAACAGAAGGCGCGCTGGTTAATTTGTGTTTAAGAAAGAAGCATCAGATATTCACAAACCCTCGAGCCTTTTAACTTTTATCAGTAAAGCGCTGTGATATGCTACTTCAGCTGTCTTGGTGGGTTTTCAAAGCGGAATTACCTGTAATACTAAAATCTGAATGCTGGATGATTATCCACATCCCCTTTTTTCCTCATTACTGCCTTATCAGTTAAGAACAGCTCTCTGAGTTTGAAGAGCAGTCGAGGAAGGAGGCTGTCAGTCAGAGCCGGTGGCTTTGAGGACCTAATCTACTGCTGCTTGGCCGTCTGGCCCACAGGGGATCTATCACACACCGGATTTCATAATCCATCATTAACTTTTGGACATAATCAAATGCAGGCGGGACAGTTGTGCTGATAATGACTGTAAGGCACAGCAACAGATGGAAGAAGATAAGGAGGAGATTTAACTGGGCTTAAGAAGTCAGATCTGTTTTTATGAAGACATCCTGCACATTCCCTAAAATCTGATGAAATCTTAAAAATGATGGATTGTTTTATTGTCATTCCGGAAATAAACATGATGAACTGGTATCTTTATTTTCTGTGAATGAAGGTTATGATAGCTGTCAAATCACTGAACCCTGGAGCAGCATTACCCTCTCAAAAACTGTGACAGAGACGTGGGAAAGGACAAGCCTTAACTAGTGAACTCACCACAAAGATAAGTGTCAGACTAATAGAATTAATGTGCAAACTCTGCGATGGCAGCATTCACTGGGCACAAAGGAGCCAGACAATAGACGCTACAAACCATTTTTTGCATGTTAGCTGCCATGGGTTGGACCCGGCTGCGCAGCCTATTGTGCTGGGCAACCATCCAGTACTCCTTCAATCCGAGCCCTGCCAAATAAATAAAAAAAATAAAGTACATTTCTGCAGCTGTAGAATGTTCCATGCGGGTGTGGATGGGACTGGAGCTGTCACTCAGGGCCACTTCTATCTGTGTATTAGCATAAATAATTTGGTGTTTGGCAAACCGTTAAAACGGAAATTCGTTCTGCTCCTGCCAAATTACTGCAGCAGGAGGTGTTGGGAAAGCAGGGCTGCTGGTTGTCCAGCAGGCAGATATGGACAGTAAAGTATGCAAACACACAGAAACGTCTTTTGAAATGGGAAATGAGAACATTTTACTGGCCCTCACAACGTCAAGGACTTCTTTGAGGGTTAAGACTTGGTTTTAGGGGGTTAGAATTGTGTGTGTGTGTGTGTGTGTGTGTGTGTGTGTGTGTGTGTGTGTGTGTGTGTGTGTGTGTTTGTGTTTACCAGTGGTGGGCCGAGGTCCTGGTGGGTCCCAGATAATCCCACTCACGTCGACAAGAACAGGCAGCAGAGGGAAAACAACAAAGACGCTGAAACACTGAGAAGCCATCAGAGACTGCAGAGAAGATCCAACAGCAGCAGCAGCCACTTGTTGCCTCTTATCCAGCCTCCCTCATCTTCTCCTCCCTCTTTCCACTTCAGCAGCTTCCACCTCAGACAGCTGGCTGTGGGATACCGTTAAATGTTTTGTGATGGGTTGTGACACATTAGGTCAACTCAATGAAACATAATTACTGGTAAATTTTGTATTCAAACACAAAAACGTTACTCTTTTTATAGAAAGATAAAAAAATTAGTTTGGAAGGTAACTATTTTCATGCACAAACAAATAGCTCAATTACTGAAATTCCGCGATAGTTGAAATGATATAAATATAAATGGAATATTCTCATACAAGCATTTGGCAAATGTGAAAACACTGACATTGTCATCGTACAATACAAACAGCCAGTTCCAGTCAGCCATCACAGACAAAGAAGCTGCTGAGTCACGACTTTCTGCTGAGGGTTACTGTCAGTCTGGCTCATGTTAAATGGGCAGAAATTTGTTTAGACATACCAGCGTCACTCAGACGAGATCGTGGGGCCTTATTAAAAGATTTGTTTTTATATTCAGTCAGAGTTTTTAACATGAGACAAAGTCTGACTGCAGAAAGGGGTCCGTTTCACTCAGTTAGTGACAGAAGTGTGATTCATGATTCTGATGATTTCCATCCTCTTAAGTCAAATTTACAGCCCATCAGTTCGTTTCTAATCTCTCTCTTCATCACCAGCTGAGTGGAACCACAGCGTAGAACAGACTGTTCTGTGCTGATTCACACACTTCTTAGTGCATCAGCCAGAAGAACATCTGTGCACACCTTAAAGAACTGAAACATTCCCATCAGTCGTTATTGCACACAGGTGTCAACCTAGATACCTAAAGAATTATGTGTTTTTTAAAATGCACAAAAACAGACAAGAAAAAGGTATTAATTACATCAAAAAGTGACCTACAAAATAAGAGGAGAGGAAGACGTAAAACCATGAACCAATAAGGTGAGAACCTGAATAGGTGGGTGCAGACATGTAATATAAAGTGCTCTGAATTTTTGGTGATAAATCGGAAAGTTAGTGGCCAAGCAAAATTCCTGCCCTACCACTGCTCTCTCCTACAGCCTACAGTCAACCTGTGAGGACAGACAATTAGAAACATTTCTAACTAAAAACTCAGGAATTCCCACCTCCTGTATGTGGACTTATACTGGGATGTAAGGTGGTTTCACAGCAGAGATGGTTTTCTTCCCCATCGCCACAAACATCATGTAGAGGGGAACACCATGTCCAGCTAAGGGAAAATATTGTGGTCAGATTTTTTTCTTTTTTTCTTGAAATCTCCAGGTCTGATTGGCTCCTGAGGAGTGAACCCAGCAGTGCTCAGTGGTTTGCTGCAGCAGCTCTTCCTCTGCTGTCATTCATTCACTTGGACTTCTCAGACCTCACACTCTTTGCAGCTTCTCACACGTTAGACAGCTGTTTTTTAACTGGACTTGACTGGTCAGCGGTAACATGCTTGCATCTACGGCAGTTGTCACCATGTTGCTTTCCTGTTTCTGTCTGCACCATCCTGTTGCTGGACAGGTAAGTGCCACGGTAACACCTTTGCATGTTCCTGAATAACAGTCTGAAAAGACTTACTATTGAATAAAACATTAGTTGATTAAATATACTCAGGCAGAGAAGATTACACGTGTAGGTTATATTAAATCTTTTATGCCCTTAACTTGAATTCAGACCCCAGAAGATCCAGTGAATAAGCTAATAGATAATGAAAGTGCTGGCGCTGTACGGGCCTTCACACTGATGTAAAAAAGTTACATATTTTAATGCATAGGTGTTTCTGTGCGTTGGTTTTTTGTGAATTTATGTTGTTTTTAAAGTTCTGCAAATTCTCATTTTCACAAACTCATATTGTAAACTTGAGCTGTGGTGGTTCCCTGCACATATTGCGCAGCATGAGCAGAAAGAGACCATTGACTGTGCAGGAAACACACGCTGACCCCCCCAGCCCCCCCCCCCCCCGCTTCTGTCCACATTAGAAAGGTGTGTTGGACAAATATTGACTTTTCTTACATAACTTGGACTGGGTGAAAACACTAATTGGTTGTGTGAAATCATGCAGGACAGAACAGAATGTGCAAAAAAGTTGCTTTCGAATCAAGTGGACGACAGGGATAGAAAACAGGGCCACTCTTTTCTCCTTCCAGCCAATAGCAAAGAAGGTTGTAGCATGATGTTTATGCTGTGGATGCACAGTACAGTACAGTATAGTGTGAACAGACTCACCCCAGACCCCTTATCCCCTAAATCCATCACATCAAGGGAAGACAACCAGGTCTAAGTAGCTGTTGCTGATTTTGGTGGTTACATAATGTTGTGTAAAGATGATTTGAACTCCGCATGAGGCGACACCCAAAAAACACATAAGGGGAAGTATAATGTTGTATTCACGAGTTACAAGATCAAGCTTTCAGAAGAAGGTTCTTACTCTATAAATAGTCACAGTAGGCAAATATGCTCTTTAATGGAGGCGCAGTTAGATCCTGATGAAACAGATCACAAACAAGATCCATTATGCAAACTGCAAATCTATTTTCAACAAAAAGTTAATATTATTTGGAAGTAATCGTCCCCTATGTTTTTCTCCAGGATTGTGCCAGTAGACAGGAAATCCAAGGTTCTCTGAAACAGGTCCAGAAACTCCTGTCAGCCCACGAGGCATCATATCTGCAAAGTCTTCGCAACCTTAAGAAGAAAATAAATCTGATGCAGAGCAGTGCAAGCAAGGAGCCCCCCAGACCTACTAACAGTAAGGAAAAAGGATCTCTAAGCTCATATTTAATCAAAGTCTTTAATGTTTTACATCTTTTTTTAAATCACTTTTTTACAGGCACCTGCCCAAAACTGGAAGAACCCGCCAATGGGAGGAAACTGGGCAAGTCACAGAGTATTGGCCATGAAGTCCACTTCCTCTGTGATCGTGGTTATGAGCTGGTGGGTTCTGAGAGCAGGGTTTGTCAGGAGAGCCTGACCTGGAGCGGTCAGCAGACGTCTTGCCGAGGTGAGCGTCCATCATTGGTATCTTCCTGTAAAGGTCACTTTGTCTCTGCATCTTACAAAGAGCCCAGTGAATGAGCTCTGTGTCTCGTTGTGCTACACTGGAGTTAAGATTACAGTTCAACTGCATTTGCACTGTGCTCTGCAGTTCCAGTTCAAATACAGAAGTCTACTTTGGCCATTCAGTCTTCCTCTTCTCAATCAGATATCAATGAGTGTGCTTCCTCCCCGTGCCTTAATGGTGGGACATGTGTGGATGAAGTAGACCAGTTCTCCTGTGTGTGTAGTAAAGGCTGGTCTGGACCCACCTGTCAGACCCCTCTGCCGACATGTAAGCAGCACATTCACAATCACACAGTGTAGGCTTTGATATTTGAATAAAATTTACCTCTGAAGCAGGAGTTAAAGTTTAACAAACCACTTCTGCTGGAGGACTTGTTGTGTGTCTGGGTGCGATGGTAGGTCACAGTAGTTCTAGTGCGTGTCTCTGCTTGTTTCCAGTGGTCCTCACATTGCCATGCTGTAAATATGGAAACATGATTCCCTCTTTCCATACCCTTTTTTTTCCAGTCTTCATCACTATGACGAACATGTCAGACGCCGCTGCTGCGTCCACCCTGCCGGCTGCCACCGCTGGCTCCCATGTCCGTCCGTCTCGTTGCACCATAACCCAGGGGACCACCCACTGCACCTGCGAGCCTGGATACACCATCTCGGGCCGGGACAGTAACGTCTGCACCGGTGTGTCTTTAATCTTATTTTATTTATTTACTTATTTATTTATTTATTTATTTTTGCTTTCTTAACTCATGAGTGTTCATCCTTTTAGATATCGATGAATGTGAGCTGTTCAATAATGGCCAGGCTGGGAGACTGTGTTTGCACGCCTGTGTTAACACACCTGGCGGCTACCGCTGCTCCTGTCCTGCGGGTTATAATCTGACCCGTGATGGCCGTAGCTGTAAAGGTGTTAACCTCTCCTCAGCATTGCTCTACATCACAAAGGATGTAGTTACTGTTTAAAAAATCAATAGAATGACTGAGTCTCATCCTAACTTTTGCTCACAGATATTGATGAATGTGCAACCAGACAAAACAACTGCACAAAGGATCAAATGTGTGTCAACACACATGGTGGTTTCCAGTGTCTCCGTGTGGAGTGCCCAAAAATCCCTCATGCAACATATGTCAAAACATCACCCATGTGAGCATTCATTTCACTTTTTGACATTCCACATGCCTAGTGTATGAGCTGCTCAATAGCCACATTTCATTTTTTATTCCCACAGTCGCTGTGAACGCAACCCCTGTCCGGTGGACAACAGGGCATGTTCCCAGGCCCCAAACTCGTTCTCCTACCATTACTTGGCTGTCGTGTCCAACCTTTCAGCTCCACGTGTCATGTTCAGGGTCTCGGCTCTGCGTCCGATCGGTGATACGCTCCGTTTCTCCCTGCTCGGGGGAAAGCAAGCTCGCCGCCACTTCACAGTCCAGCGTTCAGACCGTGTGACGGGTGAGCTGATGCTGGTCAGTCCTGTGCAGGGACCTGCCACACTGGAGGCAGAGGTGGAGATGACTGAGCTGGAGAGGAGAGCCCAGCTGGGAAGATATATCACCAAAGTAACCATGTTTGTGTCACAGTATGACTTTTAGAAAGAAGAGCAAATTGGTCCACAAAAGTCAAACAAGCGTGAACTCAGCTAAGGACTCTGGATTTGGTCACGGATTTGGATTAGTTTAAACATCTGTGTGTCTGAAAGTGTAGAGCACAAACCGTCATAATAGTTCTCAAGTGTTCTCAAGTGAAAAATTAAGGCTGTTTCACATAAAGCATAAAATATTTTTTTTTTAAATGCAGTCCTTCCTCTATTTTTACTGTATCTTCCTGCTGAGGAACCCTTCCATTTTAAATTAAATACTTCCCTCTGCTGGGCAATATGGAAAGTGTAGGTATAAAGCACTTCCGCATTGGCCTTCTAAACCGGAAGCTCCGTCGATCTTTAAAAACAAAGATTGTTTATTAGGAAGATGAGTGTGTATAGCGCTGTAAAGCTTAATTTAAGAACGTTAAACTGCTCTCGTGTGGAAATAAGAGTTTAAAGTTTAAATGTGTTACAATGTGATGTCTTACTTTTCCAACTTGTAAAACGTTTCGTAGAAACAAATGACATCTACAAAGTAGATAACTGGATGAAAAATTCTAAATATAATCATCGAGTTGGAGTTGTGTGTGTACAATAGACAAATGCATGTTAAAAAAAAAAAAAAAAAAGCACCGAACCACGTGATTAATTGAAAAGAGGAACGGGATGGGATTCCATTTTACAACAATTTTCATATCATCTTTGAGCTCCTAAAACTACTTAAATCAAATGATACAATTATTAACTATGTAATGTAAAATATTTTAATAAATATATATTTGTGAAAATATTTCAAAACATTTTAATGTAAATAACAGTTTATAGATAATGGAAGAACGGAATATTTATTATCTCATAATAAGCAGAGTTAAATGAGCAACAAAACTTTCAGATTAATTAATATTTTGTTGGTATTATTAATGAAACCTTTTGATTTTACGTTAACAAGCATGACGCTTTCTCCACACCACACCCAAATCGCATCCAGAGGTTCCTCCGAGTCCGGGCTCCTCCCCTCGGCTTCCCCCAAACTTCTGTTCTCCTCACCAGTGTTATCAAAGATCCATGGTGTAACTTTTCTTCAAAAAAAGTAAGTTGCATCTGCTTTGAGTTAAGGCTTTCCTCCTCGTTGGTGTTTGTTTTACTTTATAAGTAGTGTTTTGTGATTAAAGAAGTTGTTATTTTGGAACTTTTAGATAAGGACATCCAGCTCGGTCTTCATGTTTTGGATTTGTTGTTCGTATGCTCTGCGGCTAGCTGGCTAACCGTAGCTTAGCTGAAGGTTTCTGGGAATAAAGAAAACGAATCTATGTGAAAAGTTTGGAAGTTCTTTCTCTTTAAAACTTTGCGAAATGGCGAAATTATTGTTATTTTTAATTCTGCTAATTCTTTGGTAACAGCGTATGTAATATCACATCGCGAAGATACTCAATTAACTTTACCTCCGGGTTTTAAAATGCTATTTTTACAAATGAAGGCTGCAGAATTTTACACGAACGTAGTCAAACTTGAGCATGATAGCCAAAGTAAGAGGATAGCTTTGATTTCATCCTGTCGCTTTACTGAGAATAACGCGGAGTAAGTTAACAATAACACTAATGTTGGATCAGATTCTGCAGTATAACACTGCATGATATGGAGGCCCTGCTTTATTCTACTCATCTGCAAAGTGTGTCGATAAATGTATGTCTAAAGTAATAAAGATGAGTCTAAAGTCGATCTGCACGAATATAGGATGTCGATATTAATAGTGATGGTGGTCATGAGCACTTCACGTGCTTTGTCACCTTGTTTAAAGATGAAGAGAAGTCTAAAATGATGTGATCACAGCTTGACTGCTTATAGATGATCGTCATGCTCATACTTCCTCTGCATGCCTGCATTACTGACCTGGTCCACATGTTATTTACAGTAGGATCATTGACTATTTAAATGTGTCTAATTTCAACGTAAAATCAGTGTGGGAAACTGTTGTAACATGCAAACCCTGAATGACAAGTATCACACTGGATAATATGGGATGGACAGAGGTTTTGATTCTTTGTATGTGACCACAAGGATACGGTCTTGATTTGGTCTTTTGGTCTTGGATGTCTGATCAACAAAGAGAGCAGGATGGGATTAAACAAAGTAGGCAGTTGCACTGCTGTTTATGGTCTGCTTCACACCATGTCCTGTTTTTTTTTTTTGGTGACTGGCTCTTAGTCTGTGTGGGATCATTTTAAAACAAGTTGGAAAGACTCAGTCATAGACATAGTTCCATTGCCACTTAATCAAAGAGCATCAGGTAATAGATTATGTCTTATCTCCTGCAGTTGTCCAAAGATGATCCACACATAGCAGAGGAACACAGAGGAGCAGAAATGTCTCCAAAAGTGCCTGGTGCACAAAGCAGAGGGGACTATTCTGCAGTGCAGGTAGCTGTACGAGTGCGTCCTCTGCTACCCAAAGAGCTTCTGCACTCCCATGAGAGCTGTATCACTGTGGACTCCGAGCTGCATCGCATTACCCTGGGCCACGACCGACACTTTCATTGTGACCACCTGTTTGAAGAAACCTGCTGTCAAGAGGACGTTTATTCGGTGTCTGTGCAGCCGCTTGTAGATGCCTTTTTTCAAGGTTTCAATGCTACAGTATTTGCCTACGGACAGACGGGGTCGGGCAAGACGTACACAATTGGAGAAGCCAATATTTGTAAGTTAGATAATAAAATATTTTTCTTTCAGAATGTAAAATCCAAATTCACTTCTGTTATTTGGTATTTACAGGAACCAGGCTGAAAACTTTTTTAATTAGGTCCACAAGCTTATTTGCTTTATGTGTCTTTTTGTGTCACAATTGTCTGTTTAGGCTCCTTCATGGATGAGGAACAGGGAATCATTCCAAGAGCTGTCGCAGATATCTTCAAGTTACTTGATGAAAATGACCTTACAGACTTTTCTGTTCGAGTCTCCTATTTGGAGGTCTACAAAGAGGATTTTAAGGACTTACTAGAGGTAGAAACAGCCAGCAAAGACATCCACATTCGGGAAGACAAAGGCAACATTGGTACAAAACATATATTCTTATTTGTCTGAAAGTATAAAATGTGTTTTTAATGATGCATCCATCTGTATGTTGTCACTCCAGTTTTGTGTGGTGTAAAGGAGTGTGAAGTCGAGGGTCTGGATGAGGTGTTGAGTTTGTTAGAGTCCGGAAACACGGCGAGACACACCGGAGCAACCCAGATGAACCCCAACTCCAGCCGATCACACACCATCTTCACCGTGTATATGGACCAGCGTCGGGGAAGTTCTCGTCTTTACGGGAGTGCTTCCAGTATCGGACCTCAGATGTTGTCCTCCAAGTTCCACTTTGTTGACCTGGCCGGATCAGAGCGCATCCTGAGGACAGGAAACACAGGAGAGAGACTGAAGGAGAGTATTCAGATCAACAGTGGCCTACTGGCTCTGGGAAATGTTATCGGGGCACTAGGTGACCCAAAGAGGAAAGGCTCTCACATACCATACAGAGACTCTAAAATTACCAGGTAAACTTTTGACTAAAATAATTCTGTAATAGCTGTAAGAGAAAATCCTTTGCTTTAGATAAAGGATGACACGAGTGTTCCCTGGCAACGTGGCGTCTGTACAGCTGCAAATGAATATAAAATATTTCAAAATATCCCTTTTTCATCTAGGATCCTGAAGGACTCTTTGGGGGGAAATTCCAAAACACTAATGATAGCCTGCATTAGCCCGTCCTCCTCAGACTTTGACGAGAGTCTGAATACACTGAACTATGCCACGAGGGCCCGAAACATACAGAACCGAGCGACGGTCAACTGCAAGCGTGAGCCAGATCGCGTGGAAGGACTGGAGCAGCAAATCAAGGCCCTGCGGAGAGCCCTCGAAAACCGGCAGCGCTCAGAAACCCGCATTATTTCTCACGCTGATCCAAACAAGAGGCCGCGACTCAGGGAGGGAGAGATGAGCAGGCTCCAGGCTCAGAGTGCTCACTACAGGATGTGCACAGACAGTGCTTACAGGTGAGAACACATTTACTAACTATAATTCATATTTAGTCCCTTTTTTGAGTACTTTATATTGAGTACATTTACTGTACTTCTCACTTGTAAACCACTGTAGTAGTGCAACACTTAATTTTAATTTAGGGTTAGAGTTACACTCTCAACTTTAAATATTAAGACTATTACATGGCAAATACTAAAGATTGGAGGATATAAGAATATAAGGTCCTTATTTTCTTAACCAGTTTGTAATCCTGAGAGGAAGAAGCCACATGTAACTAATTCCTCTCTGTAAATTCTGCTCTCACTGTCATATGATAGGCTGCTGCAGGAGCTACTGAGTGAAGGAACTCTAACCGCCGAACAGAGTCTGAGAGTGAACGAGTGGCTGTGTTCAGTGGAGGAGGAACGGAGCGGGCTGACCACTGCCTCAGGACCAGACAGCGGCATCGACAACAGCTCTGCAGAAGAGACTGGGGCATTGCGGAGGTCACAGCCTTCTGTAAAGAACCAGGTGGGTCTCTTTCACACATGAAAATGCACACGTTTTAGTCAGGTTTTCAGATTTAAATTGCTAAAAATGTTGCACAGGGTCCAGAAGCTGCTGAGGAGAGTTGGAGGCACGAGCATGAAAATGAAAAGGAGGACACCATTATTCAGCTTCAAATAGAGATCCAGCGATTGGAGAGAGAAAACACAGACTTTTTAGCTGCACTGGAAGATGCAATGGAGCAGTATAAGCAGCAGGTGGGCTGGAGTTAAAATTCTCATATCTTTTGGTCAAGTTGTGCTTATTTGAGTCGTTTCCCTTGCCTCAGAGTGATAAGCTGCAAGAACAGCAGGACTTGATTGAAGAGTTGCAGTGTCATCTGTCTACTCCAACGTTGTTGGGCCTGGGCCTTAACCTGAGGTCACGACCACACACGGCACCCATGGGTTCCCTGCAGCACAGCCAGAATGGAGGATGTTACAGGCAGGTGAGCAGCCAGCAGGGCCTCATCTTCAGCCCGTCCTTCTGTATGGTTCAAAAAATGTTTTTTCTATCATGCCACTTATTCATTCAGGCTTTAAAACATTAAAGAGTGTATCAGCGCTTCTTGATGAAGCATGGTTGTGTGTGCATGGTTTCAGGTTGGTTTGAGGGATCAGGATGGTTGCCTTCTTGAAGAAGAGCTTGCACAAATG